>CM055871.1:4943750-6177812 GCA_029582165.1 Portulaca oleracea
CATTTAATTGAATTTTAAATGGAAATGCATCCTGACCAATAATATTAGGACACGTGTCAATTATGATGCAGAAAATAATAATTATTTCTTTATTTTAAATAAAGGGATAATTAATTAATTTGGGCCCAATCCCAAAGTCGACTTAAACTCTAGACAACCCTAGGCCTCTAGAGCCTATAAATAGAGGTCATCTCCCTCATTTTCAACACACTTTGCAGTCTACCCCCGGCGGCATTCGGTATTCTGCACTCCAGAAGCTTCAGAAGATCAAACTGCCAACAGTCTCCAGCTACCAAGCGCCAAGGATCGAAGTCTACAAAAGCTCAAGATCGAGCCTTCAGGCCTCTACCGCGTCAAGATCAAGAACTGCTTCAGAGTTCTTCGGCAAGACCTGCGAAGCCTTCAGAAGATTGAACTACAAGCGACATCCAACTATCAAGCGCCAAGGATCAACGCCTGCTAGTTCAACTTCTATTCTTCACATCAAAGACTGCAGTCATCTTCTTCATCTGGTTCATCTATCGAGACCAAGCACTAAGCCCTCGCATCCAAGAACTTGAAGAACTGCAACCAACAGTCAACCTGCAAACGGTCAACCTTCGAGCAGCCTCCAGCTACCAAGCACTAAGGAGATCAACGCTCAAGACCTTCAGCTCAAGAACAGCTACAGAGTTCTTCAGCTAAACCTACATTCGAGTTCGAGATTGAGATCAAGCGTCCGCGCCCTCGGCTCACCCAAATTTTAGGAGATCAAATCAGATGACTACTTTATTGTATTTAATACAGAGATTATACCCGCATACCTTCAAATATCACTACAAATTAATTTGTTTCTCAGTTTCCTGTCTTTATTTATTTTAGACTCGAAATTTGTGTTTACAAATTTGGCACGCCCGGTGGGACATCTCTGCCTCTCATCTCTTTCTCCAAGAAGTCAAATTCGACCTTCGATCCAAGCTACGTGATGGTTGTCAACATGGAAGCAAAGATAGCTGAACTTGAGGCTATGTTAAACAGGCTCTCCATAGAAAGTGAAGAGAAAGACAAGAAGATTAGCGAACAAAGTGAGCAGATCACAAAATTGATGAAGAATATAGAGAAGCGCCCGTATCAAGACTCCGATGAAGATTCTGACAAAGAGGAATCTGACAAAGAGTCTTCCAAAGGTGATGGCGATGAGGAAGACAAGAAGAGTAACTCATCTTCAAGATCACTAACTGTGGAGCAAATTCAAAACTTGGTGGCAAATGCAGTACGGGCTCAACTCGGAGAGGGATCAACCAAGAGTCACTTGTATACAAAGCCCTACACGAAGAGGATCGATGCTCTTCGGATGCCACTTGGTTATCAACCCCCGAAGTTCAATCAATTTGACGGAAAGGGTAACCCCAAACAACACATCACGCACTTCATCGAAACTTTTAGCAATGCTGGCACAGAAGGAGATCGACTAGTGAAGCAATTTGTACGATCTCTGAAGGGGATCGCATTCGACTGATATACAGATCTAGAGCCTGAATCTATCAATAGTTGGGAACAAATGGAGAATGAGTTTCTCAACAGGTTCTACTGCGTTCAACGGGTCGTAAGCATGACAGAGTTGACGAACACTAAGCAGTGGGATGGTGAGTCAGTCCTTGAATACATTCATCGTTGGAGTCCCTTAGTCTCAAATGCAAGGATTTCCTTATAGAAGCATCGGCCGTCGATATGTGCACTCAAGGTATGCACTGGGATTTGTTGTACGTCCTCAAGATGGCTAAGCCAAAAACCTTTCAGGATTTGGCAACGCAGGCACATGACATGGAGCTCACAATTTTCAAACATGATGCAAGAAGACTAAGTGTCAAGGAGAAGCAAACTAAACTCGGGGGCACGTCAAAACGAATTCCTTCATCCATGATTTTTGAAGAGAAAGAATATCCTTTTTTCTAACGGTGATGCACCTGAAATACTTGATAAACTTCTTGAAGAAAGAATTATTAAACTTCCAGAGTCGAAGCGTCCAAATGAAGTCGGAAGAATCAATGACCCTAAATACTGCAAGTACCATAGGATCAGTAGCCATCCGTTGGAGAAGTGTTTAACTTTTAAGGAGCTTGTGATGAGGCTTAAAAACGAAGGCAATATCGTGTTTGATGAAGACGAGAGTGACGAATCCGATTGAACTTATTGCAAGTTTTCAAGTCAAGTTAAAAAAAAAAAGACTCACAAGTCAAAAGATTTAAGTCAAAAAAAAATTCAAGTCTTCCAAGTCATCCAAATCAAGACTCACAAGTCAAAAAAAAAGTTTCAAGACTTCCAAGTCATCCAAATCAAGACTCACAAAGCAAAAAAAATAAATAAATAAATAATTCAAGACTTCCAAGTCATCCAAACCAAGACTCACAAGTCTAAAAATTCAAGACCTCCAAGTCATCCAAATCAAGACTCACAAGTCAAAAATTCAAGACTCTCAAGTCACCAAAAGTAAAGACTCCCAAGTCAAAATCCAAAACTTCCAAGTCAACATCACGAAAGACTCGTAAAAGACCAAACCCAAGACTTTCAAGTCAAACTCTCAAGTGACCAATGTTAAAGACTCCCATGTCGAAATTCAAAACTTTCAAGCCAAATACTCACAAGTCATCCAAATTTAAATCAACAAAATGAAAGACTCAAAAGTCAAGAAAAAAAGACAATGACTTCCAAGTCAGCAATCTTCAAGATCTGCAAGTCAGCCGAATTCAAGACTACCAAGTCGTCAAAATCAAATTTTAAGGTGAAGAAAAACAATCGCTCCTAGGTCACCAAAGAAAAGACTCCCAAGTCTCCTGCGATAAAAAGATTCGTGAGTTTACGACGCCCAAGTCAAAATGAATGACTTATACACTAGCAAAATTCAATGACTCACAAGTCAACAGGATGCACGACTCCCAAGTCAAGAAAGTTAAAGACTCATAGGTCAACAAGATGAAGGACTCCCAAGTCAAGATAGATAAAGACTCATAAATTAATAAGAGAGACTCTTAAGTCAGTAAAGTCCATAACTCACTCGTGCAAGACTCCAACGTCGACAAGGTTAAAGACTTTTACGTCATCACAACAAAGACTCCCAATTCAAAAGTGCAAAAATGGATCGACTTCCAAGTCATCAAAATTTTGGGCTTTCAAGTCGCACTCTGGCTTGCGAAGATCTTCATGTTAGTGGTTTGCTTCAAGTCAGCACCATCAATAAGATACTCAGGCTGGTTGACGACTTCATTCAAGCATGCAATGTGGGGGCATCGTAGTTGTGTTGGTTGAATTCTGCTCCAAGATGACATTCTTGTCCTTCAAATCAACGACACACTCCGTTTGGCACAGCTGAAATTTAGGAACAATAGTATGCCCGCTTAATAAAATTATATTCGAGACTCAGCCGCTTCAAGCACTCAAAATTCGTGTTCGCGATTGACTCTCGAAGGGGGCATCTGTAGGAGGCAAAAATTTGTCGACCAATTAAAAAATGACACGTGGAAAATAAATTAAATTTATTCGGCTAATTATTATCTGCCACGTGTTAAATTAATTACGGCGGTCCATTTAATTGAATTTTAAATGGAAATGCATCCTGTCCAATAATATCAGGACACATGTCAATTATGATGCAGAAAATAATAATTATTTCTTTATTTTAAATAAAGGGATAATTAATTAATTTGGGCCCAAGCCCAAAGTTGACTTAAACTCTAGACAACCCTAGGTCTCCAGAGCCTATAAATAGAGGTCATTTCCCTCATTTTCAACACACTTTGCAGTCTACCCCCGGCGGCATTCGGCATTCTGCACTCCAGAAGCTTCAGAAGATCAAACTGCCAGCAGTCTCCAGCTACCAAGCGCCAAGGATCGAAGTCTACAAAAGCTCAAGATCGAGCCTTCAGGCCTCTACCGCGTCAAGATCAAGAACTGCTTCAGAGTTCTTCGGCAAGACCTGCGAAGCCTTCAGAAGATTGAACTACAAGCGACATCCAACTATCAAGCGCCAAGGATCAACGCTTGCTAGTTCAACTTCTATTCTTCACATCAAAGACTGCAGTCATCTTCTTCATCTGGTTCATCTATCGAGACCAAGCACTAAGCCCTCGCATCCAAGAACTTGAAGAACTGCAACCAACAGTCAACCTGCAAACGGTCAACCTTCGAGCAGCCTCCAGCTACCAAGCACTAAGGAGATCAACGCTCAAGACCTTCAGCTCAAGAACAGCTACAGAGTTCTTCAGCTAAACCTACATTCGAGTTCGAGATTGAGATCAAGCGTCCGCGCCCTCGGCTCACCCAAATTTTAGGAGATCAAATCAGATGACTACTTTATTGTATTTAATACAGAGATTGTACCCGCATACCTTCAAATATCACTACAAATTAATTTGTTTCTCAGTTTCCTGTCTTTATTTATTTTAAACTCGAAATTTGTGTTTACAAGTTGTACCAAAACCAAGTAAATTATAGAAGTTCATACCACATCAAACTACAAATAAGGCTAGTTCATTATAAGTCCAAATCAACAACTAAATTAAAGGAAAAAGTAGGTAATTAGGAGCTTCAAGCAGATGCCACATGATAAGGTTCTCTCTACTTCTTCTGCCCAACAAGTGCATTGGTTGCCTTTCTCTTGCCTCCTGGTCATGTACTCCCTCCCTTGTTCTTGGCCGTCACTTTTCCAATTGTCCCTTTAGTTTTGTTTCATCCCTTGCCTTTGTCCTTAATACGCCTACTTTCAGAATCCCTAGGCCTAGCTACCATAAGTCATGTAATTATGGCCTATCCCATTGCTAGTTGAACATGTCTAGCTTAGTCCCGTGATTTTCACCAGGTTTGGACATTGTTGTGGTTGCCTCAAGCACATCCTTGGATTCCCATCTTGTTCTTATTTGGCCTTCTTCTTTTCTTCTTCAGTTCGACAAAAAGGGGGGGGGGGGGCATACAACTTTTTGTATTTGTTAACTGAGAAACATGAAGCAACAAAGTCCGATCCTCCAAGTTCTGGCTATCATAAATGATGGCCCTAGCTCCATGTTTACAAGGAGGCCCTGTTATGTCCCACTTTAAACAACTACAAGTTTGCTGGTCTATGTTGAAAACATAGTTTAAATCCCCCTAAACATCGTAAAACCCCTGACCAACACTAGTAACTGATCCACTGTCCCTAGACTAAACTGTTAGTTTATTGTGCTTCTTATCTACATAAGGTATGACTTTTGTATTTTAAGAAGCAGACAATTTGTACCTTATATCAGTTTAGGATTGGTAATTTGTCAGGTTAGCGATCGTGTTGGGGCCAACTTTTTCCAAATGTAGTTGCAAGTATACATGCATTAATTAGTTAAATGCAAAAGACTACTGATCGGACTAAATAATTCCATTAGACTTGGAAAAACTAATATGGAACCCGGACTGAAAAACTGAACCCGAGCCGACACCAGAATGGATGATCCGATCTTGACCTGAAACTAATCTGAACCTCAACCCAGAAAGTTCCCTGATTGAGATTCACACCCATATGACCTCCAATCAAATCAGAACCAATCGGAAAGAACCTCACCCGAACTAATCCAAGTAAAACTCAATCAAAGACTATACGTAACCTAACCGATTGGGCCAACCTGATGGCGACACGAACCGACCTTCAACCAACTCGAACCTGAACCAATTCATCCAATTGTCAAGTCAAAATTACATGCCCGGGTTGGAATCAATAATGGCAAACTGGTTATGAACGGTACGTTTTTGAAATTATATACCAAATCAAGAACTATTTTACCAAAAGTACGTATGTCAAGATAATGCAACATTAAAAACAATGACATATTGTTTTGCCACTCTCTACAAATGAAACAAGGAATTTTATCAACAATTAAATGGTGATAAACAGATGGATGGGATGAAAAGGATATATAAAATTAGCAGGCCAACTAGTAAAGATTTGTTATACTTTGACGGGGATGGATCCATTTTCAATAATTTTTTTAAATTAGGTGCATGCAATTTACCTGGGTATGGCTACCATTCATTATTTAGGAAACTTAAGTTGAGTTGAAGGTTCACCACTAAATATCATAACAAAGTAATCTATTTTATTAACTTTTTTCCACCACAAAAAAAGAGTCCTAATTACATCCGATCTATAAATAACAACGGACATATTTTACTCATGTGCATTTGATAGTAAATATATATAGGTTGACATTCAATATCTTTAAACATAATATATTCGATTATTTTACCTCATAATAAAGTGTTGGTTATCACCATAGCCAACATTGTTATAGACATAATTAGAAAAATCACGTACGTACTTTAATGGCAAGCCATAAAACATGGGTGATGTTATTTTTGGCATTGCTAGTCTTGAGCCTAAATCAACATCCATTTGTGCTAGGGTTTTCATTTTTTCCCGTGGATCACACATTCAACATTGAGAATGCATTGAGCAAAAATCCCTTGGATGTCCATTGTGAGTCTGAGATGCATGGGGACCTGGGGGTCACCGAGGTCCCCCTGCATGAAAATTTTACGCACACTTTTAAGACCGACTTTTTCCAGTGTGTGGTCTACGCTTGCACCATTACCAATAAACCTGAGCAAGAGTTCTTAGTTTTTCAAGCTTATGTTGATAGACCAACTTTCGTCGACAAACACTGTGGCGGAAGACATTGTTTTTGGAAGGTTCAAGATGATGGGGTTTACTTGTACCAAATTCATAAGAATCAGTACTTTTACATGTATCATTGGGATCGCCTCTGAAGTGTAATGGTTTTATTATTTAGGTTTTGATGCTAACTTAGCTACCTTTCGTAGTTGGTATTATTTCAGGGAACAATTTTTTTGTACAATGAAAATTAGTCTCAATGATCGAGATTATTCCTAAACGAATGGAATTTTAAGTTATTGAAAGAAAGCCGACCTTGTTAAAAACATGGATGGCCAATTATAACCATTTTATTAATGATTATATGTTATAGATATATACTTTTTTTCATTTGGTTTGACTTTTATCTTATATGTTAGACAACATGGGTTAACACATTATGAGAAGGGTTGAATAGATTAATTATACCTTTATCATTTATTCATGATAAGAAAAAAATGTTAAATAGATGAAAATAAGGAATATCCATTCATTACCAAAAAAAAAAAAAAAGTTGTAGCTATTTGCTTCCACACCTGATTTTGCATTTTGTGTTGCACTGCAAGGAATACAATTAAACAAAACCATTTCCTAAAAAAATTATAAAATGAATTCCCAGAAAACATTGATGCATGTAACTAACTTTTAAACATTCTAGAAAACAATTCTAAACTAAGCACATTATGAGACAAAGTACAAACTCTATTATGCTCAAATTGAAGACTATACATAATAACTCCCTTGAACGCAATTTCGTTGTTAAATTCCTTGAGAAAATACAAGTGACAATCTCCATTTAAATTACGAACATCAACCGAATTAGGAGAACAACGTGGAAGAGAACCAAACTTGGACAAGAATAGAATAGTCTCCTAAACATAAGTTATAGGTCAATATCTTTTTTCATCTAAATAATATAATGAAAATGATAAACATCTTGACGCAAGATGATTCTTAAGCATCGTGCATTTTTTCTAAATCACCAATAAAGTTAAATGTAAGTGCATTTAAATCATTCTAAATGTATGTTCCATTATTTCAGGGTCACTACAACTTATAAACAATTTAAAAATAATTATTTGTTTATATTTAAAAACCATCTTGAGTCAAGATGGTTATCATTGTCCTTAATAGTTAATAGTATGACTTTGTGTGCATCAAAATGTTTGGCCTAGCCTCTAGGTAGCACGCAGTAGTGCACGTGTAAACAGGGATGACAACGAGGCAAGGCAGATATGAGGTATATTCCCTGTCCTCATCCCCGCACAGGCACTCCACCCCCATCCCCGTGACTCCGCCCCATTACCCATTGCGGGGGAAAATTTTCCCACATCCCCATCTCCAGCAGGTACCCATATCCAGTGGGGCCCCAGTGGGGATGAGACTAAGACCAAGACTAAGACAATTATAGAGCGAGAATGAAGAATTATGGTTAGAGAGAATAAGTTATCATATATGTTTATAATTTTTGATTAACTGAAATTACAAATTGCCTCATCCCCACCCCACTTGGTATTTATGTATTTTAAAAGAAATCGAGGGAAGGGATGAAGAACATTTGGTAGGTAACTTTCTTGAGCGGGGAAACGGGGGCGGGGATGGGGAAAACTTTTGTCAACATCCCCATCCCATCTCCCCGCGGGGATTTAATTCTTTGTCCCATTCCAATTGGGAGTAGAGATTTTTTCCCAGAGCGAGGTGGGGCCTTGACGGGTATGGGGATTCCCCACCCCATTTCCATCCCTACGCATAAATTTCTCGAACAAGGAGTGTTAGAGTTTTACCCTTAATAGAATGTAGCTTTGCCCAAGTAAGATATGTCTTCTTCAGCTGCTTTGCTCATATCAAAATGAGAGCGCTACTTCAGTATTTTGAAGAATGGTTAGTATTTGTCAATGGATATGACGTGACCCTTAAAATTATCGTTATGCATTCAATTAGCTTTTGTGCTTCTTCGATGTTAAGGTTAGTTCATGCCAAGCACTACTTGAATTTTGTTGGGGTTGGCCTCTATGCCTCTTTGGTGTACCAAAATTAAGGAATTTTTCTGACTTTACCCCAATTATATATTTCTTAGGGGATGTTCATATTCCTGTTCACTTTTGATGATCATGTCATCAACATAAGTTTCCATGCCTTTTTGTAACGCCCCGACTTTTAGGGTGTTACTTAGCAATGAGAGCGTCACGCCGCTCTCCCAAGAGAGGGAAAGCAAGGATTTGGCGATGGAAATAACTATAATAAAATATATTTCATAAGAAAAAAATTAGAGAAAAAGGATAAAACGTTCGACTACTATGAAAATATTAAAATGTGTGGTCAAAATAAAGAGGTGAGCCAACTACTAATGTTGAAACTTAAAAACTAATAAACTATGTGACGACCTGATTTACTATGTGAGTTATCCTTGCCACGAATCTGCCCAAAATATCCCGCTGCTACCTAAAAACAACATTTGAAAACATGGAGAAAAATGAGACAGAGATTCGACATTGTAATGTAAAAACATTTTTAAGAACAAATAGTTTTATTGGGGCCTAGTGTATATTCATTTTGAAATGAGGGAGTCAGGGAGATGAGAATATGCTCAAACAGTTGCATGTTATTATCTGAATGTGGAACTCTACCCAAATAATATTAAAAGAAATAGTAACAAAAAGTAACAATAATATTAAAGTAGCGCAATAATGATTAGTGCACTTATCAGACAAGTAGCATACACCGGGTAATGCGTAATAAATCAAATGCAATAAAGCTACTCACAACCATTAAACGACGGACAGTAAACAATACACAACGAACATTGCGACAGGGGTTAATCATTGGATCTTGGAAGCCAACACTCCCTTCCGACGCGATTTCCCAACGGCACATGCACTCGAGGACGGTCAACCCTCGATTAGGTAAATGTTGGACCATGAAGATGCAAACACTTTGGTCGATCAATCCGATTATTAAACGAAAAATTAAACGTTGGGTTTTCGAAAACGACAAAAGGGTGAGTCCACATATATTAGTCACAAAACAATATTTTGAAAATAATGAAAATAATAATTATTTCACTTTAATTAGAGTATCTTGATTTTTTACATTTAAACAGTGTTGAAGGTTACAGTCATTGAAATATACCTGAGACCGCGGATAAAGTGAATAAAACCTCCTTTTTCGACTTGAAAATCTGATTTGTATAAATACAAATAAGTAGTGATAATATTAATATAAAGAGTATTAAATTAAATGAGGTGTTTAGGAATTTATATATAAAATTAGAGAATAAATTACCCAAAATAAATATATGGGTTGCTGAATTCAGGAGGCCCAAGAAGAAGGAACTTAGATTGGGTTTATTAAAACTAAAAAGATGTCTAATCCCCTTTCTTCCCCTTTTCAATTGAACGACAGAGTGACAAGGAGAGAAAGTGGGGGTAGCGGTAGTCGGCTGGCGAGCAACCTAGGCGACCGGTGGTACAGCGGTGATGGCAGCCAGAGTTCCGGAACACCGATGATGGCGACATGGCTTTGTGGTGGTGGCGATGGTCGAAACAGAGGAGGAAGAGGGGTAGAAAACAGAGGTGTTCCGGGGTGGGTTTTGGGCTGTTTTGGGCGTCAGTTCCGGCGGTTTCCAGCGAGTTTATTGACTGAAAAAGGTAAGTAAAACTTAGATTGAGGAATTTGGGTTATTGGTGTAAGTTTGGATTTGATTTTGGTTGGGTATTGATTTGTGTTTGAATGGGTTTGGTGGTGGTGGTGGTGTTCGAGGGTTGTTATGGTTGGTTGAATTGGAGGTGGTCGGTGGTGATACGGTGGTCCGGGCAGCGGCTGTAGGGTGGCGGAAGAAGATAATAGGTGGTGATTGGTGACAGGTTGTGGCGGCAGAGGGGAACGGAGGAAAGAAGATGATGGTAATGGTGGAAGAGGATGATGGTTTGATGTTGTTTGAATGGATATTTGTAGATGATTTATAGCTAATGTTATAGGTTAATATAGACTTGGTGAGTCACCATTTGTATTGTTGTCAAATGGAGAGAAGATGAGTAAGTCAATTGGCTTGTCCGCTTGTGGAGTTGGTCTTTTGAGAAGCCACAGAAAGGTGTAGCAGGTTTAAGGAAGGAGGAGAAGAAGGAGAATGGTAGGAATGGGTGGCACAAGATTAAAATAAAAATATTACTACTTTGATTATATCAAAAGTAAATAAAAGTAATATGTTTATAAATATTATTTTGTATAAAATATGGAAAATGTATAAAATTGATTAATTTATATAAAAATTAGAATTAATAATTAATTTATAGAATATGAAAAATGTGTGAAATATGTGAAATATAAAATAATATTTCTATTTTGCAAATTAATAAGTTGAATATGGAAAATGTGTGAAATATAATAATTTATAAAATTTAGAAATTAGTAGGAAGTAAAATTTAATTATTGAAATCATTCATATTAGAGTAAATATAATAGATTGAGAAGTAGAGAAAATTTAGCAAAATAAATCAAATAATACCTCCAACAAGGGGTGCGAAGATTAAGTTTAAAAATATGAGGTGTTACACTTTTCCAACAAGGGGTGCGAAGATTCTGTTCACAAGCCTGTGGTTGGTGGCTCCTGTATTTTTCAATCCCAAGGGCATAAGGTATAACAATAGAGCCCCTATGCGGGTATAAAAGAGGTTTCATTTGGCCTAATTCATAGATATTTGCCGATGTCTAAAGAATACCTCCATGAATATAATAGCCTAGTGTTAATTAGACCCTAATATTGTTTAATTAAGTTAAGTAATCAAAGTCACTTTTTCATTTTGTTTAATTATGTATTTTGCAGGACTTGAACAGTGCATCGACCCTCGTTTCTCTAGTATAGTACACTCAATAGATACTCTTCAAGTAGCATTCCCGATCTTTCTTGGTAAACCATAATATTCAGATCCTTTGTCTGACAAGTTCCCATTCGGGTTTATTCGAATTTATTATTATTAGAGATGTGAGTATTCATGGAATTTATTATTGAAGTTTCTCATCGTTTAGTCTCGAAAAATTTGATTCGGGAACCCAAGTTAATAGTATTGAATTAAGGGAAAAATAGTTATAAGAGAAGGAGTCGGATTAAGTGATAAATAGGTTGGGCCTTATAAATAACTAAGCCCATAACCACTCCTTTGTGATAACAATTACGTGATAATATTCTTCACCTCCCTTTCTCTTTTATTATTTCACTAAAGAAGAACAAATCCTATTTTCTTCCTTCACTCCCACTCTCTGCCTGGCTCTGTCCCTCTCTGTCGCTCCTCTTCTGTCTCCGCCGGACGAAGGCTGCCGGCACCAGGACACCGGCGGCGCCACCTGGAAGGTGGCCGACGTTCCCCCTTCAGCAAGCATCAACCCTCAGTTTCTCTTATTTTCTCTTGTCTCCTCCTCTTTCTTGAGTCTCTAAACCCTAATTTCTCCATTCAAATTCCTTGAGGTAGATGATACAAATTGTGAAATTCTTGCTATAATTATTGGTTTTAGAAGTTAATAATAGTGCAAATTTTATCTTGGGTTTTTATTGATAATTAAAGGTGGATTTCTTTTAGTGTCTTATGTTGCACATAAGGTATTCGATGAAATGTCTCATAGAGAATGGATTAAAATTGGATGAGTATGATTTGGTTGGAAATGTATTTAAAGGTATGGTTGAATATGAATTTTGTTTTTCTAAGACATGCATGACAACTTTGATGATTAGTTTACTGTGAAAGGTTAATTTTTATGGATAATTATAATTACATGTATTTAGATTAAGGTTATATTGCCAAAAAATTTGAGTATTATTGTGTTTGAGGATGTAATTTATGAAGAATCATGCTTGGGATGATGAGATATGTTAAGATTATGCTTTGCATGGATGTAAAATAGCTTTTATAGATGGTTTCTGGACAAATAGCTGGTGTATGATGATGATCCATGATTAAGAATTCATTGGAAGAAGATTAGCGTAGAATAATTAAGTTTAAAATGCATGCAAGGCTAAATGAGACATAGTTTTCAAGTCTGGTTGCAATCTGGAAATTCCAGGGGATATGAAAAGTGATTTTGACCATTTTATAGCATGAATAGGTAGCCTAAGATGTTAGCTAAACCCCAATTTTTGAATCACGAGGTTTCGAGATGTATATCAAAAGTTATGGCCAAAACCGTCAGGCATCGCATTTTAATACGAATTCTAGAGACAGTCTGAAAATTTATGTTTTTCATCTGTTTAGAGACCTTTTTGGGTAAAGTGTTCAACATGAAAAATTTAGAGGATTCATTGAGCTTTCCGGAAAGGTAAATTGCGTAGCTATACGATGTCGGGAGTGAGAGTTATGAGTTCCCGATTATGAGGTAGTAATCTGAGATTACCCAGAAACTTATTTTGACAGCTCTGTATTCTTGGCCAAAATCCGACCATTTCTCATGCTCAAATCAATTTGTGAAATGAAAATTGTTGTATTTTCCACAAGCTTTCCGAAATGGGGACTTGGGAATTCATTGGACATATGGAGAGGAGGTAATGGCCCATTCCTTTTAGCTATGCAATTAAATTATGCCCAGAAATAATGGTAACCATAGCATATTCTAGACACTTTTAGGACCTTTTCTGAGGCTTGTATGAGTTTGAGGTCAACATAAAAGTTGTAGTATGCTTTTCGAGCTTCCCATAGGCTACTTTTGTGCACTCAAAACGATACTTGGAGATTTATAGGCTTCCGAAACACCACTCCCATACATGTTTTTCCCCAAGAAAGTTCGCTTGTTTATCTTATTTCAATTTCATCTTTTCTTATGTTCTTAGTTTAAGCTTTAACTAGGAAGTTGTGAGGCGTAATCCGAACCTTCCAAAGAGTCCTTCTGCAAGGTCTTTCAAGATGTGTAAAAAGAGTTATACCTTTTAATTGTTATGGAAATTCCTGGAATCTTCCAACTCATTAAGTTTTGATTTATTAGTTCTTCAAGGAAATCATCCCTTCTAAGAGTTCAATCTAAGTCTTATCTTTATTCTTATCTCAAGTTAACTCCAAGGGGTCATTGCCGCTACCTGTTCAAGTCCGTTCAAGTGCTAGTGGTCCTTCAAGCGGTCCAGTTCAAGGTACCCATATTGCCTACCTTTCCCAAGCTTATTTTATGCTGATGTTTTATGCTGATGTTATCATGATGTTTAACGCAAGAAAAGTTTATGATTTTGTTCTTTCAATGATGAGGTCTCTTATTATATGGTGCTAATCACACTGAGGTACTTTCGATGTCGACGGACATCTGTCATGCGACCTGGCCAGTGTCTATGATGAGGTCTATATATGATGAGGTCTATAACGAGGTCTATTTATGATGAGGTCTATGTTGATGATGATTATGATGACGATGTGTATGATGATTATATTTATTTTCTTTTTCTTTGGCTATTCAAGGTTTTTATGACGTGACTGTGGTTTCTTATTTCAAAAGAGTTAACAAGGCGCGAAATAAAATGAACTGTTAAAGTTTACACTGTAGGGGTATGTGTGCTGAGTTTAACCAACTTATTTGTGAAGTCTTCTGTTTTTGTTTTAGGTGATGCCCCTAGTGCAGATAAGCCAAGAATCGGTAAGAAGTCGAGTCAAATTGAAGAGCAGAAGGTTCATTTGTCTTAAGGAAGTTATCTTTCACTTCTGGTGTATATGTTTGATAGCTTGATGTGTAAGAGTCTTGAAGATAGATGATTTTTGGGTGTTGGGTGTAATATATTGTCTTGGAAAGGTGATATGTTGATCCTAGGTTAGTATGTTGTATGGCATGTATATTGTGGTATATTAATATGCATATCAACTTTGAGAATGTTAGGGTGAAAACAGTGTCTCGTTAGCCTTGTCCATGATCATGGACGGCGGTAATGCCTTCGGATTATGAATCTCGTTGTGCTAATCTTTGGGTTATGGAATGTTTAGTATTAATATGATGTTTATAAGTCTGGGGGCGTTACAATGAAGCTCAAAAGAGTGTAGTCAGCCATAACATCGGTTAATCGATCTATCTTTGGAAGAGAGAAGCTATAGATCGAATATGCTTTTCTTCAAGAATATGTTGGCTATCCAATCTCAAGATAGGACATTCTTGGATAAATCCTACTTCCAACAACTTTTTCACCTCTTCAGCTACCACCGCATTGTACTTTATTCCAAGACGCCTTCCTATTTTGCTTTTCTGACTTGAACATCGGATCAATGTTGAGTTTGAGCTCCATGATGGGGGGAGCTAAGTTGCGGTCCAAAGGTAAAGATATCTTTGTTGCTTCAGAGAAATCCAATGAAGGAACCTTTGACACCCCCCCCAAATAAAAGTCAACCTTAATGTATGGTCTGACCATTGCATTTTGAAGGGCATAAGTTTCACTTGATCGGAGAATTCTTATTAATTCTTGTTGTTGTCTTCTCTCATCACTTGTGAAACTACAAGTACTTTCTTTAAAAATGGATATCTTAGATATACACTCCCTAATGTTGGGGCTAATTTCAATATTATTCAGCGACTAGGTAAGTTGAGTAAAAGTACAAAAATTAGTTTAAGTAAGTTGAGTAAAGAATAAGTATAAAAATGAATTGAGACTTAGAAATATAGTATGCCTAAATTTTATAAACTTACATAGTTACACTTGATCATTGAGTTATTTGATTTCGGATAAATCTTTCTGCATCAAACAGATTTCAAGTTTTTATTTTTCTTTTATCCAATGAACTTATTGTACGAAAATAAATAACCTTGTCAAAACAAATTTAAATTGAGTTAAATTTGTATAGAATTTAGTTTTAATTTAATTTAAATTAGGTCAATTTTGTCGGGTTACGAAGCCCAAACAAATGTAGAACCCCAACAACTTTCCCTAAAATGAACGCGTTTTCTCTCTCTACCACCCAACTACCATTGCGTCCCCTCTTTAATTCTCTTCGCCGGTACCGGTGACTGGCCTGTTGAAGGCCGTCGCCGACACCGCCGTCCTCCGATCTGTTGATTCTCGTCAGTCTCTTTTCGTGTTAGATATTCTGTCCGGTTTTTTTAGGCAGTGTTTATTGGTTCTGTTTATGTGTCTGGGGATGTCACCGGGCCGGTGCTGCCGTTTCTCGGGTACCACTTTCGCAGCGGGAGGAGTGTGTCCAGTATACTGTTCTCTCAGGGTTTGTTGACGGACCTAGCGAGCCAGGTGTAAGGTAGGTGGGGTGGCCGGGTTACTCCGGCATTTCCTCTACAGAGGTCGGGTGGAAGAAGATAAGGTGGGCGAGGGGCTGGTATTCGGCTGGTTCCGAGTCTGGCGGAAGACTGACCAGTGTGGGCTCGGAGTCGCGGTATCAGTTAGTGTGACCTTTGCTCGATTTCTCCCGGTCATGTTAGTCAAGCTTCTGTGAATGGTATATCTTTTTCCGGTGAGAGCGACCATCTCCGGGAAGGTTCGTCTTTATCGATCCAAAGTGCTACAGCATAGCTGGCTCAGGTGATATTTCGGCTTGCCTTTACTCCTTTGTTACTCGTTTGGCGATCTGTCTGGTTGGTTATGCTTGTTAGTTGGGAGTCTTGTTTTAGTAGTTTGGGTGGTTCTTGAGTTAGTAGTTGGAGGTAAGAGCTGACCTTCCCATTGTTCTTTTTAAAGGGGTGATTGTCAATTGAGGTTGGTGCGTTTGTGTTTGGAGTGTGGAATTTTTACATGTTTAGTTAGTTGGTGGACGCCTTTGCTTTTTGTCACATAAGTCCATTTTGTTAGCCTCGCTTGTTCCTACGACTATGGCGGATGATATAGATGAGGAAGTCCTTCAGATTGGGGCTTCCATGCCGTATCCTAGACACGCCATTTTCAGAGCGATTGATTTTAAAGAAGAAGGAAACAAGCTTTTAGGAAGAAGGAATTCGAAGAAGCAGCCTTGGCATATGATAGAGCCTTCCAATTCCTCGGTGCAGAGGAGCCTTTGTGTGAAGATGATGCTAGTTTGATGGTGGAAGTTGGTACCTCACTCAGCTTGAATCTTGCAGCTTGTAGTCTTAAGTTATGAGCTTTTAATCAAACCCTCACTTTCTGTCAAAGTGTACTTGAATTTGACCCTTTGAACATTAAAGCTTATTTTCGACGAGCTACAGCATTGGTAAAAGCTCGATCGCATGGAAGAAGCCATTAAGAATTTGGAACGGGCAATGGAGTTAGACCCCGAAAATAAAGAAGTGTATAAGGAGCTTCAAAAGGTTAAGAAGGACTTGCATAGGAAATCATCAAAAACAAATATGGAGGTGGAGAAAGACTCTAGGGAGGAAGGGAGAAGTAATGAGGAAGCAAAGAAGGGATTTTTTGTTAACAATAGAGGTACGCGTGACAAGGAAGAGAGGGTTGAATGCCCAAGAAGCGTGGTCAAGGAAACTACTACCAAGGGGACTCGTGATCATATGGAAGTCGATGAATTTGATAAGTTTAATGACCTAGGGAAGGGAGATGAGATGGATGGAGGCCTAAAGGCTGATGGGGTACAGTTAAATGAGGTTCAAGGAAAAAGAAAGGAGAGAAGAGAGGAGAAGCATGTGGGAGAAGGGGTGGCTAACAATCCCACCACCCAGGGATCTATGGGTCCCTTTATGTCTTGCAACTGTCCTTTAGTTGCGTTTCAAGAAATCATGACATGCGTGGAGGATAGGGCTAGTTGTACAGACGCCCCGACTTTGGAAGGCGTCATCAAAAAAGACAAGTCAAGGCTGAAGTTCTCCAAACGGCAAGATGGTCAAAGCTTGTCCCTGAACGTTGAAGCATATGAAGGACTGCTCAAAGGAAATTATGTCGAAGTTTTTGACCCTCTCAGTTTGACTTATATGAAAGTCAAAGTCAAAGTAAACCCGGGAATGCCATCATCACAGAATAGTGTCAAGCCTAGTGCAGTTGAAAGTCTAGACTTTGTGGAGAAGGAATATGGTATGGAAGAAAGTAGGAGTGTCAAAGCAATTCCTGAAACTTTCGAGTTTGCAATTGGGTGCATCATAGCTCCGAGGGTGAACAAAAATCTCGATAAGCATCACCCTTTAGCACGAATTAGTAAAAGTGGCAAGGTTTTTCTTTCAAATAAGACTAGCTTTTGGTGCGGGGAACATGGTAGGATGGTCCACAACCGCAACAATCTTGTGAAAGGATCTACCTACTCGCATCGGCAGTAAAGCAAAAAGACTATCAAGTAGAAGAGGTTTAGGAAGGGACTCGTACAAATTCACAGGCAGGACTTAGGAAGCAGGAAGAGGAAGACTAACTTGGGAACAGTGGCTGAATACCAGTTCTATGTTAACAAGAAGTTCAAACCAGCAATTTGCAAGGGTGTCTAGTCCGATGTTGTGAGGACAATGGATAGTCAGGTGGTGGATCATGCTCATAGATTGGCGAAACAAGCCAATCGAGGGAGATCATGGTTCCCGGCGGTTTCCAGCACCTGTTTTCTTTTAGTTGTTTATTTAAGTTAGTTCTAATATCGTATGTTGTTTCTGTTGTTGTATTGTCGTCTCTGGGGGGGGGGGAACAAAACAAATCTAGAACCCCAAACCACTAAACATGATAATGGTAAGAACCCAATATATATTACATGCACTCGAAGCATGTATTCCAAATGTTTGTGAGTGAACAATCATGATAATTAAAGTGAACAACCTAATTTATAAGGGTGAACAACCTAATATATGTGAATGCGTATTAGCTGAAGTATATGCTCCGGCTGCTAATAAATTGCAAATATTACCACATACCCTCTTATAAAAAATAAGAAAAATATTGTAAAGTTTTTAGTTCCTTGCATTTCTTTCGTGGCGGCAAGGCAAAATCCAAATTATATATAACCCTCCCAAAATCAAAAAACTTTCTGCAAATAATTTCCTCCAATTCTCCACACTCCCATCAAAAATTCGTTGTTTGGTGATTGTTACAATCATTCCTTGACAAGAGACGAGCTAAAGGAATCGAAGCTCAAATCTTTTACTCTAATGGAGGACGAAGCAGAA
This sequence comes from Portulaca oleracea, assembly GCA_029582165.1. Lineage (NCBI taxonomy): Eukaryota > Viridiplantae > Streptophyta > Magnoliopsida > Caryophyllales > Portulacaceae > Portulaca > Portulaca oleracea. Next base: position 4,962,403 of record CM055871.1, read on the forward strand.
ATCTACGACGGAATTAGGGCTCAGTTTCCCCTGACTTTCGGGAAGCAATCGAAGCCCGAAACTCCTCTGGAAGCAATCCACAATACTACTCGTCGACAAACCGATGAATCAATAAAACCCTCGAAGTCATCATTCCCATCTCTCTCCTCTTCTTCCAAGGCCTGGCTTGATTCCGTCCGCCCAAACCCTAAACCTAACCCTAACCCTAAACCCTCAAATCTCCATAAATCGGAGGAGAGACCCGAAGATGACGAGGGCGGGGGGGAAATGGTGGGGCCCCCTCGACCACCGTCGGCGGCGGAGGAGGAGGACGATGGGCCGTTGATTGGCCCACCACCGCCGCCAGTGGGCCCGGCTGTGGATGATGATGACGTCATGATTGGGCCACCTAGGCCGCCGGAGGGTTTTCAGGGAGATGATTCCGATGAGGAGGATGATCAGGGGGAGGAGGAAGAAGAAATTCAGCATCGAATTCCTATGAGCAATGAAATTGTTTTGAAGGGGCATAACAAGGTAAGAAGGAAGTTTTTTTCCTGGTTGTATAAATTTGGTTTCGGTTTTTAGTAGAAAATTATATATTTTGTTCTTGTTGTTCCTGGGTTTCTGCTTCTTTGCATTATCTGGGGTTTGAGCTTTACAGCTGCAACTGATAGGTCAGATGACTCCAGTGAAAGATTTTCATCAACTAAATTGTTTCAGCGCTGTTGAGATTTTGTGGTTTGTATTTGAATGAGCATGAAATTGTAGCGAAGAAAAAGAAAGTAGTCAGTCATTGAGCTCGTAGCTAGCCCTTTCTAACCAGAAAGCTTAGTTTCTGTGTAACTATATTGAACTGTAGTAAAAATGAGCATAGCTTTGACGTTGGTACAAAAGCACTAATTCAATGGAAACTAACTGGGTATACAAGTGATTCGAAGGAGGCAATCATTCTCTTCTTCGACTTATATGTCAACTGTATATAGTCTGTAGGATAAAACACTTGCTTAATCCACTTAAAGACTTAGTTTCGAACTCTCTAGTTAACCTTAGAGTTTGTGGTCATCCAAAACTAAGGAGATGTGATTCTTATTGGAATGAGTATGAATGTCTGATGTTATCTCTCTTCTTAAAATGGCATTAAAGCAACTCTATTTATAAGCAATGAAGAGGCACTGGGATAGGGTTTTACACCTCTTGAGTGGATAGAATTTCTTGTCAACTTTTAGGATAATTTTAGATATCATGGATAATAATCAATATTATCCACTTTAATGACATGTGACTTGCATGCCATTAACCGCTCATGCAGTAAATCAATGAGATTGGACCGTTACAAGCCAAAATGGCCAATGTTAGATTACGGGCCGTATGGTCATGACACTGGTCGTGTCCAGGTCCTGCTGTAGTGCTTTGGCTTGTACGAATGTCAACACAGTTCCTTTCACATACAACATGGTAGGTGTTGACCTTATTACACCAAATTTAATCCTCTGTCTTGCAACACCATCAGTTTCATTACCAATATTGTCCGTTGGCCCTAAATGGACCAGTTGCACTCCGAAAGTCAACCCAAACTTTTCTTATGCCCAACTTTTCTGACATTAGAGTTAACTAAGCATAAATGCATAACCAAGCCAAAACACACGCGACCAAAATAATCATACACGTGAAATAATCCAACATTGATACTAAACCAGTTAACTATACCTTTGTTGGCTATGTAACAGAAATTAAACAGATATTAGCCTTGCCCTCCAACTGTTGGTGACTTTGTCTATGGGAGTATTATTTGATTTAAGTTTTCCTTTTCTAGTGTGTGGATTATCGATTATATCATTATTTATGTGAATCAAATTGTGGTAATGACTGGCAGGTTGTCTCAGCTTTAGCGGTTGATCACTCAGGGTCAAGGGTTCTTTCTGGTAGTTACGATTATACTGTTCGTATGTACGACTTCCAAGGGATGAAGCGGGATTTGGCTTCCTTTAGACAGCTAGAACCATTTGAAGGACATCAAGTCCGGGCCCTGAGTTGGAGCCCCACGGCTGGATTCTTTTTGTGCATCACTGGCTCTGCTCAAGCCAAGGTACTTTTTCCATTCTTTCTATTGTTGTTTGGTTTGTGTTGATGGGTGGTGCTACTTGCTAATATGTGGTAACAAGCATGCTTATTGTCGTTTCAGATATATGATCGTGATGGGCTCACAATCGGCGAGTTTGTAAAGGGAGACATGTATATTCGTGATCTGAAGAACACGAAGGGCCACATATCTGGTTTGACTTGTGGAGAGTGGCATCCGCATAAAAAGGAGACTATCTTGACTTCGTCTGAAGATGGTTCACTTCGGATTTGGGATGTGAACGACTTCAAAAGCCAAAACCAGGTACCTATCTTATTGAAATGGCTGGGTTGGAACAGTAAAAATATTTGTTGAGAAAGTTTGCATGATTGTCATCATTATGGTTTTTTACCCAATAGGATGCTTCCACCTTGTAAGTTTTTTCATGCACATTGTTTGTGCTCCATTAGCTCTAATATCAACTGCAAAACAATTATTTTCTGTAGGTTATCAAGCCAAAGCTTGCAAGGCCCGGAAGAGTCCCAGTCACAACTTGTGCTTGGGAAAGTGAAGGAAAGAGCATTGTTGGTGGAATAGGAGATGGATCTATCCAGGTACTGATCACTGATGTTCTGAAATTTTCTTTTGTCTTATACCTAAAAGTCTATCTTTTTTCGTTTAACTGTCTTCAGTATATCTTATTGTTTTTGGGTTGATGATATCTCATTTCTCATGTTGCATCTTTGCAGATATGGAACCTTAAGCCAGGATGGGGGAGCAGACCAGATGTACATGTTGAAAAAGCACATTCAGATGACATCACTGCACTGAAATTTTCTTCTGATGGCCGCCATCTATTTTCTAGAAGCTTTGATGGTACACTGAAGGTATTTTTAGTTCCTCATTCTAAAGCATCATGTCAATTCACTCAATTCTACTCATCCACTTGATCTTAGTCTTGTCCCTAATAATGACATGTCTCTCAGGTCTGGGATTTGCGGAAAATGAAGCAATCTCTTAAGGTGTTTGAGGATCTACCAAATCATTACGCCCAAACAAATATCGCATTTAGCCCTGATGAGCAGCTCATCTTGACTGGTACTTCTGTTGAAAGGGATAGCCCAATAGGAGGGCTACTTTGCTTCTACGATCGTGAAAAGCTTGAACTAGTTAGGAGGATTGGTATTTCCCCTACGTGCAGTGTTGTGCAGTGTGCTTGGCACCCAAAGCTAAATCAGGTATATATTGGTGCTTTTGTTTTTAAATTCTTTTAGGCCAAAACTTTGTTTAAGTTGGGAAATCTGTATCATTCCATTGGTGACCGTAACTTCTTAGTTGTAAAGAAGTCTGTGGGTAACAATAAAAAGAAAGAAGTTTGCGAGTTTGTTAGCCTCCTCCGGTCCAGTCCTCTCCATTAGCTCTAACTAGATCTGGCAAAACCGACCCAAACTCGAAACCCGAACCGAACAACTCATACCCTTACCTGAACCACAACACCCGACAATGGACCGAACCGAACTCGATCAAATGTTTTTCTCAAAGATGTTTCTTTTTCAATGAAGGCAAAATACTAGACCAAAAGTCAGTTCATTAGAATCAAAGACCACCGGACCACAAACCAAACTGAACTGAAACATCAATGGATTCGAAACTCTCCGGCCCACACCTTGACCCAAATGACCTGTTTGCTAGGTCTATCTCCAACTCCATATTATTAGATTGAGATGGAAAGTTGGAGGAGTTTCCTCTCATACTCCATGCTCTCATATCTGAAGTCCACCATGAACGTGAGTCATGTTTTTGTGAGACATAAATTTGGCTCTTCAATTTGAGATGGAGTTCAGATATGCAACAGAGGGAGTAATTTCTAGGCCATCAGTTTGAACTCTAGTCCTATGGTGTGGTTTTTGCACTTAATGGCTTGGCTGGACCCAGGGGCACAAGCTCACCCTTTCAACCCTATGCGCCCAAACTAGAAAAGGAAAAGTAAGAGTGTGTGTGTGTGTGTTGGGGGGGGGGGGGGACCTAAGCTTTTTCAGAGACTTGGAAACATATAGAATACCGGATCAAGTGCATATGCCTAATGCAACTCTTTGATTGCCAAGGTTTTCGCAACTACTGGAGACAAAAGTCAAGGGGGGACTCATGTACTATACGACCCAACCTTGAGTGAGAGGGGCGCTCTTGTATGTGTTGCTCGTGCGCCGAGGACAAAGTCCATAGACGATTTTGAGGTGCAGCCAGTTATACACAACCCTCATGCACTACCTTTGTTCAGAGATCAGCCGAGTCGCAAAAGGCAGAGGGAGAAGATATTGAAGGACCCGATGAAATCTCATAAACCTGAGCTCCCTATGACAGGACCTGGCCATGGTGGGAGGACTGGTACATCTTCAGGCAGCTTGTTAACACAGTATCTTCTCAAGGTAATGTTGGTTTCAGTCGGTACTCTATTTTCTTTTCTACACTTAAAACTAGCTAGCGAAATTTCACTGATCCGGAAAGAACCGGTTACAGTTATGGACTTTTTGTCTGAATTTCAACATTGACCCATTTGATTGAAAGTACGGACACTATTATGTGTCTGGAATCAAGATGCTAATTAAACCATCTTTAATTGCTTATAATCTATATTTTAATGATTTTAGATGATAGCTTTTTCAGTAATTACACATTTATCAACTATAACCACAGAGTATTTATCCGCGACGTTGATTAATATAAGTCATACCTTAATCATATCAACCCATAATAGGGGATGCATAGTTTACCTGTAAATCTATATTTATGAAAAAGTATAAATAAAAATAACTTGTATGTAATTTATGAGATGCTAATCCTCAAACTTATGAAACATACCTTTTTAACAATTTAAACACGCATGAATATAGCTTCAAGTGTGATCCAAGATGGTTGATAACCCATCTTTAATTCAAGACGTTTATTATTTTCATTCTCTTATTTCTGGGTGACAGTCATCAATTTGTTCATCTGGATTGATCTGGACCCAAATATTTTGCAAGCGCTACTTAAAACTTTGTTTGGTTTGAGATTCTAACCTGGACTGACAACTGCAGAAAGGGGGTATGTTGAAGGAGACATGGATGGACGAGGATCCGAGAGAAGCTATATTGAAGTATGCCGATGCTGCTGAGAAAGATCCCAAGTTTATTGCCCCAGCCTATGCTGCCACCCAACCCAAACCGGTCTTTGCCAAATCAGATTCTGAAGAGGAGGAATAGTGCTATTTTCACGCTGCAAAGAGTATTTCCTGTTATCTTATGGCCATTGTTCCTGTTAAGTTAAATACTGCGAAAGGCCAAGATGTGATATCAGTTGTACAATGTATTCCATATTGATGTACGATTAGAGTAGATTTATACCAATGATCAAAGTTTTGCGCTCCGGTACTAGCCTTTTGGGTTATATGTATGATGATGGGATTCACATTGCTCGACTTATGTTGTCAGAAATGGAGTGATGTTCATACAGCGTACAACCCTTCTTCGACCAATGTTCGAATCTTGTGAGAGACAAATTTCAACTTCTACTTAGAAAGTTGTTGATTAGGGTTCGATTCCCATGCTTTGATATCCCCCTACTCCTTGACCTGTGAAGACCTATCGAGTATGCTGAAACAGGGTGCAGTGGTTGGATCCACTTACAATTGTGACCAAAAAAAAAGTAAAAGGTGGTGTGCCTTTAGAGCAAATACAATGGTGATCCTGTTTTTGGAATGAAATTGGTAGTTCCCTCCTACATTACCCATAATTCCTAATTTTTGGAACTTCATTCCATTTATTCTACACTTTACTATAAAATATTTGTTTGGCCAGTTTACTTTTTTCCTTTTACCTATATTAATGCCACATGTCACCTTTTAATTTGTTGAAAAAGAAAAAGTTAGGAACTCGGTGGTGTTCCCTGAACGCGTGGAAGAGATTTTAGTTCTTGGGTGTACAAAAACTCAACCCCATGCACATTTGCCAAGACATACAATCCTAATGCTACATGTGGTCTTAGTATTAAGACCACTCCATGCAAATACCAATAAAAAAGAAGAAAACATACAACATATAAATTATGTGGCCAAAGAACAAAAAGGGGGGGAAAAGAGCAAAATAATATGCATGAGTATCTGAAAGAACAAATCCACCATATGAGTTACATAGTTTGATTTATACATATAAAACAGTGCTTACATAAAGATCACAGACATCTCAGGCTAGGATTCCGGATGGCTATCGACCTGATTCCGAAGCTCTCGGCTTTCAAGTATCAGTCTACTAAGCTTGCACTATGTTACAAAATTTGTGTTTTACATACAAACCATAGTTATACACACAACACTGATTACCCTGTAATCTTTACATAAATTGTCTAACTGACCCGAGTCCTAAGTTCGGTTGGATTGTATGACAAATGCCATTCAGTTGGAACCCTAACTCTGGTACAAAAAAAAGCCTGTCTAATCCAACGAGCGCTGTTGATTTTCGTTGTGAAGCTTGGCTTTGTTTCTACTCAATCTTTTGAGCTAAATTTCTCATGCTCGAAGGTAGCTAAACGGGAGTCAGATAGGACACTAAACATTTGTGTGTCTACAAAAAGCTGCACAACCCAGAAACAAGAATGTGTTGGTGTGTGAGTACTGATTCGATCATCCCACAAACACGCACTGGAAAGTGGGACCCACTTTGGGAGTTGTTTTTTGTTGCAAGGTTCTCTAAATAAGCTTGTAACGAAAGTGCGGTAAGCATTGATCAGGTCAATAAGGGTTCATGTAAAATCAGATTATCTTATTACAGGTGTGGTCTTGGGTCATTTTGATTACGTAATTATGGATAGTTTTTACAGAGTTTCAAAGACAAGGACAAACCTTAATGAAGGGTCGATCTCTGCTAGAAAAGGAATCAATAAAAGTATCCTTCAGTAGCAGTGAGACCTGCAGGGATTAACAAAGAGAGTCATGTCCCAGTTGAAAATGTTGAGGCGAGTTAGAAGGAGCAGCATTTTTTTTAAAGAATTTGCACTCACCCGATCGTCATTAGATTGTACAATGGTAATGGAATGAACCCTTAAATCTGCACAGAGGGATTCCAAGTAGCTGTTCACGGTATTCACAAAGCATGTAGCTGCTTTAATCTGAAGGACAACAAATTATGAGTTTCAACAAACCACGCGGTAAAGTATATGGTGAAATTTTAGCACTTGAGCACCATGGATCATTCAGAACAACAAGAACATGGGTTACTAGTAAGACCTGACAAAACTGACCCGACCTGAATGATCCACCCAAACCCAACCCAACCTAAATCCAAAAATACGAAAAGTAATTAACCCGATATGAACCAAATGCGAAATGACTCGACTTGACCCAGATTAATCTTTCAAACAAAGTAATTCATTTTCGCAAGACAAGCTTATCGAGGCTAAAGCAACAGTGAACGGAAACCAACATGACCCAAATATGACCCAACCCGAATCAACCAAGCCGAACTTGACCCGAATGACCAAATCGCCAAACAGAACGAGAAAATTTGGTTTCTAATCACTCCCTTCTGTAGTGTAGATCAACAGTAACCCACGACTGTTTTAAAAACCCTCCACAAGATTAGCAAAAAAAAGAAAAAATGCTGGCCTCATAAGATCGTATATCAGAGACAAAGTCGGTTCTAGTCGTCTAGGGAACAAACCTAGCACACAACATACCTGCACTTCATTACACCTATATACAGGATGCTTTGTAGCTATTCTATATTGACCAGCCAAGGCAGCATGTATCAGGCGAAGTTCATTATATAGCTGCTTTCGGCGTGGAAGCAGGGGCAAAGAACATGTCTTCACCTGCAACAATACAGAAATATGCAAATTTAGACCTAACTAACCCTGGTTAGTGATTCTTACATAGCTGAAAGGAACATGATGTATTAGATTAGGTTGTCTAACATGTTCCTTTGATCTTTCGCTTGACCTACTTTTGTGAATCTATGATAATATACACACCTGGTCTTTTGCAACATCAACTTGCACAAGATTAGAGGTTTTGAATCTCATATCTCCTGGTAGGTTCTGCATGCCAACCTGCATTCAAAGTTTTTTTGAATAAAATTAAAGACATATATCAAAATTAAAGAAAACCATTTTCCACAAGCAAACTCAATGTAACAGTGAATTTTTACAATGTAAGGGACAGGAGCGTCAAGAAAATCAAGCATCTTCACCGGGAGAATCTGAAAGTATAATTCAGTTCGGTAGAAACAGCAAATGGGATCAAATCATAACAAAATACCGATACACAACAATTATTATAAGCTCTTTCAGAAGCCATCGCATGTTTCAACCAACTGTACTCATTTTTCATATCAAGTGTTGAGTTGAATACTCAAGATGTCGAAGTTTTTCAATTGGCATGATCTGTTGAAGGTACCATTGAAACTTTACCAAACCAAGAAAAGACCAGAGATAGATATGTATTATCAATTTACCGGAAGAAATAAACTCTGCCATTCGAAAGGACGAATCAATGGAGTGAGAGACAATGTTACAGCTGACAGAACACCCTGCAGCCATCAAGATACAATCACTGGTTGCAGTAACACAGATCCAATCAGCAAAAGGATAATAAAAGAAATAACCGTTTTGGCACCCAATAACCTCTTCTTTTGGGGTCTCGATTGAAAATAATCTAAACTGAATTTTTTACCACCAACACTTTGTACTTGTAACGTACTTTCTATAACTAAACCTACACCACTTTCCGTCATCAAAAAAATGACGTCGTGATGCTGTGGTGAGACACATGCTTTTTATTAAACTGACTTGCTTTTGAAGATGTGGAGGCCTTTCACCATAAAGGTGACTTGGAAGTGTCATATCACCTTTAGAAAGAGTAGATTTAGTCATAGTAGATACGTTCAGAGTACCGAGTGTTGAAGGTCAAAAAGCCAGTTTAGATTTATTTTCAATCAAGATCCCAAAAGTAGATATTATTGGGCGCCAGAAACCCAAAAAATAATTGGAGGACATTGACATGGGACACATAAAATGACAAACGAAAATCATCAAGTGACTTGGGTAGCCTTTAGGAAAATTTGATGAAAGTTTTTATCAAAGTAATTGAAAACTCAGTACAATAGAGGCGACAGTAATGCATACCAGATTAGGACAGAATACCACAACTTGTTTCTCCAGTAGTACTCCCGTCAGCAAAGCCAAAATCTGACAGAAATGATATTGATATCAACTTACAAGTTAAAACAGCAAAATATTAAAAGAGATATACTTTTTCATATACAAAGTTCACGGGTGCATAAATATAGATCATGTGAAAAGAAACATTATGAATGCTGTGGAAAGGGCAAAATCTTCCATGCTTGAAAGTCTTAAGACTGTAATGCCATAGAGGAGGTGACACCACATGCAAGAATTCAACTGATGAAATATGACAGTAGAAAGTGAGCTATGAGAACATATAACATGATATGATGTGGCTATTGGTACGCAAATACGGAGATTCGCCCATAGATATCTTGTCCCAAGATTCAAAAACACAACCTAACCATGTCGTACTGTGAATTTCATTATTCAAAGCATGAATAGCACATCAGCAAATGCTTATAGAGAATGGTTAAGATCGATAAATGAAATAAGCAAACTGCACCACCAGTTAGACGAAGGTTCAAGTACATAAAATAGGATACTCGAGAAACAGAAAAACTTACACTATCAAGAGAAAGGACCCGGCATATGGTTGCAGTTGTCCAGACAGATAAAGCAAAAGCTTCTTCTGCAGCAGCTAACCTTGAACTCATCTGAGACACAGAGAAAATGGTGAGGAACATGCTTTTCTCTAGCGATAATGAAACATGAATAGAATAACAACTACAACTCCTAGTATAGGTCCCATTTATGTAGGGTTTGGGGGAGACCCAGATGCAAGCAGCCTTACCTCAGCACATATTTCTATCCACTAAGATAATGTTTTCTTTTCTTCTAGATTCTTGGATGCCAATATACTAACCTTTCGGGGTATTGGACTGCAATATACCAACCTTTAACATTGGACACTAGTGTACCGACCTTTTGGACCTATTTATGGTTAATTTACTGACCTTTGGTGATGATGAGTAAAATTGGACATTAGTAGACCACCACTGTTAGTATATTAGCATCCAATTTACTCATCATCACCAAAGGTTAATACATTAATGATAAATAGGACCAAAGGGTCGGTATAATAGTGTCCAATGTTCAAGGTTGGTATATTACAGTCTAATACTCTCAAAGGTCAGTATAATAGAGTCCAATATTCCTTCCTTTGATGAGGGATCAAAATACATATTTGAGGGGGATGTCACCCATATACAAAAGAAGGCTCAAACAAAAACAAAAGGCCTAAACACCTTAAAATCTCCACAAAAATCTTATCCACATTGGATCCTCTTAGACAACAAAGCATGAACGAAGCATGTAAAATCCTACCTCAGCAAATTTAAGGGGATTGTTGTCTGTGTCCAATGAACTCTCATCGATGCCCAGTTCGGATACTGAATTGCGCTTATAATGAATGGCCTGCATGTGCTTAAGTGGCTGGAATACTATGTCACTTCCCCTTTCAGGAATACTCATGGCACCATAAGCACAAACTACTTGTAACATGTCATTCTTAGTTTCCTGCAAGAATGCAAGCATCATATCATTGTACAAATCCCACAAAATTAAGGATGCCATTGTATTGTACCATCTTCATTTGACTAAGAACACAATGTAATCAAACCTTAGCCCATTCCATAGTGAAGAATTCACCAGAATATTCACTTTCTTGGCTTGAAAAATAGCCATCTTCGTCATCTATGCTTCTCACTGAACTGTCAGAAGAGACAGACGTAATTATAGATCATAGCAACTAAAGAGATAACACTTAAAAAGAAAGCATGCATGTGCTCTTTACTTTAGAGGGGTAAATACATCATTACCCAAATTCACCCAATTTTACCCTATTTTAACACTCAACTTTTCAACTTTTACCTAAACGTACTCAACCTTACTTTACCACCCTAAAGAACAGAAGCTCATGAACATGCTTTGTAGCCAAAAGTAACAAGAAACATAGTATGGTTTTCTCCCAAAAAGAGGTCTATTGAAGGCAAGAAGCATTGGGCTCTACCCTTGAAAAGCAGATAAAGATTTTCTTGAATGATGCAAAACAGTTCATTTAGAGAGCATTTGGTTGATCAAAAACCCCGGGGAAATTGGTCAACTTTCCCAAGTTGACCCATTTCCCATGGTTGGTTGCATTTGGGTTTTGGAAAAAAATTTACATGGGACCCACAATTTCCCACCTTCACTCGGGGAAAATTTCACATAAGGGGGGTTGGGGGAAATTTTTCCCATGGAAAACTTCCCAGCGAAATTTTCCCCAGTGATTTTTACCAAACGCTCTCTTGGAGAAAATTTCACCCGACACCTAACCACAGAATGAAAACCAAAGTGTACAACCTATACATAGACATAGTGCTACTGCTTCTCTCCAGTTTGTTATCAGATTGGCCTAGCATGGGCACCTCAGGTGAGCATGTTCCACTTTTAGAAACTTCGTCAGCTCTTCCGAAATCACTAGCAGGAGTCTCAGCTGCATCAGGAGCATGAGCAAACTCCAATGCATCGCTTGCATCGACACTTGTTGGAGATAGGCTTTCTGCACTCCTTGAAGCAGATGGAGGATCATCTTCACTCACAATACCAGCAGCAGCTGCAGATAGAGCTATTGCATTTTCTACTGGTATTGCCATTGACATCCAATCCTCCTCACAGTCATCTAGCAGGTCATCCTGTGATCTTGATGCTGAAAAAGAGTAATGAATGGGACCCATTTCGTTAACAAATTGGGTTATCCGATTCAAACGCTCCTGTGCAATAATACTGCAGGAAAGGATGAATGAAGTTGGCTTAATTGCATCCAAAACCCCAACTCAGAAGAAAAATAGAAACAGAAACAGAAAAGCTAACCTGTTCAGCATCTCATAGTGTAGCTTAAAGAAAGGAACTCTAGTTAACAAACAGTAGCAGCGAGGCGCTGTAACTAAAAACCTACAGCAACCTCCAGAAGGATGGCACAAGGGTGATGAACAACCTAATATTGCTGGTGGTCTCTGAACAATTTCTGGTACTTGTAAGCAAACACCATATAGTGTTCCATTGTCAGCAGCCTGATATAAGTGACGAAAAAACTTAGGAAAAATTGACAAACCATCCCACAGACTACTTATGGTAGTAGCAGGTAAAATAAAAAAACAAGAGAATTTGCATACTTAAAGTAAAGATAAGCACTGCATAATGGAAGACAGATATCTTGGACTCACCTTAAATGAGAAAACAAATGCTAAGTCGTCTCTCCTTAAGTGCTCCTGTTTAATGATGCAGGATGATGAATGTTAATGGTTAGCAGGCATACAAATCATATAGTACATGTACCATGAAGCAGGATGTGGCATGCACGGAAACATAGGATAAGATGAGTTATAAGCTATGTTACTCCGACTCTTCATTTTCCCCGCCGTACCCGTGTCGGGCCCTTGATATCCGAACAAGGGTACGACAGTCGACACTTCAAATTACGATGAAAATATTCAAATTTTCTCAAAAATAGCCAAGTCCAACACCCATATCTGTGTCCGACATAGACACGCGTACCCGAATCTGAGTAACATAGGTTACAAGGACCTCAGAAATGTTGGTCAAGCAGGCTTGTGAAACCAGACTCTCCCTCTTGCCCCACTATACCCTGTCCCCATTTCAGACATGACACTCCATGGATAGGACATGGGAAAATGTGTCAGACTTAACCCAAACTCTAAAGCATATGGGGATGAAGGTTAGGAATATATGGTGTCTTTCATCTTGTTTTGTTATTTTTAGACTGTTCTTTTAGGCTCTATTTGGTCTTATAGAATGAGATGGAAAGGAAACTTTGAAAATTGAGTTCTTTCACTTAGCTTTAGAGAAAGTGAGGGAAGAAGAGTTAGATGGAAAACTTCATGGAAATTTTGATTGATTTTGTCATTAACATTTTCCTTCCAAATTTGGGAGGAAAGTGAGGAAAATTTTTTAAGCTAAATGAGAGGGTATGGTTGGGGAGGGAGAAAATAAAGGCAGGGATTGGCGGAAGAGGGGGTGGGGGCCTTTTATACTAAGATGAGTGGAGAATAATTTTTCTTTGCATTTCATTTTCCAAGAATCAAATAGAGCCTAAAAGATTTTTGAAATTTGAAATCACAACTTCAATAGGAAAAATGACAAGCCGGATAGAGTATAAAACCATAATTGGACCTTTAACTATCAACTTAAGCTTTTGGTTGAGATGGTTCCACAAAGCCTTCGCATCATCACACCCATGTACGAATTTTGGACAAGTGTCCCCATATCCTAAAGTTTGTGCCTCAACTAGTCCTACACAGTAGGATTTGATACGCCATATCCTAGTCCATGTAACATAGAAGCTGACCAGTACAATTCTTATGAAGATGAGAAAACTTATCAGAGCTCCTTATCCATTCCTATAGGGTTCTCTCTTTAGGCACTCCATTTCACATATGTTTGGCATTGGCGTTCCACAAAGAAGGCAAGATAGACCCACACACTCTTTATAAAGGAATGTGAATGTTCAAATTTGTGCCACCAACCCAAAGTGCTCTTTTTCACATCTCAAGGCCATTATTGTCACTAGAAAACTTTTTTTTTTTTACAATAGGCAAATGGGGGGGGGCGAATCGAACTTAGGACTTCATGTACCCAAGGTCTCAATCTTAACCGCTGGGCCAAGACCTCATCGGCTTGTAAATAGAAAACTTATATAAGATATCTGACCAATTTGAGCCAACTAATTAGTTTAACATCTTTGTCTTCCAGCTATACCTAAGAAGTAGGCACTAGCGCATTGGATTGAGCTTTAGTCAGCTTCATGCTTTTAGTAGCAGCTTTTAGTTGATAGAAAACCTAGAAACTCAAATGAACACACACACAAATGCTAATATAGAAATGACACAAGCATCGCTACTATGCTTACCTGCCCATAAACAAGTGAGTTCAAGTCACTCATCGATGGAGTTCTCTCCAATAGTCGGGCCTGTATAACAATCAGACAGATATCAATATCCTCGTAATTACACAAGAATTCAAAATGAACTGTTTGGAGTCCTGCATAACCATCTCTTTGCTAGGGAGGCCTTTTATCTTATCTTTTTTGTTTTCTTTTTCTTTCGGTAGGAATGCTACAAGAAGAATGTCATGTTAATTCCTCTAGCGATCATTTGGAGCATTTGGCATGAGAGGAATAGTGGTCTTTGGTGGGATGGAGAAGTCTCTTTAACTCTATGGTAATTTCCATGTGAACCAAAAAAAAATCCATATTGAAAGTAGATAGTCCTCTTGTAGGATACTCACTTCATAATATATATTGTTCTTTTTTCCTCAATGCCACAACCAAAAAAAAAAAAGAAAAAAGAAAAAAGCCCTCCATGAGGTCAAATAAGAATACAAGATCATCATTAGTTATTTGAAATTTGAATTCATATATATGTTTCAGATCCACAATTGTTCGGTCACGATTTTTATTGCAAGTGTCGTTTGGCGTTTTATTAACGAAATCATTTTGTTTGGATTCAAAAAAAGGGTCCACCAATGGAGTACATTATGAATTAAAAATATAAAATAAATGAATTGATTTGAACATTCATTATGAGTTAGCGTGGAAACCTTAACACCTCCAGGAAAAGTAAAAGCACATAAATCCTTCTGGCGCATAGGCAGTTTCTTCGCAGGTGGATACTTGAAAATCAGCTGTTGACAAGAAAAGAAAGGAAAAACACAAGGTAAATAATCATGTATACATTGATCGTACCACATGAAGTTATAAAACAGAAAGTTAACAAGGTTCAGCCTCGCTAATTCGTGAACAATAGTAAGTAACAGTTCCCTGTGTTTTTCCCTCTTTGCTTGTTTCGAGAAGTGCAATGCTTATAACATCATCCAAATGATAAACAAATTAGGGCCTAATCTTTTCAACTTATTTTCTAATTGTCCAATCTCTTCCTTTTAATTATCTAACTATTTAGGTAGACTGTCCACCATCTTCCAGCTTCTTCTAGTTTCTTCCAAATTTAAGCAGTTTTCTAACTAAATTAATCTAGTTTGCCAGTCCAAATGAACGGTACTACAGTGGCACCAATAAGACAGTAAAAATTCACAAAGACAATGGAAGTGCAGCAGCTAAAGAAACTCCAACAAGCAGTGTACTATGCTCCAATAAAACAGTACATCGTATTCCCCACCCCCCCCCCCCCTATTTCATTTTAAATGGGTGGCCTGAGCCTCCCCTTCGTTTCCTTGCAATCCATAGTTCGATACCTATCAAAAAAGTTATATATGGGTTTTGGGTGCAAATCTAAAAAACTCCAATGAATATCCTTCATGGTTTTACACAACATTTTCAAGTTAGCCAAAGATTGAAAAACAAACATTTCAGAGTGTTGATGAGATGGTTTATACCATAATGGTTCCTATCTTATGCTTGTGAATATATTCATGTCACCTTTTAAAATTCTTCTTAAACTTAGATTGCATGGTCCTTATTCTTTTTTCGTCCTCCCAAGCTTTTCAGAATATCTGATATACACATGACTGAGGGAAACCAACAAGCAACTAGCAGTCGTAATGATGTATTAGGAGCAAATTGCATTAAGAGAGGAACTGTACTACCTCCATCCCAAAATGTTTGTCAATTTGATTAAACTTTTATTGTTGATTACTCACAAATTATAATGAGTAACAATATAAAATTCACACCATTATGACTTTTAATGAGATATCTTTTTAATAACGGCAATTTCATATTGTAACTTATTGTAATTTGTGAGCAATCAACGGTCAAAGCTTAGTCAAATTGACAAACATTTTGAGATGGAGGTAGTGCATCATAGCCTCACAACCTCCAGACCCTGCCCACTAAACCCTTAACCCCATTGGATTGTGGTAAACCACCACTTGTATATATGCATATAGCAGGGATTATTATATACAATGGCCTAAAGTAGGGATTGTTGTAATCTAATTGCTGCAAAGTCCAGCTTGCCATGGAACATTTCTAAAGTAGATATTATTATTATCTAATGGCCCAAAGTAAAGATTATTGTAATCCAATTTTCCAAACAAAAAAAAAAATAGCAGGTCTATTTGACGTTAGACTTATCTCAGTCGTGATTCCTAGATTCAAATTGAAGTCCGTATATGATTACAAACTAAACACGAGAGGCCTAGGTTGTTAGACTTCTAGAAAACTGAAAATAGAAGTTTTTGTTGGAAAGAAATCACAGTTATAATGCATGTTCTTGCCACCAATTCCCCACCTCCCCCCCCCCCCCCCTTCCAACACCAAAAAAAAAGGAAAAAAAAAAGAAGCAAGCAGCAAATTACTTACCAAGAAAATCTAAAAAAAATGATGTATGGTGAGAAAAAATTATCATTCATTTACCTGAGGATCCAGTGAAGGTTGTGATGGCCCACGATAATACAACGATCTCCCATCCACTCCATTTGATCTAGGTGCTTCTGACAACCACTTCTTCCTTCCTGCAAAGGCAGCCTCGACAGTTTCAAGATTGGCATCCGGATGAAGACCGGTAACTATGAAGTGCTCAAATAGCGCAGTGGGCTCTTGATACTTGGTACGGTCCTAAAATAGCAACAACATGCAAGTTATTTCCATGCAACAAGTTACTTATGATAAATACATCCAATATCTCATGATATCATTTCTGGTGAGCTGAAAATTAATCAGGACCTCCCTGCCTTTGCCCCCACAAGGAGTTAAAAACTACAATTTTGAAAAACACCAATTATAAGATGTTAAAGGAGCAAACTCTCTGTAGACTCGCTCCTCTCATTTTATTTCCTCGCTCAAATAAGATGAAAGCAAAGTGAGTCCCAAGAAACATTCTGCCTCAAAATGCCAATATCTAAGTTCACTGTACAATACGGACCTTCAAGCATAAAAGCACCATATTATCTCTGAACAGACAGACATGTTCATCATCAAATACACCCATCAGAAAAGAGAGGTATGTACAAAAAGAAATAGAATCGGCCAATCAGGCATCAAATAATTATCACCAATCAAACTCCTTTGTGACCCAACAATATGTCCTTTCACTAAGTTGTGTTCTAACCTCACCAAAATGAACTATTATCAGTATGAAGTGAAGTCTACAGCCACTTTCGTAGTTGTGTTTAAGTGCTCAAGAGAGGTTCACACCCTATTAAAAACTCCTCCATCATAGCAACCAATAGATTGATAGCATGGGGAATAACTCCAAGGGGAACCACAAAAAAAATAAATAAATAAATAAAATAGCTTTGCACTTGACCTTTCTTCTAGAAAAAACATAAACAGTAAATGGTGGTTTGTTCCTTTGTTTAAGTTAGGCCTTGCCCAAGGAAGGCCTAGATAACTCAATGATAACTCTCTAAGAGTTCTAGTGACAAACTGCGACTTTACGGAAGGTTGTGCACTTGATATTCTGGCTTTTTCAGAAGGCCGCAGCAGTGCACCGGTGCCAGCAGTGCAGGACATGGGAAAATGTGTCAGACCATGCTCATCCCACTCACCATCCCTCTCCCACTCCTCACCTCAATCATCTCCCCTTATTCATCAATTCTTCACTTGATCTTGATCTCCATCACAAATTCATCCTTCCTCATCCCCAAATTCAACTATTTCCACCCATATCTTCCATTATTGAATTTTTGAGCTTGAAGTGATAGAAAGCCTGCCTTTGATGTTGTAGAAGGCCTTGGGAAGTTAAAATTCACCAACTTTTATCAATTTTGGTGAGTTTTCACTTGGTTGGTGCCTCAAATGTGACCTACAAATTTCTCAAGCGGTGCTCCATTGCTCTTCCACCCTCATTCCTCCATTTCAAGCTCTTCCATGGCTCCCGACAAGAGGGCAAGAACCCAATCTGAGCCATCTTCTCGCCAGGGTGCTCGACCCCTAGGTAATTCCTCCAACCCCTTTGGCATTGTTTTTTCAAGTAATACTCAACATGAACTTTATAAGAAGCTTGCATTTCATGGTATTTGTGCTCCTAGGCACTTTGATATTGAATTCTTGAAATGTATTGATCTTTGGGATGAGTTAAGTAAGTTGGTAGATAAGTTGGGGTTACTTGGTTTGCAGAAGACATTAGGTGGAAAACCTATGAGGGTTTGGTTAGAGAGTTTTGTAGCCCTTTCCACTTTGACGATAGGAGAAGGAGCAATTGGGTATTCCCAAAGTTACTTTTTGGCTCTTCAATAGAGACTTAGGGATGTCCATAGAGAATTTTTTCGCGGGCTAAAAAGCAACTGTAGGGGTATTGATGGTACTACGAAGGAGGGTTAGAAAGCCTCTAATTTTTACATGTCCATTACTTGTGAGCAGCGCCCAAAGTACTTTGTAGGACCGGTCAATTGTTGTAAATCTGGCTATTGGGATGCTAGTAAAACCAAGGTGACCGCTTTTTGTAACCCTCTCATTTAGATCCTGTAGTTGTTCCTTGTCCACATGGCGTTTGCCCGTGGCAACAACGACACCACTGTGCGGAGTGATGAGCTCTTTTGTCTTTGGGTTGCCTTGAATTGTCACAAGGCCAATTGTGGCGTTTATCTACTGGCTCACATTCAATCCCAAGCCACAAGTCCAAACACAGTCCTTGCTCATGGTGCGGTGGTCACAGTACTTTCCGTGAGTCTAGATCTGAATGTTTCAGAGTTGCCTGTTGTGCACTGTAGCTCCGTCATCAACGGACGCGCCTTGGTCAACATGGATATATTATACTCCATCAAGGGCGCAATCTGGGTCCATCACCATAATAGTGCCTTCTTTTTCGCTCTCAAAAAAGGAGTGTACTATTGATGCTAACAAGGGCAAGCGGAGCTATTCATAGATGGCCATTGTAAGCTCTTCCCACCAAGGGAGGTGCATCCTCTTCTGCCCAACTCGAGCAACCTAGCACTGAGGAACTTAAGGAGCTTCCTACTACTTCCATCGATGAGCAATCCATGTTCCAAGCCATTCTTACCAGCCACCCGGCTTCATCAACTCCATGTTGGGCAAGGCAATTTAAGGGACATGATGCTGACTAATCAGCAGAGCCGCCTCTAGAGTATAGACATGAGGGTCGGCCGCCTCGAGCACCTCACCTACTATGCCTACCAACATTTTGAAGTGTCGTACCCTCCACCTGATTGCATCCGGGGTCCGAGTGGCCCTCACTATGAGTTTCCGCCTCCCCTTCCTTTGCTACTTTTTCTTTTTGCATTTCATTGAGGACAGTGAAAGTCCTAAGCATGAGGGTGGCTTGCCTTGTTTGAGGGTTGAAACTTTTGCAAGCCTTATGTCATGTTGGAGTGGAAATTGGTTGTGAACATGTTTTCAGTTGGACAATTAGTTGTATAGGTTGTGCATACTCGTCATCATCTTCAACGCTTGCATTTAAGCATTGCATTAGCTAGATTTCACTTTCTTTGATTTCACTTAGGTTCTTGCATCCTAATGCATTTAGGTTAGTTTCCTTTAGGTAAAATCATTCTAAGCATTTGAGGTAAAATCATTCTTCCCTTACCAAACCTACAAAGTACTCTGGGCGTTGCTCACAAGTAATGGACATGTAAAAAGCAAAGGCTTTATAACCCTCCATCATGGTACCATCAGTACCCCAACAATTTATGTTCAACCTGCGATAAAATTTTGTATTGGGAATCCCAAAGTCATATTGAAGAGCCGAAAATTAACTTTAGGACTCCCCAATTGCTCCTTCTTCCTAGCCTCAAGTGAAAAAGAGCTATAGAACTCTCTAACCAAACCCTCAGGAGCTCCCCAACTATTGTCCGGTGCAAAACCAAGTAACCCCAACTTATCTAACAACTTACTCAACTCATCCCAAAGGTCAATTGATTTCAAGAAATCCATATCAAAATGCATAGGAACACAAATACCTTGGAATGCAAGTTTCCTATAACGTTCATGTTGAGTATTACTTGAAAAAACAATTCCAAAGGGGTTGGAGGAATTACCTCGGGTTGAGCACCCCGGCAAGAAGATGGCTCGGATTGGGTTCTTGCCCACTTGTTGGGAGCCATGGAAGAGCTTCAAGTGGAGAAGTTAGGGTAGAAGAGCAATGGAGCACCAATTGACAAATTTGTAGGCCACACTCAAAGCACCAACCAAGGGAAGAAAAATCAAGAAAACTAATTAAAATTTGTGAATTTTAACTTCCCAAGGCCTTCTATAACATCAAAGCAAGCTTTCTCTAACTTCAAGCTCCAGAATTCAACAATAGAGGATGAACTTGAAGAGAGAGAAAACCTGAAAATATGGGTGGGGAGGGACAAAATTGTGAAGAAATGAGAGTAATGAAGTGAGATTTGTGAGGTGGGGTGGTTTAGGGAGGGGCAAGGGGATTCTGTGGATGGGAGTGAGGGTTTAGGAAACAATTTGAATGAGAAAATGAAGGAGAAGGGGAGAGGAAAAATGTGTGCTGCTGTGGAAAACAGACACGCACAGGCAATCCCAATTTCTGCACGGGCAGTGCCGAGGCAGAGATGATGTCGTTTTACTGCTTACTATCGCACGGCCTATGCTGCCACTTGCACAGGTAGGTGTTGTGATCTGTGCTGGCACCTGTGCACTTCTGCGACTTTCTGAAAAAATGCCAGACTTTGGAGCACGCCCCGTGCTTAGTCTGGCACTGTTTGTGTCAAATTGCTGCGGCTTTGTTTCTTCACTTGGCACCAATTATGACCCCAATACACCCATCCAACCTACAATACTCAGCATAGAAACATGGAAACACCTCAAATCAACCCACTAACAGTGCACAAACTTATTCTCATAAACTCATTTTGATGCCCATCTCATCAAACAACTTATTTCACACATTTTTTAATCATTTTTCCGATTTCGCTGCTCTTTTTTCACTCTCTTTTTTTCGCTCAACTTTTTCCTTCATTCCACTCCTCAATAGTACATCACACAAACTTTCCATCATCTTCTCTCTCTCTCTTTTTTATTTGATTTTTTTAAAATAAAAATAACCAAAAACAAAAGGGAAAACTCCAAAATAATGTAGGCTAGAAATGTAGAATACTTGGGTTGCCTCCCAATAAGCACTTGTTTAAGGTCCTGAGCTTGACCAAAACTCGTCAACGATAAAAAATGGGAGGGTGCATTATCCCCTCCTTGTTGTCTCGAACATCATTAGTGTATTGGTAAGAGCCTTGAGGTGGAGATACAAACAGTGGACTCACACGAAAAAAGCTATGCATAAATTTCTAACCCCTTGCTCTGATTCTTAAGCCCATCACAACCCGAGCACAAATCGAATAAGTCCCTCAAATCCTCATGAGAAAAGAGTTCATCAAAAGTGCCTAGACCACAGC
This sequence comes from Portulaca oleracea, assembly GCA_029582165.1. Lineage (NCBI taxonomy): Eukaryota > Viridiplantae > Streptophyta > Magnoliopsida > Caryophyllales > Portulacaceae > Portulaca > Portulaca oleracea. Next base: position 4,983,914 of record CM055871.1, read on the forward strand.
ATCCACCCTATAACTAGCACCACCTGAGACCAGAGCCGTCATGGATTTTGCAAAAGTTAAACTCTACACTCTCATCTTCTACATGCAAAAAACAATTTCTCATTCCTTACATCTATGATAGCACCAGCAGTAGCTAGGAATGGTCGTCCCAAAATTATGGGAATTTGGGCATCTTCTACCATCTCAATTACCACAAAATCACAAGGAAGGAAATTTTTCCTACTTGGAGAGACACGCCCTCCAATACACCAATGGGATTCCTGACAGACCGATTCGCTAATTGGAGGGACATAGAGATGGGCTTCAATTCGCCCATATGAAGACGTCTATAAAGAGAAAAGGGCATAAGACTAACACATGCACTAAGATCACATAGCCTATAGAAAGCCACATCACCAATAGAACATGGAATGGAGAATATACAAGGATCAGAGAGCTTAGAAGGCTCCTTATAGATCATGGAGTTGTCATAAGCATCCCTAAGAGTTCTAGCAAATAGTAGCAATTAGGCATAGTTGTAGTAATTGCTTGTATTCTACAACCCCTCCACACATGAAGCACCGACTGATCTATGCTTTTACCCTTCTTTTACAGATCATATGTTCAGATCTTGTCTTGAGGAGCTAGCTACACAGAAAAGGACACCTCCAATTTTTGTGATGGAAAACTCCCTAATAATTTTTCACTAAAAACCGTAACCTAAAAGTGGACGCTATAAATTAAAAAAGTAGCACATTGAAGAACTTCGCTCTTGGATTGTATTTCACTTCTAATTCCACCTATATCAAGGGGTTGAATCTAACTGAGGACAATAGCAATAGTCCCAAAAATGTGTTTGCTTTGCAACACTGCAATAGCTAACCATCCTTGTTTCCCTACAAGGCCACAACACATAAGCGAGTTTTGGCTACAGATCCCAACATTAATTGATAGGAAAATATAGGAGTCTATGTATCATAAATTCACCAATCTTAACAGCATCAAAATTAGAGTATATGGTCTTCCTTTCTAGCCACAAGCATCTCAAGAATCTTTTGAGATTTGCAGGTTCATCTTATCCATTCATCACCTGATACCAACCCGTTTACCCGCTTAACTTACTTGGGTTCGCAGCAAGTTGTGTTAACCTGCTAAAACCTACGTTGAATTCACTAGTAGTATGGCCTTTTTAGCATTTTACCAAGTTAAAAAGTATAAAGTCAATGGTTTTGAATACTGTTTACTTATATATTTCAAGTATCATATCAAATATAATAAGAACAGCAGGTAAACGGGTAAAAAATGTCTGCCCAATTATTAAACGGGTTAAAGCATGTATTTTTCGTGTCAAAAAAAATCAACTTGAACCTTACCTATGCGTGTTAACCAATTTAATCAAACGTTTGCCACCCCTACATATTTAGATTATACAAAACCGATACTCTGAAATCCCACCCTAGATAAATTTTGCAATTTAGAGACGTTGGTTCCCATTGACACAATATTTAGAAATCATTCACTGCATACTACTCCATGGAAAAGAAACAGAGGAGGTTTAATGAGGCATTTAACTTTAGTTCATTACAATCTAAGTCGAAAAAATGATATTTTTCAACTATCCATAGTACAGACATACCGATAAAAAGACCATGCGGAGTAAAAAGAAAAAACAATAATTCATATGAAGCAAGAGGAATGCATAGATAAGTAGTATCATACCGGAGTATGAAGCTGATACCACTGGCGTTTCTGGTCCGCCAGGACCTCAGGATTAAAGTTAATCCATCCATTGTCAGAGTGTGAGTTCCCGCCCGAGCGCCAAGCCCTAGACAGCTGGTGCTTCAAGCTCTGAAAGCTATTTCTCCTTCGATGTCTCGAGCCTCCAGCCTCGCTTTGACTTCTTCTATGCACTTTGTGTTCCGGTGATGGTGCCCCACTTCCCAAGTACTCATTAGCCATTTTGACTGCCTCCTCAGAGATGTGATTCCAATCCCACACTTGGGGAGATGATTGTCCTTCATTTCCATCATCATCATCCTTTATTTCCATTTCCATTTGCCCCCTCAAAATCTCACCTCATCCTATGTGTTTGTTGTCTATCATGTACAAATTTCCTTCTTTAATACCATCCCATGTTCAGATAACATGACATAAACCCATTGCCATGAATGAATGTGTGAAAAGAAATTACCCCAGCAAACTAAGTTTTCTAACAATGATTCATGGCAACAAAACCAGCAAGACCCACCAACCAAAAACCACAATTCCTTCAAAAATATGTGCAAATTCTCCAACCAATCAAACACAAATAGCCCAAGGTTCTCTTCTTTGTAACTTACAAAACAAATTTCCTATTCATAAAACGTTGAAAGTAACAATTAAACGAACATGTATACGATCAAATGCCACATTCCCAGAAAACAGCATTCATATCCTTGGTAATTTTCTCTGCACTCTTTGGAGAAGTATCATGTCATAAATTTGAAGTTTTTCAGCGTGACAAAAATTGAGAAAATTCAACAATGAAGCCAGAATGCAAATTAAATTCCGAATGCAGTATCAAATTTCACAAACATACCCAGAAATGCCCAGAAAAATATAAACAAAAATTCGAAGTTAGAAAGAGACGAACCTGTTAAGGTGCTCCTGTTATGGCACCGAAGAATTCCGAATAGAAAGTCAAGGAGAGGGAAGCAAAAAGAAAGAGATGAATGAGAATGAGAAAAGGTTGAGAAGAGGGAAGAGCCAAAAATAGCAGAGATTACAACGCAGGAATTGAAATCCCAAGTTTATGCAGGGAAGAGGGCTGTTTTTGTGCATTATGAAAATGTAATAAATAATAGCAGAGACTAACTTATTGTTGAGAATAATAAGAAAAAAAAAATAAAAACCAATGTGTGTAATGCTTTTCCCGGGAATCAGAGGTGTTATTTTCAGACAGGGCCCACGAGAATCAGGGGGAGTTGGTCCCGTAGAAGGTGGGACTTGTGAGCCGCATTGGAAATCTAGCCGTTGCCAAAATCGTTGTGCGTTGTGAGCAAGGTACTCATGTCAGCGATAGCTGAAGATTGCATGGTCCATTTTTATTTAAATGTCACATAAGTATTTATGTCAAAAATTTTAATTGTTAATATTTTAATTTATATAATGATTCATTACATAAAATTAATATTGTTAAAAAATCATAGCCTCCTCTTTTCTTTTTCTCTCTAGAAAAACCTAACTTCCATCTCTCTGGAGAAGCTGTCATCGATTCTTTTGTCGATGGTAAGCCCCAATTTGGTTTGGTTTTACCCTTATTTGGGGTTTTTAGTCTCTTCTTCTGTAAGAGTTTTTTTGTACCCTTATTTAGGATTTTTAGTCTCTTTCTAGAGTTTTTGTTCAGTTGGTGTGATCTAATACGTTGGATGAAGATCGACTTTCAAATCGTTATAGCACGGGTTGTAAGGTTCTCCATCAATGGTAAAGATGCAGAGTCATTGAAGAATTCGGAGTCGAACGTCATTAAGATTAGTATTAGTTATTTGGAAGTTGAATTTCATATCTATATTTTAGATCTACAATTGTTCAATCACGATTTTCATTATAAGTGTCGTATGGCTTACTATTAATGAAATTGTTATGTTGGTTTCAAAAAAAAACTATTGTTAGATTCATAATAAAAAAAATATTATTCAAAAAGTATAATATTGTATTTTGGGAAATTCCATTTGATAGGCTTCAACTTTTGCCTATTCCAAGTTGTCAACCACTTTTTAAACTATTCCAATTGGTAGACTTATTTTGAAAATTATTCCAAATGGTAGGCTTATTTTGAAAATTTTGAAAATTATTCCAAATGGTATGCTTATTTTGAAAACTATTATTAGTTGTCAAACGCTTTAGATATAATTCCAAGTGAGTTGGTTGTGAGATTAATAGTTTTTAAAGTGCTTGAAAACTTGGAATAATTTTTAAAATTTTCAAAATAAGCCTACCATTTAGAATAATTTTCAAAATAAGTCTACCCTTGGAATAGTTTCAAAAGTGGTTGACAATTTGAAATAGGCCAAAGTTGAAGCCTACCAAATGGAATTTCCCTTATATTTTTTATAAAAATATTGAATGACAGATAAAAGAAAAATGAGGAAGTAATTTTTTAGTAATTTCTCACCTACTATTTTACTAAACCTTACTACAACAACAACGACAATAAGCCTTAATATAGACCATATTCTTTTATGTAGCGGTAAAGTATGGTAATAGTATGACATGGTAAAATGTGGATGGTATGCTATAATGTGTTACAAAGTGGTAAGTTGTGATAAAATTTGTGGTAAGAATTGTTGATGTAGTAGGTGAGGAGATATAAAAGTGAAAAATAGTGAGAAAAATAAGAAGAAAAAAAATTATGGTTGTGGTGGTAAAGTATGGAATGGTATGGTAATATATATGTGACGCCGCGATGGTTTGTAGTTAGTGTGGTAAATTGAGGTAGGTGCAATATGATACTACACAAAAGAACAAAGTTATAATCACGCTAGTGCGAGGTTTGAGACGATTTAGATGTAAGTGGTCTTCCTCCCGTGCATGGGAGTGCATGAGGATGTTGATTATGACGGACCAAAAAAAAGATGATTTTTTTTTTTGGGGGGGGTGGAGACTTCAGAAAAAACAAGAGAAGTTGGGAGAAGGAAACTTCAGATCTGTGCGCTCTTTGATTGGATAATTCAACTAAAGCTTCAAACTAACCTAATAAACATAGACAAAGACAAACACAGGGAGACCACAAGAAACACAGAGCAAAGTCACAACACGGCGTCCTACTAACAACCTCCCACCTTCTCATCCGACAACCTTAATCCTAGCCCACAAAGCACCCCTATCAAGTGTGTCATCCTCCACTAAGTCTACTTGCTTCAAATCAGATCTAATAACCTGCTTTGTTGGCTTCCAAGGCCTACCACACTCATGATGAAGCAGTGGAAATGTAATTTTTTCACATCTCTGAAGGGGAGCATCCGCGTTCCTCCAATGTACATGACTAAACCATCTCAGTCTATTCTCATGAAGCTTATCCTCAATAGAGGTCACCCCTAACTTCTCACGACATATATCATTCCTAATTCTATGCAACTTGGTGAATCCATAAATTCATCGATTCATCCACATTCCGACCATATTTAACCTTTGAGAATGCACCTTCGTTATAGTCCAACACTCTGAACCATAACATTGCGGTCTAATTGCAACACAATACATATTACCTTTATGCTTAGGCGAGATTCGCTAATCAAACAACATTTTTGACGTCGCCTTCCACTTGTGCCAACCTATAGATTAGTTCGATGTGTTATGTCATCGTTAATGTCTTCATCACTCTACAAAATAGATCCCAAGTATCGAAACTCTCCCCCGTAAGAATAACCATCTCCCCAGTCCTTATAGATTCATTGTTGTCATCTCAATCAACCCCACTGAAAGGACACCTAATATACTTCATCTTCAGCCTACTCAATCTAAAGCCCCTATATACCAAAGTATCCACCTTATCATTCAATCTCATGCGCGACTCATTAGCAAAGAGCATACACTTTGGCAACTCATCCTAGATGTCCTTAGCTAACTCATCCATAACCACATTAAACAGAAGCAGACTAAGAGTAGCCCCTTGATGGAGCCCCATATCGACGAGAAACTCTTTTGTAGATTCCACAATGGTTTTGACAATGGTTCTAACATTTTGTACATGTATTTAATAACTCTAAAAGAAGAATACTTCACCCCTTTCACCTCAAGGAACTCCCACATAACTTCTTTGGGTACCTTATCATAGATTTTTCTAAATCAATGAATAGCGTATGAAGGTCCTTCCTCCTCTCCCTATACTCCTCCATAACGCAACGCAATAGATGATGACCTCTGTCGTCGATCTCTCCGCATGAACCCAAATTGATTCTTAGACACCCCAACTTCCTCCATCAACCTCTTATCAATTAATCACTATAAAATCTTGATGGTGTGACTCAAGAGTTTAATTCCTACGTAATTGTTGCAACACTGGATGCCCTCATGTTCTTGTATAAGGGGACAACTATGCTACTCAGCCACTCACTAGGCATTTTACCTTTCTTAAAAATATCGTTAAAGAAACCTGTCAACCAATGAATACCCTCCTCGCGTAGGTATTTCCAAAATTCCACAGGAATACCATTCGGGCCCACTGCTTCCCCCCTCCTCAATTTCTTCAATGCCTCATTGACCTCCTCATGCGTTATAGGTGGACAAGTAATGTTGGTTATACTCCCCTTCCAAATCATAATCCTTCTCCACTATACACGACCCTCCTCTCCCCATTAAATAACTCAAGAGAGTAACTCCGGCACCTCTCTTATATTTGAGTTTCTTCCACCAAAACTCTCCACTTTATGTCATTAATACATTGAACACCTCTTCAATCTCTTGCCCTCCTCTCTCGACTCTTAGGCAACTTAAAAAGTCTCTTTCTCTCCTTCCTTGTTATTCAACTTATCATACAGACTATCAAACACATTCGCCTTTGCCATTACCACCAATTTCTGGACTTCTTTTCTTGGCAAATTATACCTCTCCTTAGCGACTATTCTCTCCTCCTCCCTTGTATTCATCGTAAATTAGCGGGTCAAATCCAATACACCCACTTGACTCGAAAATTTTATTTTTTAAGTTTATTTTTGTTGGAATTCATGATTTTTCGTTAGAATTTCTGATTATTAAACTATAAACGCAACTTATTCATCTATTATTTCTCTAGTTTAAGATGAACGTTCAAAATAATATATTGTTGCTAGAAGATAATCGTATTTTATTATGTATGTTGTACAAAATATAATACAATTTTTTAAACCAAACGGGAAAAAGTTGTGGCCATAACCCGTTTGATCGTCCCAAAAACGAACTACATCGCCCGTATTTATCCAAACCTAATGTACGTCTATTCATCCAAACCTATAGGCACAAGAAAATTAGACTTATTTTTGGAATAATAATTTGCAGCCCGGAAGATAGATCATGGCGGATCTTTGCAGGCCAACCCAGGATAAATCTTGGCGGATCTTTGCAGGCCAATCCAGGACGGATCCTCGCGGATCTTTGCAGGTCAGCCCAGACAATTTCTCGCAGATCCTCTGGTTTGGCCCAGGAAATTCTTCGCGGATTCCACCCAATACTGACAATTTCTTCCGTTACTCTCACTCTCCCCACTAAGTAGGTCCTCGCGGATTTTTCAGAAAATGGAGGGAATAGATTGGCAATTGTTGGTAACCTTCATAGAGGAGGCTTATAAAAGGGACCTCAATGACCTGTTTCAGGGGGGATTCTAAGTCTCGTATAGGTGCATCTTTAACCACTATCAAAAAAAAAAAGAAAAGGAACAAAACACACTGTTGTGGGTTGGATCCTCGCGGATTTATTGAGAGGAAAACACTGTTTTTTTTAGATGGGAGATCCTCGTGGATCCCGAGGGTGTGAGAGCCTCATTGATGTTTTGATTCAAGTCTGGAAGCAGCGATCACTTGGGTTTGAAATTGGTCTCTAAGTCGAGAGTCCTCGCAGATCCTAGTAAAGGGGTCGGTAACTTCTCATTTATTCTTTGTTCTTCTGATTTGTAATCATGTAATCTTAATACCCCGCCCGCTGTATTTCATTTCATTGTCAGACATTGTTTTATTTTTGTGCTTGTTTACATGAGTTAGTTTCAAAATGTGACAACCTTTGTGTTTCGTAACTTTTTTATTTAAAAAATACCCGACCTAGTAAAGGCCGCCTCGACGAGCGATGTAAGGGCACCCCCTTACATTGGCACCTTTATCCTCGATCCCGACTTTGGCTCGAAGATCGTGGAGTTATTTTATTTCATGTTGTTAGTTTTTCTGTTTAAACAAAAAAATTAACTGGCGACTCCCACGTCATGTTGTGCAAGTTTTTTTTTTCTTTGCTTGATAATATTTCTTTTCGAAGATTTTTGGGGATATTGTGTCGTTTTTTTTCTTTGAGAGTCAGTTAAAGATTGTGACATGCGAGTCAATCAAAGAGTGATATTGGATATTGTAACTGAGCGGTGACATTTTTTTAATGCATACTGTTAGGAAAGTGTCCTAAAATCACCAAATCTCTTGATCTCACAATTATTTGTTTCCTAATTGTATTAGGATATTATTTAGGTTTCCTTATTGTGTTGGGTTTCCTAATTGTATTAGATTCTAAATCTATTTGGAGTTGGAGTCAAGTTAGGTTATAGGGAGTTCTCCCTATAAATAGGGTGCATGTTTTTCCACCAAAGACATCAGCAAACACAGAGAGCTAGAGAGAGAGAAAATATTGAGAGAGAAAGGGGTCTCACCAATATTTTCCCCAGTGTATCCTGAGAGATTGTGAGTTGAGTGTTGAGAGATTGTTATTGTAATCTCCTTTGTGGATCGTATCACACCCTGTGATAGTGATCAGTTGTACTCTCCTTTCTCATAGTGGATTATTTTCTGTCGCCGTCGTCCGTGGGTTTTTCTCCGAGTTCTTGGTTTCCCAATGCACTCGTGTTTGATTTTATCGCTTATTTTTCGCTCCTAAATTTTGTCGTAATATCCGTCATCTCGTTTTCGATTCTATTATTCGCTCACGTTACCTTGCTACTCACTTTTCTAACAAGTGGTATCGAGCAAGGTGGAGATGGCTTCAATCATGAAGTGCGATATTCCAAAATTTGATGGAACGAGGAGTTTTACTGTGGAGATCGCAGATGAAGGCGCCCCGATTCAAAGACGGGTTATGGGATGTGATTGAGTATCCCGACACGAAGACTGATGCGACAATGAGCGATGATGAATTCCAAAAACTCCAGAAGGATATCAAGGGGAATCTGACTCCAAGGGAGTGGAAGAAGCATGAAGATAAGACTCAGGATTCAATTGCTTGGCGAGCACATTCAGAGAGAGGTGATGCATATCGAGAAACCTCGGTGCTCTGGACCAAATGGAAGAGTCAGACATGTCGAAGAGTCGTGCAAACAAGTACCGAATGAAGGAGAAATTCTACAGGTTGAAGATGCCCCGAGGTACTTCTATTCAGGCACATCTTAATGAATTTGATTCTATTATTACTGAATTGGAATCAATGGATATAAAACACACTAATGAGGATAAGGCTTTTCATTTAATTCTGTCCCTACCTGCATCACATAAACAATTTAAGGAAATCATGTTGTATGGGAATCGTGGTGACCTTAACCTTAGTGAAGTAAAGGCTAGTTTACTGTCTAAGGAGAAACTTGATACCGATGGTGATGACCAGGGTGGTGATGCTATGGTTGTAAGGGGTAGAAATCGAACGGCGTAAGGGAAACGGGTCTAGAGGGAGGTCTAAACACCGTTCAAAGTCTAGGAATCCTCACAAGAATAAGAAGTGTAACTACTGTAGTAAGATGGGGCATATAGAGAGAGACTGTTGGGCAAAACAGAGAGACCAAAAGCAGGAGAGTAAGGATAATCACACTAAACCTGGTACCTCAAACTGCGTAGAGTCCAAGTCAGATGGTGATGGGTTTGTAGTTATGGATGATGCCTTGGCTACCACATCGAGTAGGATAGCTAGAGATGAGTGGGTTCTTGACACGGCGTGCACCTATCATATGTGTCCTCATAAGGACTGGTTCGAGTCTTATGAGAGTGTTGACACCGGGGTCGTAGTCATGGGTAACGACACAGCCTGCAAGGTTGCAGGAATCGGTAGCATCAAAATCAAGACTCATGATGGCATCGTTAGAACTCTCAAGGAGGTTCGTCATATCCCTAACATGACTCGAAATTTAATTTCTTTGGGTACTCTTGAAGCCACAGTACAAAGGAGAAGATGGTGTTTTGAAAGTGTACAGGGGTTCCATGGTTCTTATGAAGGAATCGTAAGGCGATCTCTATACATCCCGCAGGGTCTACAGCGATGTGATCTGCAGCGCGATCTAAATCTAAATGAGTCCGACAAAGACAAAAGCGTGGCACATGAGACTAGGCCATGGGCGAGAAGAGAATGTCAATGTTGAGCAAGAAGGGATACCTTGAAGGCGCAAAGATCGGCAAGTTGGAGTTTGCGATCACTATGTCTACGGAAACAAGAGGGTTAGCTTTTCAAGGGCTAAACATACAACAATAGGATCCTTGATTATATTCATTCAGATTTGTGGGGTCTGCTAGAGTGCCATCACCGGGTGGCAAGCGCTACATGTTGACATTCGTGGATGACTTCTCGAGGAAGACTTGGGTTTATTTCTGCGACAAGAATGAGACATTCTCATATTTCAAGAAGTTCAAAGCTTTGGTGGAGAACCAGCAGGAAAATCAAGAAACTCGGATCGACAATGGGTTGGAGTTTGTTGATTCTGAAATTTCCGTCTGCGAGAGCACGGATTGCGAGGCATCGAACCTTGGGTAAGCCTCAGCAAAACGGGGTAGCCGAGAGAATCAATAGGACACTCTGGAGAAAGCCCGCAGCATGCTCTCGAATGCAGGGCTTTGGAAGAACAAATCGTTCTGGGCAGAGGTGATATCTCACCGCTCACACTACTGAACAGATCACCTCATGCCTCTATCGAATACCAGATTCCAGAGGAAGTATGGACAGGTAATCCAGTTAATTATTCTAATTTGAGAATTTTCGGATGTCCTGTATGTGTCCATGTGAATGATGGGAGGCTGTCTCCCAAGGCTGTTAAATGCATGTTTCTAGGTTACGGGTCTGAGTCTAAGGGATATAGAATGTGGTGTCCTGATTTGATGAAAGTTATTCAGTCTAGAGATGTAACCTTTAATGAAACTGCTATGTTATCTGGAATGGAATCTACCGGTACTTCTGATGATGCAGGAAATCAGGAGAAGGATGCAGGAAGAATGGTGTTCGAGGTCGAGCAGGCTGGCGTGGAGTCATTGGAACTGCAATCGAGAGCAACCATCGATGCTCTGAACCAACTCAGTTGATGACGAGATTGAGACGAATGTTCCTCGGTGGAGGAACAACCATGCATTGCTAGAGATCGCCCGAGGGAGATCAGGAGACCAGTGCGATATCTTGAAGAAGATGATGCTATGATTGCTTATGCTACCGAGTGTTGCAGAGGAGACTCTGAAGGTGTTGAACCTTCTACCTATCAGGAGGCCATCTCTTGTCCGAATGCCTCAAATTGGATAGGAGCTATGCAAGAGGAGATGGAGAGTCTGCAGAAAAATCATACATGGGAGCTATGTGAGTTGCCTAAAGGGCGACGAGCTCTTACTGCGAAGTGGGTGTACAAGAGAAAGGAAGGTATCCCTGGTGTAGAAAGTGCGTGGAAGGCCGATTAGTGGTAAGGGGTTGCAACGGAAGAAGGAATCGACTACAACGAAGTATTCTCGACAGTCGTGAGGCATACGTCGATCCGCACCTTGCTTGCCTTTGTTGCTCTATTTGATTTGGAGTTGGAGCAACTTGATGTCAAGACAACTTTCCTCCATGGCGAGTTGGAGGTGGAAATATATATGAGGCGAGGTTTTCATCGTTCTGTAAACAGAATGTATGCAGATTAAGGAAGTCCTTGTATGGACTTAAACAGCACCAGCAGTGGTACAAAAGGTTTGATACTTTTATGGTAGGCAAGGGTACACAAGAAGTCACTATGATAATTGTGTACTACAGCAATTTGAAGAAAGGTCTTTCATTTATTTATTATTGTATGTGGATGATATGTTGATTGCCTCCGTGACATGTCACTAATAAAGAAGCTGAAATCTCAACTCAACCAGAGTTTGAGATGAAAGACCTCGAGCGGCGAAGAAGATTTTGGGTATGGAGATCCAAAGGGATAGAAAGGCAGGGAAGTTGTTCCTGTCTCAGAAGAAATATCTGGAGAAGGTGTTGGGCCATTCAACATGAGAAATCAGAAGCGCTTCAACTCCTTTAGCCGCACACTTCAAGTTATGCAGTGAGAACTGGCCCTAAACTGATTTGGAGGTAAGGAGGATGTCTAATATTCCCTATGCTAGTGCAATTGGTAGTTTGATGTATGCTATGGTGTGTACTAGACCTGACCTGTCCCACGCAGTTAGTGTGGTGAGTAGATATATGCAGAATCCAGGGAAGGAGCATTGGGAAGGAGTGAAGTGGATCCTTCGCTATGTGAAGGGTACTTTGGAGAAGGGCATCCTGTATGATAGAGGTAGTGCTGCAACGTCTGATGTTGCAGGTTATGTTGATGCTGATTATGGTGGAGATCTGGATAGGAGACGCTCAATTTCAGGGTATGTGTTCGTCATGTGTGGAGGAGCAATATCTTGGAAAGATTCACTTCAATCTATAGCAGCCTTGTCTACTACAGAGGCTAAATATATTGTTGCAACGGAAGGAGTGAAGGAGGCCATCTGGTTGAGGGGATCGGTCATGGAGCTTGGAGTACCATAGGGCGAGACTGTGGTTTATTCTGCATACGAGTGCTATACATCTGACAAAGAATGACACTTATCATTCGAAGACCAAGCATATAAGCGTCAGGTATCACTTCATCAGAGATATAGTTGCTGCAAGAGAGATCGTGGTGAATAAGGTTCATACTTCTGATAATCCTGCAGACATGTTAACCAAGCCTCTATCTATAGCTAAGTTCGAACATTGTTTGGACTTAGTTGGTGTTCTAAGCATGTGAGAGCCTGGGCCACGCCTGCGGGCGTGTTGATGGCGACAGTCAAGATATTTATCTGGATCGATGATTCGTTGATTTTAGTCCAAGGTGGAGTTTGTTAGGAAAGTGTCCTAAAATCACCAAATCTCTTGATCTCACAATTATTTGTTTCCTAATTGTATTAGGATATTATTTAGGTTTCCTTATTGTATTAGATTCTAAATCTATTTGGAGTGGGAGTCAAGTTAGGTTATAGGGAGTTCTCCCTATAAATAGGGTGCATGTTTTTCCACCAAAGACATCGGCAAACACAGAGAGCTAGAGAGAGAGAAAATATTGAGAGAGAAAGGGGTCTCACCAATATTTTCCTCAGTGTATCCTGAGAGATTGTGAGTTGAGTGTTGAGAGATTGTTATTGTAATCTCCTTTGTGGATCGTATCACACCCTGTGATAGTGATCAGGTTGTACTCCTCCTTTCTCATAGTGGATTATTTTCTGGTTGTCGCCGTCCGTGGGTTTTTCTCCGAGTTCTTCGGTTTCTCACTTAATTCTGGTGTTTGATTTTATCGCTTATTTTTCGTTCCTAAATTTTGTCGTAATATCCGTCATCTCGTTTTCGATTCTATTATTCGCTTCCGCTGTTACCTTGCTACTCACTTTTCTCTAACACATACCCTCCAAAATTTCACTTCATTTGTTATCAAAAAATTACTATGAGGTACCCTAACTTTTGGTGAAATGTTTTTCTGGTACTCCAACTTTTCAAAACTAATTTTGAGGTACCCTTACTTTTTGTGTAGTAATTATTTGGTGCTTTTCCGATCATTAATTTTATTAAGTGACCGAAATACCTTTATTCGTCTTCTTCAAGGGTATTTCTTCAAAAAGGGAAATGACATTTTGGTCACTTAATAAAATTAATGGCCGGAAAAATACCAAATAATTACTAACCCTAAGGGTACCTCAAAATTAGTTTTGAAAAGTTGGGGTACCAGAAAAATATTCCTCATAGTAATTTTTTTGATTTTTTTTTATGTTTAGTTAATTAGTTGGTTCATACCCTCCAAAATTTAATTTCCGTTGGACTATTGTAAATTCTAATTTTGTCTCCACTCTCGACAACCGCACCCTCAATTCTGATGTCTCACTAACACACTTCTACACTTGACTTGAGTCACACTTTCAGCCGGAGCCCACCCACTCACCGTCGCCACCGCCGTCTAGTTCTCCGATTTGGTATCCGGCGTCGCCTTCAGGTCAGCTATCTCCACCCCCCCCCCAAAAAAATCGTGTGTTGGATTTTAGTTTTCCTTACATTTTACCCTTCTGTTTGGAAATTCTGGTTTGTTGTAAACAATTTCTTACTTTTTGGTGTAATTCGCAACTATCAAAAGTGATTAGGGCAACTTACACCCTTTGATGTTGTTAATTGCTATGAAATGCTTGGAATTTCGTTTAAATTTGAAATTAGGTTAAGAGCTTGGTTCAGTTGGGTTGCTTTCATTTCCCAGTTGGAATTTTGATTTTGCGTGTTATTTGTTAGCGTGTTTATTAGAAGTTACTCCCTCCGATCTCCAATGTCACTTTTTGATTGATAATTGCTTATATAATATTTTATTAAAAATTGCAATATTATACTTTTATGATAGTATTTTTTGTTACAAATCTAATGGTAGTAAGTTTATTTAACAAATCATTATATATTGAGAAATTTATGGTCAAAATTTTACAAGTTTGACTACATAATTTTCTAAGAGGACTAATAATATGGAATGGAGGTAGTACTAAATTAGGGCGAAAATGTCGCCACATTGTCTAATTTTTCATTGTTTATTTATGATTTGTTGGAATGAATGGCAAGCCGAGTGTATTGTTAACTTTGGCGTTAAATTAAAATATATTTAGGAATTTATGGAGACGTGTCAACATGGGGAAGAATGTCACACGTCGAAAAACCGCTGGAGTCTTACAAGAGTAGTCCAAGAATGGTTGCCTCCAGCATGTGAGGCAGCATTGGTGCCAAAAGTCGGTTTGATGTTCGATAACTTGGAACAATGTGAGAAATTCTACAAAACTTATGCTCATCGTGCCGGGTTTAGTGTCCGCAAGTCATCTAGTAAAAAGGACAAACAAGGGCACGACAAATATAAGTACTTTGTTTGTTCAAAGGAGGGATACAGAGAGGATAATGTGAGTGCTAATTCTAAGGGGAAAGAAAAAGTTCCCATCAGAAAGGTGAAAGTCACAAGGGTGGGGTGTAAAGCTTTGGTGGGATTTCGGAGGACTGCAGATGGTAAATATGTTGTGCACAAATTTTATGAGGGCCATACACATTTTCTTGGGTTTCCAAAGAAGTGTGGCAAGCGAAAATTAACGCGTAGAAAGAAAAGTGTGCATATGTCGTTTGCTTATTCTGATACTGTTTCCAGTGGAGCGCATCATTCGATGGAGGAGCAATTAGATGGTCTTGAAAATGCTGCTGAGTCTGAACAGGCTTTCTGGGATTCTGAGGGGGACTTAAGTGGATGCGTGAATGGCTGTAATTATTTTATGTTTGTTGAGAATTTGAGGAGGAGAAAGGTGGTTGATGATGGATTCTATTTTGCTTATGAGTTGGATGATCATAAAAGGTTAAAGCATGTCTTTTGGGCGGATGCTATTTCCAGAAGGAATTATACATTGTTTGGAGATGTAGTTTCATTTGATACATTGCTCGACACAAATCGATATAAGATGGTCTTTGCATCTTTTACTGGTCTTGATAACCATAGGCTTTGTGTGACCTTTGGTGGTGCGCTCTTAGCGGGTGAAACAACCAAGTCATTTGTATGGTTATTTGAGAGATTTTTAGAAGCAATGGGCGGTCGTAAGCCTGTGTGTCTTATAACCGATTACCATGCTGCAGTGAAACTAGCAGTTGAAAGGGTTTTTGACACGTCTGCTCATATGTATTACATGTGGAATATCATGAGAAAGCTGTCTGAAGAAGTTGGGCCCTCCTTGAATAGCGATGTTGATTTCAATACTCAGATTAAGGCATGTGTTTATAATTCACACACTCCAGCTGAATTCGAAACAACTTGGCTATCTATAATGGAGAATTTTGGGTTGGCAGAGAATGATTGGCTGACTGAGATGTATTCAATTCGTGATATGTGGATTCCGGCTTACTTCAGAGATTTGTTTTTAGGAGCTACATTGAGAACAGCTTCTAGATCCAAAAGCGAGACTAATTTTTTTAGTAACTTTACAAATCCGCGTCTAAGCTTGGTTGAGTTTTGGGTGCAATTTGAAAGTGCTGTTGACCTACAGAGACATTATCAGTCAAAGGCTGATAGTGATACCTCTTTGATGCCCCAATTGAAAACAAATAGGGATTTGGAAAAGCATGCGGCTCAAGTATATACCCACTCAAATTTTTACAGATTTCAAAGCGAGTTGGGGGTGGCTTATATGGATTGTGCGATTGATGACAAGGAGGAGATAAACGAGGGATTATTGATAACTATGGAAGACACTAGCAAAAAGGATGTAATGGTGGTACAAATTATTTACAATCCTTTAAATAATGTGGCTCATTGTTCGTGTAAAATGTTTGAATGTGAAGGTATTCCTTGTCGTCATATCTTGTGCATTTTGAAGGGAAAATTACGTGAACTTCCCAGTTACTACATCTTGAACCGGTGGACTAAAAAACCAACTTGTAAAGCAGTTTTCAATAGGGACATTTGTGGTTTGAAAGATTCCCAAATGGATCAGGTGGAAAAGTTAATTTCTGATTGCTGGGCAACGTTCATACCTTGTATGGAGGTTGCAGGGAGAGACCAGGAAAAGCTCACTCTTGTTTTAAGGACAATTTCAAATGTGAAAAAACAATTGATGGAGTTAAAGGGAAGTGCAAGTGAAAGCAGAGTAGAAGACTTGGAGCCTGGCACTGGTTCAAGTGCTACTGAGCATGTTAATTTCCTTCCTGAACAATCAAACATCGAAAGTAGTGGCAAGCAAATTAAAGAGGGAAAAGAACCGTCAGTTAAACAACAAAAGAGAATGAGGGTATGTAGAACCTGTGGAGAAGAAGCATATCATGATAGCTGGAATTGCCCTTCAAAAGTTTCCTCCTAGCCATGGTAATAATTTATCTATGTCAAACTCATTTGGGTTGTTACTTTTTCCTTCAATTGAAATAGCTATATGATCTTCTTGTTTTTGTCTCCTCATGTTCTTTCTTTCTTTCTTTTTTGCTCAGGAAGTTCTGCACAAGTATTGAAACCAGCAAGTTGCTTTCAGGTGATCTCACATTTAAGCACATCAGTTTGTTGATAAAGAAAAAAGAAATTGCATGTGGTATGTCCTCCAGTGAAATGATATCTAAGATGTGAAACTTTGTACATCTATTTGGAACTTTTTTTTGCATCTGTTGATGACTAGATGTGTTGGATGAATTGATGTGTAGTATCATCAGATGTTACTGTCTGGTCTGGATTGTATTGAGTTGTTTAGGCTGTTATCTTCATTTCTAGTCTTAGATTAAAGAAGCCCAAGTTGCAAAAACATGCGAAGCCTTGGCGCGGGCTCCGAGGCAAAGGCACACGCCTTTTGGATGTGAGGTGCACTTCATATGTATGTGTTTTATTTGCATGAAAATCATTCCCACATGAATATGCTAGAGAATAGTGGAAGTTGTGAGTGATTGTGGAGGCGTTTAGAGTTGAGGGGATTGAATTAGAACACAACCAAAAAAAATAATTTTTACATTTCTTTTTCACTGGAATCCAAATGGTGCAAAAAGCCACACACAATGTGCTCAAATGGGGCGTCTTTGGTGAGCTTTTTGGACGAGTCTCACCTCATCCTGTTTGAGGGGATTGAATTAGAACACAACAGAAATGTAGTATCATGTGTGATGAACAATGCATCATATGTTTCTGAAGTTTCCTCTATGATTCAGTTTGAAACTGAACAATCCATCATATGTTTCTGAAGTGTCCTTTATGATTCAGTTTGAAATGTACTTAATGACTCATTCTCGAGGAAATAGGGAGGCAGAAGGCTGTAGATGAGGTTTAAATGGGGGAAGTACCCTTGATTATTATCATCAGAGGAAGGCATTGAACGACCTTCAGAAATAGCATTGGCAACAGATTACCACCAGAACTACCGTAAGGTAACTTAGGTAATGATCAGACTTGGTAATAGCTGTGTTTTTTCTTAACCTTCTTTTGAGATATTCTGAGCTATATAAATATAACTTATGATGTCAGTTGAGTAATGAGGATGATTCAACTGATACTGTTGGACCACTGATTCAAGTATAACCCTATCAAGATGTAATGAATTACTTAACATTTCTTCCCCTCCCCAAACACACAAAAAAAAAAAAAAGAAAAAAAAGATCTTGATCGATTGGACTTCATATGTTCCAGATGCCAATTTGATATGGTCGGGGAAATGGAGAACAGTGGGCTTGTACATAACATTTATCTACGTTGAATAATTGATGGCTTGCGTGAAGCTTGGAGGCTTGAATTTAATGATCAATTTATATTGAAAAAAAGGTGGTCCAACCATCTGAATGCTGTTGGGCTTCCAAAGACAGTGGGGGATTATAGATGTTCAAAACATGAAGACACGTTTAGTACTCTGGTTAAAGTTACCTGAGCGTCAACTTTCGATGTGAACCAAGTACTGTTGTTTAAGAACTTCCTATTGTTTAACTGTGATCCCGCATTTTTTGTTCTTTTGGTATCTTTGTCTTTACATTTTCAGCGCGTATTCTATATTTCAACCAAATTATGACGCAGTTTGTCAGGTCTAGACGGTAACCAATGGGAAGAGTGAATGCTAGTTTGTCTATATCATTTGGGAAAAGGACGAGGAGGGTATTCTGAAATAGAAACAGAGCTGCAACCTAGCACGAGGAATCTTATCTGGAGAGATATAGCATGGCTATTAGGTTAAAGGATGATGGCAAAAACACTTTGGTAGTTTTTTTAGGGATATTAGGTGGTATACTGAGCTTTGGGGGTATTGGACTGTAATATACCGACCTTTACTATTGGAGAACAATATCCCTGACCTTTATACGTATGTGAGATTATTATACCAATAGTGATTAAGAGGGTGGTAAACTAGTTTTCATGTTGATGTGCTAGGTGTAGGGAAAAAAACCACCCCCAACCCAATAATCCCGTTAACTCTTCCATTTTTTTTTCACAAACGCACTTTAAAAAAACCAGCCCAGCCCAGTGATTAAGGGGGTGGTGAATCGGTCTACGTGCTAATATGGCACACAACTAACCAATCTCTTGTAACCTGGGTCAGTGAGGAAAACGAAGGGGTTAACGGGGTTACTAGGTTGGGGCTGGGTTTTTTCTCTTTGCCTGCCACGTCAGCACGGAGATCAGTTTACTACCTCCTTAGTCACTTTTAGTATAATAATGTCACCTAGGTATAAAGGTCAGGGATATTGTTGTCCAATAGTAATTGTTGGTATATTTCATTCCAATACCCCCAAAAGTCGGTATATTACCATCCAAAAATCCTTTTTTTTAAAAACTTTTTTGGGGGGCCATGATCACTGTTCAATACGTATGAAGTTTCCAATTGCTAGCCCTAGCAAAAACAAGAAGCCACAAAACAATCTATTCGAAGTGTACGAGGTCTACGTGTTATGCTTGTTTGTGTTTTTCTTTCTTTCTTTTTTTTCAATGAAAATTTACAAGTGAATTCTCTTACCTTTTCATTTGGTGTTTATGTTGACTTGTGAGTTGTAATAGCTGTATCTTCCCCCAAGCTAAATGATCAAACTGTTTGTCTTGAGTGCAGGTTTGCTTCTTAGCTCTAGAGCAAAAACCAGAAATAGAGGGGAAACCCAGAAGACTATATAGCCAGGGATTTCTGACAATGGGCTCTGACAAGTATATTTAACCAGTACAAGTGTAAAGCTGTATTTATATGTACAGATTATTGTCTAATTGACTAATTCATTCTGAGAACCAGCAACTTGCAAAGCCATACATCTACTGCTAATATAGACTGGTCAATTCGGGCGGGGCGGGTTCGGTGTGCCTCATATTCTGGGTATATTACATTTCAGGTTTGAAAAGCCGGGTCAGTCTCGGGCTGGGTCAGCTTTTGCCAGGACTAACTGCCAGGCTTTGGCTATCTCTGTTTTCTGAGCTGAAGTGCTTGATTGCAGCTGAATTGTTTTGAATCAAGTTTCTGCAGTGGAGTGGAGGCATTTATTTATTTTTTCCTTTTTTTTTTGGATATAAATCAATCTATGTATATTCCTAGTCTTATGGAATCAGCCTCTCCACGAGCATATGGAATCAGCCTCTCCACGAGCATTGATGGCCATCTGGATCTCCGATCCAAACTTTGTGGCAATGAGATAATCATGTTATGGTGACTTTTAACAAGTCCGATGGTGGCTGATAAACGATTTAGGATGATTATGGTAAAAGTCATCTATCAATAAATTATAACTCACCTACGTTTATGTTGTAAAAATCGGACAAAAACCGGTTCTACCATGAACTGGCAAATCGACCGGCCGGTTTCAGCTTTAGCTCGGATGATCGGTTCAACTGGGAAAAAAAGTGAAAACCGGTTCAATAGGATGGTTCACGGTATGAGCGGGGTTTTGGTAATTTAATTTAAAAAGTTTCGGTTCACCAATTCATTTCATGTTCATGCCAATTTAATTATTTTGGTAGCTTAATTATTCTTAAAGTATGTGAAAATATTTTAACTCGTGACCGGTATATGTTGGTTTTGACCAGTTCAACCGTCACCCGGTTTAACCGGTCTAATCCGGCCAAACCGAATCTACCAATTGAACCATTGACGCACTAGATCAGTTGGTTCAATGGCCGGACTAATTCTAACAACATAGATCTACATATTAGAAAGTCACTGTACAAATTAAGATCAAATCCTTTATAAAGTTGTTATTCACCGTACAAATTAAGATCAAATCCTTCTTAAAGTCGTTATACTTATCTTCTAGTATATTTAAATGTCAATTATGTCATGCTACTTATTTTATGAACTTTTATTGTAGTCTGCAATTTTAGGGCAAGTTTCCCACATGCTATGTGAAAATTTCTGATGGTGTTTCGGTGTCCGCAATAATCAAGGTTGCCATGTCAGACTTAGGGACGTAAAAAATTCAGGTCCGGATCTTCGGATGAACCGGACATCGGTCGAAAATTTGATGTCCGATATCCAATTTTTTGAAACATTTTCCGGGTTGGATAAATTAGATAAGCATAAACTTGAGTCTAAACCGGATTCGGATAATAGAAAATTGGAAAACATTGTATTCGAATTTTTGGTAAATGTAAATTCAGATGGAAATTCTATGACCATACTCGCTTTTATCCGGATCGGACTAAATCGAGTTTTCGAATCAGACATTTTTTTGACATCCCTAGTCAGACTCATGAATTCTTTCCCGCGTCGGATGCCCGTGTCCTGAGTTCATCAATTGACCTTTCTACACCCTCCTCCTTATGTTGCTACTTAATGCTATGATTGAGGTCACTCAACCCCCATCAAAATTAGACAATTATTAGTTTGCTATTGTAACTTATATTTTGTAAACAATCAAAAGACGAACCAGAAATGAAGCTCCATAAACAAACTCTTGAAATTACAACTTTATTTCTAGAAACAAAATCAGCAGACGTAAAACAAATTGTACTATTAAAAATACTACTATTACACAAATAGATTGAGCAAATGCATACTTAAATGGATATGTGTACTATATTACGAGGGCTATGTGTCTTATTTGTCTTGCTATCTCTTTGTATGTGAATCTTCGACTTTTTATGGTTTTGAATAATCAAAAAAATACGTACACAAATGGGCTTAATCAATCAAGGGCCCATTTGAAACTTGGATTGAAGATTCCTAACCAAATTAGGATCAATCTGAAATGCCTTGCTCAAAACATCAATCGAAATAGGCGGTTCAGCCCCAAAAACCGCCCGACCCACAGTGATGACTCCAGGATTCTGGCTACTCAAATGCGAAAGCGCAACCGCCGGGGTCTTCCCAATATTGAGTTGGAAGTGGATCATCGCCTGAGGGAACACAATGACATCCCCCTTTTGAAGTATCCTCCCGAAGAACCTGTTCCCAACATCTGGGATGTTGGAGGACAGGAAACCGGCGAAGAGGGTCCCCTCGAGCACGGTGAGGACCTCTGTGGCTCGAGGGTGTATGTGGGGGGCATTGAGGCCACCATATGGCGCGTAGTCCACCCTCGCGAGTGAGATCCCTAGGGTGTTGAGACCAGGTAGAAGGCTTGCAGTGATTTGGGTCACATTGGAGCCTAGTCTATTTTTGGTGTTTCCTGGTTTGTTTATGCCTTGAAATAGGAAGTCTTCTGATGTGACTTCCATTGGGTCCTTGCATAATAGTCCATTCACAAACACTGAAATATATGCTCACATAAAATTAGGTTATGGAGATTGAAAGCATTGTGCATGTTAGTGGTTCAATCTTCGTACAACAACAACAATCTTCTAGAAAAAAATATTTTTGAAAATCATTTTGGAAATAAAAAACAATATTAAAGGAAATGCAATTGGAAAACCTTTAAAAAAACAAAAAGAATGGTTCAATCTCTAAATGGTGGTGAAAATAAGTTATTCGAAATCATGTTTTTTTATGTTTAGTTTAGGGTTTTTGGATCTGAATAATATAGACTTTGGGATATGATGTGCCTTGATATGAACTTCCAATCTATGTGATTGTTATATGAATTTCGAAGGTCCACCGAGTTTCGGCCACTCTCACTCAGTAGCAGGGTGAAATATGTGATGATGGAAGTGTCGTACGTGCACTTCCTCGCTCATAGTCGAAACATAGCGGTAGACTATTTATGAATCATGATAATTGGTCGTTTGGTATAATCTCTAGAATTATGTTTTTTGGGAGAAAAAAACTTTTTGTACCCTCCGTTGGGAAACATGTAAGAGTAAAATAATGGGATGAACATCAAAATTTTCAGTTCCCCTCAATACAACTAAACATAATTTTGATTAACCTAGAAAAATTAACCAACTTTCCTAAAAAACAACGCGATTAAGCACCCACCATAAACGAATAAACTCATAATAAGTTTAGGAGAATAAGTTTTTACAAATCCAGTTCAAAATATATTTAGACAAAATAAGTTGAAAACAACATGCTTGACCCTGTTCTTTTATCGGGTTAAACCTAACTTATACTAACCTAACACAATTCCCTAAAAAAACATCTACTCTAAAAACACAATTCCCCAAAAAAGAATCCTAACTCATCCTAACCTAACTATCATAACTTGAAAATAAATCATCCAAAGAACAGGACTTTTAAAGTCTTACCTGCATTATCAGGGTCATCGACTCCGACGCAGAAATCTTGCAACTGAGTAGGATCAGTAGCATAGACTACATAAGCAACAATGGCAAAAAGACCAACAAAACCCACAATTTTGTTGATCCACATCTTTTAATTTGCTACCTAGTTGCTACAAATTAATGAATATGTGTTGGTTTGTAAATTTTGTAGAATTCTTTCCAAAGGATTGATGTTTTTGTGATGATAATGAATGGGGCAACATGGGAGGATTATTTATATACTAGCATGCAAGAGCCAAGATATATTAGTTAAACTTGGACTTAGTCCACCATAATTATCTTATTATGATGTGTGTAATTACATGAGATCATAGGTTTCGACTTGGTCGAGTCTTATGATACTAGGATATGGTCCATCCAAAAAAAAAAAACTTGGGAAACAAAGAATAATAGGATGGTTGATTAGTGTAACTATCTAATTTAATACTCCCACATTTTCTTAACTACTATCTCCGTCTCTAAATAAGTGTCAATTTGATTAAGTTTTGATCGTTGATTACTCACAAATTACAATGAGTTACAATATGAAATTACCACCGTTAGAGAGATATTGTACTAAATATTACAATGGTGTTAATTTTATATTGTAACTCATTATAATTTATGAGTACTCAACGGTTAAAGTTTAGTCAAATTGACACTTATTTAAGGACGGACCCCCTAAATGTCACCATGTGAGGAGGTCTTATACTAGAATTTGTGTTTTCTTAATATGTGTTTTTATTAACTACATATAGTAAAAAAACTTTATTATTGAATTTTTTGGTATATACAATGAATTATTATGATAAAAAATTATTGTCATTAGATTCATAGTGAAAAAAGTACTTTTTAAGTAAAATCTTATAAGTTTCCTATAAATATACGGATAGAAAATGATATTCAAAGTTTTGAATATTATGGGCTATGAGAGCTATAAGTGACAGATAAATTAAAACAAAAAGAGTACATAGTTACAATTATAATCGACAAGGATTTAGGCATGAAGATAAACTAAACGAGCCAAAAGGATAAATAGAGGGGACCGAGTCATGACTCGTTAGCTTTTCACGTAATATATATATATATATATATATATATATATATATATATATATATATATATATATATATATATATATTATATGGTGTTACGAAATATATTGGGTTTGTTGTCTTAAAAAAAAGAGTAATTTAATTTTTAATAATTATTGTCCCCAGTAACTAGGAACGAAAATGATAAACATTTTGCCTCAAGATGGTTCTTAACCATCTTGCATCTCACCTAATCTCTCATAAAATTAAATATAAGTATATTTAAATCATTATAAAGGTATATTTCATTATTTTGAGGGTTATTATAACCTATAAATAATATAAAAATATTTATTTCTTTATATTTTTCATAAATATAAAACTATGTATAAAATGTGCATTTTTTACTATGATTGATAAAATTAGCTATTATTTATATTTTTTGGACCTAGTAAATAAGTATTATACTCTTGTAATTGATAAATATACATAATTATTAGAGAAAATATTATTAAAAGTTAACAAAATGTGAAATATAGATAATTCAAGATACATCTTGAGGCACGATGTTTATCACGGTCCAGCTAGGAAATCTAGCTTATGACCTCTTTAGTCTTTACAAATAAACTTTGACTTTTTCTCTAATTCAAATAGAAATGAACGTTATGTTTAAATTAAAAAAAGATTTCTTGAACTTACTTGACTTTTACGGTTTAAACAAATTCAGATATTCAAAAATAATAAAATGTTGGCAACCCTAGTTGCATTGATCCATTCCAATTTGAACATATCAATCGCATATATAATTTTGTTTAGGCCGTGTTCTATACTGCGGTTGGTAAACTGCGGTGTCACACGGTACCGCAGTTTGCCACAATCCACCACATTTCACCACAAATCATTACTTTTTTCTCTCCTCACTTTTCTCTCTCCTCACTTTTCTCCTCTACTTTTTACATTCTCTCTCCTCACCTACCCCACATACCAATAACCTACCACAATTCCACCACAACCCACCACAATTCCACCATACCTCACCGCAAAATACCGCAGTATAGAACACGGCCTTAGTACTGCACTTTCGAATGATGTAACTGTGTTTGATGTTTCTGTTATTTAAGACCCCGTTCTTTATGTGGCTGGTTGGTCCACTACAAGAAGGTCTAAAAAATAAGACCGTTGTGAACGGTCTTAATTAGGCTTGAACGGTCGCGCCAGAGGGCGCGCGACTGTTCATTTGCGACCGTTCACGACGGTCGCGTCTGATTGGTCGTTTGAGGGGTCGGGCGACCGTTCAAATGAACGGTCGCTAATTTGTGACCGTTCATGAACGGTCACAAAAAGGGGCGACCGTTCATGAACGGTCACAAAATTTTGCGACCGTTCAATTGAACGGTCACAAAATTTTCGAATCTTTTTTTCAGTCAAAATTACTCGGAAAAATAACTCATTTACAATCCAACCCAGAAATTGAAACTAGATCCAGAACAAAGGAGAAGGGAAAATGAACATGAATCAAGCAACCCAACATATTAAACCCAGAAACTTGAACATGAACATAAAAAATCAAATAAAACATCCGCAGAAAATCAAGACAAGCCCAGAAATTAAGCAAATAAGAAACAAGAAACTAGGAACAATCAACCCAGAGAATGTATTAAACTTTTGAAAGTATCAAAGTTCAGATCTAATTACATGAACTTAAGATCCGAGAATACAAGATGTTAAACAAAAAAATCTGAATTAAACATGCGAAATTAAATTTAATCTCAACCCTAAACCTAAAAACAAAATCTTTCACACCGTCTACACCTTCTTCGGCTTCTCTACTCCCTTTTTATACTTGAATTGCTCAATTCTTCCACAAAGCTCAACTGTTCGATCTCTTCCTTTGAACATTTAGATGGAGGCTCTCGATCTTGCTACTTTTGTGTTGCATGTCGGGTTTCATGTGACGAGAAAGAGAATGTGTTCGATATCGCTTTGAGTGTTTAGGGGAATAAAGAAGAGGAGTGAGAAAGAGAGAGAATCGGTGAGATGAGGGAGAATCGAGAAAGAGAAAGATGAGAAAATTAGGGAATAGGAAGGGCGAGTTTCGTTCTGACATTTAATAACAAACGCGCGACCGTTTAATTGAACGGTCGCAAAATTTGTGACCGTTCAATTGAACGGTCGCAAATTTGTGACCGTTCAATGAACAGTCACAAAATTTGTGACCGTTCATTGAACGGTCACAAATTTTACGATTCAAAATTTGTGACCGTTCAATGAATGGTCACAAATTTTGCGACCGTTGAATTAAACGGTCGCAAATGAACGGTCGCCCGAAAAAAAAATGCGACCGTTCTTTGAACGGTCACAACGGATGGTCGCATCTGAACGTCCATCTTGTAGTGGTCGCGGTTTCATACTGCACCACAATTTTTCATATTCTACCACAACCTACCATAATTTATCATTTTAATTTTAATTTATCTGTTTATTAAAAGTTATACTTTATAATATACCAACCCCTTACAATTATTTACTAGTACTTAGACCCGTGCGTTGCACGAGACGCAAATAAACCATACGTATTATTGAAAATATTCTCGATGTTATAATTGAAAGAATAAAGAAAAAATTAAGTAATAAAAAAAAGAATAGTGTTCTTATTTAAAAGAATAAAGGAAAAAGAATAATGCATATGAAAAAGAATGGAAAAGAAAAAAAAGTCATCAATGCAAATATATACACATTTATGCACATATTAATATTATATAAATTTTTTTAAAAAAAATAAATAGAATCAATTATAGATTTCTCAAAATATCCTTATTAGAATCCACATATTTCGATCCTCACCCTTTGTACCCAGAAATATATATTTCGATCCACATATTTCAAGGGAAGGGTATTTCTTTTATATATATATATAGGGAATAGACATAATGAGAAGAGGCAAATTGTGAGCATAAAAGCATGGTCAATCTCAACCATTGATTCCAAGATCAATGGTATATATAAATGGGGTGTTTTATCTTTATTTGTAGAAGATGCTCTTAAATTTGATTGGCTGGGTTTTTGTTTTTAGAAAAAAGGGGAGCAATCACGTGAGAGAGAAAGAGAGAGGAGAGAGAAGGGAGAAGCATGCCAGTTGCCAACAATTATCAGCCATAAATGAGTTTAACTTCCCCAAAAAACAACCATCAATTGGTTTCTCAAAATTCTAGCAGTAAACCAAAGAGAGAAGGCGTTGCAGAAGGGTTTTCTAGGTAAATTTCCAGCAACCATAAACCATGTTCCGGCGGGGTGAGTTTTCCAGTGTGCGAATTCTGACGAGTGATTTTCCGACGGGGTGAGTTTTCCGGTCAATTGGACGCCCACCGCCACACGCGGTTAGATGCAAACAAAGGTTGCTGCTCTGTTTTGTGTAGCCCGACTCTGTTATGATGCTACTGCTACAATACTACTGCTGTTGCTGTTCATGGTCAAGGCTGGCACCACCACCGACGTCGACGACCCTCAGCACCGCCGAGAACTCACTATCGACCACCAAGCGTAAACCCCGATTACGATTCGAGTTCTTGTCTACATTGTTCATACTCTGTTCATTGTTCATGCTCTGTTTCAAATCCCAATTTTGATGTTTTGCTTATAGGGTAGTATGTGTTGTAAGTGTAATGAGGCAACTATACCCGATGTTCATTTTGGATACACCTTGATGTTCATTTTAATAGTAGTGAGAATGGATATATGCTGAACACATGGGTTTGGTAGTGAGAATGGATAAAATTGTGATGTTCATGGGTTTGGTAGTGAGAATGGATCAGAACAAATGACTTGATGTTCGGCTAATGTTCATATTAATTACATATGATGTTCATTTCGGGTACCCTTGAAGATCATTTTACATATAAATGATGTTCATTTCATTACCAAACTCATTCCCAATTGATGAGCATAAAATGCCTACCTGATGTGCTTTTCAATACATATACATATTCATCTCAGTATGGGTTGATGTATTTTCATCTGAATGCGATGTCCAGTTTCCTTGCTAGTTGATGTTCATTCCACTAAAACGTGATGTTCATTTATGACTGGCTAGTATCGTTTTGCATACACATATATGTTCCACGCAGTGTGATGTTCAATTCAATTATAACTTGATGCTCATTTCACAATACCATGATATTCTTACAACCAATACTTTGAATCGATCATTGTAATCTGAAATAAATATCAAGTTATAACTTGCTGTTCATTTCACAATACCTTGATGTTCATATCAATTTCATATATAATCATTCTGAATTGATCATTATAATCTGAAAATGATTTTCATCACATTACCCAATATGTTAACATCAATTTATGAAATGAGCATCATCAATTGAAGGTGGAATGAAAATAAAAGGGATACAAAACTGAATATGTTGTTCATTCCAATGTAACATGATGTTCATTTTCATCTCAATATGATGTCCACTTTAATTACCAGAAGATGATCATTCCAATATAACTTGATGTTCATTTTATCAAGTTATGAAATGAGCATCAATTGAAGGTGGAGTGAAAATTAAAGGGATGCAAAACTGAATATGATGTTCATTCCATTATAACATATGTTCATTTCATATCAACAGTTGATGTTCATTCCAATATAACTTGATGTTCATTTCATCAAGTTTATGCAATGAGCATCAATTGAAGGTGGAATGAAAATCAAAGGGATACAAAACTGAATATGATGTTCATTCCAATATAACTTGATATTCATTTTATTAAGTTTATGTATGTTCATCTCAATATGGTGACCACTTTTCATTGCCATTTGATGTTCATTTCAGCACAACTTGATGTTCATTTCCCAATAGCTTGATGTTCATACACCCAACACTTGATGTTCATTTCATGCCCACCTAATATAAAAAAATATAATTTCATGTTTATTTCATTATAACTTGATGTTCTTTTCATAATATCCAAATGACAATACAACTAACACTTGATGTTCATTTTCTTATAACAGGGGAAGATGCCTCACTACACCGGGGGGACCAATGGCGATTTACGCACCAGCTGTGGCGTTTTAAATGGGGATTCGTTCAGGCCCTCCCCTCCCCCCCCCCCCCAACAGTCGTGTCAGTGTCTCTGAGTTCATTATCTGGCACTGGGCTAGAAGCTTCGCCCACGTCAACTGTTTCGTTGACCATATCAGACAAAATACTTGTCAAAACATCCAATGTGAGGACGCGAGCAGTGTTGTCATCCGTCAAGTCCAGCGCACACCTGAATTGGAAAATATTAATTGATGAAATGAACATAAACTCAACTATCGCAATGTTAAAATGAAATGAACATCAGGTTGCACTAAGATGATCATCAAGTTGGAACATAATGAACATCATAGGTATACTAGACGAACATCGATTCACACACACAAAACCCACCATACCAACATGAAATGAACATTAAGTTGCTATCAAATGATCTTCAGTATATAGATTGTTAGTTTGTGGAAATGAACTTCTGTGTATATGAAAATGAGCATCAACTTGTACCTAAATGAACATCAAGTATTTTAGTTGTGAACATCAACTATTTTGTTATGAACATCAACTATTTTGTTATGAACATCACATGTATTCCTGATAATGTACATCTATAGACATGAAAATGAGCATTAAATTGTAGCTAAAATGAACATCAAGTTTTCATTCGCGAATATCAACTATTATGTCATGAACATCAACTGTATTACTGACAAAAAACTTACATGCCCTGCAACAGGGTGTCACTTACATTGCATATATATATATGATCATTCTATGAGAATGAACATATATATACAATTAAAATGAACATCAGGGTGTATCTAAAATGAACATCGGGTATCCATTCTCACTACCAAACCCATGTATTCAGCATATATCCATTCTAACATTCAATGTGATTATCCTACTCACTGTCATCTCACAATTGTATCCATTCTCACTACCAAACCCATGCATTCAGCATATATCCATTCTCACTACCATTAAAATGAACATCAGGGTGTATCCAAAATGAACATCAGGTATAGTTGCCTCATTACACCTACAACACATACTAACTCATAAGCAAAACATCAAAACCGGGATTGGAAATAAAGCATGAACAATGAACAGAGTATGAACAATTTAGACAAGAAATCGAATTATAACAGGAATTTATTCTTGGTGGTCGACGGCGAATTATCGGCTCGAGGCTCGGCGTCAGAGTGGTGCCTCGACCACTAACACAGGCGACAAAGATTGTAGCAAAGAACATCATAACAGAGCGGGCAACACGTAATGCAGCAAAGAACCTCTGTTTGCATCTGACCGGCAGCGATGGCGGTTGGGCATGCAATTGACCGAAAAACTCACCCCGCCGGAAAGTCACTCGCCTGAATTCGCACACCGGAAAACTCACCCCGCCGGAAAATGGTTTATGGTTGCCGGAAATTTGCCTAGAAAATCCTTCTACAATGCTTTCTCTCTTTAGTTTACTGCTAGAATTTTGAGAAACCAATTGATGGTAATTTTTTTTGGGGAAGTTAAAGTCATTTATGGCTGAAAACTTTTGGCAGCTGGCATGCTTATGCCTTCTCTCTCCTTCCTCTTTCTCTCTCACGTGATTGCTCCCCTTTTTTCTAAAAAAAAACAAACCCAACCAATCAAATTTAAGAGCACCTTCTACAAATAAAGATAAAACACCCCATTTATATATACCCTTGATCTTGGAATCAATGGTTGAGATTGACCATGCTTTTATGCTCACACTTTACCTCTTGTCATTATATCTATTCCTCTATATATATATATATATATATATATATATATATATATATATATATATATATATATATATATATATATATATATATATATATATATATATATGATATCACAACATTCGACAATTCATCACAACCTTCCACATTCCACTACAAGTTTCCCCAGCCCACCACAATTTTCAAATTTCCACCACACCGCACCACAACCAACTGCAACCAACCATATAAAAGAACACGACATAAGTTGTTTGTGATTACGTTGGTGAATTGGTTTATACTTGTCATGTTGCCTTTCACCTCGTTGGTCTCTTGCTGTTGATCGAATGGGGAAAAAAAATTAATGATCATATCATGAAATATATCTAGTATGAGTATTTTTTGTATACTGTAATTGTCAATATAATTTAATAATTAGAATTAGTTTAAAAGTATCTTTCCCTCTTACATGATTATGAAGACTTTTGTTTGTAATTGTGATCATTCATTCTATTCTACTCTTTTGATCATTATTATGCCTACTCATTTCAATCTCTTTATTATTGTATTGTTTTTATACAGGCCTATTCTTTGGTTAAGTGTAATATTAACTCTTTTAATTTATCCTAATTTATTTAATTTATCTAAATTCAACACTATTCCCCAAAAAAAACATTCACTTTAAAAACACAATTCCCCAAAAAAGCATTATAATTTATCATAATTTATCCCAACTTATCCTAGGCTCCGTTCTTTTATGCGGTAAATATTCTACTACACTTCACCACACTCCACCACACTTTACCACAATCATTATCAAAATCTCTTATTTCTTTTCTCCTCTACTTTTTACATTCTCTCTCCTCACCTACCACAACCTCCACCACAACTCACCACAACCCACCACACTCCACATTTTTTTCAAATTCCACCGCGCTGCACCGTATAAAAGAACGAAGTCTCATCCATCCAAACCTGAAAATAACCTAACCAAAAAACAGTCATATTTTATGATTGATTTATTTGTTCTTCTCTTAAATTGTGATAAAGAAAAGAAAAGGTTAAACACTTTTATAAGTAAAAGGGTCGTGAATATTCATCCTATTATTGTCTAATTGTCTCTTCTTTTTTATGGGTTTATGGGTCTATATTTGTAATGTGTGATATACGCACATATGAATACTAAAAGTTAAAAAAGTTTAGAGCAATTCAAGGATAAAATTTCAAAGGAATAAAGTTGGGAGTTTGAAGAATTTGATGTACTCATAAAGAGGAGCAAACAATCAATATCTTTCTTTGAACCATCTAAGTAATGATCAAGATGATTATAACAGGAAAGCACATTGATACATATGAGCCGATAAGCATGTGTTACATGATGATCGGAAGGCTACCAATGTTACAGTTGAGTCGGAATCATTTCTCCGAAAGCAACGGAGGGGACCAAGTAATACAACAAATGGTGCAAGAAATGAAGTTCAACATGTACAACAGAAGAAGATACCTCAACAAACAAACGACTATCAAAGATTCAAGGTACATCTCGATATAAGAGGTGTGCCTTTGGAACCGGAGAAGGAACATCCCCATGGTGACATTGTTCAAAGGTGATGCGAGTGATTATATCTTACGATCGAAGAAAATTTCTTCCAAATAATGGTTCCATGTTTGATATGGTAGAAATCGAGATAAG
This sequence comes from Portulaca oleracea, assembly GCA_029582165.1. Lineage (NCBI taxonomy): Eukaryota > Viridiplantae > Streptophyta > Magnoliopsida > Caryophyllales > Portulacaceae > Portulaca > Portulaca oleracea. The sequence goes on from CM055871.1 coordinate 5,016,445, forward strand.
CGGCAGAAAATTGCATGTAGAGTCGAATAATGTGCCCGTTTTGGAAAAGCCTTGCTCAACCCAACCCGACCCACCCCGGTTTAAGCCCGCCCACATCTAGCTGTGCCAGCTAAAAGACGCCGGATGACTTAGCGTTGATTGTATAGAGCTAAAAGGTAAGGTATATCGTAAGGTAATTAGACTGACATTGTTGTATGGAGCTAAGTGGTGGGCAACTAAGAAGATAGAATGTCAGAAGCTGAACATGGCGAAGATGAGGATAATTTGGTGGATTTGTTGTTATGCTAGGTTGGACAAGCTGAGAGAGACCTGATTGAGATGATTTGGACATATCCTTAGAAGAAGTGAGGTTGCCCTGTTATGAAGTGTGTAGAGAAACTTTATTCCATAAGTGTCGTGAATGAGGAGACCTAAAAGGTCAATTCCAAATTAATTGTGACTTTGACTAAATTGTGACCATTTATTACAAAATAACAATTAATTTGGAACCCAGGTAGTATTAAACAATTATTGGCACTTAGCCATATTCTGTAATAAAGTTCTACTCTCCAAAAAAACAGGGCCTATTGTACATAGAAATTCTGTTCCATGATGAATGCATTATATATTTGCATTTAATCCAATTACTCTTAATTCAAATATTTTTAAACCCAAAATCAAATTTGTGTCTACCATTAATTCATGAATATCTGATTGCAAATTTGCAATATGTGCAGTTGAATGAGAAATCCTGCGCACATCTCTATCTCATCTTATCCATTTTACAGTGTCACAATTTACATGCACGATTATGTCAGCCAATAATAAAAGGTGCCATTTTGGTCTCAATCTGATTTCGGCCCTGTAAATTTCATGTGTATCCTGGGTTAGGTAATTAATTACCGAAAGTTACCAAAAATTATCAAAAGTTACTGAAATCTACCTAAAAAAAATTAACATTTATTTATTAAACATTTTAAACTGCCATATTTTTAATACTTATCAAAAGTTTAGTCATATCAAAAGTTATCAAAAATTACCAAAAATTAACAAAATTCAGCATTTACCATGCCACACCTTGCCTCGAACAAAAGTACAAGTAAAAGTACAACAACATCAAACCCTAATACAATAAACGCAATCCGACAAAAAAAACACCCATAGCAAAATTGCACATAGCTTCAATCCTCATGAAATGTAAAATCCAGCCGTTACCAATCTCCACTAAATGAAGAAAATGAAAAGAGCCCTGAAAAAAGTTCACATTCTACACAGTCACATGAATCAGTGTTACCATTCAAGATAAATCCCAAGTTCTCAACTACACAACAGTAGCAAAAAAAAGGGTACCTGATTTGTAAAGCAAGATTAAGATTTAACATCAAGTGTTGATGGGCAAAATCATGCTTCTTCATAAGAAATCATCAACAGTTTAACCTTGCAATATCCATTGATCAAATGAATTTTGACGGAACAAAACCATATCCTTGATCAATGGATATTGCAAGGCTAAAAAATTGATGAGCCAGCAAATATGCTTAGAACCCAAGTTGAAAATTGTCTAACAACTTCACCAATTTATGAGTACGAATGAGACCATCGATGAAAGCAGTAGAACACGAGTCATATGCAAATAAGGAAGAAACCCAGATTCAACATGACCCAAGTGGCAGTAGCAATTGGAATCCATTCCAATCATATGCATTGCAATATTTAGACAGAGAAATGAAGGCGGAAGAATTTCGGAAGAATTGATGATGGAAAACCCTAGAACAGAGTGGACGAACAATTGGGGGATCATCATCGACGACAGAAACCGTAAACATTTGAGACTGAAAATTGAAGATTGCCATGGAAAGATACAGAGGAGAAGAATTGAGTAGAGAACCCTAGGAATTCATGGTCGGAGATGAAAATTAAAGATTTGGGGATGGTTGAGCTTGCAGAACGATGGGGATTTGAATTTATAGATAGGGTTTTGTGAAAGTAATTTAGGGTTTGTTTTTGCCCTAGCCGCTCCGTCTCCGTGAATTGGGGCGAGGGTAATTTTTGCCACATAAGGAAAATTCCGTTCATGGCAATCCCTGTAAATTCTAACCTAACCAAAGCTTCCGGGCTACGGCGGTTATATTTAGCGCTAGCAAAAACTCGGGTCCCGGATAAATTTGGACAAAAAAATTATGTTCGGACCCAGTTTTATTTCGGGTCAAACTAGGTTGGACAATTCGGACGAAGTAAAAATCGGGTTTGGACAATAGAAAAAGGAAAATTTTATGTCCGAATATTCGGTCAGGACAAAAATTCTATGTCCAACTCGATTTTTTCCGGGTCGGACGATTCGGGTAATCCGGGTCGGACACATTTTTGCCAGCTCTAGTTATATTCCGTGAGTATTTACTTCTTTCTGCAATTTATTACATACTCGTGGTCCTGGAGCATGTACTCCAAACCTACTCGTTATTCACTTTTAATAACATAAGTTTTTACGTATACCTACCTGTTGTTTACTTTCAATAACATAATTGTTCACTCATACGTACCCGGAGCACGTGTTTTAGGTGCAGGTAATATATATTGACTTCTTTTGTTGAGAGTTTGACACCGTCAACCAATCGCAACCGTGAATTTGAGTTAGTTTGAGTTAGTTTGGCTCCTTGAATGAGGTGAAATTTATGGATCCCTATCAAGAAAGTCGAAATTTATTTCTTTATTTAGTTGAGTTTTTAATGGTGAGCCTAAATTTGATTCATATTTTTAAAAAAAAGTAAATGAATTGTATTTGATAACATAATTAATTTGGTTATATTGACAAAAAAAAAGAGGTGAAGGAGGAGAGAGAAAAAATATAGTTAAAATATTAGTATGTTAAACTCGTTTACAAACTCGTCTCGCGAGAGTCTCATTCTCACCACCAATGTATTTTACACGACATCATTCCATGCTCATCCTGTGTCATGTTAGCAGTGAGTCGATTTCAATCTCACCATTGAAGATGGTCTTAGAGTATTACTCTAATACCCTAATACATTTTAATATTGATTGGTTTGATCAAAAATTCAAAAAAATTATTTCTTTTTTGTATCATCTAACCTAATTATTCCCCAAATACACGTCAGTCCTACTTGGTTTGACCCGACCACTTCTTGTACTAATTTTGACATCGGTCAATTTGGAAGCCCCGACTTTAAGTCTTTAACACACTCGAATTTTTGTGACACTCATAGCCATGGAGGTCCAATTCATATTTTGTTTTTTATTATTTTATTTAGGGAAATTCTACCATAGGAAACCAAAATTTATATAATTAATTAGAGGTGGGCAATTCTCGATTACCCATGTCAAAACTAGGAACCTTACACTTACCTGTTAGGAAAAGTTCCTAATTTTTAGAAAAAAAATTGTCTTTGCGGTTCAAGATCCGGTTCTAGAATACCTGCTAGTTATAAAACTTTTATTTTCTGAGACATAATTTTTTTAAAAAAATATACTAATTTTCTACTTAAACACCAAATATGCCAAATAATTTTAACACTGACAATGAAAATTGAGGAATCCACAACCAATGTCCGAATAATGTATACATTTTAATAATTTTATTTATTCAAATTTAGGTTCCAAGTTCCGTGAATTTGGCGATTCCAGGTTCCTCGTTCCAAATATTCGGAACTTGAACCTGTCTGATAGGTTCCAAGTTCCAATTCAAGGAAGTATTTTAGGAAATTTACCCTTACTCGTTAAGGCAAGTTCCTAAATTATGAGAACCTCACCCTTACCTATTGACAGCTTCTGGTCAAGCTCCAGGTTTTGATTCCGGTACTCCTCAACATAATTAAAACTTTCCAACAATCATATTTAAAAAGTATAACTACAATGACTTATACCTTAAAAAATTATAATCAATGTATACTGAACAAAATGATTAACTTGAAAAGGTTGATCATCGAGGCTATGAATTAAGCCCTAACAAGACCATACATAGACAAAGGTATTCGTTTGGCGTTATTCCAAGTTAAAACACCTGCCTATTTGCATGAATGCACTCCTATAAGCTCATGCAATGTTCTACATAAAATAACCTCTAAGACTCTTGCAAATCAACTAATAGTTTGCTTCCCTATAATTATCTCTTCTGATCAAAGAGAGTTTATTCATGGAAGATTAATTACATAAAATGTGCAGGTTGCTCTAGGGATCTTCCACATAATAAAAATAATGTTCAGGGCAAAAAGAGGTGTTATGAAAGTGAATCTAACATGAGTAAGCACATGACAAAGTCGAATATGCTTTTTTGGAAGCAACTTTAACAAGATGGGGGTATCCCAATAAGCTTTTTTCGAAACATATTTTAGTGCGGTTTGGGGGATTCAGATGTAGGCAGTCTTTCCACCATGAACTGACGTTTATGAAGAGGTCGATTTTGTGGAGCCAAAAAAGGCTTTTGAAACAAGCAAAAAGAAAACATGTTTAGACAAAAAAGAAACCCAACTCGACACTGTTTGGAAAAAAAAATGAAAAAGTAAGATGCTAGGGGGCAAAAGTAGATAAATGCAAACCTATGCATCCAAGCAGCTAGGAGATAACTAAATATATCTGGACGACAAACAAAAATAGAAAATACAAGACAACAAAATAAGACAAATCATAATATTGTGCCAATAAAGTTCACCCTACCACCTTAATTCTAACCCTCCATACTCCTCTCTCTAATGTTATGTCCTCCTTTAAGCCTACCTCTCCAAACCTGCTTGGAAGATAGGTATCATAAATGATATATTCTATGATGGGGATGAGTAAATAACCCTGGCTCTTTAGCATTCCCTTAAGCTTGAAACTTCCAAATTACGAAATAGCTAGCTTGGTGTTTCAATAATAATGGTGAACATATAGTGAGGTCGACTTATCTTCTTGGAGTTTCTCCTAATTTGGAGGACTTTGAGAAATATCGGCTTATAACCGAGGTTGCTCAAATGACTTCGGAAGTAAGGCATTTTTGGTGGAAATGGATTGTGGGTATCTTGCCTACTTATGAGCTGCTTAAGTTCAGACATATCCTGCAAAGGGATGGTGCCAAAGATGTCACATTTAAGTGGAAGATAGATGGTGTTTGATGTCATTTCTTCTATGTGCCAAGGGAAGAAAGAGAGTACCCAACAATTGCTACGGAGCACAACAAGTGTTGGAGCACTGACTGATGAACTAGATTACGACAAACTAGCTTATCTCATACAAGCTTTGGTAACATAGATGGAAAGAATGAACGTTTCTTTAACAATGAAAAGACCTCTACCAATCTGGTCAGACAAAGAACAATGTTGCTAGTTGAGGAGATTGAACAAATCGCACAATTGAAAAAGAAGAGGCAATGAGATTAAGAGAATATCCATATTATTTGTTGGAAGTACTGCTACACCAAGAAAAACCATCAAGGTGAATGTAGATTCCTCAATCGAAGGAGAATCGATTTTGATTGGGGGTGTTAGCACGAGATCGTTGAGGAGTAGTATTTGAAGAAACTCTGAAGAGGGTGAAATTAAGGTAGTCATGAGCATAGTTATTAAAATCCTGATCATGATTTACGATCCTACGATTTTATGGTCCAAAATTGTTGATACGATTCTACAATTTACACACGATCCACGATCCTACATGGGCTAAATTCCGATCCTAACTTCCCCATAGTTTCGAGTTAGGATCTCGATTTTAACAACCTTGGTCATGAGTCACTAAAGATTGTAAAAGCGAATACAACTCACTATGCACTCTAACAAACAAAGAGACAAGGTAAAAATTAAGTTTATCATGAGGAGTGAATTCTTCTTCGTCTTTCAAAAGTGATTTAGATGATTAGATCAGCTAACCTAAGTAGCTAATTCAAACAGTTACAAGTTAACAGCTGCCAGCTAGCTGGTTGCCAAACAGGACCTATACTGATGCACGATGTTACATTTTTTTTTAAAAAATAGCATTTTCTTTTATAGCAATTTCAAAAATAAATTACTATTAAATTGTAACAAAAGGGCAACGATGGTCAATTTGGAGGTGGTGTTCTACTTCTAGAAATTTCAAACCACCATTAACACTGCCCACAAAGCCTCCTCCCTTGGCATTGGAGACCTTCTTCGTCTCTCTAATGGCGCTCTGGCTGGACCCTGGTTCCGAGCCCCAAACTGACCGCGAGAAAGCTGACTTGGACGCCATTGCTGCTCTCAAGGAGTCTGCCGCCATTGAATTCAAGGTTCTCTCTATCTCTATCTCTCCTCCAACTTTCTCTATATTCAGACTTTACTTAATTCCTCCACAGCTTCCTGCTTCATCTTTCAGCTAGTTTTCGACTTTTTGTTTGATTTGATGCTCCTGCTCGTTCATCCGAAGTGAAAATTATGACTGACATTGCTGATAGGTGATGTTTGATACTTTGATGTGGCTCGCATTGGGTTGGCTTTCGTATCAGGAGTGGATTGGATATTGTCATATCGATCATATAGGTGTTTGATTGATAGGGTTTTAGGTGATTCAATTCAGTTTCTGATTTACTGTATATTTTGTTTCTGAAAAGAAAATTTGGGAAAGTAATGATGCAGGAAACGATTGCATCCCTTCATGTAATTTGGCAATGTTTCTTCAAACATCTTTTTTTTTGCTAGTTTTGGAAATTCCATCAATTGCATTGCATAATGTAGTCCCTACATCCCAATTTATTTGTCATACTAACTACTTTTGCAAGACCAATGAACATTAGTAATGGGGTGAAAAGTTTGTAAGTTGCCCAAATCATGCTTGCAAAATCCCAGCACCGAAAATAAATAAAAGCAACTTATTTATTAGGAGTAAAATGGAAATGATAATTGCTGGAATTGTAAAAGTGACAAACAAAATAGAGTGGAAGTTAGTTATAGTGACAAATAAAAAGGGCGGGAGGGAGTATTGTAGTTGGCATAGTTGTACTCATGTCTCAGTCATGGTGTTAAATCATGGGGCGCTGTTCTCAAGTCGGAACATTATTTGGGTTTGTTAGGTTAAGGGACCATCAATTTCTTTGTTATCTAATTGATCATGAAGTTATTTGCTTGTTGACCTAATCTTTGGATTTTATGTAATGTATGCGTATTTTGGTTTCTTTTGAGTTTTTCAGGAGGACGGTAATGAGTACGTCAAGAAGGGTAAGAAGCACTACCCAGATGCCATAGATTGCTACACCAAAGCTATAAATCAGAAGGTTCTTGGTGAACAGGAGACTTCAATCTTATATTCCAATAGAGCCCATGTAAATCTACTTTTAGGGAACAACAGACGCGCCCTTGAAGATGCCGAGCAAGCAATCAAGCTCTCTCCCACAAATATCAAGGTTTATTGACAGACCCTTGGAAAAAGATTATTTTCCAACTTAGATTGTAATGGACTAAAGTAAAAATACCTCAATTAACCTTCTTCGCTTCTTTTCCATGGAGTGGTAGGTAGCAAACAATTTCTAAATTTTAGGCCAATAGGAACCAATCACTCTAAATTGCAAAATTTAGGGGTAAGACTGCTACATCCAACCCTCCATACCTCACCTAGGCCGGATTGTGGAGTATTAGTTTTGGTTATAGACAGACCCTTCTGAAGTCTAGCTCCAGGTATGCCTTGGATTGGTTTTCCTGCTGAGATTATTGTCTTAGTGTTCTCATGTGTTTGGAAAATAGGCATTTTATCGTGCTGCAAAAGCGTCACTGGCTCTGGATTTGTTAAAAGAGGCAAAGTCATATTGTGAGCAAGGACTTAAGGTGGCCTCTGATAACGAGGAGCTTGTAAAGCTGGCAAAGATGGCCAATGCAAAATTGGCTGAACGTGAGAAGCAGGAGGCTGAAGTTTCCAAGGCTGTGGCAACTGCAAAGGTGCTTTCCTTCGCACTAAAACTTCTAGAAGAGGATAGGTTCTTAACTTCTTATTGGTCGATGACTTATGTTGCTGTCCTGCAATATGCAGGAGCTTATCTCGGCATTTGAAGATCGGGGATTGAAGATTGGCAAAGCCATGTACCGGGAACTCACCGGGCTAAAAAAACCATTTTTAGACAAGAGCAAGATTCTTCACTGGCCAGTGGTGCTGCTGTACGCCGAGGTCATGTCCAGTGACATAATAGAGGACTTCTGTGAAACGGATATGTTTTCACCCCACCTTGATATAATATCCTTGATTTGCAATCTGCTTTCTTATGCTTAGTTTGTCCTCTATCTTTGATGTTACTCTTATTTCATGAATGATCCCGCAGATTCGTCGTGGCTTTATCCTGGATGATTTATATGTAGGCTAGGAGGGTGGGAAATAAAGGGGGGGGAATTCTAAGCCTCAAGTTCATTTTCAATCTTTTAACCTCTGATACTCCGACTCTTCTAAATAGTAGTCGTACCCGTGTCGACACGACACTACATGGATATGGACACAAGATATGTGTCCGACACCCATTTTGGCAATCAGACACTTCTAAGTTGTCATTGGATGATCCATCACTTGAAGCGATTATTTTGGAGGATGATGCACAGTGGGAAATTCTTATTGTTTTATGGATGAACTCCATAAGTTTACTGTTTATTTTTATGTTAGACTTTATCTAAGTTATTATCATTGTTTTATGAATGAAGATTATGAACTTTTTAAGTATTTAGCTTATTATAAAAATTGCATCTGTAACCATATCCATGTCTCCGTACCCGTGTCCAAATACAAGACCATGTCCCCGAGTCCTACAAAAGCAAAAACATTGTGTCCGACCCACGGATATGTGTCCGAGTCTGACACCCGTACCGAGTCAGAGTAACATAGCTTTTAACCCATCTTGGGAATCCTCCTAGAACAGACTATACGTGCTTTGCTCATGAGGCAGATGTTATTTCCAGTTTTATCAATTTGTTTTGTTTATCTATGGATTTCCTTAGCTTGCAAACATGTTCTCAGACAGTAGCCCACCACTACCATGGGATGAAGACAATGCATACACCCGTGAGAATATTGAATTGTACTTTGAGGTACAATGTCCCCTTTTCTAATTGTTATTTGTTCAGTTTCAAGAGGACTTTAGTGAACCAATGAGCCCAGGTCTTTGACTTGCTTTGTTTGGAGATGACCATGTTATATTAGTCCACCATGATTATACTGATTTGAGCACTTTTTTGGAGTTAATTTACTAGAAGTACTACGAGCGTTTCTCCCAAGGGCACATTTTTGACTGGTTGTAACTTGTGAGTCTGCAAAGCCCCTGTCTAAGCCCTGAACCCTAAACCCTAGAAGTAAAATGAGTATTCTTCCTAGAAGTGCAATGAGTGTTTTTCACAAGGGCACATTTTCACTGTTCTCCAAATTGTGCAACTCAATGAGACTTCTCATAAGCAAAATAGAAACGTGACATGACATCTATCTTGCACTCGTTGGCATCCTCTCCTGTTAACCTTGAATACGTATTAGCTTCAAAAGAATTTTCCTTTTAAGTCGGATAGATTGCTTTGTATTTTGTTTTTATTTTTTGCTTCTGCTTATGGGATTTCCATCTTGACCCCAATAACTCCGGGAATGTTGGCTCTGTAGGTAGGCTCAACGGTTTGCCTGTCAAAGAGACAGATGCTTCACTATCTTTTAGAGGGCACTGCAGGCACTGGTGCACATAACATCACTGAAGAAGAACATTCTCCAAAGCATGGGAACCCAGCAGGTGTAGTGCAACTCCTTTTATAACATCTTTGGTGATGTTTGAAATGTTATCATGTTCTTTGCCATAAACCATGTTCTTTCTGTGGGTATGTAGAAGTTGGGTTAAGTAAGGTTATGTAGATTTAAGTAGGGTTGGGTAGGTTTAAGTAGAAGTAAGAAGAAGTAGGTAATGCGTTCTTTAGAAATAGAAAAGTTTGAGCTTGTTTAGGTGACTTAGGTAGAAAATAATAGAATTGGGATAAATTAGGTTAAGTTAGGAAGTGGGTAGTTTACCGTGCGAAAGAACAGGGCCTAAGTCTGGACCTGTGTTTGTTTGGTTTCTATCATGTGGGCTGAGAGAGAGTAAATTGAAATTTTCCCTGGGTGTTGTAGTTTTGTAGCGCAACGCGTATTTGGATTGGGTATCAAACTGTGTTCAATCAACTTGTGTTTAGGCATATTGTTTTCTTTTCTTTTGGCATGTTTATAGTACTCAGCCCTTGTCTTTGTCCTTTTCCATTTCATTTGCCAGGCAGAGACCCTTCCAGGTGGGTGCAAGTAAATGAAAGGAGGACACTGCATGATGTTCTGAAGGAACCAAATCTTGTAATCCCTGGCATACCAGGTATTATGCCTTTTCGACGTTGCTTTCCTTGTTAAAATTTTGAGTACTGAAGGAAATATATGGAACCATACACTTGATGATTGTGGAGCCAGCTTGAAACTGAGTTAGTTAATTGTTCCAGCAAGATCTTGATATATCTGCCACATCCCTGACAAGTTTCCAAAAGACAAAAAGGGTTCCGAGAAAGGTCGTTTTTTTAAAGGGTAAGATACAAATATCTAGATAGCCCTCTCAAGGGATCTACCAAGAGCATTCTCATATATAATATGAGACAAGTCACCACTATGATTGTAATTCCACACAATCAATGGTTGAACTGAGTGAGCATATTTGGAGAGCCTATCAGCAGCTCTATTGTCTTGACGGAACACAAGGGGTTCCCAGAAAGTTGTGAAGGAGTTTACAGAGCACTTTTGAAACAGATATCTTTCCTTTGAGCTAATAATTAAGTATTTGTATGTGCAGTTTTCTATGTGGTTTCGAGAGGGTCTAGCTTCTACAACAAGTTTAAAACTGGCAAATGGGCTCCCCCTCAATTCCCTGATGAAGATAGTGACTAAACTGAAGCAACCTCCGCATTGTGTTCAAGAGTTGCTTAGGCCATTTGCAGACTTTCCCCAAGTGTTATCGGTGAATATGCAGCGTCTGTAGGCTTCTTTTGTTTGTAAACTTTGAGCTACTGATGGTGGGCCAAACTATGATGCAGGACAGTGTACAAGAAATCATATATGGTCATGGTTTCACGTCGAGGCTACAAAGCTTTATAGGATTTCTGTTTTTGGATAGGAAAGTTCTATAGGATTGTGTTTTTTTTACTGGTTGAAGCGTTTTTGGTATTTATTAGTGATAAATTGTATCATCAAATGATGTCCGAAAGTTGTGAAGAGATCTTATAGGTCATGGTTTCATGGCAGGAGGCTGCAAAGTTTTTTAGGATTTTCTGTTTTTGAGTAGGAAAGTTTTATAGGATGTTGCATTGTACTTGTACTAATTGAAGCTTTTTTTGGTATTTATTAGGGATAAACTTTATCTTCAAAATGATGTCTGAAAGCTGTCAAGAAATGTTTGACAACATATATTTTATTTGGTCATTCACCCATAGATAAGTCCCCATATTCTATTCATAGGTCTGGGTCAAGTTGTTGGCGCTGGTTTTAGTGGTAAGCTCTCCACCCTTCAAAGGATCCGAGATGAAGGCATCTCAAAGTTGGGTTTTCGATGTCTAAAACCTTTCAGACAAAAGTTAATGTTTGCTTAAAGTAATTCGAACTGTAAGGCAACATGCAAACTACACCAAGCTATGCATTATGTGAACAATGACTCCAATCTCATATGGTTTGCTTTGCAAAGATCCTAAATCCAGGTGGGTGAAAGTAAATGAAAAGAAGGCACTAGCGCTGACAAACACTTGGGTTCAGCCAACATCAAAATTCGCACGAGAAATTGATGTACAGAACAAATTTTTTCGGGTCAAATGGGTTGGACAATTCATACATATATAAATTCAGGTCAATCGGGTATAGACAATAGAAAAAAGAGAAATATTTTGTCAAAATACTTGGTCAGTGTCAAAATCAGGTTCGAACAAAACCGGATGCACTTCATTTTTCGTAAAAGGCACTTCAAGATGTTCTGAAGAACCCAACATGCAATACCCTTTTTCACTTCACTTAACCCAAATGTCCGAATTTGTAAGACTCTAAACCCTTGAGAACTTTAAACAGGTTAACCAAATAACATAGCAACTTTCATCTACAGAACATTGGAAATTCACTTGGGAAATGTTCATGAGGATCCTTAGCAGTTAGCAAGCTAATTTCCAGTTTTTCACTGGAGTGCTACCTGCACTGTTCAGCATCCAATTGGTTCAATTTTTTTAGAGATTTTACCATGTCACATCATACAGGCATCTTAGAGATGGGACCCATTCTGTACGCCTGAAACCACATCTGTGAGCATACAAACCTTCCAAACTGTGAATCACATAGCTTTTGTTTCCCTAAGGCTATGGATAGACAGTTTATTGCAAATTCTTAAGAGTAAGCGGGCAATAATTTCATCATCATAGGTATTCCCGAATTGCAGAATTGGCCAAAAATTCAGAGGCCGAAAATTAGCAAGCAAATGAAATGTGCACATAGGATTTGGTCTCGTTTTTTTTTTCTTTTTTTGAGGGGGGGGGGTTCAGAAGTTCAACATAAAGCTGCAAGCGAGCAACCTCCCCACATCAGAGGGAGTATACAGCCAGTTCAAAGGTGAAGACACAATGCAACGGGATTCAACAAACGACAATCGGCACCAAGTATGGTTAAATCACTCTGATTTGACTGCTTCTTCCTCTTTCTTTTGTGACAAGTACCTGAGAGTGTGGGGACGAGCACGTTAATATTTGTTCGATGAAGCAATTTTGTGTTGTAAAAACCTTTGCCGCAAGCACAAGGAATAAAAAAACAGTACACCAACGTGCACAAATGCTTGGGATCTCTATGTTAGCTATCAGCTATGCAAGAAATTTCACAGAACATATCTTAGTATAAGAAGCTCCATTTTCTCCACCAATCCCTCCCCAATCCTACCCTCTCATTAACCTTTCTTAAGCCAAGTGGAGGACAGTACATCGTTTTTCAAAAAAAAAAAAAATGTAAAATCCATGTTATCTTACCAAATGAGCCTAGATGTGGTGTACTATTACTTTTTGGACACAACGTACACCTTCAATGGTACAAATTTTTGGGCATGCAAAGTTAGAGAATGTATTGCAATACATATAAGAATCTTACCCATTAGCCCTTGCCCATCGGCTGAGTTGATACAATTGTACAGTTTCATTGGAAGCATGGCATGCTAGAAGTAGATAGTTACGAGGCTGTACCATCCATGCAAACCTCATGAATAATCCAGAATAAACGCACATTGCTGCAACATCAGCAGGTGATGAAATATCAGTTCAGAGAGAAACATAACCTTAAGACAGTAAGTTTTCTGCAACAAAAGTGGAAATTTTAACCTGCAGTCATGTTTCCAGATATCATTTCAGGGGGTTTGTTCATGTCCACAAGGCCCTGTCAGCTCCATCAACAACACAAATAGTAAGCTCCTCGCAATGCTTACGGAGCAAAAGTGATACAGTATTAACTGATTAAAGACAGCATAAATCCATAGTAATGTATCAAACGAGAGTAACGACATACCGCAATAACAAATCCCCAGTTTGCAACAGGTCCCCAGAAATGAGTTGTTTTAGGCCCAACTGGACTGTTCAAGAATGCACGGAAAGTGGAAGCCATTTATAACCTGCACGAAGCACCAATGAAGAATTAAAAGCGAAGCCGAAACCAAAACTCTGAATTAGACTTATGACTATCATGCCTCCTATATCAACATTGTTGCAAGAATTAGAATAATCTATGGCAGAGAAGAGCAAAAACTGTGCTATGGCTGTTGAGAGTGATTTGCTTTAGCCTATCACTCCTCATGGTTAGCAGTTAGCACAATACTCTTGAACGCATGCACTTGTGGTCAAGATTTGGAGTATGCGGAAACAATTTGCCCATTGTGGCCAAAAGTTTGGAGTATGGACAAAAGATCATTCATAATAGAGAAGAATGGAGAAAGGAGAAAGGAGAAGGCTTTCTGTGAACTGCAGCTCTCGCTGGAAGGAGCACAGTTATGGAGGAAAAGTAGCCATTTTGGAGTTGTAACTGACACAAAGGTAGGAGTGATAAAGGGAGGAAAATCTGGGAGCAAAAGAAAGTGGGGAGACCTAGTCAGCTGGTTATGTTATGTCAACAGGAAAAAACAAGAATTCCCCAAAAAGGAATAGGTATGACTCAGAGTCTGTGGCATTTCGGTAAACTATCTTAAGATCCGTTTGATGCACACCAAGATGAAACATTGCAACTAAAACAATTAGAGTTCAAATGGTAGCCATTTGGTCACAAGAGACTAAGTGTCAAAAACGTCGATCCCCCTTGCTCTGATCAAAACCTCAGATTACCAATCTAGCCTTATATCTATCACTTGATGCATCAAGTCTTCTAACTTCCTTTTCATGATCCATTTACTACTAATACGTTTAAACCTTTAGGCAAATCACTCAACTCCCATGTTTCTTTTAAGTCAATTTGATCTTTTTTCCTTTTAGAATCTTACTCAACTAACACAAATTCTTTGCTCAAACCATCAACTTAAACTTTGAAAGTCTTTTACTAAGAAGTAATAAAGTCAAGTTGTAAGAGTTATACGTCGTTTGAGTTCTGCTTCTTCTATCACTAAGTCTCTAACGATCTAACATTAAAGATGGAAGTAACCAAGATCACATTTTCAAGCACGATATCAGACACAATATTAGCCACATTCTTTTTCAAAGGGAAAACATACTCAAGGTATTCTGCAATCTACATTTCTATACTCATAAATAGAATAATTACTCAATGACATGAATCTCTAAGCAACAACCCTATTTGAGCATACAAATGAAAAAAAAATAAAAGTTCTTGGGACCAATAGAGATATGTTTATAACCAAGTTAAATTTCAGCTAAAGCCAGCCAACCAGCCCTACACTCTAAGGTAACACCAGTTACTGGGAATCTGGGATACGCCTTGCATGGTTCACATGGCGTTTGTTCCAATGTCTTTTGAGGGAATCTATAATATATAATGACAATTTTTGTGGGGCCCACTAAATGCAGCCATGGGAGTGATTTTCGGTCGAGCAGCCAATTAGATTTCAGGAAAATAAAAAAAACACCTCTACATTTGTAACTGCCTGGATAAGCATAAGCCAATGTCTTTTGAGGGAATGTTAAGAATAGAGCAAGCAGTCAACACAACTTCCCTCACATGTTATCACATCCACCACACAACTCAACCCAACACCATATCACTCATCAGCTCTTCAAGGGTCCTACTTTGCATTCGACTATACCGTTATGTAGGTGAACATAAGGGTACTTTCTTCATGAATTATGTCATTTTTCACACAAAAGGAACTAAGAAGTTAGTTCCATATCCATCCCCTCTAGCAAACCCAAGTCTCTTCATTTTCCAATCTAATTGATTTTCAACTTGTCCTTTATACCTAAGGAACATTTCTATTGCCTGACCTTTGGACTTAAGCATGTACATTTCAGCATATCTGAAAAAAAAAAAAAAACAATCATCTACAAAGGTGATTACTAATACTAATTATTACCACCTTAACTGAGAGTGTTCTTCAAGTCAAAAAGTTTCTGTGTATCAAGTATCAACTCTAGCAATTATGCCTTCTACTAGCAACAGGTTTCAATAGTTGTTTGGCGTATTTTGATTCAAACACGTAGAAGAGGACACTTAGAAGAATTTTCTAGAATTGATCTTTGTCAGCACACTTGTCCTGGTCATATGGGAGGTTGTTGTTGTGAAATAATGGACTTGAGCCCAATTCAACCCCAAAAGCTAGCTTAGGAGGTTGAGGCACCCAAGCTATTATAAACACCACAATATGGGTGTCAAAGGTCGATGTGGGACAACTCAACACGCCCCCCTCACAACGGGGCGCAGACAACTGCGGGCGCGGCCCCAACATCAATGACCCTGGCTCTGATACCATGTGAAATAATAGACTTGAGCCCAATTCAACCCCAAAAACTAGCTTAGGAGGTTGAGGCACCCAAGCCATTATAAACACCACAATATGGGTGTCAAAGGTCGATGTGGGACAACTCAACAGTTGTTGTTGTTGTTGTTGTTGTTGTTGTTGTTGTTAAAAACCACCCCATATATTCTCAACAAGCTTTCAATTGGTTTGCAGCAAAGTTTTTACCTACTACAATACATAGAAAATTATAGCAAACTTCCAGCCTATCAGAACATTTTCCAAATCACCCCCAAGTTAATTGATTCCAATCAGCAATACAAATTCAACAAAAAAAAGGCGTAAACAAGCATTGACCATAACACAATGAAATGAAACCTAAAGAAAAACGAGAGAATAAGAAGAAAAGGAACGAATCACAGACGATAACACAAGAGGAGAAATAGAAGCAAAAGCTACAAATGAATTAAAAATCAGAATCTGCAACGAACAACCAATTTTGCAACTCAATTTTTTACCCACAAAAATAGACAGAAAAATTCGCAAATTTCAAGCCTATCTACCGCAACAAGTTCCACAATCACTCCCAAGGTAACTGATTCTCACCTACAATACAAATTCAACAAAAAATGGCGAAAAAAAGCATTGACCAATAGGCAAAGAACTGAAACCTAACCAAAAAAGGGAGAATAAGAAGCAAAGGAAAGAATTCCAGACGATAAAACAAAAGGCGAAATTGAATTCAAAGCTAGAAACAGATTGAAAATCAGAATCTGCAACGAACAATGAATTCGCAATCCCTAAAGGACGAAATGCGCAAATTAGGGAAACATCGGACGGATTTTGAGGGTATGATTATGAGTAACAATACCAGGAAATCGTCCCTCTAACAAAATCCCAGAAAATCGGAAGGAATTTGAATGGAGAAAGTGTTAGCGTACCAGTTGGAAGAGATGAGGATCGACTGCTGACGCCCGAAGAGGATTGAATGGTTGGTGAGACGAAGACGATGCCTTTTGCAATTGCCTCTTCCACTGTACTGTTAGTTGCAGTCCCTTTTTATATTTGTAATTTTCCAATTTGTTGTGTTTCAAAAATTATTCCTTGAATTGACAACCAATTTAAAAAGGTAGACCAAGCAAGAGGATTAGAGGAGTGGACTTGGTCATTTGCTTCAAGTTTTTTTTTTTTTTGGATTGTTTAGGCTTGAGAAAGTTTGTAATATTCGAGTTAAAAGATGTAATGGTATTCAAAATAGCAGCAGAACGGGCGAAAAGAAAATTAAAAATAAGCTTAAACAATATTACAACTAAGACAAAAGGAGAACAAAACATTTAAGGCTTGTCCTTAAAACTAGCCTTTCTTTCCCCATGTATCTAGGGATGGCAGTGGGGCAGAGAATCCCGTACCCGCCATGGCCCCGCCTCGCTGTGGGGAAAAATCCCTGCTCCCATGGGAATGGGGATGGGGGATGGTTTTAAATCCTTGCGCTGGGATGGAGTGGGGATGGAGGACAAAATTTTCCCAGTCCCCATCCCCGCCCCTATTTCCCCGCTCAAGAAAGTTTCTTGCCACGTTTTCTTGTATCCTGTTATCGATTGCTATTATAATATATAAATACTTTTCATACATTAAATTTATATGTATAATTTAGAGGAATTTGTAATTTTAATTGATCAAAAAAATCTAATTGTTTACAAATAGCTTATTCTTCTTAACCGTAATTCTTCACTCTCACTCCCTAACTGTCCTAGTTTTGGTCTTACTCTCATCCCCGCTGGAACCCCATTGGGTTTGGGTACCCGCTATGGGGATGGGGATGGTGGAAGATTTTTCCCCCCACAACGGGTAATGGGGCGGGGATGGGGGTCGGGGTCTTGTGCGGGGATGGGGATGGGGATGTGTAATAATGTAATATACACCCCGCGCCGTACTCGCCCCGTTGCCATCCCTACGTGTATAATCTCCTTAAAATCCAGCACCGATTCAATTTTATTGTCCGTCTTCTAGATCCCCAAATCAACACCAATCTCCACAGTGAGCAATGATGTCATCGACAAAACAATAACTCCAATAAGATTCCATCGAGTTGGCCTTGTTGATCATCCTAACATCGCGGTTGGCTAACCCCTTCAAAGCTTGCAATTTGTTCCTCTTGTTATGATTCAAATTCCTTGAAGGAGTATCCTTGTAAGCTGCTTGTCATAACAAACGCCATTTAGATTTAAGCAATGACACTCTCTTTTCTATTGCTCTCCTTTTTTTTTTTTTTTTTTTGCGTAACAAAGGCTTTTCCCACCCAAGGTAATGGCAAGACAAGATCGATGCCAATTCAACCAAACATAAATTTAGGTCAAATCGACCAATGTTGAAATTCAACGTGAAATTTATGAACATTACCGATGTTTTAGGTTGAACTAGATCGGAAAATTCAACCAAACGTAAATTCATGTCAAAATTTGGTCACGACAAGAATATGAGAAATAATTTAACTGAATTTCAATATTAAAATTTCCTTCATCCCTTGTTTTCAACAACAACAAAAAAATAAAATAAAATAAATAAAATAAAAAAAATAAACCCTGATCTTCATTCTTGGATATTACATTGGTGTACAATCATCTTTTATTACTTACAAACCCAAGATTTTTCTTTCAAGTACAGCACTTACTTGCTGCTTTAACTTCTTTATAATTAGTTGTTATGTGTGAGTAGTGAGATAAGATGCCTGTAAAGCAAGAGATCAGAGTGCAAGCTTGGAGAGAATACTCTGCCAGAACCCAAAAACTCGAGATAGAGTGAGTTCATACAGATAAGACACGGAAAACGATGCTTAATCCCGAAACCCATTTCCAATGAAAGACTACCAGATGAACCGTTCTCTTTTGTTTCATTGTTGTCTCACAAAACACAATAAACAGAGGTAATAACAAGTCGATCACAAAACACAATGAAAATAGGCTGGCTGAGCTGCCTTTGATGGTGCATCAACTCACTACTGCATAGACAGAACACAACGGAGACAGTTGCCGTGGTGCATCAGTTCAAAGGCTTCGTTGATCTCATTTAGGGCCATGTTGTGGGTTATGTACTCATCCACCTTGATTTCCTGCATCATATTCGGGGGGAGAATACGAACATGTCAACAGTTGAAGACTGAGAGAACAAACACACTTAGAAATGGGATTCATGGTGCTCATCTTAATCACATGCTCTTATTTTCGCAAAGTTTTTCTTGTTTATACACAAGTACCTTGCCAGAATTTGCTCAGCCTGAATTGTAGTTCCAAAAAAAAAAAAAGGAGCCCCCAAAGAAAAGAAAGGTTCTTGAACAAAGAGTCCCACCAAGGCGTTCAGTATGAAGGGGTTGGGAAGTAGGAATGCGAATAAGAATACATAAACTGGTAAAGCAACAACAAACAAGGAAGTTAGAATTCATAAACACATTCTCATTCCCATTTCCAATCCCATTATAAAATTGAAATCTCATTCCCATTTTCATTATATACCAAACTGGCCGCAAATGAAGAGTGTGTTTGGATTCAGTTTAGAGGTGGGAAGGGAGGGGAAAGGAGGCCCTCTAATTGTATTCCCAAGCATGAAAAATTAGACAATTTCCCTCCCTTCCCTTCCCTTCCCTTCCCCTCCCCTCCTTTAACCCCCAATACAAACAGACTGGAAAAGAAAGGTTCTTGTCTAGGCAAAGGGTGGATTAGGGTTTGTGAGTTCTAGGCTAAAACAATGGGCCAACTGTACAAAATGTTGGGAATGTCAAAGTATTAAGGATGTGCAGTTGAGGTGAAATGAGTGACCAGATGAAAGCTTACCTTTTTCATGTACTTCTCCACAAGCCAAGGCACCTGAGATCGGCTCTTGAAACCACCAAAGGCTGTCCCCTTCCAAACACGGCCAGTCACCAATTGGAACGGACGGGTAGAAATCTCCTGACCTGAGGCTGCAACACCCACAATCACAGATGTTCCCCAACCCTGCACATTGGTTTTTTTTTACCGTAAGTAAATGACTGAAATTTGTCACGCCGTCTAATATCAGTACTAGTCATCAGTATAGGCGGTAGAATCTCACTTTATGGCAACACTCCAAGGCAGCCCTCATCACTTGAACATTTCCTATGCATTCAAAGCTGTAGTCAACTCCGCCATCAGTGAGATCGACGATCACTTGCTGTATGGGCTTGTCATGGTCATTTGGATTGATAAACTCTGTGACTCCAAAGTTCTTTGCTGCATTGCAGAATTTGCGAAGAGAATGAATAAATTCGTTTGTGAAGCATAAAAGATGGTGACAATGCACAGTTTGCAAAAGCGAATTTCCAACAACATATAAAACAAAGCTCAATTATTCTCCAAAAAGTTCAGTTCAACAGATTGATTGGAATTTCCATAGGGAAAAATAGTCGGTATGCTCTAAGGATCTGTTCTTTAGAGAGGTAAGTTGGTTATGCGTTCAAAAAACGGGTAAAAATAGTCGTATGCTCTAAAGAATAGAGTCTAATGAGACAAAAAAAAGCTCCTTATGATCAGTCCTCATAGAAGAGAAACAACCCATCATGAACACAACCATACTATGTGATATGATACATAGTTACCAGGAACGCTTCCCGGGTCCTTAGTCCCGAAACGCGGGTCACTAACTTTTACACAAATTTAGTCTAGTTTTGACTTTGGAACGCTTGTTCCCGGAATGCGGGTCACGGGCATATGTAGCGTTCCTTGTAACTATGATATGATATACATAAACACTTTTTTGACCCTCTGCAAAAAAAAAAAAAGCTGGTATAACATACTATGCCATATGATGTACACAAACACAGTTCGTAGAGGTATATCATATGGTGATGACAGGATGGGTTATAAACTTTTAATGGCACAAAGCAGCCCACTTGTTGGAAAAGGTCCATTTATATGTAAAACTCGGGGCAAGAACAAAAAGAAGCCATACCTATTTCAAACTTCTTGGGATCAATATCAATGCCAATAATCCGTGCAGCTCCAGCAGTTTTAGCACCCTCTGCAACCTGCCCATGCATTACCCGGTTCATCAAAACTAAAGATGGAACATAGTTTTAAGAGATAACTACATCCACTTTGTTGGGGAACTTACAGCAAGGCCTACAGTTCCAAGACCAAAGACGGCAACATTTGACCCAGCCTCTACTTTTGCAGTGTTCCAGACAGCTCCAAGACCTTCAGGGAAAAGAATATGCACATATTTTAACCCCATCTTTCAGCCTTTTTAAAAATGAAAAATAAAAAATACCGGTCCTCTTCAACCCAAAAGCATTCTCATAGAGAGTTCATTTTTCTTCCAAAGTAATAATCGCCAGGACATGTTACTAAATACGACGTCTTAGATCCAATGTAGATGACTCTATAACTAACATGTGAGGATAGAGTAACACATCTCTATACACTAGCAAGAAACAACAAATATGTTCTCCCATGGTCAATGTCAAAATTCGGAAGAAAAATTTATGACTATTACCTGGTTTTTTTTTGGGTCAGACTCGGACAGACATAAATTCGGGGAATAATCGGGTTCGAACAATAGAAATATGAGAACTATTGTGTCTGAATTTTTTATCAATATTAAAATTAAGACGAAACATTTATGACCGGCTCCGGTTTTTTCGGGGTTGGACAAAATTTTGACAGCTCTACAAGACAGAAACAAATTCATATCCCAAAGCCCTGCCTAGGATACCATATGGGAAGGGTACCATAACCATATGACTCAATTGTAGAGGCATTATCCTTGTTGGACTTGGGCATGAAGAAGTTGATCATCTACTACTACACAAGAAAAGAGCTACGGATCAAAATTCTTACCAGTTGGGACACCACACCCAAGAAGGCAGATTTTCTCGAGAGGAGCTTGTGGATCAACCTTTGCAACACTAACATCATGGACAACAGTGTACTGACTAAAAGTTGAAGTTCCCATGAAGTGGTAAATAGGTTTTCCCTTGACAGAGAACCGACTCTTGCGATCGTTCATCATGACTCCAACTCCTGTAGCTGCACGGACTTTTCCACAGAGGTTTGTCTTCCCTGACTTACAGAATTTGCACTTCCTGCATTCTGCTTGGTAGCAAGGGATAACATGGTCCCCAGGTTGCACTTCGGTTACACCTTCACCAACACTCTCCACAATTCTGAAATCAATTCAATCAGATGAATGAAATTCAAAGATGAACGCCCCAAAAACAAGATAAACATGAGGCAAAGAGGAGATAACTTCATACATACCCGGCAGCTTCGTGGCCAAGGATACAAGGGAAGAGACCTTCTGGGTCCTGTCAAAAATGAGTTTAGTAGAGATGTTAACAAGAATAACGATCACGTTTTGCATCTTAGTTATAATACACCAGAACTTAATGGCACATGAGTCTTCACATATCATTGCAATAGCCAGCTTATACGCAAGTTAGTTTCATACCATACATAGGTTAATAGTCACAAAATGCAGTCTAGACAAGGAAATTATCTTAGGGTTCTTGTACTGTACAATCATACATAATACTGATAGCGAACAAGAAAGCAAGACCAAGTCATTTCGCACTCGCTATTAGACAAGCACGACATAATCCAGAAACAACTTGGCCATGGAAATCTTGAACAAGAAATTCAGAAAGAAAATGTAATTCAAAATTCTCCAACAAAGGACACTGTGGTGCTCACTCCTAACAACCTTTAGGAAAGAAGAGCATACTTAGCCCATGCGACATCTAAGAAAGATTGGAAGTCATACTAGCTCATCAGCTTCAAAACAATAACATCAAAACAAAAGATGACAGAGATATAGGCAAAAGATTTTTGAAAGAAATCCTGACAAAAACCAGTTTGACCCAAAAGGATTTCTACTTTCTCAGTCCCGTCTCCTTTTATCAGCTGCCATTTGATGGCAATAGAAATCTTCGCTCAAAACCAAACCACCGACACTCAATAATCAAACACCCAGATAATGTTTGGAAATCTCAAATAGGAGCAAATTTAATAAACAGTCAAAAAACACAAGACTCTATCAACATAATTCCCCATACTTAGATTTACATTCATATGATGGATGAATAATCCTTCGATTAGAAAAGCTAGTCCAAAAGGGCCATGACATATCAAATATTCATCCTAATAAGTGAGATGTTATTGTTTCGAGCTTTCAAAAGCAAAGATTTCTCAGTAATCAATCAAAGAACAAACCCTAATACCAAAAGGCTATCCACGCTCTTCACCAAATAGGATGAAACTACAAGTCCATCAAAATACCCGAAAAACACTGCACAATCAAAACAAGCAAAAACCAAACATGAAAACCTAAACCCCAGATCAAAATCCACATACAAGAAACCAATAACATGAACAAACAAATCAATAAGCAGCCACATTTTAATCACAAACACTAAACCATTCAGCAAACAGACAACAAATCATAACCCAATCAAACCATCAGCTAAACAAACAAAAACCAGGACCCCACCTCAAATCCCACATTCAAGCACCCAATAAAAACAATGGAAACGATCAAACAAAAAAATGAATTGAGACCCAACATCTAAAAAACCAATACCAGTATGAATCAGGAACAAATCAATTGAGAAACTACATTTTAAGCACAACCATTGACCCACCCAGCAAACAAACTGCAAATTATAACCCAATTAAACCATCAACCAAACAAACAAACAAAAACCCACAATAAAAACCCCCAAACCCCACATCAAATCCCTCAATCGAGACACCAAATTCTAACCACAACCACACCAAATCATCACCCAATGAAACCATCCAGTTAATTTACAAGAATCTATCACCAAAACCTAAGCCCAAATCAAAACCCATATCCAAAACACCAAAACCAACATGAACAAACAAGCAACAATCAATTGACAAACCACATTTTAACCACAAACATTGAATAACTCAGCAAACAAACCACAAATCATAACCCAATTAAACCATCAACCAAGCAAACAAACAAAAGCCCACAATAAACACCCAAACCCCACATCAAATCCCACAGCCCCACCACCAACAAACAACAAAACAAATCAATCGAGACACCAAAATTCTAACCACAGCCACAACAAATCATTAATTTACAAGAATCTATCACCGAAACCTAGACACCCGACCAAAACCTAAGCCCAAAATCAAAACCCACATCCAAAACACCAAAACCAACATGAACAAACAAGCAACAAATCAATTGACAAACCACATTTTAACCACAAACATTGAATCACTCAGCAAACAAACCACAAATTATAACCCAATTAACCATCAACCAAACAAACAAAAACCCAAGATGAACACCCAAGCCCCACATCAAATCCCACAACCCTACCACCAACGAACAGCAAAACAAATCAATCACCCAATGAAACCTAGACACCCGATCAAATCACACAAACAAACTTAGACAACACCCATCAAATGATCAACTGAGACCCAACATTTGCAAGCAAGTAAAAGATGATGATGATGAAGATGAAGAAATGTAACCTTGCCACTCCAAGTGTAGGCATCAGTGTGGCATAGAGCAGTGTAGAGGATCTTGATGCGGACTTCTCCAGCCTGAGGAGGCGCAACTTCGACATCCTCGATCACAAGAGGCTTGTTGGGTTCCCAGGCCACCGCCGCTGCCAATCAAAATCCCACAAATGAGATTCAATCGTTCATTCAAAGAGAGATAAAATCAGAGGGAAAAAAAAAGGGGTTTAGCTTACCTTTGCAGGTGATGACTTTGCCTTGAGTATCCGCCATGGCTGACTGGAGAAAATGGAGTGAAAGTTTTGCTGCTCTCTATGCGTTTGGTTGCGTAACGTTCCAGAATATCGGGTATTTATCGAGTTGTGTTGTGTGTGTGATGAAAAATCAAAATGTGGGGGTGGCACGTGGGCTTCGGAGTCCTAATTATTACGTCCCCTGTTCCATACTAGGAACGGTTCTTTTATGCGGTATTTTGCGGTTTAGTACGGTGTAGTGGAATTATGGTGAGTGCGGTAAAATTGTAGTAGATTATTAGTATGTGGTAGGTGAAGAGAAAAAATGTAAAAAGTAGAGGACAAAAGTGAAGAAAGAGAAAGGTAATGATTTGTGGTAAAGTATGGTGAGTTGTAAGCTATGGTATCTTTGTGGTATCATGAGAAAAACGAGTCTTAGTTGACATTTTCACTAAATTTTAACCGATAATTATTTATAAATTATAATAAATTATAATATGAAATTGGCTTTATTATAATTTTTAATAAAATATCTTCTAATAATGGTCATTTATATTGTAACTAATTGTAATTTATAAATAATTAACAATCAAAATTTAATTAAAGTGTCAATTAATATGAAACAGAGTATTGTTTTCTTTTATTTCAATCGGAATTTTGAATTCATTCATCCGATTTTCCAATCCATACATAAATGGAATCATCTTTGGACTATAGACTACTAGAGTATCATTGGTATTATTGAGGGATCATGACTCATAAATGTCTTGTTTTTTCATCCTATTTTTCTTTTATTTTTTTTATTATTATTACTATGCTTAGCGGTGATAGTATTGTTGTCAATGATTTATCCCTCAAGGTTGACTATTTTGTGCCTGATGTGTCTATCCTTTTTTATTGATAATCTGCCTATTAATATGGGTATCTCAAGGCTCAAAAATTTATTTAGCAAGTTTGGAGGTGTTATTGATGCATATATCCCCGCAAAAGTTGGAAAAAAATGGTAGCAAATTTGTTTTTGTGCGGTATGTAAGCAAGGATGACGGGAGAAAACATATTAGTGAGATGAACCTTAAAATTGTCGATCACATGAAATTCTTTATTTTTTGTGCTAAATTCAATAAAAAAGCAAGTTGTTAGGCCTCCTATTATTGCAAAATATCTCCAGAAGTGGATCCCCAAGAAGAATAACGGCAGTGCTATTATTTCGAATGTTTTGCACATCTCGACCCCTTATGAAGTTAACAATGGGTTGAGGAATATTGGGAAAGATGACATAGTTGTACCTGACTCTCTTGAAACTTCCGATTGTGACGAGATCTGAGGATGCTTATAGTAAAATCATTACGAACCCTATAAATGTTGTTTTGGATAGCAACAAGCATGCAAGCAGATTGTCTCATAAGGATGCTCTTTTGAGTGGTTTCAAAATCAATTGTGTGGCGGATAGGATTTGCGAGCCAACTATGAGGTAGGGATGACAATGGGGCGAGGAATCCCCAAATCCGCTGGGACCCCGCTCCGCTCTGGGGAAATCCCCAGCCCCATTGGGGATAGGAACAGGACGAGGACGATTTTTCAAATTCCGCTCGGGGACGGGGCGGGGATGGGGGAAATTTTGTCCTCCATCCCCATTTTCCCTGCCGGGGAAAACTCTCCGTCCCCATCCCCGAATGCCCGTCTCCGAAAATTTTAAAATTACCAAATAACTTTTGTTTTAATTCAATATATATATAGGGTAAAGTAATAAGTTTTTAAATTTAAATCAGAAATTCTAACCTAAAGTTAAATACTTGAGCAAGTTATATATATGTATTATTGTAGCAAGTTATTCTAATTCAATATATATGTATTATTGTATTATTTTTTTCCGAATAACACTTGTTGATGTATTATTGTTTGATTTTGATGTATTATTGCTTAAGCAAGTTAAATACATTGTATTTTGAACAGGTTAAAAACCGAGTCTGATTAAAAACCGAGTCCGATTAAAATTTGGTTAGATTTTGGATAGCTTTAAAAAATCCTCGTTGGATCCACGTTGGGGATGGGGATGGGGCAAGAATCAATCCCGAAGCGGGGATGAGGACGAGGATGGGGACGAGTTTTGGGAGCGGGGATGGGGACGGAGATGTACTCCCCCATCCCCGATTCGCCCCGTTGTCATCCCTACTCTGAGGGTCTGTTTGGTGAACACAAACGAAATGGAATTGGCAAGGAATATGTTCTAGTTCATGTTTTTTCTGTTTGGAAAACACTTTCTGGAATGGAATTGCACTTACAGGGGATTTGCTATCCCTCCCAAATAGGGGGATTAGAAACATCACAAATGTGAGGGAAATAGGCCATTAATAATAATAATAATAATAATAATTATTATTATTATTATTATTATTATAAATGTAAATATTAATAATTCTTAATAATAATTAATTATTAAATGTTATAATTAATTAATAATAATTGGAAATATAATATTTAATAATTAATAATAAACATAAATATAAATATAAATAATTAATTATTAATTATTATAAAAAATAAAAAATAATAAATAATAAATAATAAATAATAAATAATAAATAATAAATAATAAATAATAAATAATAAATAATAAATAATAAATAATAAATAATAAATAATAAATAATAAATAATAAATAATAAATAATAAATAATAAATAATAAATAATAAATAATAAATAATAAATAATAAATAATAAATAATAAATAATAAATAATAAATAATAATTATTAATAATTAATATAATAAAAATAATAATAATAATTAATAAACAAAAATATTAATAATTAAAAATTAATTAATATTATCATTGTTAACTATTAGTAATTGATAATAATTAATAATTAATAAAAAGTAAACAATAAACAATAAATTATAAATTACAGGTAATATTTTATTATTATTATTAATTAATTATTAATACTTTATAATTGATAAACAATAAAAATAAAAATTAATTCATAAATAATTAATTATATTAATGACTGTTAATAATTGATAATTGATAATAGTTAATAATTAATAATAATATTAATTAATATGTAATAATAAATAATTAATAATTGAAAATTATGCATTATTAAATTTAATTATTGTCATAATAATAATAAGAATGATGATGATGATGATGATGATGATGATGATGATGATGATGATAATAATAATAATAATAATAATATATAATACTCCCATAATACTAATGATAAAGTTTGTGGGTCACACATAATCGTGCAACGGGATTAAAAGTAGGAATGTGAGTTAATCATATTTAAGATAGTTCTTTTTTTATTTTTGTTTTATTTATGGAAATTCAATCTTTTTTGTTTATTAGAGATAATTTTCCAAATAAAGTTTGTGGGTCACACAGAATCGTGCCATGGCTTACTATAGACGTTGATCCGGTTTGTACTAGATGTGGTGATGAAATGGAGACACACAACCACATTTTTCTTGATTGCATAGTGGCCAAACTATATTGGAAATGCAGCTGCTTCTGAATTGAAACAGAAAAATGGAGTCATGGATTTCGGAAGATGGGTGGAGGAGCAACTACAAGGTATGGAAGCTGAACATCGAGGTTATTTTGCTACCATGATCTGGATGTTATGGCAAGCACGGAATAAGCAGATTTTTGACAAGGTTAGGATGGACCCTTTGACAATAGCAAATAGGGCAATTGATGTCTAGAACAAATATGTGCAAGCCCAAGGAAAAGAAGAAACAATCAATGATAGGAGGAGAGAGGAGAAGCGTTGGCGGAAACCACCAATGGGTTGGTGGAAGGTAAACACAGATGCAACTCTTGATCGAAGTGGCCATGGAGGCTGGGGACTAATTATTCGAGACCACCAAGGAGTAGTACACAGCGCAACAACCAAATTCCGGGAACATGGGTGGTCAATCGAAGCAATGGAGGCAAGGGTTGTTAGAGAAGGATTGCAAATGGCGTGGGAGCTGGGTCTGAAAGGACTGCAAGCAAGTGCACTCAAGCTTACTAGGGAAGCACACAATGGAGCCAGCAACAGGACTAATTTCAGGTGATTGCATTATTTTAGCAGAAAAGTTTGATTCAGTGCGTTTTTTATATATCAGTAGAGATTGTAATAAGGTAGCTCATACCATCAGTAGAATAGCTACTGATAATCATTATTCAAAAACCTGGATTGGTGTATGCCCGTCGGAAGTTGTTGAGTTAGTAGCCTCCGATGTGGCATTTTCAATTCCAATTTAATGAATGGTCAGCGACGGTTTCCCTAAAAAAATGTTTTTATATAGTGCTATACGTCACATTTCAACGAGTCGTTAGTGATGATTCTGCGTCATAGGGCCACTTGAATTTTTTGAGCTTGCATTTGAAAGAGCACCACTTGAATCTCCTCTGTGTCATAGTATAGGGCCTTAAAAGAAAGAATTTAAGTCACTAGCCACAAAAGAAATGATTCCAGCCAGGGCCCTATTTGATCTCGAATTGAGCATATTAGACATTGTTAGATTGAGTGCTTTGCTTGTTTCTACCCTGAGATTTTACTTATTTATTATGAAGTTGTTGGTTTGTAGGTTTTATAGTAAAATAACTAAAATGAAGCTAAAACAACAAAGTTGGACGCATGTTGGATGCTTTTCAAAGTCAAGGCCCAACACGAAGCTCCAAGAGCAATGTCGAACGATATCGAGACTAAAGGAGCGAAGACCAGGTCAAAAGGTGAAGGCAAGTAGTTGTCATGGGTGTGAAACATTGGGTCACGGTCATGACAATTAAAGCAGAAACAAAAAAAAAGGCCAGAACAATAATGTCAAGGCCATAACATGCCTCACCAAAACTTTTCTTGTTTAAGGCAAAGTGTTGATTGCAAAAAGTTTGTGATAATGCCCCACATGTCTTTCTTCCACTTGCCTGTAGACCTTATTATTGTTGTAAAGACCATTTATGGAGTTATGTTTTCTTCATCGCGCCACTTTATTCTGAAATATTTTGTATTTCTATCGCCTCTTAAATGTATGAAACTTTTCAACACAAATACCTAAAGGATTTAGTGAGATTTTTTCTTTTCATCAAGTTGTTCTTATAGTAATTTGCACACTCTTTCAGGTTTGTGCCGCAACAGGATTCCTTTGAACATTAAAAAAAAGTCTTTTCTACTTCTCTTAATTTTTAGTCACAGTCTCTAAATTTCTTTCCCCTCAATACCAGAAGTCACTATCGTACTGATGGAAGGGGGTTATGAATTGTATGGAAGGTATCCTTTGCTTTTCAATGAACAATCACTTTCTTGCTATACTTGGAGTGATCTATACATATCCAACTTCTTTAAGTACATATCCTAAATATTAAGTATTTTGGCGTGTATTTGCTCTCAAACTTTGCACAACAGTATTTTCACCATGATGTTTAGTGAATTTACAAATTTTAGCCCAATTGTTTTTTATTTTTTCTATTTTTTTAAATGATTTTCCCTTTTATTCTTTAAAAGAATCATAATAGTTGTGTAGGTGTTAAAAAAATCTAAAATCTTTTAGTGATGATACTTCATAACCTTTCTAGAGAAAGACATGAAAATGTTTACAAAAATCTAGAACTTTAAAAACCCTATTGTGAAAATAAAGAGTTGGATTTGGTATAATTTGAGTACAATTAAAGGTAGGTATCATTGGCGTACATTTTCAAAATTGGGTTTATTTATTACCTTTCTAGAGAAAGTTATGAAAATGTTTACAAAAATCTAGAACTTTAAAAACCCTATTGTGAAAATAAAGAGTTGAATTTGGTATAATTGAAGTGCAATTAAAAGTAGGGATAATTGGGGTACATTTTCAAAATTGGGTTTATTTATTGTCCAATTGCCTACAATATGAATTATTAGAATCCAATTTTTCACACAATCATATCACTCCCAAAAACTAATTTTAAGTAGTCAGCAAAATCGCAACACTTCATAAAGACAACTAGGCTACTAGTATATATTTTTGGACAAACATCACCAAGAACTACTTCAGTATTCTCATCAATACATCGTCATTGAGAGGAAGTAACTTTGTAAATCTTCATGTTGCGTTTTCTTTTACTTTTTTTTCTCTCTCAAAACTTCTATGTTCATTTGTGCGTCTCAAAAAAAACATGCAAGTCTATCAAGGTAGATGTACACTACAAGACCTATTAATAACATTCTTTGCAATAAAAGATAAGGTTGGGCAAAAAATGAAGTCGGATAAATTTAGATACAAGTAACTGGTCAAATATTAAAAAATATTGATAAAATTAGGTAAATTTGGGTTAGATGGTGTAATTAATATATTTACTCTAAAAACATATACTAACTAATTTAGACACCTCTTACTACAAAGAGTGATTGGACTTTCTCTTACGAACTAGTCCAAATGTTCGTGCTATCCACGGGGCAATCTCCATTGTTCCAGTAATAATATGAGTTTTGTCTCAAAGCATTATTTATGTGTCTTACTTTTTATTAAATTGGTATTTTTTATTAGTTTTGACACTATTTTCTTAATAGTAAATATTAATTATCAATTATAAGAAGTTCGGATGTATAGGTTGCATCAATGAGTACAAATGATACCTTAATCAAATCAACCATTTCCCTTAAGCATATTTTAAATTTTTTTAATATAAAAATAATGGATAAAAATATAATTTTATGCAATTTATTATGCAATATTATATTTATAGAACATCCGACCCGTACTTACTTAAATTTGAAATACACCCAATCGTATTTACCTAAACCCAAAATACAATCGGGTCATGTTTTTAGAATAAAATTTACCTGAAACCAAAATACACGCGACCCGTATTTACCCTAAAAAAATTTTTACTATCAAAAAACATCTGACCCATATTTACTTGAATTTGAAATACACCCGAGTCATTTTTTAAAGTAAAATTTACCCGCAATCGAAATACACCCGAGTCGTGTTTACCCTACCAGATATACAATTGACCTATATTGTCTAGTTATTGTACTCGATGGTAAGATAGTAAATTCGTGTGTGAACACAAGTTAAAGGCAAATTGCGAATTACTTATTATATCAAATGGTAAAATAGTAAATTCGTGTGTGAACACAAGCAAGCAAGCAGGTAGACAGGCAGCAAAACAACAAAAATGTCCTTCACATTTTTATTATAGAGTAAAGGAAAGGAAATACTTCCATATTACACTACTCACATTTATTAAAAAAAACGTATATACCACTAATTATGTCTTATTACTATACTAGTAGAACAATCCGTGTAAGGCATGGACAATTTTTTATGCTACCTTCCTCCTTATATGTTTATTAATTTGATTAAGTTTTAATCTTTGATTACTTAAAAATTATAATAAATTATAATATTAAGTTACCGCCATTAGAAAGATATATGGCTAAAAGTTACAAATTGTTTTTTTATTATATTATATTCAATGGTAAATGATAAATGTCTTGTGCTGTCTTGTGCAAGACACATATTACGTGTCTTGTCATTATAGAAAATTAATATATTTGTAAATTAAATTAGAAAAAAGTTACATGATTGACTTCTATAACTATAATAATATATATAAATGGTATAAAATCACACTTTTATCTATATTTTTTAAAATTTACAAAAAGGCGTCTAAAATATGCCCAACGGATGGGGTTCATTCGTTAGAGTGTCAATTTTAATTGTTGGCGTAACCAACACATTCCAACACATTCCAAGCTTCTTATGATTGATAATTAACAGTATCTGTCAAAAAAATTGGGGTTAAAAATGATAATAAGTATTAATTTTATACGGAACAGGACACTTAACCAGTGTGACAGTGTCTTGGGGCAAGACGTGTGTCATCACCCAAGAGCAAATTCGTTCGTGAACACAAACTACAAGGCAGGTAAATAAGCAAACTGTTTATTATTATATTATTATTCGAGGGTGAAATAGTAAAATCGTGTGGAAATACAAAATAAGCAAACTCACTGCTCAAACAAATTTTTCAATCATCGCCCTTTTATGGTATAGAAGATAAGGCCTGAGAATTTTATGGGATATGTTGTGATTATGATGAGTTGTAGAAATCAAAATTTAATATGATGATATGATAATAAATTGACTAATCATAGAACGTGCAGAAATGAGAACAGCCAGCTTTTTTTCTTCTTTGTTTTTTATTGGAATATTCATATGATTAAGGTATTGGCTTGGATCTTCAGGTAGTTGACCCTCTTAATAATGAAAATAATTAGCCCACTAATTAAGTGGTTAATGCATCTTCAAGGAAATGTGGGAGATGCTTTAAAAAAAAATATGCATATCACTTGTCATTTATATTGCAGGATCTTAGCAAATGGATGTGGGAGTTGGAAGTGTTGTGATGGCAACCACTATCTCAATTCTTACCTCCATTATTTCCCCTCTTTTTTGGATAGCAAAGTGATGACTATTTTTTAATTACTACCCAAATTTTAAGGAAAAAGTAAAAAAGAAAAACAACATTTAAAAAGTACCAAGAATTAGAGTTTTTTTTTAAAACTCAATTATATTTAAAAAGAACTCACTGGTTCAAATAAAGTACATCATCAAGAAGCATATCTACTAGAAAAATTGGGGGTGAATCCCAAACAAAATCGCCTACAGCTCCTAAACACCATTGTGCAACTCTATGGGCTGCCTCATTCCCACTTCTTCTTCTTGTCCACAAGATATTATCGAAGTTCGCCTTTTCCAAATCTTCTCTCACTTCTTGGTAGATGAACCTGAATTGCCCTCTGTCGAGATGCCTGGAATTTATCTTCTTGTGGAGAGTTTGTGCATCAGTTTCAATGACTGCTTGACTGATCTGCTTCGCCTTGCTCACCTAGACTGCTAGCTGGATGGCCTTCAACTCCGCTACTTCAACATCCCACCTTCCTTCATATTGTCTACCAGCAGCCCAGAGAAATACGCCCTGAGCCGTTCTTGCTACACATCCTACAGCCATCTTCTCACCTACTTTGTCTATGGCAGCATCACAGTTGATTTTGATAAATCCTTCCGCCCCTTTCCACACTATATGTCTCGGCTGCCTTACCTCCTGTTTGGTGTTTATTTGAGCCTGAATAGCTTCCCAAGAGGTTCGAACAACTCTCTCCGCTACATAGGACGCATCCAGCCCTCTCTTATTATGAGTAAAGTCATTTCTTGCCTACCAAATACTCCAAAGTATGTGGCATATTAGGGAAACTTCCTCTTCTTTTCTAGTGGATACTAGTTGGTAGAACCATTCTTTTACATCACTTTTCTCTATATCGAAGATGCTTTGCAATCCTAACCTATCCCACACCTCCTTAACCCATAGGCATTCCCAAAAGATGTGACATAAATTTTCATCCGAACTTCTACAAATCTCACATATGGCTGAAGGGGAACAACGTTTGCGATGTAGGGTGCTCTTACTGGGCAGAATCTTCTTTAGGAACCTCCACATGAAATTCTTCACTCTTAGGTAGGCAGTGATTCTCCACAAACTCTTCCATTCGGTTGAAGCATCCCCATTAGATGATGATTGAATTTCTTGCATCCGGGCCAAGTGGTAGCCGCTCTTTACTGTATACTCTCCTGATTTTGTAAAAACCCATCTTGGTATATCTTCCCTGGCTACTGAAGGCAGAGGGATGGCTAAAATTGCCTTTGCAATGTGTTCCTTAAACAACTGCTTTACTGTTTCTGTCTCCCATCTTCTCGGAAAACCATTCTCCATCAGATTTTGAACCCTCCGTTGTTCCTTCCCTTCTGGTACTCTCCCAATGAAGAATTTTTGACCTAAATCCACCCATCTATCTCCCCAAATATGGACATTTCTTCCATCACCTATCGTCCATCCAAGCCCCTTAAGTAAGAGCTCTCTACCTTCTAGCATACTCCTGCAGACAAAACTGGGATTGTAGCCCAATTTCGCTGAAATAATGTCTCCCCTAAGGAAGTACCGCGCCTTCATGACCCTCCCTGCCAAAGAGTTCGGAAGTGTTGGGAGTCTCCATACTTGTCGGGCCAATAATGCTAGGTTAAAGTCCTCCATATCTCTAAAACCTAAACCTCCCACTCCTTTTGAGTGGCACAATTTCCCCCAGCTCATCCAGTGCATCCCACGTCGTTCTGGGTCTTCGCTCCACCAATACCTGCTCACAATTTTCCTAGCCTCCTCATAGAAGTGATTTGGGAGCTTGAATAAACTCATAGCATATGTAGGTATGGATTAAATAACAGATTTGACCAAGAATTAGAGTTATAAGTTTGAACATCTTATCCTAATTTTTAAATTGATTTATTCTACACCAGCAAATACTAGTCACAATAACAAATCAGAATAATGAATTAAGAAAATCGAAGTTCGAAAAGAAAATATCACAAAAAAGTTAAAACCTTGAGCTTGAGGACATTGGCCCCATTCTTTTATGTGGTACCGCGTGGTGCGCTACCGCACCACATTGCACTACTCAATATTCTACCACACTCCATCACACTTTATCACAAATCATTACCAAAATATCTTCTTACTTTTCTCTCTCCTCATTTTCTCTTCTACTTTTTACATTCTCTCTCCTCACCTACCCCACCTACCACAACTTCCATCATAACTGACCACAATTCACCACACTTCACCACACTTTTTCAAATTCCACCACACCACAACCAACCGTACCGCAACTTGTTCAGTCTAGTTCCGAGCCGAATTTCTTCTTTTTTATAGGGCGTTTTTGCTTATTTTAGCCCTTGTATATATACTAAATATAGTGATTTTGTGTTTTGTAGGAAAATAAAGGATTAGAAGGAATTCGGGTTTAAATGAGGCTTTTTAGGGAATTCCGAGCTATTTCCCGAGTCAAACCAAGTCA
This sequence comes from Portulaca oleracea, assembly GCA_029582165.1. NCBI lineage: Eukaryota > Viridiplantae > Streptophyta > Magnoliopsida > Caryophyllales > Portulacaceae > Portulaca > Portulaca oleracea. The sequence goes on from CM055871.1 coordinate 5,051,909, forward strand.
ACCTGAGCCGAGACCCGAGGCGAAACCGACCCGAAAGCTCATCTCCATATCTGGCGCAAAACAGGGCAGGGAGACAGATTATTGACTCGCCCGAGTCATACTGGCTCTCAACCGAGACACGTTGCTAGGAGAAGAAGCTGCTTCGGACAGACGGACGACTCGCTCGAGTCAGGCGCCGACTCGCCCGAGTCATCTCCCTGTCGCGCCAGCGACCGACTGAGTAACGCCCGCGAAGGTTGAAGAATGAATGACGGATGGCGATGGGCAGAACCATGACTCGCCCGCGATGCTTCTGACTCGTCCGATTCAGACCCTGTTTCTGCGGATAAGCTGCACGTGCTGCAGTTATTATTTTAGGGTTTGGGGTGTCGTTTTCCTCCTTCTATAAATACCCAATGTAATTCAGACTTAAGGGAGGATCTTTGTTAGGAAAGTGTCCTAAAATCACCAAATATCTTGATCTCACAATTATTTGTTTCCTAATTGTATTAGGATATTATTTAGGTTTCCTTATTGTGTTGGGTTTCCTAATTGTATTAGATTCTAAATCTATTTGGAGTGGGAGTCAAGTTAGGTTATAGGGAGTTCTCCCTATAAATAGGGTGCATGTTTCTCCACCAAAAACATCGGCAAACACAGAGAGCTAGAGAGAGAAAATATTGAGAGAGAAAGGGGTCTTACCAATATTTTCCCCAGTGTATCCTGAGAGATTGTGAGTTGAGTGTTGAGAGATTGTTATTGTAATCTCCTTTGTGGATCGTATCACACCCTGTGATAGTGATCAGGTTGTACTCCTCCTTTCTCATAGTGGATTATTTTCTGGCTGTCGCCGTCCGTGGGTTTTTCTCCGAGTTCTTCGGTTTCCCACGTAATTCTGATGTTTGATTTTATCGCTTATTTTTCGTTCCTAAATTTTGTCGTAATATCCGTCATCTCGTTTTTCGATTCTATTATTCGCTTCCGCTGTTACCTTGCTACTCACCTTTTCTCTAACAAGTGGTATCAGAGCAAGGTGGAGATGGCTTCAATCATGAAGTGTGATATTCCAAAATTTGATGGAACGAGGAGTTTTACTATGTGGAGACTGCAGATGAAGGCGGTCCTAATTCAGCACGGGTTATGGGATGTAATTGAGTATCCCGACACGAAGACTGATGCGACAATGAGCGATGATGAATTCCAAAACTCGGAAGGATATCAAGGAATCGACTCCGGAGTGGAAGAAGCTTGAAGATAAGACTCGCGAGGATTCAATTTGTGTTTGGCGAGCACATTCAGAGAGAGGTGATGCATATCGAGAAACCTCGGCCTCGACCAAATCGGAAAAGTCAGACATGTCGAAGAGTCGTGCAAACAAGTACCGAATGAAGGAGAAATTCTACAGTTGAAGATGCCCCAAGGTACTTCTATTCAGCACATCTTAGTGAATTTGATTCTATTATTACCGAATTGGAATCAATGGATATAAAACACACCGATGAGGATAAGGCTTTTCATTTAATTTGTCCCTACTGCATCACATAAACAATTTAAGGAAATCATGTTGTATGGGAATCGTGGTGACCTTAACCTTAGTGAAGTAAAGGCTAGTTTATTGTCTAAGGAGAAACTTGATCTTGATGGTGATGACCAGTGGTGGTGATGCTATGGTTGTAAGGGGTAGAAATATCGAACGTAAGGGAAACGGGTCAGAGGAGGTCTAAACACCGCTCAAAGTCTAGGAATTCTCACAAGAATAAGAAGTGTAACTCAGTAGTAAGATGGGGCATATAGAGAGACCATTGGGCAAACAGAGACCGAAGCGGGAGGGTAAGGATAATCACACCAAACCCTGGTACCTCAAACCGCAGAGTCCGAGTCGATGGTGATGGGTTTGTAGTTACGGATGATGCCTTGGCTACCACATCGAGTAGGATAGCTAGAGATGAGTGGGTTCTTGACACGGTGCACCTATCATATGTGTCCTCATAAGGATCGGTTCGAGTCTTATGAGAGTGTTGACACCGGGTCGTAGTCATGGTAACGACACGGCCTGCAAGTTGCAAGAATCGGTAGCATCAAAATCAAGACTCATGATGGCATCGTTAGAACTCTGAAGGAGGTTCGCCATATCCCTAACATGACTCGAAATTTAATTTCTTTGGGTACTCTTGAAGCTAGCAGCAGTACAAAGGAGAAGATGGTGTTTTGAAAGTGTGCAGGGTTCCATGGTTCTTATGAAGGAAATCGGGAAGGGCGGTCATACATCCCGCAGGGTCTACAGTGACAGGATCTCAGGCGATCCTAAATCTTGATGAGTCCGACAAAGACAAAAGCGTGGCACATGAGACTAGGCCATACGGGCTAGAAGAGAATGTCAATGTTGAGCAAGAAGGATACCTTGAAGGCGCAAAGATCGACAAGTTGGAGTTTGCGATCACCGTGTCTACGGAAATGTAAGAGGGTTAGCTTTTCAAGGGCTAAACATACAATGAGGATCCTTGATTATATTCATTCAGATTTGTGGGGTCCTGCTAGAGTGCCATCACTGGGTGGCAAGCGCTACATGTTGACATTCGTGGATGACTTCTCGAGGAAGACTTGGGTTTATTTCCTGCGATACAAGAATGAGGCATTCTCATATTTCAAGAAGTTCAAAGCTTTGGTGGAGAACCAGACAGGCAGGAAAATCAAGAAACTCAGGACTGACAATGGGTTGGAGTTTATTGATTCTGAATTTACTGAATTCTGCGAGGAGCATGGGATTGCGAGGCATCGAACCTTGGTGGGTAAGCCTCAGCAAAACGGGGTAGCTGAGAGAATCAACATGACACTCTTGGAGAAAGCCCGCTGCATGCTCTCGAATGCAGGGCTTTGGAAGAACAAATCGTTCTGGGCAGAGGTGATATCTATCGCTGCTACTGTGAACAGATCACCTCACGCCTCTATCGAATACGATTCCAGAGGAAGTATGGACAGTAATCGATTAATTATTCTAATTTGAGAATTTTTGGATGTCTGTATATGTCCATGTGAATGATGGGAAGTCTCTCTGTATTAAATGCATGTTTCTAGGTTACGGGTCTGAGTCTAAGGGATATAGATTGTGGTGTCCTGATTTGATGAAAGTTATTCAGTCTAGAGATGTAACCTTTAATGAAACTGCTATGTTATCTGGAATGGAATCTACCGCATTTCCGATGATGCAGGAAATCGGAGAAGGATGCGCAGAAGAATGGTGTTCGAGTGGAGCGGGCTCGAGGTGGAGTCATTGGAACTGCAATCGAGAGCAACCATCGATGCTCTGAACCAACTCAGTTGATGAGCACGAGATTGAGGCGAATGTTCCTCGGTGGAGGAACAACCATGCATTGCTAGAGATCGTCCCAGGAGGAGATCAGAGACCAGCGCGATATACTGAAGAAGATGATGCTATGATTACTTATGCGCTGAGTGTTGCAGAGGAGACTCCTGAAGGTGCTGAACCTTCTACCTATCAGGAGGCCATCTCTTGTCCGAATGCCTAAAATTGGATAGGAGCTATGCAAGAGGAGATGGAGAGTCTGCAGAAAAATCATACATGGGAGCTATGTGAGTTGCCTAAAGGGCGACGAGCTCTTACTGCGAAGTGGGTTTACAAGAGAAAGGAAGATATCCCTGGTGTAGAAAGTGCAAGGTGGAAGGCCAGATTAGTGGTAAGGGGTTGCAACCAGAAAGAAGGAATCGACTACAACGAAGTATTCTCGCCAGCCGTGAGGCATACGTCGATCCGCACCTTGCTTGCCTTTGTTGCTCTATTTGATTTGGAGTTGGAGCAACTTGATGTCAAGACAGCTTTCCTCCATGGCGAGTTGGAGGAGGAAATATATATGAGGCAGCCAGAGGGTTTCATCGTTCATGGTAAGCAGGAACATGTATGCAGATTGAGAAAGTCCTTGTATGGACTTAAACAGGCACCCAGGCAGTGGTATAAAAGGTTTGATACCTTTATGGTAGGGCAAGGGTACACAAGAAGTCACTATGATAATTGTGTGTACTACAGGCAATTTGAAGAAAGGTCTTTCATTTATTTATTATTGTATGTGGATGACATGTTGATTGCCTCAGGACATGTCACTAATAAAGAAGCTGAAATCTCAACTCAATCAGGAGTTTGAGATGAAAGACCTCGGAGCGGCGAAGAAGATTTTGGGTATGGAGATCCAAAGGGATAGAAAGGCAGGGAAGTTGTTCTTGTCTCAGAAGAAATATCTGGAGAAGGTGTTGGACATATTCAACATGAGAAACTGTAAAGCAGTTTCAACTCCTTTATTGCACACTTCAAGTTGTCAGTGAGAAGCCCCAAATCTGATTTGGAGGTAAGGAAGATGTCTAATATTCCTATGCTAGTGCAATTGGTAGTTTGATGTATGCTATGGTGTGTACTAGACTGACCCCACGCAGCATGATTAGTGTGGTGAGTAGATATACGTAATCCAGGAAAGAGCATTGGGAAGGAGTGAAGTGGATCCTTCGCTATGTGAAGGGTACTTTGGAGAAGGGCATCTGTATGATAGAGGTAGTGCCGCAACGCCCGATGTTGCAGTTATGTTGATGCCGATTATGGTGGAGATCCGGATAGAGACGCCAATTTCGTGGTATGTGTTCGTCATGTGGAGGAGCAATATCTTGAAAGCTTCACTTCAATCTATAGCGGCCTTGTACTCTACAGGCCGAATATATTGCTGCAACGGAAGGAGTGAAGGAGGCCATCCGGTTGAGGATTGGTCATGGAGCTTGAGTACCACAGGCGAGGCGTGGTTTATTGAACGATCGAGTGCTATACATCCGACAAAGAATGACGATTATCATTCAAGACCAAGCATATAAGCGTCGGTATCACTTCATCGAGATATAGTTCTGCGGAGAGATCGTGGTGAAGAAGGTTCATACTCGATAATCCCGCATGTTAACCAAGTCTATCTATAGCTAAGTTCGAACATTGTTTGGACTTAGTTGGTGTTCTAAGCATGTGAGAGCCTGCGGCCACGCCTGCGAGGGGCGTGTTGATGGCGGCGATCAAGATGTTTATCCGACCGATGATTCGTTGATTTTAGTCCAAGGTGGAGTTTGTTAGGAAAGTGTCCTAAAATCACCAAATCTCTTGATCTCACAATTATTTGTTTCCTAATTGTATTAGGATATTATTTAGGTTTCCTTATTGTGTTGGGTTTCCTAATTGTATTAGATTCTAAATCTATTTGGAGTGGGAGTCAAGTTAGGTTATAGGGAGTTCTCCCTATAAATAGGGTGCATGTTTCTCCACCAAAAACATCGGCAAACACAGAGAGCTAGAGAGAGAAAATATTGAGAGAGAAAGGGGTCTCACCAATATTTTCCCCAGTGTATCCTGAGAGATTGTGAGTTGAGTGTTGAGAGATTGTTATTGTAATCTCCTTTGTGGATCGTATCACACCCTGTGATAGTGATCAGGTTGTACTCCTCCTTTCTCATAGTGGATAATTTTCTGGCTGTCGCCGTCCGTGTGTTTTTCTCCGAGTTCTTCGGTTTCCCACGTAATTCTGGTGTTTGATTTTATCGCTTATTTTTCGTTCCTAAATTTTGTCGTAATATCCGTCATCTCGTTTTTCGATTCTATTATTCGCTTCCGCCGTTACCTTGCTACTCACCTTTTCTCTAACAATCTTTTATCTTAGTTTTTATCTAGTTTTTAGCTTAGCTTTTATTTAAGTTTTAGGAGTAGGATTAGAGTAGATCTAACTGCTTTCTTTAATTGTTTTCTTTAATTGTTCTTCAAGTTCTCAATTGTTTTTCATTGTTCTTCAAGTTTTCTTGCAATTTCAATTCTCAATCTCCTTCAAGCTTTCTCTAGTCTCCTTTGAAGTGTTTTACAAGCTTTTTCTCTCTCTCCTTCTCTCTCTCTCTCTCTCTCTCTCTAATCTTCATTGTTGACTTGTTCTCCAAGCTTTCTAGTGTTAGCCACAATCAAATCCATTTTTAGTTAGGAGGAGGGCTAAGGGTCACAAATTCCACTCTCAAGTGGGGGTTTGGGGATTTTTAGTAATCCAATTCACGATTTCTTATTTGTTCGGGAGAAATCCAAGTAGATTGAAGATTAGTGAAGATTTTGGTCATCAAAGGTATATTTTCTTGCCCTTAATTTCATTGTTCATTCTAGTTTTTCATTGATTGCTTTAAGTGCTTTATTTGATTTCATGCATTTAATTGCTTTCTTTGATTCATGCCTAGGTTAGATTTATTGCTTTCCTTTACATAATTTACCGTTTCCCGCATTGTGAAAAAACCCTTACGCAAACCGATTGCCCAAAGTAGGCCTAAACACCCATCCCTGTGAACCGACAACCCTTCGAAAAAACCACAAAAATACACAACCGAACACAACTGCACCGCATAAAAGAACGGGGCCATAGTTATCTTATAATAAGACCTACTTGCCACATAATTATTGTATTACAAGATACATACTACATGAAACGTATTATATATGATATATAAGATTATATCTAAAAGTTTTTTCAAAAAAGAAAAAAGTCATTAGAGATTTTAAGAAGATGCAAGAGGAAAGAATGGTTCGCTTGAAGGACTAGACTTGAGTGAGTTGCAATTGTATGAGACTCACATGTTGCTTATTTTGTTGCTACATTGTTTTTTTTTTTTTGAACTGTTTGTTGTTTTCTATTTGCTGCCATGTTGTTACTTTGTAGTTACTTGCATCTTTGATGCGAATTTTAAACCTTTCTTGCCTCTGAATAATCAAAAAAAAAGTTACATTAAGACTATATGCATACAATTTCTTCCATAAAACTATATATATCCTTCCAAGTCAGTACTATACCTTTTATAACACAATTTACTTCAAAGATGGAAGGAAAAAAAAAGTTAAAATTATAATATGCTTTCTTGTATGCATCAACCGTCTGTCATCAACAAATTACAAAAGCATGAATCCCTACCAATTAATCCCCTATTTTAATCTCGTCTTCAACAAGACCTAATTAATTCCCTATCTCTAAATCCAGCCATGGATCCCTACAAATTCCTCCCAAGGACAATGCTCTTCCTAAACATCCACCCAACCCCCAAATTATTCCTTGTCACCGTCCCTTACGACGGCCTTACCTCTTATTCGAGAACACAATGGCGGTCACAAAGTTCAATGTCATGATATCCGGTTTGTTCCGACTAGGCAACGCATATGAGGGGGTTGTCATGAAGAAATCAGCTTGTACCTCTCAGGACTATTTTACCTCTCTACCGAACCCCACTGAACCCACTACACAACCTAGGGAGGAGAGAGAAAGACCCTAAACTATAGTTGGTTTCATTTTTTGGGATGATCAGTGGGGTATGATGGGTTTCCAAGATGATTATTTGTTGGTGGTATCTGTGAATATTTCAAGTGAAAAAGGAGGCAGAGTTGGAAAGAGAAGGTGAAGTATTATTTTGTGCTATCAAAACAAAATCAATTAAAATAAGCAGTGCATGTTCTATACATTCCTAGTCGGTACATTTAGAATTTTTGTAAGTCAGAATGGAGTTTGATGTTTAGAGGAAACTAATCCTAAACTAACCTAAAATTGAAACAATTTTCTATTTTCCCCTAAACTTTTAGTATGATTGTATAAACTTAGAGTCTCTAATTGTGCATGCATGTTATTAGGAGAGTTCTTCTTAACTATATTTCAATAAAAGCTATTTATTTAAAAAATTATATATAAGATACAATCACTTAGTTAGTTTTCTCTCAATGGATCTATCAATATCGTCCTCGTACATATATTAAGCAACTCCAAACTTGAAACACAATGTTGTACAACAGGAGAATGAATTGAATGAGCATATCTAGTAACTAGTTAGCAACCATATTACCTTGCCAATAAACATGCAAAATGACCCTGAATCGCCAAAATATAAAAGAGATGATGTCTTGAACCAATGTATATCTCTCCTTGGGAACATGGAAAGCCTCTTTCACTGCATTAGTAAGAATCCGACTTTAGCCTTTAATATATACCTTGCAATATCCATCAAGCACAACATCTTGGACCCCATTCCTTATCATAGTAGCTTCAACTACTAAACTTGAAGAAGCACCCAAGTTGGAAGATGAGGATTGAATTAGTTGCCCCTTATGGTTTCTGATGATATAACTTCCTATTGCGCTCATAGACAATTTGGATCCATCAAAGTTGATTTTGGTCATCCCCTGTGGTAGTTTCCTCCAATAAACTAATTCGTGAGTGGCTTCTCTTGACGTCTTGAAATTAAAAGAGTCAAGAGAAAAAAAAAAAACTGTGTCTAATTCTTCACTCTACAGAAGTTCGTTTAGCACGAACTAGCGTCTCAAATTTATTGTCGAGTCTCCCATGCAATACAACAACATTTCTACACTTGCAAATAGTCCAAAAAAGACTAGCCAATATGTCAAAATTGTAATATTTATAATTTCTCTTCCAATTATCCAGGAAATAGAGGATACTATTAGGATTGTGCATTACTCAATTTTAAACTGAGGAAACCGAATAAAAATCGATTCGATTTTCGGTTTGCTATTTTGTCCTTAATCCCGAAAAACAAGTCACCAGTTAGTTAAAAAAAAGATTATTTGGTTTTAAAATCCCCAACTTTGGGTTTTGTTTATCAGAATATCCTAAACTTTACTTTTCATATGAATATCTCAAACTTTAGGGATTGATATTTATTAGTATCCCAATACTGAATTAACATTAATTAAATTTGCATTTTTCTACAATATAATGATTGTTTTTTGGTTATGACACACTTCCATTCTACAAATCACCTCAAAAAATATTGTTAAATCATAGAAAATCCTGAGTTTAATTGATATTAGGTTGGTGTTGGGTTACTGCCAAATACAACATCCAAAGTTCAAGATATTCATATTAAATTGAAGTTCGGGATAAATCCAAAACCTTATAATCCCTCAATTCTCAGTTCAAGCTTTCAAACCCTTAGGAGCCCTATTTTACTCTGAGAGTCTCTCGTCCAACCAACCGGCCAACCCAGCCGCCTGTGTCTCAGTCTCACTGTCTGTCTCTCACTCTCACCGTCTCTCGTTTACCGTCGTCCTGACTGACTCGCGCACTCTCCTCTCTCTGTGTCTCAGCCGACCGCCGCAGGACGCAACCTCCGGTAATACTCTCTGTCGATCTGTTTGGTAAAGCATTTGAATGATCATAAATTTGGTAAAGCATTTGAAAATGGATGTACGTGTGTTTTTATGTGCATACGAATTATATGATCGTTATTGTAAAACTTAGTTTATCCTTTGTTCATGTTTATAATTTGTTCCTGTAGTTGTGGTTTCATTTTATTCTCAAATGGATACAGTTTGAATGATCTGAGGCACCATTTTCAGAGCTTAAGATGCTAAGAAGACGACTTCCTTCACTACTCTCCTCTTCACTCCGCGCCATCTCCAAACCCAACTTTGTCTCCCCTCCAACTCCAACGCCCATCCTCATAAACCCCTTCCGAAAGGTTACTCCTTTCGATCCATGCTCAAATGGGAGCTTTTCCATGGCAATGACAAGGAGGGCATACAGTCTGTTGAGTTTGAATGATCTGAGGGATAACCCGGGTGCCACCAAGCAGAAGAAGAGGAAGGGTCGTGGTATCGGGTCTGGGCTCGGAAAGACCGCTGGGAGAGGTCATAAGGGTCAGAAGGCTCGTGGAACCATGAAGTTTGGCTTCGAAGGAGGCCAAACCCCTTTGCGCCGCCGCCTCCCCAAACGTGGCTTTAAGAACCCCTTTACCCTCGACTTTCAGGTATTCTCACTTTTGTTCCACAATGCATGCAATTTAGATGCAGCTTCCAATTTGTATTTCAGTGCATTGTAGCTTAGTTTGTGTAGTTTAGCTTAGTCTAGTTGATTTGGTGCTAGATAGGGCCTGCAATTAGCTTGGGAACAATTTTGAGTGGAATCAATAGGCTTGGTTTATTTTTAGTCAAGCTTAGCTTAGTGGGGTTGATATAGATGAAATTGAAGACTAAGTCAGAATTGAACACTGAGCTTAGTGGTCTTTTGGAAGATAGGCTGGATTCAAGATGATTAATCTCTACATCATTTGTTTCTTCAATGTGACTTTGCTAGGTCTATTTGGGTTTAGCCTTTTGTTGCCTAGGTGTAAACTTGGCATGTTTTCCGTTCAATTAGGACTTAGGAGCCAGCTTCTTGCTTGGGAGGGTATTTTGGCAAAAAACCATAGAAGGCCATGTTTATGCCACATGTGATTTTTTCTTTTGGGGTATTTGGAGGGAAAGAACCTAAAGTATTTCGAGGGAGTTATAGCTCATTCAATGCTTGGAAGACAATTTCATCTATTGTCTCTTCTTTTGGGTTGATGTGAAGTTTAGCTCATTCCCTTTCTCATATGGTACATTTTGTGGATAGTTTGTATTTTAGCTGTACATGATTTTTTAGGCTGCTTAGTGAGCATCTGACCGTATGATCCCAACAGCTTGCCGGCCCTGTTTGTTAGGGCATTTCAAATCTATGTACTTTTGTTAGCTCCCCTTGAACTTGGACTACGGGCATATATTAGGATAGGTATTTTTGTGGTTTAGTAGATGACTGATGAAGTAGGAATTGATTAAAAGCATTAACGGGAAATTATAGGAGGAGTTTCAGTAGGGGCCCTTAGACCCGAAAGTATAAGCTGTACTCGAACTCTTTATTTCACCTTGAATACTTGTGTCATGCACTTGATACTTACATCTTCTGACAGCATGTGAAATTTGGAATTACAGCATTTCTAATATTCCAATATGGTTGAAGTTTGTTAATCATTGTTTTAGAGCAAAATTATAAGTTAGGGTATTGAGGTGTGGATGAATGCTGTAAGCTCAGATATTTGGTCTGGTCCTGGGCTGCATTACAAGGACCACAATTGCAATGCCAGACCAAAGTGACGTCTTCATTCAACACTTGATGTGAACACTGTTCACAAATTCCCATGAAGAACAAGTCACAAGAGTTGAAAACCTTAATTCAGATAACTGGGTCATTCTTGTCGGATCCAATTTGGGCAAAAAATCCTATATAGAAGATGTCATTGCTTCATTGGGCCCAAAACAGTACCCTACACTGGATTTGAGAAAGGCATATTTCCTTATGTCTATTTTGTTGATCATAAGTACCCTCAGTGAAATCATGCAAAGCCAATGTGAACATGTCTTGGATTTTGATGAGCTTGGCTGTCAATCTGTCATTTTGATGGCAATGAGCCCTGAAACTCTTCTTAACATACTATTCTTCTGACTTTTCTTTTTACTTAATACAATGATAAACCAATGAGAACTTGAAATGGGCTTCCTGAATGTTTTTGATTCAATATCCATGCTTGAGTATGACTGGTCTGTATAATCCTTCTTATAAGTGTTGTCTCCTTGTGAACTTCTTCTCTGCAATCTAAATGCCCAATTTTCCCATGAGACAGCCCCTATGCTTTTCCGATTTCAGTGAAGGATTCACATTCGAAAAGATAAGGGCACGGTTTTCTTTCTGTTTTGTGCACAACTCACAGTTAGCACTTTTGGGAAAGCAAGAGGGAACTAATATTCTTCTTTGTTTAATATTTTTTTTCCTTGTGCCACCTGATAATACAAAAAAGTGAAAATATACAGGACTTTAAAATAATTATGCAGTAACCCTTCCTATTAAAGTCCACCTTTGATGTTCTATAATTTGTGAGACATGCTCTGTAGAGCTATAAACCCTTGCGTTGTCTGTTTCTTTTGGAGGATATTATATGTCTTGGAAGGATATCAAATTTGGGGAAGCTGTGCTCGTCTTGTCTAGGTGCAGGAACTTTGTGATCAAATTATGATGTTTGTATATCACGATATGGAAAAAGATAATTGATTATGGCTGAGATTACGGTTGAGGCTTCTGCAAGGTAGAGGAGTGAGCACATGACTTCATCATACTTCTGAAAAACTGAGAATCTATTTACTTTAGATGGATATTTAAAGTATCTTTAGAGTTGAAAAGATCTTGAATCTTTCAATAGTACAATGCATCCATATGTGATTTTGGCGTTATGCAAATAGTTGTTAAGTTCGTCGTTTAGAATTGCTCCTAAAGATACATGTCTCAATGCTTCCCTAGTTTTTAATTATTACCATAACCTTGGATGCAAGACACGGATGTGAAAATGGGTAAGGATTTGAGGTTATGAATATTTAACAAGATATTTAGAGCATAAGATGCCTACTTGGCAAATTATGTTGAATATATTCAGTTTTGACAATGATGGGTCTGTGGAACAGTACACATTCAACTTGCCTTTTACTTGACATACATATGTTTGAAGTTAAATGTTTGATTCCGTCTATTATATGGGAAGCATAAAACTTGCCTAATCATCATTTTTCAATTCTTCTAAAATTGGGGTTTTGGAATCTTTTGCATGGCAATGAACTGCAAAGAAACTGGGTTGTCTACCCTTTTATGTCACTTGTTCCTCATCACCTATGGGCTTGCTTTTATAGACGTTTCTTTCAAATAAATGCTATGGGTTTGCATGTCTTGTAGAATCTATTTATACTTTAGAATGGATATTTGACCATCTATTGACCTTGTGCAAAGAAGGTTTCTGGTGAACTCACAGGCTTTTTTGTCTACATTGTATTTATTTATTTATTTATTTGGGCCTTGAATCTTAGGATTGGGAACTTCTATTTTGGCATTACAACCTTCTGCAATTTTGTTATTATGTTTAATATCAACATGAATCTAAGCATTCATGGTGTTTGTGGCAGCCAGTTGGGCTGGGGAAGATTGCCAAGCTCATTAACATGGGAAAAATTGATTCTTCTGAATTGATCACAATGAAAACTCTCAAGGTATGTATTTTTACATCATTAATGATTCAATTATTTTTTGTTATAGTATTTTCTAGTAGGTTTATTTCAAGTTTCTGGCATATGTAGGATGCAGGAGCAATAGGAAAGCAAATAGGAGATGGAGTCAGGCTGATGGCTCGCGGTTCCGAGCAAATCAAATGGCCCATTCATCTTGAGGTATGTTTTTTTTCCCCCTAAAGAGAAAGATTGCTGTGAGACTGGGTGATATTTTCTATCTGATACTATCTTTTCTTAATTTTTGTTAAGAGTTTGCTGATACTATCTTTTCTCAGTTTAAGATTTAAGACTTTCAGTGTGGCACTTCTCTGATCTATTTCTCAATATCTAGAAGTATGTTGTGCAAAACAGTGTCCTGCCCTTCCCCTCACCTTTTGCTAGCTTAATTCAAGCTGTACTTGTTGCTTTCTTTTAATTCTGAATCCTCATTTGTGGAATAAAATAAGGTGCACAAAAGGATGTTTCTCTGAAGAATGGGAGATTCAAAAAATAATTCAGCAAACCTAGGTCTTTAATTCCAAAAGTAGAATGTAGTTGCTGCTTTAATCTGTGTATCTCAGGGATAGAAGACCCAGTTAGTAAATTATCATCAACATAAATAGATACTATAGGGATATATGAAGCTGTTTTCTTGGTAAACAGGCTGTAATCTATGTTACCTGGACTCGGGACACGGGTGTCCTACACGGACACGGATCCAAGGGTCCGACATGGCATCCCCAAAAATTACGGACACGGGGACACGGTATCTAAGGGTCTGACACGACAGAGGAAACATAACCCCTAGGTAGCATAATATATTTAATTATATTAAAGGGAAATTGGACGGTAATATACCGACCTTTAGGGGTGTTGAATAGCAATATACCGACCTTTACTTTTGGACAGTAATATCACTGACCTTTATAGTTTGGTGACATTAATATACCTTCAAGGATTTACACCCTAAAAATTAACTACAAAACTAACCACCTAATCCTAAAAATACCGAATACAAACACTCAACACCCCTAAAAATACCTAAAAATGGCACCGATTTTTTTTTGCACCACCTGCCACGTCAGACCGTCGCCCAGAAAATCCTTGAAAGTACATTAATGTCACCAAACTATAAAGGTCAGTGATATTACTGTCCAAAAGTGAAGGTCGGTATATTGCTATTCAACACCCCTAAAGGTCGGTATATTACCGTCCAATTTCCCTATATTAAAAGTGAAATATTATTCATTTTAGAGACATTCTTAAAAATTGTAAATCTCATACTTTAATTTAAATTGATTTGGCCCATATATAGAATATATTCAGCCCATATTTTAAAATGCCCAAAAAAATTACTGCTACTTTAATTTTAAAATAATCAAAATAGAAAAAAGGAAATAATTCAAAAGTAAACCCTAGGTCCAACGTGACTGTTCATGCCTCCCTCCCCCCACTCCCTTCTCTCTCCTCTGTCAAAAGATGTTCACGCCTCCCCTCCCCCACCCCCTTCTCTCTGCTGACTCTAGTGAGAGAAATCGGTCTAGAAAACCAAGAAGATGCACTTCCGGCGACCAGAACCGGCGACTGCTGACCGGAGAAAACCCACCGGTGGGGTCGCACTGACCAAAAGCCCCAAGCTACCACCCGGAATACCCACCAATTGGTTGTCCAATTGTTCGATCTAGGGTTTGCCATGATTAAGGTTTCGTTCTTTGGCTGTGTCCCGCCATTCTGTCCAGGGTCCGCCACGGATCCCGTGTCCGGATCCGTGTCGTGTCGTGTCGACCCTGGTACGGCAGCCCTAATTGCCGAGTCCAGGTAACGTAGTCATTCTTGGGTGTCTTCAAAAAATTAGCTAACTTTGAATGCCATTGCCTTGATGCATGTTTCAATCCAATAAGGATTTTTGTAATCTACAGACTTTGTTAGTAGGGTTAGGTAATCCTTCAGGCATTTTCATATAAACTTCTTCATGCAAATCACCATGTAATAAGACATTATTGACGGTTAGTTGAAATAGAGACCATTTTCTGGCAGAAGCTAAAGCAATGATAGTTCTAATCATGATCGTCTTGACAACTGCACTGAATGTCTTTGTATAGTCTATGCTTTCCTTTTGAGTGTTACCTCTTATCACAAGTCGAGCGTTATATCTTTCAAGGGAGCTATCTGCTTTCGATTTGACTTTGTACACCCATGTAGAGCTAATAGCTTTCTTGCCTGGGGGTGAATCAACTTCCAGTCAATGTATTTTTGAGCGTAAGAGCATCAACTTCCTTTTTCATAGCTTGAATCCATTCAGGGAATTGAGGAGCTTGTTTTAACAAGTTGGTTCTTGTAGATGCTCAAGCTGAGTGATGTGCTGTTGCTGGGAGGTATTTAAAACAGTAAAATTGACAATATGGTAGCTGTGCTTGAGTTGGCTTGGTACCTGATAATCGTTTAGATAAGGAGGTTTAGTCTGTCTGCTTGATTAACAGATGGAGAAATGATTAGAATAGATGTCCAAACTTGCTGTAGTGAGGAAGAAGAATCATTAAGTAAATTGGTAGGGAGATTATTGTCAATGGGTAGATTACCAGTCACAGAATAAAGGAATAAACTGTCAGGCAGAACAAGATCAGAAGGAAAAGTACGATAAGGAAAATGAGTTTCATGAAACTTAACTTCTCTGCTGTAAATGATTTTCCTGGTAACAAGATTATAGAACTTGTAAGCTTGCTTATGAAATGGGTAACCAAGAAAAATACAAGAATTACCTCTTGGATCAAACTTTGATCCATGAACATTAAGGGTGGAAGCAAAACATAAACAGCCGAACACTTTTAGATGATTACAATCAGGACTTCTACCATAAAGCTGAATTAGGAAGTCTATTTATTAGATAAGTAGCTAAATTAGGAAGTCTATTTATTAGATAAGTAGCATTAGAACACAATTACCCCAAAACTTGAAAGGTCATTTTGCTTGAATTAAATACTTCAAGAATATGCTTGTGCTTCCTTTCTTTGACTCCATTTTGCTGTTGCCTTTCTACACATGAAGTCTGATGATGTATACCTTTAGCTTCATAAAAAGAATTAGCATGCTTATCAGAAAACACTTGTCCATTATCAGATCTAAGTATCTTTACCACATCATTGAATTGTTTAGAAACGAAAGTAATAAAACTCTCTAATGGGGGGAATGCATTGCTTTTACTAGAAAGAAGATCTACCTAATTGCTTCTAGAGTAATCATCAACGGTGCTAAGAAAAGAATGAAAACCATCATGTGTAGCAACTTTGAAAGGTCCCCATATGTCAACATGTAAGAATTCAAACATATGTAAAGATCTACCAGAGCTAGAAGAAAAAGAACTTCTGTGCTGCTTAGTTTGAGGGCAAATATTGCACACTGATTTTCTTGAATTTGTCTTGCTGTATACTTTTGGGATTTCAAATAGGAACTCATCTGAAGGGCGGCCCAATCTACAATGCTATAATTCTGTTGTAGATAAAAGGAATGTGGTGTTGTCTTGTTTATGAGCAAACTGATATGTAGACTGAGAAAAATTATTAGCCAAGTCCCTCTTGTTGCTTACCAAGGACCAAAGGACTGGTCTTCAAAGGGTCCAGAATGTAACAGACATTAGGAGTAAAAACAATAGTCTCCGACTGTTAAGCTAATTTGCTGGCTGAGATTAAGTTGAATTGAAAATCTGGCACATGTAAAACATGTGTAAGTTGTATACCATACTGCCTATATGCTTAATAACAACCCTCTGACCTTTACACATTGTGATATAACAAGGTTTTCAAATAGGATCATAGGAATCAAAAAGATTTAGGAGAGGAGTATTCTTTTTGATTCCTATTTTGCTTGCTCAACAACACCATGAGTTGTATGTCTGGGTTTAGACAGAATATGTCCTAAGTCAGATGGTGCTGTGAATTCTCATGTGCTTGCAACATCAGCTTGTACATTTGCCACAATTCTTTGAGATTTATCGTTCTGGTTCTACATCTGTTTCAGCAACTTAAAACATTTCTCGATTGGATGTCCGGGTTTCCTGCAGTAATTACTATAAGGTTTTTTTTGTGGGAATTTGGAGGCCTTGGTGCAAGATAGGAATAATGGTTGTATTGATTGAAAAGATATGGCTGATTGAGTGGACGATACGTGTTTGGAACAGGCTGAGGAAAATTAGGATGAGCATTAGCATTCGCAAAGGTAGAAGGTCTACTTTGCTGATTAGAGAGAAACACCATGGATCCTTGAAGACTTGTGAGCATAGCTTTGGTGGTTGCAGGTTGTTAGGTAGTTTTGCAACCACATTCTTTTACAGATATTTATGGTTGTTTGGTCTGCTTGCTGTATAAATAGATTGTTAGGTCCCTTGTATCTTTCACTAATACAGTGAGTAAGATAATCAGTACAAAATTCTCCCAAATACAACTCTCTTGATTTCTGGTTTTCAATCCTTCTTCAGGACTGGAATGATTCTTGATATTCTGTTGCTGTTCCTCTTGCATAACAGTACTATAGGACTGATTGACACTTGGTACTGGAGAAATCATCAAGATATACCTCTCACAGCCTTGTATTCATCATTCAATCCCATTAGAAACTGGAGAAGCTGCTGCCGTGCTATGAGCTTTAAAGCAGAACACTTAGAACCACAGTTACAGGGTGTAATTATCATGATATATTCATCCCAAAACTGCTTACACTTAGTAAAATATCCAGACAGAAAGATACGTGACTTAGATTACTTGTCTCTATTTGAAGTTGATAAATCTTGGTGCCTTGATTGTAAGTTGTATCTAAACTGATCCTTAAGATCTTTCCTAATCTGAGAAGCTGTGGTGGTATATAGAATGCTAGAGTCAATATCCTTAGAAATAGAATGAAGCAGCCATGAAATTAACATGCTATTACATTTTTTCAATAAGGCAGAAGAGGAGAACCAACTGCAGGTTTACCAATCTTTCCTTCAACCAAATCAAGGTTGTCTTAGCTTCTAAAGAAACTTCACAAGATCTTAGCCATTGTCCTTAAGTTAGAGCCATTGAGAGGTTCATTTGTGAGACTAAAACTTGGAGTATCAGAACGACGAATATATAGAACATGATCAGGTCCAATGACCTCAATAACTTCGGCCATTACAAGAGAAAAATTCCAGAAAACAAACAAGAAAGATGCAAATAGAAAAAATGGATCAGAAAAATAGAAGAAAGTGAGTAGATTTCTCCCGAAATCTCAGAGATGAGCAGTGATGGATCTTCGGCTCTGATAGCGTGTCAATGTATCCATCTTGATTTGCATCAGAAAGTAGAAACAGAAATGTAGAACAGAAAGAGAGAAAAAGAGACAGAATGTGATTCTGATTTATGATTTCTGAATGTGTAAAAGTAATTACAAAGACTAGCTGTGACCCTAGTTATAATAGAAAGGATCAAAGGAAACACAGATAGAAAAGGGGCATAACTAACTATTTGTTAGCTTTCCAGCAATATCTTTGTTTTTGGGCAACAAATTATTTGCTCAAAATGAAGACCAAACTATGGGAACAAGTGACCAATGCTACATGAAACTCTGCTAATTGTTGTGTTTTGTTGTTTCTGTTTCTGTGATCCATTGATGCTGTTTGGTATATTTGTGTCTTTTTGAGATGTGAAGAGAATGAAGTGACATGGAAATTGAAACTTGTGCAGGTGTCAAGAGTTACAGTGAAAGCAAAGGAAGCTGTGGAGGTGGGTGGGGGATCTGTTAGGAAAGTGCATTATAACAAGCTGGGTTTGAGAGCGTTGCTGAAGCCCGAGTGGTTTGCTAAGAAAGGCAGATTGCTTCCCAAAGCAGCTCGCCCTCCGCCAAAGCTGGCAGACAAAGTTGACAGTATCGGCCGTTTGCCTGCCCCAACAAAACCCATTCCCTTTACACTTGACCAAGATGTGCCAGCTGCATGCTGACAATCACAGGCATATTCGAGGTAGTACAAGACTAGACATTGATTTATGGGTTAATGTTACTAGCAGTTGGCATATTGGCCATTGTTGTAGAAATTTTGACGCCTCACGTATAATGAGTTATGATCTTCAAATAAATGTTTTCATTGTTACGAGGATCTGAGTATCTGCCCTTGTCAGTTTGGTAAGAATCTAAACTGTCGCACAAGATTGACAAATCACTATTGGCAAGGTTAAGAGACTAGTCGATCTCGACAGCCTTGAATTGACCTGTTTGATTCGGTAGAATTATAAAACAATCTATGTACTAGGTGTAATTTTTAATTTTAAAAGTTGTTTAGGTTGTATTTAATATAACTTCATTCATATCTTCCTAATGTTGTGCAGAATTACGTAAAACATTTCACAAAATGAATGCTTTGTATAAAAGGTGCCACATTTATGGATGCATAGAATTGTTACTATCATTCAACATACTCTAAGGAAGCTGATTATGTAGAAATTTCACAACATCATATTGATGGCAGGTCTATACTCAAAAAACAAAGGAGGAGGTGGTACACTAAGTTGAATGTCTTGCACGAAATTATAGCTTAATACTATTGACTAGTGCAATTCCATATCCATTCTGTATTTCTACTTGTTTCTACCTAGAATTGTTCTATCCTTTTTTTTTTTTTTAAAAACGGTTAAAACCGGGAATTTATTCATCAAACTGGGAGTTAACATCCTGTCCAGCCAAATCGGCTAACATTGGTGGATAAACACCTAACCAAAACCCAAAGACTATTGTTCAAAGCAAAACGAGCAAGAGAGTGGGCACATTTGTTCCCATCCCTCTTTGTAAAAGAAAATTTAACTAACTTAAAGGACTTGACAAGCTCTAAACAGTCTGCAGTGATAAAACGAGCTTCAGCTTCAACCTGTTTTCCTAGAGTGAGGGCATTGAAAATCGGTTGGCAATCCGTTTCCAGCTCAAGGTGGAGCAACCCCAGATCATGTCCCAGTTTGAAGCTTAATCTCACTGTCGCTGCCTCCATAGCTTGCACTCCCCATATTGTCTCTCTGTGCTCCATCTTTGTTCCAATGATTTCCCCAGCTGCATTTCGAGCTATGGCCGCCCAGCTTCCCCCTCCATTTCCTCCCACCGCTGCATCTACGTTTATCTTTACCCATCCAACCGCCGGCTTCTTCCACCTTGTTTCATCTCCCCCCAACTGTTGTGGTGTTGGGTACTTGTTCTGGACTTCATAATACCTTCTTGCATAAGCTAAGGCATGCGACGCCACATATTGTAGTTAAAATAGTTTAATGCCTCGTAATTTATGATGTAATTATTTTAATTATATATTGACGTATATGTCATTTATATAATCTTTTTTATGTTTAAAAATATCACTTTAAATATATTTCTCTTACTAACAAATAGTTTAAATGGAAAGTAATTTTCTTTTTAATTATATTATTGTATTTTTGTAAGTAGCTAATATTATTTATTTAATTGTTGGTAGTAGTAACTCACATTAGCAACTAATGTGTATATAATGACTTTTCTTAAAAAAAAAGAAGGTAAACATCACTAATTATAGTATTCCAAAAATACCTTCATTGAAACTCACATATTACGATCCTCACCTTATATATATATATATATATATATATATATATATATATAGACACGCACACACACCAACGAAAACACCTCAAAATTATCCGGCGGTTGGCAATGTCATAAATGTAAAATTGAATTTTTTGTGCTTGGCCTTTTACTTTATTAATATTAAAATTCAAACATTTTTAGATTGACTACATTAAAATTAGTCTACAGCTAGTAATTGAACAGAAATATACATTTAAAAAAAAAAAACTAAAATTTTGTAATGAAAGATAAGAATATTATAATATTACCTAAGCATTTGAAGAGGAAGAATGGGGTGATTAAAATTGAGAACATGTCTCTAACTGCAAATGTTAGTCTACTTAGCTGCCAAAAATTCAAATTATGTATGAATTAGTAATCTACCATATTTTTTAACTTTTAAATGATGACTATAAGTAGAAGCAAATCTTACTAACCCACGAGAGTAAGAAAAAATTACTTCCCTATTTCCTCTCCCTAGAACGGAAACGACGCTCCTCCTAGAGTTTGGTAGGGTGAAGGCCACCATCGCTCCACAGCGGAACGCGCTTTCCATTAGAATCCCATCCGGTTATTCTCCTACATAATCTGGTGATGGATTCACCGTTGGTTAATCGATGGAAAGAACTTGGATTGACAGAGGAGGAAGTAAAAGTAGTCAACTGTGTGGATACGGAGGCGGAGGATTTTACAACTAGGGCATCCATGGCCCTAATTGGCAAAGTTCTCACAGACAAGCCTTACAGAGTATCAGGTTTGTTCGCTTTCCTCAGACAAACATGGAAAGTATGACAAAACTTTGGGATCCGAGAAGTGGGGGACAACCTTTTTATCTTTCAATTCTTCCACATGGAGGATAAAAAGAAAGTATATCAGGGTGGGCCATGGATCTTTAATAAACAATTACTACTGTTGTCGGATGTACAGGAGAATATATCACCACCTGAGGTAAAGTTCACACACATCAATTTCTGGATTAGAGGTTATGATATCCCTTTTGGAAAAGTATCAAAAAAGACTACCGAAGCCTTGGCGAAAAACTTTGGTGGGCCGGTAGATTACAGATCTAACATCGACCTAGGCTGGAGTAAATACATCGTTTTTAAGGCGAGGATCAACATACACGATCCCCTTCTAAGGGGAGCCATAGCCAATTTCGGAGCCGCTGGAGCAAAGTGGATACCATTCAAATTTGAAAAACTTCCCAATTTTTGTTATAAGTGCGACAAGTTAGGACACGTCGAAGATGACTGTGAAAGGGGGGATGAAGAAGATGCTAAAGGTCAATGTGGGGAATGGATGCGGGCATCCCCAACGAAGATATACCGGAATCCCAAACAAGGAAATTTTAACGATGGGAAGTTCAGGAAAGTCGGACCTGAAGGAAGTGATCAAGAGGGCAATGATCAAAGTAAAGACGAACCAAGGAAGCAAACCCAGGCGCGACGCTCACTACGGGAGATGCTTGAGGAAGCCAACTCAAACAGAAAGGATGGAGCGTCTGACTCATGCTCCATAGTAGAGAAGGGTGACAATGAGGTGGCCTCACACTAGGCAGTTAATAAGGGTAAAGAAATACATGAGCCTCTTGAAACTTAAAGATCGGGAATAGAACCCGTATCTCAATTAAACAGACGGCTTAATTGTGAAGCTTCAAAGGGGCAGGACAAGTGTGAAGCACAAGGTTCAAAGGGAGAAGGCAACGCCTTGGGACCACAGATGTCTGGGAGAAGTGGCAAGAGCAGTTGGAAGCGGCAGAAAACATCCACCATATCAAAGTCAGCGGGTATAATGGGAGACCGACTGGAGGTAGGAAGAAAGACGAAAGAGTTTTTAGAGGTGAACATCTAAGATATGCAACTAATGGAGGTAGAAGTTAGAGAAAAGAGAGGGAGGATAAAAGATACAGAGATGGCTGTCACCCTTGCTGAACGCAATGAAAATACTAAGTTACAACTGCCGAGGGTTGGGGAATCTCGAGGCAGTTGGTTCGCTCCGTCGTCTAGTGCGGAGAAATTCCCCGGAGGTTCTTTTCTTGATGGAAACGAGACTACATGCTAAGGAGATGGAGAGGGTGAGAATTCAATGTCAAATGGTTGGTTACTTTGTGGTACCCCCCATAGGTAGGGCATGTGGGCTAGCCATGCTATGGAACAACAATGTTGACATCCACCTGAAGACTTTTTCCCACCACCATATTGATGCTGAGACTAAGTATCAGGGTCACAGAGTGAGAATAACCGGTTTCTATGGCTGGCTAGAAAAGGAGAAAAGGAAGAATTCATGGGAGTTGATCAATCATTTGGGGGGAATGACAAACTTGCCTTGGATTATTCACGGTGATTTTAATGGTCTCCTGCTCCCAAGTGAAAAGAAAGGTGGTCGCAACTTTGATTTCAACGAAGCAGCTGATTTCATGCGAGTGCTTGACCGTTTCCATATGAGGGATGCCGGCTTCAATTGTTATCCTTTAACATGGTCAAACAGGAGACAGGAAGAGCAACTTATAGAAGAGCGGTTGGATCATTTCTGTTACAATGATAAGTGGACTGAAATCTGGCCAAATGCTAGGTCAGAAATATAATCTGGCATGGATCTGATCACCTACCCATTATATTCAATTGCAGGCACATGATGGAGGAAAGGAGCCCAAGTCAACTGGCCCAGAAATTTGAAGCCTTCTGGATAAAAGATGATGAGTTCAGACAGGTAGTCAAACAACATTGGGGCAACACTGCGGGGCTTCATGACAAAATTTCAGACCGGGTGAAGAATTGCGGCAAGTACTTTGCGGAGTGGGGAAGGAGCAAATATCATGGGCTGGAAGATAAGTTGAAGGAACTTAGACACAAGTACCAGGAAGTATACAAAGTTGAATCAACTTCTCAAAGCTCCCAAATTTTGAAGAAGATAGAAACAAAGATTTACCAATTGGAGAAGATGAATGAGGCGTATTGCGCACAGCGGGCGCACCATCGGGCTTTGCAAGAGGGTAACCGAAACACGGCCTACTTTCGTGCACGAGTAAAGGAGAGACGAAGAAAGAATACCGTCAAAGCTCTCAAAGACGAGGGGGGAGTGCTCCAAACGGAAAGGGAGGGGATTCAAAGGCTGGTTATCAACTATTTCCAGAAACTTTTCACTTCAACAACATCGGATGCAAATCAGATCTCTTTCCTGGAGATCCAAGGGCGAGTATCAAGAGAAATGGCAGATGAGTTAACTAAACCGTGCATAAGATCAGAAGTTGAACTTGCCCTAAAACAAATGGCACCCAACAAGGCTTCGGGACCAGACGACATGGGACCCCTGTTCTACCAACAATAGATTCTTCGATTCAATTACTTTTCCAATTCGTCAAGTCTACATAGTTAGACCACGGGGGCATATAATCAGGGACGATGTCAGTAAATCAATCCTAGAAGTGCTAGAGACGGGGAGAATGACAGAGGATTTGAACCACACTTTGATTACATTAATCCCCATGGTCAAATCACCAGAAGTTATGAAGGATCTCAGGCCAATCGCACTTTGCAATACCACTTATAAATTAGTCTCAAAGGTGCCCGTCTGAAGAAAGTGTTGGATACAATAGTGGACGAGCGTCAATCGACGTTTATACCGGGAAGGGTAATCTCAAATAATGTCATGATAGCGTTTGAGGCCTTTCACTGGCTGAAGAAGAAGAGAATGGGTAGAAGAGGGTCGATGGCAGTCATATTGGATATGAGCAAGGCTTATGACTGGGTTGAATGGAGCTTTCTCATATTAATACTCTGTGAGATGGGCTTCCCGACACAATGGATTGATAGGGTGATGATGTGTGTCGAGACGGTCACATACTCGTTCTCAAACCCAATAGAGGACTCCGACAGGGAGACCCGATCTCGCCGTATCTGTTTCTGCTAGTTTCAGAAGGTCTTAGTGCCATGGTAACAAGAGAAGTGAGGAGGAAGAGGATCAGTGGTCTGAAGATTTGCCGGTAAGCCCCCCTATCACTCACCTTCTATTTGTAGATGATAGCCTTTTCTTTTTGAAGGCTAAGGGACAGGAAATACAAGCTCTGAAGGAGGTACTCAATCAGTATGAATGTCTTTCGGGCCAACAAGTCAACTTTGAGAAATCATAAATTTTCTTCAGCGGAAATCTCTCGGAATCCCGGAGAAGAGTCTTGACAACAAGTTTGGGGATGAAGGAGATGGAGGAGCACAAAAGATATCTCGGCCAACCAATGGTCATTGGAAGATCAAAAAAAGCAATCTTTGAGGATCTTAAGCGAAAAATCTGGAATCGAACGAATGGGTGGAAGGAAAAACTCCTCTCTCAGGCTGGAAGAGAAATACTCATTAAATCCATTATTCAAGCATCTCCAACGTATGCAATGAGCTTGTTTAAGCTGCCAAAAGCTTTTTATGAGGAGGTTGAAGGAATGATCAGTAATTTTTGGTGGTGCGGTGATGCGGAGAAAAAAAAAAGTTTGCACTGGTTGAGCTGGGAGAAAATGTGTGATACTAAGAATAAAGGGGGATGGGTTTTCGGTGTCTGGAGAAGTTTAATGTGGCCATACTAGCAAAACAAGCATGGAGGCTCATGAGAAACCCGAATTCTCTAGCAGGGAGAGTGATGAAAGCAAGATACTATCCAAGAGGAGATCTCCTAGAAGCTAAACAGGGTCCCCAATCGAGCTACTTGTGGCGCAGCTTACTTGAAGGTAGAGACCTCCTAATGCACGGGTTGGAATGGGTGGTAAGGGTCAGGTGAATCTGCTAAAATCTGGGGGTCTCGATGGGTAGGAGAGGGAGAAGGAATTTTTATGGGTGTACCGCAGACGGGCATCGAAGATTGGAAAGTAAAGGAGTTGCTTACAATGACATACAAATGGGAGTGGAACCGGGATCTAATTCACCAGTTGTTTGATGAAAGGACAACTCGAGCCATTATCTCTATTCCACTACCAATTCATAGAAGGGAGGATAAAATCAGATGGATCTTTACCCGGGATGAAGAATACACAATGAAAAGCGGCTACAGACAAGCGTGTAAATTAGAGGAAGCAGAAACATCCACGACAAGTCAGGAACGCTTTTGGAAAGAAATGTGGTAGATTTGCTTGCACCCACGAATAAAGAATTTTTGGTGGTGGTTTATGAAAGGCATACTTCCCACCAATTGGCCTTTGTACACGAGACACTGTATGTCGTCTCTGCTGTGTAGCATTTGCAGTCGAGAAGTAGAAAGCCATAATCATTTATTCCTCGAATGCAAGACGGTAAAAGAAGTGTGGGCGATTTTGGGGATCCCCCAAGTGACACATTCCGGGAGAAGAAGGCCTGGAATGGTCTCGCAATCTGATGACAGATATGAATGAGGAGGAAGTTCAATTGACTGGGTATGGTCTATGGAGTATATGGTGGGCCCGAAACGATCTTGTCAACAACAACAAGGTGTTTAATCCGGTCTCAGTAGTTGAAAGAGCAACAACGCATTTACAGTTCTTCATAGACAACCCCCACACAATCAGAAAGAGACACCCCCCTCAAACCCAGGACAGATGGAGAGGCAAGGAAGGAAAAATCAAAATAAATTGTGATGCTGCAATTGATAAGAACCGACGTCTAATTGGATTGGGATGAGTATCAAGAACAGAAGATGGGGTTTTTCTGTGGGCGGCAAGCTGTAAGTATGAAGGGATCTGGGATGTAGAATTGACGGAGTTGAAAACATTACAGTTTGGGATGGAGTTGTGCAGCAAAAAGGCTATGGGGGAGGGATTTCTAGAGAGTGATGTGCAGGGTGTTGTGAATAGATTAAATAGGAGAAATGGGGGCAGAGGGGCTTATGCACAAGTGTATGACGATATCTTGCAAATCTGGCCTGACAGTTTGATCAAAGAAATAATGTGGGTGAGAAGATCTGGAAATGGGATCGCTCATCGAATTGCAAATTAGAACCTCAACCTGACAGGAAGTATGGTATGGGATACCCCTCCCACGTTTATTGAGGAGGCCCTCCTTTTTTATGTAATTCATTTAGAGTGAATTTTCTTCTTTTGACGTAATCCTTTTTAGGTGCTCTTATTAATGTTACTTGCTCCGGGTGCACCGATTTTTCTTTCAAAAAAAAAAAAGTAGAAGCAAATCTTGAGTACTAAGAACACAGTTGAATACATACAATTATCTTAGGCATGTGCTGTGTGAATACATGTAAAAGATGTATTAATTGATGGTATAATTATGAAAATGACAATGATAATATGAATGATCATCTATTAATACTATTAAAACAAGACAAATGTAATTGCCAAATGACACATGTCAAGCAAAGAAAGACACTCATATTTTATTAAAAAACAATTCCACTAATTTAAATCTGAATCTGAAGAAACCAGTACCCAATTTCCACTCATATTTTATTACCCATCTTATTACACACCCATAAATATTGTCAGTTACAAAAAAAACTCATCACAGAGAACAATCCCAAATCATTACCCTATCAGAGATATAGTCCATTATCACTCAATAAACATCGAAACTGCCATGTTTTAATTCCTGCAAGAAACACAACTGAAACACGTCATTTCAAAAGTCATTTCAATAAACATTGAATCTGCCATGTTTTAATTCATGCAAGAATCATAACTGAAATACGTCATTTCAAAATTCAAAACTCAAACGGATAAATCATTATTAATAATTACTAATATCAATATTAATTACTACGACAATTCAAAACTGAAAATGGATAAATCATTATTAATAATTACTAATATTAATATTAATTAGTACACCAATATTAATTAGTACGTCATTCCAAAACTCCAACGGATAAATCATTATTAATAATAATCACTAATATTAATTTTTATCATTCATTCTCCTCTTTTGTAACTGCAAAAACCTTTAATTATATATTACTCACACTTGGACATGCTTTTCTCACAGTTCCTACAAGGTAAATACTTTACAATTCTGAGTATGAATAGTTATAGATACTACTAATTTATCATCATATAACCTTTTACGAAAAAGTTTTTTTTTTTCCCTCTAAATGCACTTGCATTATCAATGTTCAATTTAACTTCAGATTACAATTTTACCTTCAGAAGATCGCATATTCATTGTTAAGCTACCTGCAAGTTCTGCAATACTACACCAGCACTATTCCTACTCAAGACAGAAGGTAATATTTTCTCATCTTAAACATTCACAACCAAATTTTTTTTTTTTTAAAGTTTTACAATCTATTCTCATCTTAAACATCCAAAGTCCAATATTTCCTTTAAGTTTCATAATCTTTGGCAGATTATTTTTCGAATCAGAACCCTCTATATATCATTCATGTCAGACTCGACTAAAAAGGAATATTAAAATAATGCAATCAAACATTCTTTAAGTAACATGTCTCTAAGCCAAACTCGACTAAAAAGGAAAATAAAATGATAATATAAACCTAGATCTATTAAAATAATTACGTAATTTCACTAAAATACCGAAACAAATCGATTGATTAGTAATAACAAAAGGAAAATCCTATTTTAGAGAACATGAGACACAGAAGAAGAAGGAACCTTGGTCTTGGTAAAAATGGAGAAGTATGTGGAGCTAGGAGTAAGATTTGAGGGAGCTCCTCCTTTGGAGAAAATACGTGCCGCAGAACTCTTTGGAATACATTTGCAATTGTGGAAATAGTGCGTCCCATTCCTATATCTATTGCTAAACGACGATACTCCTCGAAAATGAAAACATATTTAAAATAAATAGAACTCTCTGGAATATCAATTTACAAGACCCAGTCGGTGAGGAGAGGGAAGAAAAGCCCTCTGGAAGTATTTTTTTTTTTTAAATAAATAGAAATAGACAAATAAGTATGAGTTAGGAAGGGGGACGTTGGAACTTGGAAGAAAAGCAATAAAAATAATTTATGTGAACCTTTTACAAAAGCAATTTGTACTATCATTACCAATTGTCCTGATGCATTACAAATATATGGTGATGCATCACCCACGTCATTAAATTAAATATAAAAGTCAATATACTTTATATTAATTGTTAATTTCGAAAATTATGCTGTTAAATTTCAAAAAATTTGACCATAAATTCCTCAATATATATAATTACTTTATTAATCATTTTTATTTACTTTCGTATTAATTTCCTAGATTCAAAAATAATTGTGGTATATCTTATCTATTCACAATTAACGTATTACAAATTAGTAAATTTGTAGCCAAAATTACTTTAACCATATATGTTACTTTAAAAACAACATTTAAGCTAATTGCAGGTTGAGAAAAAATTGCGAGATGATTGGAAGCAAAAACTACATAGCCGAGTTGAACACAACTAAGAGAACCTGACATATCATCGTACGTGTAACTAGGATATGGAAGGCAACATACAAAACAACAAATAATGAACCAGTAAGCTTGGATATGATACTTCTAGATGAGAAAGTACGTTCTCAACACCTACAAACTACACAAACAATGAAACAATTAAATGTAATATTACTAACACATTAATCTACGGGACAATCACATTCATGCAACAGTAAGGAAAGACCCGATGGGAACATTCAGAGAAGATCTTACAGAAGGAGAAATATATTCCATTCGACTTTTTGATGTTGATAAAAGCAATGCCCAGAAGAGACTGGTTCAAAACAACCATATTATTCGATTCACACCATTCACCACATTACAAAGGATATAGCGAAACCAACCACTAATATCTATGCATAAATTTGAGCTATACCCAATGGATAAACTTCAGGAACGTGTCGACAAATCTGAATACCTTACAGGTAAAGCATACTACACATGATGTAATACATAAGTTATTCCAAAACAAAAACAACTAAATAATAACCAAACACCTTTACATTTCGTAGATGTCATTGCCCAACTTATCGGCATTGAGAATATAGTTGAAAAACAGCAAAAAAACGGAAACGTAACATGGAGACGAATTCACATTCGGGACAAAAGGTAAGAAAATGTAAACACGATGTTATACAAGGAGAAAAAACACCAAATACTAATACTTGAAATTGATCTGTGCAGTAGTGTATTAGAATTGGGAGTAACACTATGGGGCAAAGCTACGAGTATGGTCATAACAAAAATTTTCCAAGATGACAACGAACCAAAGATAGTGATAATAACATCAACTAAAGTCAGCAAATTCAAGGGTGAAAAACGCTTAACCCACACACCAAACATGTGACAATAAGAATTTCAAAATTATGCTAACAAAAAAACATTGCAGGAAGATACCAGCTAAGCTCCACAAATGCAACCAAGGTCTACATCAACTTGCCAATGGATATTGTAGAAAACTACAATGAAGGGTAAGAAAATACAATAACTACAACCTACCAACAACAAAATATAATATAATGAAGCATTACTTTGTCTTGCAGGCTCAACAATGACAAAATAGCACAAATCAAGGCACCCATGATTCAAACAGAATAAGGGGCGATGTTTAGAAATAGAAAGCACATCCAACAAATAATGGAAGATGTTGGAACAAAACAAATGGTATGCTTCCTTCAAAATTCATATATACAAATTTTGAAAACATGCATATATAACCAAAGAATTCAACAAAAAAAAATACAGGCCGAGGTATATACATGTCGTGCAACAATACTGCAAGTGCACACAGAATATGATTGACATTACAACTGATGTAGTAAGGGTTGCAAGAAAAAAGAGTCGAGATATTAGATGATAAACTATAATGTCCAACATGCAAGAATTGAACGAAGTACAATATTCGATCCCTAGGAACGTATAACTAACTAATGTGAAATTCCACTCAATATATATATATATATATATATATATATATATATATATATATATATATATATATATATATATACTTCAACCAAACACAAAACTAACTCAAACTATCATCAGATATCGGTTAATTGTAAGAATTGCAGATCACACAATGACAGCAAAGTTGGTTCTGTTTGACAAAGATGAAGAAAAAATAATTGGAACCCCTGCACAAATAATGGCAAACACTTACATACAGGTAAGGATACATGTTGACATGGATTACTCAAGAAATAAGCCAACTCTGAAAAACCTTACACAAACAGGACAATGGCTAAGAACAAGTACTACACCAACTTCAGGAGTGCATTGGTACAAGATTCATATTTAAGGTGAAGGTCAATACAAAGAATTATACCAAGGAATTAACAACACAAAACGTATTCCATATAAATCCAGCACTGGAGACAAGAAACCTTTTAAAAGAGATCAACCAGGTATGTATATGACCCCCAAAAAAAAAAAAAAACATGTATACATTATCTTTTTTACTAACATTGGAAATATAATCCAACACAATAGGATAATGACAAATTGACCACTATCATTAAAGAGCATGGAATACCAGAGGAAAGTATAGAAGAAGGGGACATCAACAAAGGACAAAGAAACTGTAAACACAAATTTCGAGTTTAAAATAAATAAAGACATGAAATTGAGAAACAAATTAATTTGTATTAATATTTGAATGTATGCGGGTACAATCTCTATATTAAATACAGTAAAATAGTCCTCTGATTCGATCTCCTGAAATTTGGGTGAGCCGAGGGCGCGGACACTTGATCTCGATTTCGAATAGCTGAAGAGTTCTATAGCAATTCTTGAGCTGAAGGTCTTAAGCGTTGATCTCCTTAGTGCTTGGCAGTTGGAGGCTGCTCGAAGGTTGACCATTCGCGGGTTGATTGTTGATTGCAGTTCTCAAGTTCTTGGATGCGAGGGCTTGAGTGCTTGGTCTCGATTGATGAACCAGATGAGGAAGACGATTGCAGTCTTTGATGCGAAGAACAAAAGTTGTTAAACTAGTCGACGTTAGTCCTTGTCGCTTATAGCCGGAGAGCGTCTGTAGTTCGATCTTCTGAAGGCTTTGCAGGTCTCGCCGAATAAGACCTTGATCCTTGACGCTTGGTAGCTGGAGGTCGCTTGCAGTTTGATCTCCTGAAGCGTCTTGCTGCTGACTGCTGAATCTCCGGGTGTAGACTGCGGAGTGTGTTGAAAATGAGGGAGACGACCCTATTTATAGGCTCTGGAGGCCTGGGGTTGCCTAGGGTTTGAGTCGGAATTTTGGGCTTGGGCCCAAATTAGTTAATTATTCCTTTATTTGAAAATAAAGAAATAATTACTATTTTCTACATCATCTTTGACACGTGTCATGATACCATTGGCCATGATATATTTCCATTTAAAATTTAACAAATGGACCGCCATAATTAAATTTACACGTGACGGATAATAATTGGCCAAATAAATTTAATTTATTTTTCATCTGTCATTTTCTGATTTGCCGACAAATTTTTACCTCCTACAGATGTCCCCTTCGAGAGTTAGTCGCGGACACAAATTTTGAGTGTTTATAGCGGCTGAGTCTCGAACATAATTTATGTTACCTTTACGGCATTGAACCTGAATTCCAACTGAGCCAAATGGGAATGACGATTACTTTGGTTGTACCCAAAATAATAACAAGATTGTATTTGTTTTTCTTTTTCATTGGTTGAATGCGCCAAGTTCTCCTTAGCGTGAATTGGCTCCTTTTTTTTTTTGTAAGACACCAACTCTTGAAAGAA
The DNA here is from genome assembly GCA_029582165.1 of Portulaca oleracea. Classification (NCBI taxonomy): domain Eukaryota; kingdom Viridiplantae; phylum Streptophyta; class Magnoliopsida; order Caryophyllales; family Portulacaceae; genus Portulaca; species Portulaca oleracea. The sequence goes on from CM055871.1 coordinate 5,083,995, forward strand.
GCATGGTTGGATGGAAAAAAAATTCCACTAAGGATCTAATCTGACGAAATCTTCACAGCACGATTAGAGTTGGATTGATAATGTGATAAGATTATCACAAATGTAAAGGACAAAGTTGGAGTTGGAATGGGACTCAAAAACTCATTGCATCGACATATATATAATCTTCTCTTCCACATGTAACCACCTTTTGACTGGTTTGAGTACAAATTCAGCTGGTTTGAGAAAACTAGAAGCAGTACAATTCTAACTCTGGATAAAACTTTATCAGATAAGAATTTTCATATCTGAATTAGAGTAAGGACTCAGAGTTGGAGTTGGACTCAAAGATTCATCACAATGGAGACTATATAAATGAGTCTTCTACAATTCCTTCATTCATGAGCAGCTATCCTTCCATTTCTCTGAAAATTTTCCCTGTGACCACTGCTTGAAAACAAAATATATGGTTGAATTCTCCTAATTTTTCTCCCCTTCATTCGCTTCTTTTAGTTGGCCCCTTGCAAAAATTTATTTCTTCTTTTCTCTTCTATTCTCTGAAGGAAGACGCACCAAGTTGTACTCAGCCATGACAAAATAATAGTTACTTGAGTCGAGCTTTGTGGATGCGTCATAATTGAAGTAAAGCTTAGTTGATTTTTGATGATGCCCAAGAACAATACTTCACTATTTCCTTCCAATCAATCTACAACGATAAGTGACAATTGACCTTTTCTTTACTGGATTATAATGATGAATGCCTCTTTAGTCTCCGTTTTCTTTCAATCAAACCCTCCAACCCCATAGTATTTTTTTTAACTAATTGTTGGGGTCCACTTGATTGATAAGAGCCATGTACATGCTACACCCCTAAAATGTGAAGAAATCATAAAGGAGAACTCCTCTGATGATTTTATTTTAATTACTTGTTTGTGTATTTATTTTTTTATTCAATCTCTCTCTCTCTTGTTTTTTTTTACAATTTCATTTTCTTTTCTTTTTTTTTTGACCATCTTTTGACTTTTTTCTAATATGTATATTTTTCTAACACTTATTTTCTTTTTTTTGTCACTTTTTTGGTGTAGGAAGTTGTTGCGATCTGCCTGAAATTGTTCTTCGTCCTTGCCAGTATCTTGCCCACTCCTCAGCGTGCTGTCGTAGGATAGTCCTAGACTACTCTCTTCAGGACTGTCTAGGTCGACGATGTCATCGCTTCGTTTTAGGTGGATTACTCTCTTGGCTGCTGGCGTATAGTTGTCTTGAACAACTCTTTAAAAAACGACAGTACAGTCAGGGTCGACTGGGTCATCGCTTCACTTTAGGTGGATTACTCCCTTGGCTGCTGGCATAGAGTTGTCCTAGACAACTCTCTCAAAAACGACAGTACAGTCAGGGTCGACTGGATCATCGCTTCGCTTTAGGTGGATCACTCCCTTGGCTGTTGACGTAGAGTTATCCTGGACAACTCTCTAAAAAACGACAGTACAGTCAAGGTCGACTGGGTCATCGCTTCATCGGAACACTCCTCAGCGTACTGACGTAGAGTAGTCACGGACTTACTCTCTTCAGGACTGTCTGTGTCGACTTTGTTTACTCCTCGGGGACGGTCTGATGTATTAGACATCTTTGAGGTGTCTCTTTTCAGAACTGACCTGGGTCGACAAAGTCAACGCCTCGCTATGAAGTGTGATACTCCTCAGTTTACTGACGTAGAGTAGTTATAGAAAACTCTTTCAAAAACGTCAGTACAGTCTGGGTCGACAGAATCAGCGCCTCGCCGCAAGTGGAACACTCCTCAGCTTACTGATGTAGAGTTGTCATAGACAACTTTCTCAAAAACGTCGATCTGATTTGGGTCGTGGTCGGCGCCTCTGATTTGAAGGATGATGACATCGTCTTGGAGTGGAAGTCGGTCGACATGATTACGATGCCCCCCGCTGCATGCTTGAAGGAAGTTCTCGACCAGCCTGAGTATTCCATTGATGGTGTTGACTTTAAGTAAACCACCGACATGAGGATCCTAATATGTCAAAGTGCAACTTGAAAGCCCACAATTTTGATAACTCAGAAGTCTTTAATCTTGTCGACTTTGGAGTCTTGCATGTGTGACCTATGACTTTACTGACTTAAGAGTCTTGTATTGACTTGTGAGTCTTTTCTTGCCTTGACTTGGTAATCCTGCATTCCTATTAACTTGTGAGTCATAAAATTTTATTGACGTATGAGTCATGCGCTTTGACTTGAGAGTCGTAAACTCATGAATCTTGTGTTGGAGCGACTTGGGAGTCTTTTTTTTATGACCTACAAGTAATTAATTCTCTTCATCTTAGAATTTGATTTGAATGACTTGGTAGTCTTGAACTTAACTGACATGGAAGCCTTCAATTTCTGCTGACTTGGAAGTCTTCAATTTTTTTGCTGACTTGGAAGTCAGTGGGTATGATGACTTAAGAGTTAGGAAGTTTGTTGACTTGAAAGTCTTTGGATTTGCTGATGTAAGAGTCGTATGCATTGTTGACATGGGAATCTCGAATTTTATTGACTTGGAAGTCGTGATCTTGGCTTGTGTGTCCTTGTATTTTGTTGATTTGAATTTGATTGACTTGTAAGTCTTTCATTTCGTCGACTTGGAAGTCATAAGGCTCGTTGATGAGGGAGTTTGACTGACTTGGAAGTCTTTGTCTTGTTGTTGACTTGGGAATCAAGGGACTTGACGACTTTAAAGTTTTGAAGTTTGTTGATTTGAAAGTCTTGAATTTTGTTGACTGGGAAAGTCTTCAAAATTTTGGTGACTTGTGATGAATTTTTTTTCTCTTGAGTATGACTGTATTTGGGTCTTGACCCTAAATTGCCTACGTACCTTAAGAATGAAACACTCTTAAGGATCAAGTCAAACGTAGTTCAAATTTAAAGTAGGATAAATGAGGATTTTATTTATTTATTTAGCCGTACACAGTTTATACTCTTGTGGGCCAGGAGTATTACAATGATGAAAATGAAAGAAACTAAAAAAAAATTAAAAGATTTTTTTTTGTGAACAGTTTAGGCTCTTGTTCGGGAGTTACATGTTCATTTTCGTAGATTTTGACTTCAGCAGAAGAAAATGTCTCCTCTCGCTCAAGCTCCACGTCGATGTTGTTTTTGCTTTGATGACCAGTGAATATCACAGTGCGTCTCTTCACTCTAAGGGATCCTTCTGTCTTTACTTCTAACGTTGAACACCGCTTCATGCGAGATGGGATGGTGCTCTGAACTTCGTTGATGACTCCAAGGCGGCTGAATGTAGAGCTATGTTCCTGGTAGGGTTGTGAGCTTGAAACCCTTCAGCTTGTTTGATCCATGACAATATAGAAGACTTTGATCTCAAACCATTCTTGATCTTGCTAAAGACTAAGGCTTTGCGCTCTCCTCGACACCCTATCCGTTCAAAGACAGATGCTGGTTTGCAGGAAGCTGATTGTCCTAACCTATCGAACACAGAGAGCTTTGACTTAGGTTGATACTCCATTTCTTCGCTATCATCTTCTTCGATCTCGAAGCAGGAGATCATGTTCACAGCTGCAACATTGTTAACTTCTTCGAAGAAGTACTTCGGAAAGTATTCCTCCAGCGTGACAGGAACATGAGGGCCTCGCTCAAGCAACTCAGTTGAACCCACTTCTTGATTCTTGATGACTTCAAGCCTCTTCCTCTCCATCGAAAGTTGAGGATTGTTCCTTCTCCTTTGCTGCTTACTTTGACGAGGTGATGTTGTTTGGACTTCACTTTAGCCTCTGCCCTTCCTTTGAATGGCTATGATCCATTCTTCATCTCCATTAGGAACTTCTAATACATGCTCAGGCTTAGGCTCATCTTGAGAGGCATGGACTAGCACAGGAAGAGGAATTGGTTTTTGAAGTCCAAACTGAATAATCAAGAATTCCTTCCTTTCGGCCGGAACCGGCTGTGCTGAAACATAATTAGCCTCGACGTCGTCATCCAAGTCTAGTATAATTTGTCCATCTTCAACTAGTCTCATGATCCGCTCCTTGAGTGTGATACACTTCTCTAAAGGGTGACTGACTACCCTATGATAACGACAATATCTTGGATCGGTAGTTCTTCCCACTTCTTCCGGCCTCTTTGGTTGTGGAAGATCGATAACTCCCGTCTCTAACAGGTTGTCGAGCATTCCTGATAAATCTAAGTCTGGAAATGGGTACTTCTTTTCTTGAAGCTCCTTTAGTGTAGGGCGCTTCCTTTCAATATCTTTCGAGGAAGTGAATTTCTCCCTTTTAGATTTAGGTTTAGCAGAGATTCTCACTGGTTCACACATTGAAATAGCCATGGACTCCTCTGTTGAAGTCTTCGGCGACTTTCCATTCTTCTTATACCCACTAGCACCGTTCCTTGATTCGGATGAAGATGAATTTCTTCCTTGTCGAATTGCGAGGTTATCTCCATGTCATGTGCCTTGGTCGCCCTCCCGCTGTTTGGTATTCGTCAACTCTGTCATGCTAACGACACGTTGAGTGTTGTAGAACTGGTTGAGAAAGTCACGCTCCATTTTTTCCTAACTGTTGATAGACTCGGGTTCCAAATTTGTGTACCAGTCGAATGTTATCCCTTTCAATGATCAAACAAACTACTTCACCAGTCGGTCTCCTTCCGTCCCAGCGTTGCTGCAAGTCTCTATGAAGTGTGCGATGTGTTGCTTAGGGTTACCCTTTCCGTCAAACTGGTTGAACTTCGGGGGTTGATAACCTAGCGGCATCCGGGGTGCATCGATCCTCTTCGTATAGGGCTTGGTGTACAAGTAACTCTTGTTCGATGCCTCTCCGAGTTGAGCCCTTACTGCATTTGCAATCATACTCTGGATCTGTTCCGCAGTCATTTATCCTGAAGACGAGATCTTCTTCCTCTCGTCGTCGCCATCAGCATCACCCTTAGAAGACTCTTTGTCAAATTCCTCCTTGTTAGTCTCTTCATCAGATTCTTGATAAGGGTGCTTCTCCATCTTCCTCATCAGTTTTGCGATCTGCTCACTTTGTTCGTTGATCTTCTTGTCTTTCTCTTCACTTTCCCCGGCGAGCCTGTTTAGCATAGCCTCAAGTTGAGCTATCTTTTCTTCCATGTTGACAGCCATCACGTCGCTTGAATTGTAGGTCGAATTTGACTTCTTGGAGAAAGAGATGAGAGGCAGAGATGTCCCATCGAGCGTGCCAAATTTGTAAACACAAATTTCAAGTCTAAAATAAATAAAGACAGGAAATTGAGAAACAAATTAACTTGTATTAATATTTGAATGTATGCGGGTACAATCTCTATATTAAATACAGTAAAGTAGTCCTCTGATTCGATCTCCTGAAATTTGGGTGAGCCGAGGGCGCGGACGCTTGATCTCGATTTCGAATAGCTGAAGAGCTCTATAGCAATTCTTGAGTTGAAGGTCTTAAGTGTTGATCTCCTTAGTGCTTGGTAGCTGGAGGCTGCTCGAAGGCTGACTGTTTGCATATTGATTGTTGGTTGCAGTTCTTCAAGTTCTTGGATGCGAGGGCTTGAGTGCTTGGTCTCGATCGATGAACCAAATGAGGAAGACGATTGCAGTCTTTGATGCGAAGAACAGAAGTTGTTGAACTAGTCGACGTTAGTCCTTGCCGCTTATAGCCGGAGAGCGTCTGTAGTTCGATCTTCTGAAGGCTTTGCAGGTCTCGCCGAATAAGACCTTGATCCTTGACGCTTGGTAGCTGGAGGTCGCTTGTAGTTTGATCTCCTGAAGCCTCTAGCTGCTGACTGCTGAATCTCCGGGTGTAGACTGCAGGGTGTGTTGAAAATGAGGGAGAGAACCCCTATTTATAGGCTGTGGAGGCCTAGGGTTGCCTAGGATTTGAGTCGGGTTTTGGGCTTGGGCCCAAATTAGTTAATTATTCCTTTATTTTAAAATAAAGAAATAATTACTATTTTCTGCATCATCTTTGACACGTGTCATGATACCATTGGCCATGATATATTTCCATTTAAAATTTAATAAATGGACTGCCATAATTAAATTTACACGTGACGGATAATAATTAGCCAAATAAATTTAATTTATTTTTCACGTGTCATTTTCTGATTTGACGACAAATTTTTACCTCCTACAGAAACATAGAAAGGTAAGAAATATTATTAAACAACAATATCAATAAAGAATTATAGACATTTTAGTATACTACAATCAACAAAATGATGCACATTTACATTAAAAATAAACTAATAGTAAGATTTTATACAATTGCAGAACAGGCGACAATACTCATGAGGGGAGCAACAACAACGGACAATAAGAATAATGCGACAAAATAGGATTGACAATTACAAGAAAGATATTATATTTCAATTGTTTGTTAATTTCTATGACATATATTATGAAAAGATTTATTATAAAACACTTTTAATTTGTTGAATATTTTGAACATGTGTATGCCAAGAAAGAATAAGGGAAACTCTTTACACAATATTGTCTCCACCTCTACCAAAGTCAATACAAAACTAACCAATAAATCAAATTAAATATGTGCATCGTACAAGTACAAACACTAGTATATATTAATAAGTGACTTTCGATATTTTGGATATTATGCAATAACCGACATAGCTACTAAATGGAGGGTTTTAATGTGATTTAGAATAGGTTTATGTAACTGATGTTTGGCAGTAGCTAAATTAGCAGTGAATTTGGTGGTATTATTTTAATTTTTTTTTCAAATCCAGACAACACAACAACAAACACAAAACAAACAAACAAACAAAAGAAAAACAATAAAACATCCTACACCTAGGTAATTGAGCCTAAGCTCCGCACTGCATGTTTGGCCACCTGATGCGCTGGATGAACTCCTTGTCTTGGAACCTTCAAAATATGACCCGATCCAAATTTTCCAATTGCAAACATGCAACTCCGAGCAAGAGTCCTGCATTCCACAGGAACCCTCTTAGCATTTAACAAGCACTCCACAGCCAAAGTAGATTCCGTCCAAATGAAGATTTTATTTACCCCTTTTCTCATCCCCTCCTGGAGAGCCAAAAAAATGGCAAGGAGTTCCGAAAACACGACAGACTCCCCAACCCCAACTTGAACACCCTTCTCCACACCCATCCCATCGGCAACATACACCCAAGCAGCAGCCATCTCCCAAGACCCCTTCCTTTTAGCTCCATCAACAGCATACACACCATTCTCCACCATAGCCTCCTCAACCCCCCATCTATATTCCACCACCCTTTCCATAGGTCCCTGCCCAACCTTCTCACCCGTATCCATCTTGCCCTTCCTCCATCTATCCTCGTCAGCCACTACTTGGCAAATCAACTTCTCCAAAAAAGATTGAGAAACAACTTCATTACCCATACACACCGCATTCCTCACTTTCCATATTGTCCACATATTTCTTACGAAGTCACAAATTAACTCTTTCCCATCTTCCTTCCTTTTAGCCAAGTAAATAAACCAGCCCTTCACCCAATACCACCATCCAACATAAGGGCTAGCATCAGGAATTAAACCCAAGGTGGAGCCTTTCCAAATATGTTTAGTGATAATGCATCGGCGGAACAAATGCCCAACATCTTCATCACCCTCACCACACGAACATCACTCCACCTCAACCAACTTCCTCTTCCATCTATTTTCCCCCGTAGGCAACGCATATACGGCACACCTCCAAGCAAAAGCTTTCCATTTAGGTGGGATTTGACTATGCCAGAGCAATTTCCAAAATTTTGTCTCCATCTCTGTTGGTGGGTTCAACCCTGTTTCCATCAGAAGAAAAACATGGTACCCCTCCTTAACTTTGTAACCAGAGGAGTTCTTACCCGGCTATACCAACAAATCAGTTACTTCCGGTTGTGGAGGGAACACATGGGCAACCCTCTCAACTGTATCCCTTGTAAAAGCTTGACGTAGAAAATCCCACCTCCAGCCCACACGGCCACTTACATCAGCATTTGCTAACCCCACCACCATCATGTCCTTAGCTGCTCATGAGCCTGATCATTAAGAAGTTGAAGCCTTTGCTCAGGGATCCACCTTCCATCCAAAACCTTAATTCCTCTACCACTTCCAACACTCCATCTGAACCGGTCCTTTGTTTTATTAACCACATGCGTCAGCCCTCTCCAGGTCATTGAACAACCTGCAGGTGGTTTGCCCTCCTCATGAATTTCAATTGGCGAAGCCACCCCATACTTTGCCTTCCATATCCTAGCAATAAATAACTCTTGATTATTGTAAGTTCTCCATGCTTGTTTCAATAATAAAGTCTTATTATAACATCCCACATGGTGAATTCCAAGGCCCCCTGCACCTTTAGGCATAAACACTGTGTTTCTATCCTTCCAATGAATTGATTTGCTCCCATCCGACTTCCCCCAGAGAAATCTGATAATAATGGAATTGATTTGCTCTACTATTCTCTGCGGGATCATGTAAATACTCAGGATATGTTGGTGAAGGGCCACCAACACTGCATTTATCAGCACCATCTTCCCTGCCATAAACACCATCCTAAACTTCCAAGACTCCAGCCTTTTCCTAACATCCTCGACCATAAAGCCAAAGTGATCCGTCCTCCTACGTTGAACCCTCGTAAGTACCCCAAGATAAGTCTGGAAAAACCCTCCTTCTGGATACCCAAAGATCACTTTCATGCCTTCCTTATCTTCTTGAGTCGCCCCCTTAGAGAAACACATTGACGATTTCCCCACATTAATGATCTGCCCAGATGCAGTGTTGTATTGATGAATTGAGTTCTTGAGAGCCACACAGGAAAAGGCTTCCAGCTCAGTAAAGAACAAAGCATCATCAGCAAAAAACAAAAGAGAAACCGAAGGGGCCCCTCTAGCCACCTTAACCCCCTTTATTCTTTCTTATTCCACCTCTCGCTCAATCACAGCTGATAAAGCTTCCATACACAATATAAACAAGTATGGAGATAAGGGGTCCCCTTGCCTTAGACCAACAATAGGGATAATCTGTTGAGAGTTGATCCCATTCACCAACACAGAATATCTTACTAAAGAAATGCACCTCATAAGAATACGAATCCACTTATCAAGAAAGTCCATTTTCTTTAACACCGCTTCCAGGAAATCCCACTGGATCCGGTGATATGCCTTGCTCATATCAATTTTTCAGAGCCGTAAACTGCTTCCCAGACCTCTTATTTGCCAGATAATGCAGAACCTCATGAACTACAAGGATATTATCCTCCTTTAATCGTCCCGGATCAAAAGCCGATTGACTGTCTGATATCAAGGAACCCATAACCCCCCTCAACCTTCGCACCAAGCACTTAGCAATAATCCTGTAGATCACGTTACACAAGCTTATTGGTCGGAACTCGTTGAGGAGCTTGTGCCTCCGGCTTCTTTTTTAGGAGAAAAGTATTAGTATTATTAATCTCTCCCACAAACTTCCCTTCATTAACTGCCTCCAACACAGTCTCCACCACCCGATCCCCAATAAGCCCCCAACAATTTTTGAAAAATTCAAGAGGAATGTCGTCAGGTCCCGGGCTTTTGCCCGGCTGAAGCTGCTGAACCACTTTCTCCACCTCCCTTCTTGAAAACGGCCTCAGAAGTAGTCTTTTATCTTCTTCAGTAAGGGCCTTCTAAATAGCACCGATAACTTGGTCCATGGTCCTCTTTCTTAGAGACGACAACAAAACCGTGGGCTTGAACAACTCTAAATATTCAATAAAAAAAACTCCTCGACGAACTCCTCCTCCTTAAACGAAACCAGCCCATTCCTCAGTTTTAAACAATTAATGTTGTAGTAGGGTTGGCGCATTTTGAACTGCCCAAAAAAGAAAGCAGTACATTGGTCTCTCAGCCCAACCCATTTAACTTTACTTTTATGAACCCAAAAATCATGGACCGCTTTAATCATATTCTCCACATCTTTCTCCTTGCACACAGCTTGAGCAAAGGCTAAATCACCCATTCCAAACTTTGCCAAGCAGTCCTGTAACTTTTGCAATTCAATCATGGCGTCAGAAGTTGGCTTTTGCTTCTCTTGCTTGAGATCAAAAACCAGTTTCCTTCCCATTTGTCGAACCAATTTTAACCATCTTACTCATTGAAAGGAGGCACAACCTTGGACTTGGAAGGATCGTAATAGAGCATCCAGACCTTCCAAAAAACAACCCAACTTAGTAATCCATGGATCCAACCGAAAAGCAGTTCTTTTCTATGGCACAACTTGTTTAATGTGGAGAGCAACTAGCGAGTGATCCGAAAAAATAATTGGGAAATTATGCACAAAGGAACATGGAAACGTATCCATCCACAACGAGGAAGCATACGCCCTATCCAACCTTTCCCAAATACCATCCCCGCCAACTCTTTTATTTGTCCAAGTATAGGACATTCCTGTAAAAGGAACATCAGGCAAATCCAAATTTTGGTGGTGTATTTTTTTTAAGCAAGGAAATTTTCTGCTTTTGACATGTGGCAGAGAGCTATTTCATATGGTTTTGTTTTAATATAGTATATAGATATAGATGAAGTAATTTACTACCTCCATCCCAAAATATCCTTCATTTGATTACATTTTGACCATTAATTATTTTCAAATTACAATGACTTACGATATGAAAATTACTGCCATTGTAATTTTTACTAATGCATATTTCTAATGGTGGCAATTTTGAATCGTAACTCATTATAATTTGTGACCAATCAATGATCAAAATTTAGTCAAATGACAGACATTTTGGGACGAATGTAGTAGTTAGCTTTATCATATAACATTTTTTTTCCATAATTTTACTCTATTATTCTTTTTTTTGGTTAATGGAAAAAACATGGCCTAAAGTAAAATTTGGGCAGGCAAAAACCTGCAAGTTATATTATATATTGTCAGGGACTTATTTAGACCTATCACATGCATTAAAATAGATTAATTTGGATGCATTAAATTTAAAATATTGATAATTTTTATAATATTATCGATAAACTTACAATAATTTTTATAATAAATTTTGATAATTTTTTTGGAAAAATTCCATTCAATAAACTGTTGATATTTAGGCAGGTACTTCAATTCTATACCCTAAAAAGAGAGGTACTCTAATTCTGATATTTAGGGTCTGTCAAATTCATGGGTAAATTTAATTTATCAAGATTTACCTGTTTTTTTACCTAAATGTATTATACCAAAATTTACCAAAAATTATCAAAGTTAAAAAACAAATTATTTTTTTTAATTTTGATACATTTACATAAATTTGTCAAAAGTTATCAAACTTTACCAAAAGTTATCAAAAATTACCAAGATTTATCTTTTACTATACGAGGTCATGGTCTGTTTGTTTTTGGTCCTCAGTTGAAATTAATTTTGTTTCTCCCTCTTTTCCCAATCTCTCATCTTATCCCCCCCCCCCCCCAACACCCCGTCCCTATAGTTTGTTTGTATTGGGAGTTAAAGGAGGGGAGGGGAAGGGAAAGGAAGGGAGAAAAGTAGTCTAATTCTTTATGTTCGGGAATAGAATTAGAGATAGAGGGTGAGGTGAGGGGAGGGGAGGGGAGGGTAGGGGAACACTTAACCCCCATTCCCCTCCGTTAACTTCGATTTTCTTAACCCTCAAAATGAAGGGGAATGAGGGGGAAGGGAATAATTTTAACACTTACCCTTCCTTCCCCTTATTAATAAATCCAAACAGGGTTAATCTTAATAGATTATTTGGTTTTAAAATCACCAACTTTGGGTCTTGTTTATCAAAATATCCCAAACTTTACTTTTGATATGAACATCCCAAACTTTGGGGGTTGATATTTATTAGCATCCCAACACTGAATTAACATCAATTAAATTCGAGTTTTTCTACAATGTAATGACCGTTTTTTGACTAAGACACAGTTCCATTCTACAAGTCACCTCAAAAAATATTGTTTCATCACAGAAAATCCTGAGTTTAATTGATGTTAAGTTGGTACTAGTATTTAACCCGTGCGATGCACGAGATATTTAAATAGTTTAATAAATAAATATAAATATGTTAATATCCCCAATTCAAGTAAAAAAGAAGTCATTTTGAATTATATGAGTCTTGAGAAAGTGTTTTGCCCTGTCATTAAAATTATATTATATATATATTAAGATGAAATTTAATGATATGATTGAATTCTAGAACTATACTATTATAAATTGAATAAAGTTATATTTTTATACATTATTTTTTATATTTCAAAAAACGCTTAAAATAAGCTTAATGGAAGGAGTTGATTCAATTAGGGTATCATTTGTGCTTATTGACACAACCTACGCATCCCAAGTTAAAACAAAGAATTTTTAAAAGCCAATATTAAAAGAATTTTAATGTTAAAAATATAACTATATAATAAATATTCCGGCTCCCAATATTAAAACAAATAGTTTAATACAGCTAGAATGAAACATTTAGCCACTCAAATAATAACTGGAAAGTGCGTACATAATATAGTCCAATAAAAATGTTTGACATCATAAGTGCGTACAGTTGTACGAAACTTAAGCGTTCAAAATTCAATGGTTGCTTCAAACATTGATAGTTAACAAATTGAAAGAGAATGAAAGATACCTGGATACTTATATTAGGTTGTTATAAATAAATTGACGCATAGAATATATTGACGCATAAATAAATTGAAGAAAAGGTTGCGACAAATAAATTAACGCATAGAATTATAGTGTGGTACAATAATAATAGTACTTTTAGTAAAAAAAATTATCATACAAATGTATTGTGTTTTTGGTACAGATAAACTGACGCATAAAAGATCTACTCAGTTCTCCTACCCGTCATGTTTAATAATGACTTGTGTTTTTGATACAGATGTATGAAAAGATAATTTTGAAGAATTTGTTGACAGTACGTTGTGGATTAATCATCTATTATTAAGGAAAACAAAAACTGAAAATGATACATATGTATTAGTCCAGCGATGAGGACTGAGGGACAACAGAACACATGTTAAAGCCAAAAAATGAGGGGTTGAATATCTTCACAGATATTGTGGAGATTATACACTTTCATCTTTTTAAATTATCGAGAATGCTAAATTGTAATCTTCTGATATTATTCACCATGTAAATCCAATGTATCATGCAAAATTTTATGAAAAAAATGGTAACATGCAAATACATGCTAAAATATATTGATGTGGTATATATTGATAGTACTTTTCGAAAACTAACCCGTTTGTATTTGCAAGTTTGCCGAGAATTTAATTGTTACTTCAAATGTTAATAGTTGACAAATTGGAAGAAAATGAAAGATATTTCGATGTTCGTATATTAAGTCGGGAGGTATAGTTAGATTTGGGTGAGAGGTAGAGTCCTAATTAGATTTAGGTGAGAGGTAGAGTCCTAATTAGATCTGGGTGGGGTTAAACTTCTAATTGGGTTGGATAGACTCTTAATCTTATTAGACTTCTTATTTGTTATTTTTTTAAATCGACTTTTTTATTATTTCATGGGCAGGAATTTTTTTACTGTATTTTTAAATCGATTTTTTTCTCTAATCTGATTGGCCGATAAACCTTCTGGGTTGAGTATTTCAAATTTCGAATATATTACTTTTATATTATTACTAGTCCTTAACCCGTGCATATTTAAAATTTTAAATAGTATAAAATAAATAAAATAAATATGTTATTTTTGTTTAAAAAAATAAATATAGTACCAAACATTCTCAATCCGATTAAAAGAAAAAGAAGCGACTTGGAATGATAAAAAGCAATACTCCGAAATTTTGCCCGGGTGGGAAATAGAGAGTTCGAATGTAACAATCTTACCCTACATCTAGCAATTTAGAGAGACAAATTCCAATTAATAACCTATAATTTAGAAATCGTTTGTTGTCAATTATTTCATTGGAAAGAAGCATGTGACATTACTTTATTCATAAATAATATCGTGTAAGTCGAAAATAAGAGGGCAAAATTCATTGAACTCTATACACCAATATCAAATCTCGTACACCAAGAGAACCTGCTCGGATTCACATTAACATATCATTAATAGAAGGTAAATTATTTACAACTTGTCCAAATATAAACTAAGACAAAAGAATTAGGATTTATATATGATGGCAAAACGACATTTCACTCTTACACATGCATACTTTTGTATGGCTGTATAGGTGACCAACACATTGTATAACAATGCATCACATAAAACCCCACAAATTATTGGAAAAATATCAATCAATCAACCCAACCCTAAAGACTAAATGAAATTTAATTTGAGAGATATGCATAGTCTTGATGTAAGTGTATTTTAAACAGTCCAAAGAACAGTCACAATAAACAAATATTTTACGGGTACACAATTGTGCAATTTGATGAAACAAAGAGCAACAAATATTAGGTAGCATCCATATCTAAGGTATCTTCTCCAAGCCTGACGTAAAAATTCATCCAGAAAAAAATGAAAACAAAGGCAAATAATATCTCTCCTGTATACAAAAATTTAGTTGCAATGTTATCTATAAAGTTCTATACGCATACTGCTCTTGGTTTGTGGATAGATTTCGGAAGTGCCGACATTCAGAAAACCCTGAAAGTGCCAAATCTCGAGTAGTAATTTGCTAAAATCAGAGAGAAATTGATATGCATACTGCTCTTGGTTTGAGAGAGAAAGACAAAGATAGAGAAAGGGAAGTAAGAACGAAATTAGGGTGGAGTTCAAGGAGAGAGAAGAAAGAGATAGAGATAGAATAGGAAGCAGTATTGATTTGAAATAAAAACGAAATATGTGGTGGAGTTGCGGAGAAAATAATACTTTTTGAAAACTAACCTATTTGTATTTGTAGGTTTGCCGAGAAGTCAATGATTGCTTCAAATGTTAATAGTTGTCAGATTGAAAGAGAATGAAAGATCATTCGATATTTATATTAGGTCGAGAGGTAGAGTCCTAATTAAATTTTGGTGAGAGGTAGAGTCCTAATTAGATTTGGGTGGGAGTTAGAGTCTTAATTGTAGTGGGAAGTAGACTTCTATTTAGATAAGGTAGACTCTTAATCTGATTAGACTTCTTCTTTATTATTTTTTAAATTAATTTTTTTTATTATTTCATGGGCGGGAATTTTTTACTGTATTTTTAAATCGATTTTTTTTTCTTTAATCTGATTGGCCGATAAACCCTACAATCACTCTAGATTGAATATTTCAAATTTCGAATATATTATTACTTTTATTTATTATAGATTATAGATAGATTATTATAAATTATTATAAATAAGATTGAGCTACTGTCAAATAAGACCTTCAAAATTTAATATATTCATGTTAAATCTTAAGTTCAGGATATTCTCGTAAACAAACACCAAAATTAAGGATTTTAAAACCTAATAATCAATCTTAATTACCTCCCTTCACTTCCCTTCCCTTCCCTTCCCCTTCATTACCTTGCCCTCCTTTCCCCATCGTCCCCCCTCTAAACTAAATCCAAACACACCATTCAACTTCAATCAGAAGGGTTTAATTTTGCGTTTGTTTCCTCTTTCTCCCCTCTTCCTTACCCCATCTCACACCCATCTCCTCCTTTGCTCTTTCATGGAGTGATTAAAGCGTTTGAATCAGAAGGGTAGGGGGGCTTCTTTTCTCATTGTTTTCGTTCTTCAAGCCAAAGATCGCAATTTCCGGGTTGATTGAAACAGATCTATCTGGGTTTTCTCCAGTACGTTCCCTATTTGTGTTTCCTTATTGTTTTATGTGTTCGGTATTGGTTGCTCCTTGTGCTATCTTTTAGTACTGTTCATTTTCGTTTGTGTTGTGTTTGTATTCTGGGTTTGCGTCTAACCCTAATTTCTATAGTTTTTCTGCTTGGTGTCAAGATCTCGATGATGTCAGGGATTTTTTTCTATAAATTGAAGGATGCTGCACTTTCGAAGATATCATCTCTCTCTCAATCTGAATATCGGTGTAAATTTGCATGCTAATTTTGTTTGTTCTTCCAAGTAAACTCCCGATTTCTTGTGTTTTGTGGAACTGAATTGCAGTCTCTGTTAGTCTTTTTTTTTCAAATTTTATTATTGCTGTTGTTTATACCTTTGATGATATCTAATTTTGAACTTTCTTATTTTTACTGAAATGATGGAATCTTTAGACACATACATGATTAATGAGGTTCCCTTACTGGTGTTGGCTGATCATAAGTTTGGTAAAGCATTTGAAGATGGATGTACGTGTGTTTTTATGTGCATACCAATTATATGATCGTTATTGCAAAACTTGTTTATCCTTTGTTCATGTTTATAATTTGTTCCTGTAGCTGTAGGTTTCATTTTATTCTCAAATGGATACATAAATTTAACTAGGATGACTCTTGAAGTGTTGTATGATGATTTAGTTTAAGTTCACTGCTGCTGCTACTGGTTGACATGCACGTTATTGCTCTGTGGGGTTGTGTTAGAATCTGGTGTTATGAAGTCATTTCCTTTCTCATGTTAGATAAAAATTGCATTATTACCTTTTATGAAATCAACATATGTTGGTTGTCATCTTTTTTTTTTTTTTTTTTTTGGCAATAGTAATGTACATGCTTTGTTAGTATTGTTGT
This sequence comes from Portulaca oleracea, assembly GCA_029582165.1. Lineage (NCBI taxonomy): Eukaryota > Viridiplantae > Streptophyta > Magnoliopsida > Caryophyllales > Portulacaceae > Portulaca > Portulaca oleracea. The sequence goes on from CM055871.1 coordinate 5,100,535, forward strand.
TTATCACTGTGTAAGTTGTCCAAAATCTAGATTGTTATTATGGTGATATATGTTTGTTCTGGTTTCACAATTTCACATCAGAATTTCTCCTTTGTGGTGTTTTCATTGAACAGTCTCTATGTGCTATGAGAGTGGTGTGTTAGGACAATTTTAAATTTCACTTGTGCATATCATTCATTTCATCTCTGCTTTTAGGGCAGTGGTTCTAGTCTGTGGAGAATGAATCTGCAGCAAGCTACACAGCCTAGGTCTTCTGCCAATGGTTTTGGCCGGCGTAGGGGTGAAAAAGATAACAGTGCCAGGATGAAGAACAAGTTGCAGCCTGGAAAGTCAAACCCCAGTAGAGCTGTTGTGACCAACACAGGTGATTATATTCAGCTGAAGTGCTTCAACAATATGACTTAGAGCATCCTAATTATATTTTTTTGGTGAAAATAAATACAGATCTTATGAATGGTAGCAAAGGTGGAGGTGGTGAAAATTCTTCACAAGACTGGCTTGCGTATTTGACAACCTGTCTTATTGGACATCATGTTGAAGTACAGGTTAAAAATGGATCAGTATTCTCTGGAATTTTTCATGCAGCAAATGCTGATAATGATTTTGGTATGCTGACATTGATATGCATCCTGGTGTAATAATGCTTTTGTTTGCTACTTCAAAATTAGAATCTTGATTTATTACTAAGGGGTCATTTGGTTCACATTCTGTTGTGTATCTATGTATGTGTGGCAATAGCATCGTGAATTCCCATACTTAATTTTGGTTTCATGTATGTATTTCCTCGGAAGGAATAAATTGCTATAGGTTTCGCTAGTGCTACATTTCTGAGTTTACCCCTCATTCTCTACTGCTGGAACCGTTTCTATCTTTTAAATGCTGAACCAAACATATATATTTGGAACCAGAAGCCATGACCACGGTTTTCTGGTTTTGTCCTTGTTCCATTACGTTCTGCTTGCTGGTGAACCAAATGCCCCCTTAGTGATAATAATTATATGGTCATATAACTCTGTCTGACATTGCTTGTGAATGATTGCAGGAATTGTTTTGAAAATGGCTCGGTTAACAAAAGATGTCCCATCTAGAGGACAAAAGGCTACTATTGATTCAGTCAACAAATCTCCGCCAAAAACACTAATCATATCGTCTCATGAATTTGTTCAACTTGTAGCTAAGGTCCTACTGCATATGCCACCCTATTATATTATTTACTTTGACACAATTTTGGATGGTATAATATTTCATTACCGAATCAGATCAGTGTTCTTTTTAGCTTCCTAGTATGTTCTGGTTGTTTTTGTGATATGAGGAATTATAGCTGCTTTTTTTTGTATTTTTTTAATAAATAGGAATGAGGAATTATAGCTGCTATTATTGTAGAAGTTCATTTGCTTGATTTAGTTGCAGTTTTAACTCTGCCTTAGTGTTTTCAGGTTTTAGTTGGCATCAACCAATTTCATCCCATGCTTCCTTCTCATTATCTTCATTATTTGTTTTAGGATGTATCTATTACAGAGGATGGACTATCAAATGAATTCCAAGATGAAAAGCAGGGAGACATTCTGATAGATTCCTATATATCTCAATCTCGTCATGTTAAGCCAGAAAGAGAGCTCGAACGATGGGTGCCAGACGAAGATGTTCCACAGCGCCCAGAGCTGGAAAACATTTTTGACTCCCCATGGACTGGGTTGTTATAGTACTATTTTATTCTTTGTTTGCAAATTATATTCTTATTTCTCCATCTATCTAATTTTTGAGAAAGTGTACCAACACTATTTTGTTCCCTTTTTCTTTTTCCAAATATTTATCTCGGCCTTTGCTCAGCTTTGTCTGACGTAAGATTGTGCCTTGTCCTACAGGGGCTGGGACCAGTTCAAGGTTAATGAGAAGTTATTTGGAGTAAAAAGTACATTTAATGAGGAACTTTATACGACAAAGCTTGAAAAGGGACCTCAGATGAAAGAGCTGGAACAAGTAGCCATGAAAATTGCGAGAGAAATTGAGGGTGAGGAAACCCACGATCTTCATTTAGCTGAGGTGAGGTTGCTTTAAATCGATCATTGATTGATGATTCCTACTTTTTCAATTTAGCAACTTTTATCATGGTTTCTAGAGGTTTGAGTTTAATATCTCAGGAAAGAGGTACATGTGCTCTTGATGGCCTTGATATTGACGAGGAGACAAAGTATTCATCAGTGTTTAGAGGTGTTGATGATAGCGGATATGAAGAGGAGGATATATTGTTGACTTCTCGTGATGCAGAGACCTTTGGTGATTCTGCTCCGTCTGCCTTTGGTAGGTCCTTTGCTGATGTCACCACAGGGAAAAATGGGAAGAGCTTTGAAGTGGGTAGAATGTCATCTGGCTCATCATCGAGAATGGTATGTTTCTACCTTAAATTGGTTGACATTTTTCACAAATTGTGGTTGGGAGAGTGGCCAGTTCAAGTTGGTACTTTGTACATTCCAAGAATTTCGTCCATTGTCCAATTGGAAAGTTAGGAACATGGATTGCCATCTACCAAATATACATGACATATCGTGGTTGGGGATAGTTTTATATTATGAAACCTATAAAGTGTGGAGTTCATATTTCTGTGTATGCTAGCATATACCTCTAGTAGATTCACATCAAAATATGCCTAGAAATGTGTTTACATCTAGTTAATACATGTGGAGGAATCTCAGTATGCAATAACAGTGCCCCCATTATTTCGGGTTTTTCATAATCCAATTCTAGTGGTTCCTATGATTTTTTTTTGTTTGTTTTTGTTTTTGTTTTGTTGGAATGGCTAAGAATGTAGCTTTGAGTTTCCATAGTTCTTCTAGCACTACCTAGAAAAGCATGCCTGTTAGGTATGAGTTGTCATACCAATTCTTTCACCCTTCATAGTCACTTGGCTATGCAATTGAGCAGTCAAACTATGGCACGTGAGCATATTCTTCTTGCTTTATTTAACTTCTATGCACATAAGAGGATGAAAGAACATTCTTCTTTCCAGACAAACTTCATTATGATCTCAGATCCCCTGATTCTAGGATCATAATATTCTCCTTGATGGAGAAACATTGGGGGATAGGTTGGTTTAGGATCTAACAATTAGGGTATGTTGTTTTGGTGCCAGATGCTAGGTTCAATACTCTGTAGTCTATTGCATGTTGTACCGTATTCACTTGGTGTGCTGTGAGTTTGAGAGACTCACTGGGCAGGTTTGGTGCCATTTTCTTAGCTACTTATGTGATGCATGGTTGGATACAATCAACCTCGCTTATGTAAAGAGCTTTCTAGTTATGTTTTTATAGTCTTGTTTGTTTGTATAAGTATTACAATAAGGAAACCGCCTTGTGGTGATGAACTCTGAAGTCATGATTGCATTACAAAGTTGATCACATACATTACAGTAAACACCCAACAATATGCCCGTTGTTAATTGTAACTGTGGCTTTGAATACTGCTGACTGTTGAATACTCATAAAAGAAGGTTGGCTGTTGGCACTTGGTGATAGAAAAAGGATGGCAGAGAGGGGTGTGCAAACTCTTTGAAGGTACTACGGACAACATATATGCCAGAGTTGCCAAGATTCTGGTCCTCAATGTTGTCTGAAGGTCTAAATTTGTGGATTTGGGCATTAACCTTATACAACAATGTAGTTTTTGTAGAGTGTGTCCTATCTGTTAAAGGGATTATCAGGAAACCTACAATTATGGTAGCAACATATATGTATTCTACTGGATGAAATCTGATCAGTAAAGAGGTTTGCCAAAACAAGTTTAGGAGGCAATGACTGGCCTTTTGTTTCAGTGCTATTAGTTGTTAGTTGTTACCAAAGATCATTAGGTGTGTTCTTTATGCTACATATGCAGTATGCATACATACGACAACATTAATAATCTTGGTTGTCCGGAAAAGTATTAATATGTAAGAACACTATTCCCTAGGAATTACATGCCAAAGTGTTTGCACGAATAAATGAGGCTACCATTGTATTTTCTTTTTCTTAAGGAGGATATTAGCTCTGTAACTGATCCCTGTTGGCACGCTCCTTTAGGGTTTGTTATATGCTGATCACTTGACCTGCTGTAGCGCTTGCACCTTGATCAATGACAGTGTTTGATGACCCCCGTTTCTTTACAAGCTAGGTTTTTTTTTGGGATTTATGTTGCAGCTATACTTTAATGAGTTGAGTGGTTCTTGCACATGCATACATTCATAGATGAATGCATTCAAATAATTGTTTTTCTGACAGTTATATGATCTTCAGTAGTCTTTATTAACTGTCCTCTTAAAGCATGAAAGGTTGTTCTCTAGAGGGCTTGTGATAGCTTAGTATTCTATTGGTGCCTTACCTAGTAAGTGCTGACTCCTTCCTCTTCTGTGGTCCCTTTCCCCTCCAATATGTAACTGCCTTTTACAATACTGTTGTTGTGCTTATCCTTGAATATTGATGGTGTTCCACGAGGGGTTAAATATTGTCTTGCTTTGCGCAGGATGAGACTCAACCAGCTGATAATAAAGCTAACCAGGTGCTCTACCGTTCTGGGTCTCTGCCATCTGATGACAGTTCTATTGCAGGTCGTAGTTTTGAAGATGACAGAAGGTAATCTCTGTTCTGTTAGCCTGGTTTGTTCAGGGCAGAGCATGCTGATCTTGAGCCTGGCATATTAGTGTGTAACTTCTGAAATCTCTTTGGTGTATCTTTGAACTATAGGGTAGAAGAGAACCAAATTGATGAGCAAGCAGGGAATGCCTTTGTGGCAGAGACTGTAAGAAAACTGATAATGAGTTTCTTGACTATCATCTTATTTTCTGGTTGATTATTCAAAGACCACTTTTCTTAGTCATTGTCTAATTTTTATCTTTCCATTTCTCTTTATCTTTATCCTGCAGTCAAGTCTGGAAGCTCAGACAGGAAAGATCAATGGTGAGTTGTATAGTTTTTCTGCTTGCTGTCAACATATATGCTTTCTGCTAACCATAAATTACTCAACAAGAACAGCAACACAAGCATAATGATAAGGAAAAAGAGGGGGGGGGGGGGGGAAGGGTACTGCAACAACAATGATTGTGGAGTACTAATTTGAGCTGACATGACTGAGATCACTAGGCATTCATTTGCTATGTTACCTGCATTCTATTGTCTTCTGTACTTGGTGTTTATGCTAATTGATGGTGCCTTGTTGGCTATGTTGAATCATGTAAATTGTAGCACTTATAGCTGTTGATTCTAGTACTTTACTATTTCCAGAAAAAATTCGACGGGCAATATAGGGAGCATCATTTAGAATATCAAAGACGCTTACATCAATGCATAGCTTGTTATACATCTTTTGGTTTTGTATATGTTCAGAGTCATATATTGAGATCTTTGCTCTCTTAAATGTATGCCTTCGCCCCCTTTTGAAAGGTTTTGATTTCTGTATTTTAGCATCCTGTTTTGTTATTTAGAAGTTATACTATTTAAGTTTTACCTACATCATGGCGAATCATTGAAAGGATCTTAGTTTAAAAAGGCGTTTATAGACCTAGTGAGGCACAAGGCTCAAACCTTGGCACCTCAAAAGGGTGATGCCAGGCTCATTAAAAAAAATCCACGAAAGGCGCACCTTTGCTGCACCTTCTGAGCACCTTCTGTGCACCTTTTGGATCCCAGTGAAAAAGACATGTTAAAAAGATTCTTTTTGTTGCACTCCCTTCTAATTTAGTGTCCTCAGCCCTTAAACACCTCCATAAACACACAACTTTTGGTTTTCTCCAGTGCCTTGATGTGGGAATGATTTTCATGCATAGAAAATATATACATATGAAGTGCGCTTTGCATCCAAAAGGCGTGCGCCTTTGCCTTGGAGCCCATGCCTAGGTTCTGGGGCCCCCTTGCGCCTTTTTGTGCCTTTGGCTTTTTAAATCTAAGTATACATCTTGTCCTCCCCCGGTTTCCGTACGCTAACCTTTTTGTTGATTCAAATGAAATAAGAAGCACTAGCACTTGCAAGCTTTCAGGTTTTTCTTTTAGATGGTTTTAGGGAAGTTGTGCAGATTATTGTGTGAAAAAAGTGACTCTTACATGTGGAGTTGGATGTGTTCGAGCCTTTAAGTTATTGGAAGTTAGAAGCATGATATCAAGCTAAAGCACGGGTTCCTCTAAGTTTAATTTTGTGTCGGTAGGCATATCCTCACTGCTGCACTTTTCTGTTGTTGGTCAGACAGATGCAGGGATTGACTTATGTGTTACTTTATGATGAGAAGCTGAGCTATAGCATCTCTTTCTATTTTCATTTTTGTGTACTTTCTTGTATATTGTTTTCATATCAACATTTTGGGGAAACCTATAATGAATGCAATGGGAAATTGTATTATGTTTGAATTTCATTTTCAAAACAAATGAACAAGATCGGGAACATGAGGAACATTGTTAAGTCATGAGGGATTTGAAGGTGGAGATTGGAGAACGGGGATGGGGTCTTGTTTTGGCACGTGTGGTGTGGACGTTATCCGCTCAAGTCTCAATTACTTGATCTATTTAGGGTGACTCTTTTACGGTTAAGATTCCTTCTGAAGACTTGCTTCAAAGGAGAAACTTTAAGTTGAGTAACGGGGTGTTTTATGTGTCTTCAAAAGGAAGAGACGACAAACCAACTTCTTATCCATTGTCAATGGGTATCTCCTTTATGGAATGTTCGACAGTTAAACAATGTTTTTGTAGCTTGAAAAAAAAAATGATTGAAGGAGAGTTGGATTTCTAGTATGTGGAATTGGGTACCTTTAGCAGCTTGCTTGGTGCACTTGGGGTGACAGAGTCTGGGATTTTCGGGGCCAAGGCTAGATCTTTAAATAATTTCAAGTTTTATCTTTTGAGGACCTTTTTTGAGTTGGTATGAAGTTTTTGATGATGATAGAGATGCCACCTTGTTGGATTTGTTTATGATAAGTTGACTATAGAGAGCCTAGGGATTTGAGTCTTTGTGTGTTTTTGAGTTTGCCTACTTTTGTAAATGGGTGACATCCTGTTGGTGGCCGTCAATGTATCTTTTGATAACTTGTAACAGAAAAAATGAGGAGCATAGTATCCATCCACATTTGTTCATGGATAAAACGATTTGGGAAAAGGACTTAGAGGGGGTTGTCTTCTTAACTGTAACTGTAAGCCTTTCAGTAAGAACCACCCCATAAGTTAGTTTTTACTAAACATGGTGCTCACATTGGTAATGTTGTCTATTTCGTCTTAAAATCAGAAGTTGCTCTGGTGTCATTTTGTTTGGTGGTTTCTAGGATAGTCAAAACCAATTATAATCTAGTCTATAGCCCTAATATGGTCAAATCAAAGAGAAGCTAGTTTGTATGTTATGTAAGAAAAGTAGACCCTTCTAAGATGGTAAGTTAATTTTGGAGTTTGATCTCAGTTGTGGCTGGAATTTTGGGCAGATCATTGCATTTTATGAGCATTCTTAATGTTATTTTGATCTGGAACTCTGTATAAAAATGTGTGTTGGTATGTTTGTGTGTCATTTGGCATAATTTGCATGAGGGTTCCTCTCTTTTTTTGATTTTTTAAGGTTGGTCCACCAAGAACCCTATACCTCATGGGGGCAACTGTTGGGGGAAGGTATGGAAGAGGGAGATTGTTGGGGGAGGAGAGTCTCCATACATGGGATTTGGACCCACTTCCTTGGTGGAAAATGAATTTTCTCCTATATATTTCACCATTGTAGTGGTTGCATTTCAAGTGATGTTTATGTGGACATGGTTTTTCTGGGGTAAGCTGATTTTTCCTTGTAGCTAAGCTGCTTAACTATGGGTACTGTACTACTGTGCTCAATATTTCATCTAGAGAATGGTTTTACCTAGGATGGTTGGAGTCAAGTTCTTGATCATGGTATGAAGTTGACGTTTTTTGATTTTGTCGATATTCATTAGAGAGCTTTAGAATCTGATGTTATTTTGTTATTGCATCCATTCATTCATGGGTTGATTTTTGTTTTTCATGAATTTTATTTGATCAAAAAGAAAAGAAAGAAAAAAGATTTGTACTGAATTAATTTCGATTATGGTTATATTGCCCTTCTATTTGCCTAAGGTTTGTACTTCACGTGGATAGATTTTTTTCCTTCCATACAAATTTTCTCCTGATTCATTTTTCATTTTTTTTGTGTATGCTTTGAGGTTTCCCTTCAAACTCATTGAGCAGTCAGCTGAATGTCTGAGTTTAGATTTCACTTTAGTTTTTTCTCACTCAGTATGTATATAAACAGATGCTAGGAGAGATGGCTCAGATGTGTCGTCAATTGCACCAAAATATTCTAGTGTGTCAGCAAAGATTGAGGAGAAAACTAGTACTGGCGAGCCTTTGGAAGATAAGGCTGCAAAACTGCAGGTAGCCACTGAAACCACAAGATCTCGTGGAAGATCAGGCAGTTCTGCATCATTGATGTCAGAGGGTGGAGCTGCTACATCGGCACCAAGTGCTCCTGCGTTGTCGCCGAGTTCGTCTGTTGGTTCATTGTCTTCAGAAAAGTCAACATTGAATCCTAATGCAAAGGTTTGGTTTATGTTTGTTTTCATGCTAAGATATGTGCTTGAATGGACTAGTTATATGGGACGTGCTTCTGAAAGAGAACTTGCCATGATACCAATTTGATAGAGAACTTGCTCTATTACCAATTTGATAAAGAACTTGCTTTGATACCAAGTTGATAGAGAATAGGAAAATAACAAAATCTTAAAGATAAGAATTCAACACTCCCGTGTCGGATTCAAGAGAAGAATTCAACATCCCCATGTTGGATTCAAGAAAAGATTAGTGTCTAATCAAAGTAGGAAACTATAATATTCCTAACAAAGATAGGAAACTAAATATAATAAAATCATAAAATATACTAAATGTTGTTATTCCTAAATATATTAATTCTGCTTTCCATCATTCTCCTTGGCTTGAGAAAAACTCGCCTCTGGAGAGTTTGAATGAAGATATGCAGCAAGAAAATCAAGGCAACAAATCTCCCAGTTGCAAAAAACACGACTGTAAAACACGAAAATCCAACAAAGGAAGAGCAGATTCACTGCATCATACTTAGGAAAATAATGCACATCTTTGAGCTTCTCCAGGAAAAGTAGCTTCTTGCCATCAGAACATTCGTAGGAGGGAAAGAAGTCAAAATACTCTATTTTTTCCCTAGATTTCTCCACTGGTTTAACAAGATGACTTAACAGAAACTTTTCATAAGCAGGCAAGGTCTTGTAGTCATGTGTTGTTGAAGATGCCTTATCTTCAAGATTGACTTCAACATCATCGATAGAGGATATAACCGGCATCAATCTAGGCGTTGTAAGAGATGAAATTGTAGAACGGTCTGGGGTACATAGAGAAAATATGGGAGGCTCAAAAGTACCTCGGGAAAGTGTCAAATCCTGAGCATTGAAGATAAGAGTTATAGATAAATTAGGAGGTAAATTAAGTCAACATTAGAGCCAAGTTGTTCTCCCTAAGTATCAATTGAAGATTGCACACATCTCATAAGAGATGGATGACTTCCAATTACAAGACTCTTTTTTGTTATGACTTTTGAAAGTCCCCTATCCTAGAGGTAATTCTGTTGACAATTTTCGACAGGTCATAGAGTAATAGATAAATTAGGAGGTAAATTAAGTCAACATTAGAGCCAAGTTGTTCTCCCTAAGTATCAATTGAAGATTGCACACATCTCATAAGAGATGGATGACTCTCTTCCTTCATTTTCAGACGACTCTAGACGTGACTTCCAATTACAAGACTCTTTTTTGGAATGACTTTTGAAAGTCTCCTATCCTAGAGGTAATTCTTTTGACAATTTTCGACAGGTCATCCTCAAATTCCATCTATATTCCAGTCTGGCTCTGCAATCCTTATCTCACATCCTGGACTCTTTCTAACCACATCATGACATCATTGCTCTAGAGAATATCATGCAAATAATTTGTTTTTAAATTGGGAAGTAGTTTTAAAGCTCCAGGCAGCTTAATTAACAACCAACTAATAATCAATTATCCTATAATCAAAGCAAGAATTTAGCAAATTACTGAAAGCAGCCAACAAAGGTTCCCTTGCCAGCTTCCTGAAGCAACAAAACACAGCAGCAACCAACAGCGCATATAGCACAACAACAGTCAGCCAGAACTGGCAGTTTGGTGGTTTCAGGCAGAGGGACAGCGGCTATTTAGGGTTTCTGCCTTTCTGGGCAGATGGATTTTTTGCAAAGATTGGACGGCTGCAGAAATTAGGTTTAGGTGAGACTGAGGATGGACACTTGCTTTGATACCAATTTGATAAAGAACTTGCTCGGATACCAAGTTGATAGTGAACAGAAAAATAAAAAATATATTAAAGATAAGATTTCAACATCCCTGTGCTGGATTCACAAGAAGAAATCAGCTTCACCGTGCTGCATTAAAGAAATGATTAACATCCCAGTCCCAGCATATAATCAATAATCAGTAATAATCTATAGTCAGTAATAATCAGCAAAACCCTTATTTATATGTAAACAACCTTCCTAGTAAACAATAATATTCTTGACAAGAATAGGAAACTAAATATCATAAAATCATAAAATATGCTAAATATTATTATTTCTAAATATATTAGTTCTGCTTTCGATCAGCTTTTGCTCAGCAGGTAAATGTTCTGAAGTTGAAAACAATTGATAAAGTGTAGACTTAGGATACCTTTATTTACTTTGAGTCGAATTAATGAAATATCTTTATTTACTTTTAAGTGGATGTTGATTTCATTTCTCCCCAAACTGTGAAAACTAAAGACCTTGAAATATTTTGCTTGGCCTCTTTATAAACAATGTAGGATTTCCTTGATGCCTCCTGAATCATGCTAACGTATGGACTTTAATTTGCAGGAATTCAGACTTAATCCAAATGCCAAAAGCTTTGTCCCGTCAACTCCTTTGAGGCCGATGTCCCCTGCTAATGATGGTTCCTTCTACTATCCTCCTGCAATGCCTACAGTGCCACATATGCATGGCATACCAGTTGGTATTGGGGTAAGTAACTGATTGCACGTTGACTTGGGAGCTTTTCTATGTGGTGTTTCTCAGTTTAGAAGTTGATAAAATGTAATTACAGTCCTGCATGCAAACTGACATGTTTTTTTAGAAATACCCCACTTGTCCCCTTCCTCTTCTCTCTGAACTAGATAACTGCCTCTTGCTGTAGATGTAATTGAATGACTGGGTACAAGACTACTAGTTCAAGACATTAGTATCATAGCATGTTAAACTAGGGTGGATTTTTATGAAGTTTGTGAGTGAAATGTGCTGAAGGGGTGATGTTTATATTATTAGTTAACTGAGCCCGCAACTTCACTGGTTAAGTGGAGAGTTGGTTTTCATTTATGCTTATTTTTTGGGTGGGATGATATGATCGTACATTAAATTGGAAATTGAGAGTGAACTCTAGTCAAATCTTTTTGGTTATAAATAAATTTGGCAAAACAAAAGTTGGAGCTATGAACAATGGTTGTGTAACGGGGACTATACAGCAAACCTTTACTCAACTAGAAAAACACGGTGCAGACTGCAGGCTGAACAATTGCTTTTCTCTTTGCCAGTACCAGCATAACATTTTATTCCAAGGAATAAAATTTCATGTGTATGCATGATGGTCAAGCAGAAGCATGAAAATGACACTTAAGTCTAAGCTAACCTCCATAAACCATCAGCAAAGCCTTACTGTGGTCATCGCACAAACATGTCTGACCTCCTAAATGATATTTGCAGAACCCCTTGTACTGACGAGCCACGACGTTGTCAATCAATTTTTTGCCCCTTATGGAAAGGAGTGTCAACTTATTTTATTTCATTTTACTATTTTAAAAAAAATTGTACTTCTTCCATGTATTTCGGTTCATGGGGGTAAGGTTGCCTACTTTTGCATTCCCTAGACCGCGCTTAAACGTGTCGCCTGGGAGGTTGTTGTTGTAACTTGTACAGTTGTACTTCTTCAATGACATGTCCTATCAGTAGTGCAGTTATAAATTCTAATGAAAGGTCCCTGTATTGCTTTAGATTCACATTTGTGTTACTTTATTGGATGTTTGACTTTGACCAGCCTTAAATTTGCCATGGCATTTTGTGACAATGTCGATTCTCATTACTACTCTATGGCTTGCTGAGCGCGATCCTCCAAAAGGACACTTAGGACAAAAGGATTGGTCAACTGTTCACTGCAGTGTGGATTACCAATTTTGCTTAATCTGTCTGAATTGTGGAAGTCTATTTTTAAAGCAAGCCACATGACTAAATAGACTTGGGATTTGGTAACAATAGTTTGCTGGGGGTTACTTCTGAGATAGACCCTAGTGGGCCGGCTTGCTTACCCTTGTAAGAAAACACTAGCATTATTGTGACGTATCATCTGCCAATTCACCCTACGGAAAATCTCTTAAGCTGATCATGACAATCCTCAATTGCAAAGCCTTGAGTCCCATGTAACAAGACTTGTGCTACGACCTCTTGAGCACCCAATTTTCTTTTTGTGGTTTTTTTTTTTGGGGGGGGGGGGGGTGCGTGGGTGTTCATTGGATGTTTTGGATTGAGGTTTGTCTGTTACTTGGACCCTACAGTTTTGTTTAATATCCAAAAACCCTTGCAAATACTTTTTAGATCAAAGACTTGGATGTCCTTTAAATAAGTTCAAGTGTACTGAGATTTCTGAACGACTTCTCTGGACAACCTGTTCTTCCTGATACTTTGATTCAGGGACAATGAATTAATTCCCCCAGACTACCATATAGACTGACTTGGATATTGTGATGTGGACCTTGGAAGGGTTTATATGAGCAACAGGGTTTTGCTTATCCTCTGAGCATAGGGCAGGAGGAATGGCAGATTAATGACTAAATATCTTGTGCTTAAATTTCTGTGTTACACATTGAAAAAGTTTAAAAAAGTGAACTATTGGTTTTGATTACTAGTTCAGCTAGCTTGACTAATTAGCTGTTGTGACTGTGCCAAAGAGAACCTGCATCCCATGCCCTATATGCAGAGCCTTACTTATGGCATTGGTTTGACACTCGAAACGGCAAGTTTGGGTATCATAGGCTTGCATGACTCCTTTTCTTGCATTTTATGTGTGCCTTTTTGCCATTTCTTTTTATTCAGTCGTTCTCTATTGTTTCATAGATTACTGTTTCTTGTTGTGCTTTTAGGCTTTAGATACTCTTAGACGAGTCTAATGCTATTGTACTTATATAATGTATAATACTCACTGTTGTTGACGCGTTAGCCCTTATTGGAAAATGTTTCATATATTCCTTCTAAGGGTTGAGTCTTGTCATGTAGGGGGGTGGAATTTTATCTCTTGAGTTTTTGGAATTATTATGTAACTTGATAACGTCCTCCACCTCTATAGTTTTGTTTTCATATGACCTTAGTTTGAGTTGAAAATTATGTTGGTGAGAAGGGTGCTTTGGGTCCCCGCTAATTTTTTGGTGTTTTGGGGGAAAAGAAAGAGAGGGGGGGGGGGGGAGAGGGGGTTAAATGATAATTTTCTTTTAAATGAAATACCTTAGGTGTGGAGGGTCAAAGAGTAATTCCAAATTTGGGGGATGGATAACATTGTATAACTTACATTTACCCTACTTGAGGTTTGCTGTAATAATTTCACACCCCACCTTTGTGAAATAATTTTACCCTACCTCACATAACCTAAGTCTTTTTTAGCTGTTATAATTATTACACACCCCACATTTGCGAAATAATTTGTACCTTATCTCACAATAGTTGTGAGTGATTTTTACTTAACTTACTACAGCAGTAAGTGTTACTGAAAATCTAGATCTTCGAATTCTGCCATTACTATTGAAGATCTTGAATCTAAGACGACATTTGGTTGCCATGAAATGTCATCCTAGGGACAAAACAGGAAGCAATCTACAATGAAAATCTAAGTCTCCATCTACGCTCCATTAAACTTTCCCTAACTTCTCAATCCTCCCTTACTACCCTCTCCATTGCCGATCACGTAGATCAATCCTAAACCTTTTCGTGGGCGTCGATTTCCACCAAAATGTGAATATGCCGACACATAGTTAGTTATTGATTCATAAACTTCATGATTTAAGTTATTCATTATGAAAAAATAAGAAAAAGGTGATAAAAATACTCCTACTGGCTACTACAAGCTAAACGTTTCATTATCTAAGCTATTGGTTGCGTGAAAAAATTCTGCGACTAATATGATATCGATCGCTTTGTTAAGTCGTCGTAGCCTTGTTATGTTGTAGTGTTGGAGTAACATTTACAACAAACCTCAGGTAGAATAAAAAACACTTAGAGTTTATGTGAAGGTAAAAATTATTTCACAAAGGTGGGGTGTGAATTATTACACGAAACTTCAGGTAGGGTAAATGTAATTTACTCAGATAACATTTACCCATTACCCATATGTCAAGGAAGTAAGTATGTGAAAGCTATTCGCACTTGTTGCCTATATCCGCATGATTGCATCTACCTAGAAATTTGTTAGTTGGGATCCATTCTTGGTGACGATGAATATTTCCCTTTTCCTTTTAATTTTTAATCTTTGCGTGCTGCTAAATGCCTTTAAATGTAATTAAAAAAATACATCACTTACAAGTCGCAAGGGGTCGCAAGAAATCTTGTTGGATGCGTGCTGGTCATTGTGTGATGCAAACAAATTGTTTTCTTCTCCAGTTAGTTATTCCTTGTTAGAGGCAGTGATGCTTCATGATATCTTCTTGATTGGACCAATGACATTTTGGTAGGTTGGACCATCCTATGTGGGACCTCAGCCTATGCTTTTTAATCCACAAGCTGCAGCAGGGCAGCCGCCACAAGCTTATTTTCCTGCAAATGGACCGCAGGTAATCTCACTGACTCTTAACTCAGGAACCATCTGGAATTTCTTAAATTAGCCATGAGAAATACTGATTTTTTATACATGATTTTCCAGTATGGGCAACAGATGATCCTTGGCCATCCGAGGCAAGTCATGTACATGCCAGGGTATCCTCCAGTAAGTAAATACTTCTGATTATTCATATGGCAGTCCTTCAGTATATGTTCAAATGCTCTGCAAGTAAAGCCTCTTTTCTAAATAAAAATCAATTTCGGGGTGTCTTGGGTGCAAAACTTTTTAATTGCATCCATTTGAATCTCTCCGGTCTAAAGAAGAGGGATCTGCTCTATTTGCAAATTGGAAATCCTTGCTTTGGAGCATTCTTTTTTCTCTTGGACTGGATTGCACGTAAAAGGAGATGTATTCTGAGTGTCGGTCTTTTTAACAGGAAATGCAGTACAAGGGAAGAGAATACTAGACATGATAATAATGACAATCATTCAAGGTAGCGCTGAATGCTGTGTGGAAGCAATAACAAATGGAAAATTCGAGGAGCATTTTCTGTCATTTCTCATGCTCCATGTCTATACGGAAGGTGCAGTTCCATCTGCTTGAGGGACAATGCTTCTGGTAGCTTCACTTGTATTTCTATGTTTTGTAAACTCGTTCTCCCTTTAGATTTTGCTTGTTCTCTGATTATGAACTATATAGGATTACATTTAGGACGGATTTTAGCGTTTTTAACTGTCATTTTCTCCCCCCCTCATTCATGTGTAGCATGTTTATACTAATCTTCTATACTAAAAAAAAAAGAAGTTAGGAATTGTGTTGTGTTTAGTTTTATTGTTGCACCCTTTTAAGTTTTACCAGTTGTGTTTGTTTGTCAATTGTGGTTGGGTTTTTTCATGTTTGATTGCCAGCTTGAGACACTAATTCGGCATAAATAAAGGAAAATATGAGCATTCTTTTTCTCTTGGAAATGAGAATCTAGCTGAATTTGTTCTCAATGGTCCTTTATGGATATTGGTTTTGCCCATTTTGATGAACTGCTTTTTGATATTTTGTTGAGCCCTGTTCAACTATGTTGTTAGGACTGGACTGATCATTGAACCGGTTAGCCCAATCTTAGCCACATTTGCAGTCAGTTATATGACCATAAGACATTGTTGATACTTGATGAGCATAACAATAATGGTATGGTATGGTGAATCCTGGGGGAACTGTGACATCCATGTTGGCATTTTAATGCGGTAAAAGAAGTTAAGGAAATATGTCATAAATATTGATTTCCCAAAATACCTTTGTTCATTTTTAAATTTCTATTTCACCCTGATTCATTAAAGCCTATGTTGTCAGACCCGGCCTGATGACCAAATTGGTTGATCAAGTGGGCCGATGGGTCAACCGGTTGGACGGGTTGATCTGGTCAAAACCGGCATGACCCGGTCACGAGTAAACAAAAAATTTAATATATTTCCTAAAGACATTAGATACAACACATTTCCATAACACATTCATCATCCTACAATCCTCGCTGCTGAATCAAACAAAGATTAGCAAAACTAAATTGAAATTGAAAGTTAAACTTAACAATTGCACGGCCCATCTGCTCCATACATAGCCTAGCCAATGCCTAAAATTGAGTAATTTCAAATTTCTGAATCTGCAACAACTACACAACCAAATTAAAACGTCAAATCAAATAGCCCTAGAATTCGAATAGGCAAACTATCGACCAATGAAACAACCCATGGAATTAAACAGTGTTTAAACCACGACAACAATAAACTCAGTCACACCACAGATATGAGATTGAGAAGGAGAAAGGCTTAGCAACAACAGTAGAAGAAGCAACAGCAGTAGCAGTAGAAGACGCAGGACGGCAGTAGGGAAGGAAGGGAGAATGGTGACGATGAGATTGGGAAGGGAGGGAGAATGACGCAACAGCCACTCGAACAAGGGAAAGCTGAAGAGAGCTTAGGAAGGAGAGAAGGCTCGTAGCTCGATCTGGCAAATAGAAGGAAGAAGACGCGTGAATTTAAGGTTTAGTAATGATTTTTTTTTTAAAAAAAAAAGGTTTCAAACCAGCTGAACCGGTCGAATCACCGGTTTCGGTTCAAACCGGGTGAACCGGTTCAGTCAGATTTTGAGCGGTTTAACCAATAAAACGAGCCATACATTAACTCGGACCGGTTTCATCACCAATTCCTGGTCGGACCGGCAAGTCCGGTCCGGGTCTAACAACATAGATTAAAACTACCAATTATTATTATTATTATTATTATTATTATTATTTTGATAGAAGAGCTTAGTGATTTTATTCATTGCTCAACTCAATGTTACGCGCAACTCAATGTTACGCGCAACAGCATATAAGAGTTCAGTAATAGCTTGATTAACTTGCTCAAGTATACTACTAATGAAGATGCCCGTTTCTTACTAGGAAATTGCTCCAACTTTCAGTTCTGTAACCAAGCTTAAAGAGTCTCCCTCAAGTGTGATTCTCTTGTAGCCCAACTCCCATGCTTTTGACAGAGCAAACTGAGCAGTGCGCCTTGGCCACCTCTGCCCCACAAAACCCGCGACCTTGCTTCACAGCAGCATACGACAACTCCCCTTTAAAGTCCCTAGCCACCATTACCCGAAAAAGATGCGTTTTGGCAAGGGAAAGATGCACATTAACAAGGGAAACATTTACATTGATAAGGAAATGTTACACTTTGAAAAGGAAAAGATACACTTGAGCAAGGAAAAAATGCACCATGATATGGAAAAGATGGACCTTGACAAAGATACATTAAAAAGACAAAAAATATATAACAATTATAAAGTACCATGGGCCTTGATGAAGTGGGCTACCCCTTTAGATCTCCCCAACATTGATCAAAATTGGTTACTCTAAAACACCACCATTATTCTTAATTGATAAAGTACTAAGAGATTTTGAGGGAATGGTTTCAAAGGGCTTCAAAATACCCAATATTTCATTTAATATTCAAAGCCACCCCATTCTCTTTTTTCACCTTAGTA
The DNA here is from genome assembly GCA_029582165.1 of Portulaca oleracea. NCBI lineage: Eukaryota > Viridiplantae > Streptophyta > Magnoliopsida > Caryophyllales > Portulacaceae > Portulaca > Portulaca oleracea. The sequence continues at coordinate 5,118,413 of CM055871.1, forward strand.
TATATTCAAACTGTTACAAAATAGAAAGAGTAGGACAAAGGGTTTTTTGCTTTTTGGACCTCGAACTTTGGGGGTATTTATTTTCTAGACCCCCATATTTCAAAGTTTACATTTGGGACCCTATACTTTGTGGACCCAAAAATGTGGCCCAAAGTTATGTTTGACTCCGACGATGACCTAATTGTTGCCTAAACTTCCCGATATGGCCTTTTATCATTTTTTCCTTCTTTTGACTATTGTTTTGAAATTGACCAAACTTTGACAGTTAAAAGTGTCTAAAATTTATGGGTAAAAAACAGTAGGGTAAAAGTTAAATTTTGGTAACTTTTTTTGGCAAATTTGTGCTCATATGGGGGTTGGAAATCGTGCAAGAAGATGAAGAAGAAGTTGCGGTTGGAAATTTTCGAAAGAAAAAGATCGATAATAGCTTTGAAATATGGGGGTCCATATTGTTGCCGGAGACAAAGTATAGGGTTCATATTGTTGCCGAGACAAAGTATAGGGTCCAAAATATAATATTTGAAATATGGGGGTTCAGAAAATAAATACCCCCAAAGTTCGGGGTCCAAAAAGCAAAAACCCCGACCTTAGGGAGAAGGAGAGCACCCTAAAGTCAAAAAAGTGCCAAGTACAAGTACCTACTCTAATGTGTGTAATCAGCCCTCACGCCACGAAAATCTGATGAAAAATAACAATAAAATCAACCCTTAATGTGTACAAATCAATGACAGGGCCGCAAGCGCACGGGTATGATATAACACGTCAAGGTCGATCACACAGGGACTCAGTCTAGCAACACAGTAAATAGCCCTCTACTTGATTGCTAAGCTAATAAGGTTTTGGATTTTTGAAGGCTTTAGTAAACTAATTAAAACTAATAAAGCAAGGAAATAATCTAGGGTTTAATCAAATGGGAAAAACTTCTAGGGATAAGCTTTCCTAGCAATGAATTTGATTATCAAAACCTAGTTTGTGCAATTATTCTTTCAATCGAATCAAGAATCGATAATTACTAGAATTCTTCCGCTCTTTCGATGCTTAATAGAATTACTTCGACTAACCTAATTAACAACTTTCGTATGCTTTTCAAGTTAGTCAAAGTTGAAGAACTCCAATTATCCAATTATCAAAGTGATTCCCTACTTTACTAGTCTTTTCTCAAATTTCGCAAAATTAGGTAGAAAAGTTGGTTGTCAGATTATCCTAATTCATCTTTCAATACTTCTTAAGCTAATCTCAAATCACAAGTATTCAAGCGCTTAAACAATACCCATGAACATGAAGAACACAACTTTCTATTGATTCAAAATAAGAATTCAAGCACAAACTATGAAAATTCTAATCAAATAACATTGTTTCAGTTTGCAAATCCCTATAAAACTAAAGTCTACTCACTCATAATTATCGAAAACATGATGAAATATCTAAACATGGTATTCAAACATCAAAACGAAAAGGAGATGAAAAGGATGGAGCAATCTTCAGTGAAAATTCCGACAAGTCTCTCGATCTTGTTAGAATTTCCGTCGAATTTTCGCTTTGATCTTCGCCTTTTGTTTTTCTTGATTTGATATGTAGGAGAGGGAGATGTAGTATGGAATAAGATAGATGATGATGAATGCCCCTTGACGACCCTTTTATTCTCTAAACCCCCCCCCCAAAAAAAAACTGAATTTCTTTCCACGCCCAAAAACGGACGAAAACCGCATGCCTGGAATGTTTTGGCCTTCACTCCGGATCGAAGGAGTCCCTCCGGGCAGCCCGAAGTGGTTGCTGTCCAGCTTTTCCTTGGTCCAATTTTCGTGAAAATTTTCTGGCGGTTCGATAGTACTTGGAGGAGGTCCGTAGTGCACTTGCCTTCACAAAAAATTATAGGAATCTTGGTGTTTTGGCCTCAAATCCTACAAATTTGCATTAAAAACAACACCAAGTGTAATATGGAAATTGTGATATAAATCAACATTTTTAATCAAAATTATTCCTAATCCGCTATCAAAACTCGCTAAAATTCTAGATGGAAAATGCACTTATCAAACCCCTCCATGCTAACTCTTTGCTTGTCCCAAAACCAAGCAAAAAGACTCAAAAATAAAAATAAAAATAAAAATAAAAATGACTCAAATCTATTTACACACCCCCTCAGGTAAGCATTAGTAGAACTCTCAAGCAACTAGATCTAACCAAACACTGCCCCAAAGTGATTGAAACATTTTAGCACAAGGATGAGGGAAGTTTTCGAAAGAGATTTAGAAGAATTACACCATCAAGATCGAATCAATCACCCCGCCATCACCAATGTTAGCAAGAAAACACATGTATGAGCTTGAAACTAAGAAGGTTGAGAGCAATCTTCACTCTTGGGAATGTGGAAACACTCCTCTCATGTGTTTGAAAATGAATACAATGATGGTTCTCTCAATACTCTAACCTGTGAAACAATCTACCATATGCTTGTTAAGCATCTTAATTTTCCACCATTAGTATGCAAAATGCAAATGACAATCAAGAGGACTTTGAAAAGATTGTAACGGGGCTAAGGTTAAGGATAAGGGACATAAAATATTTGGATAAAGTGGAGCTTAAAGCCAATGCTTGGAGCTAACCTCACCAAATCTTACATTTGTTAACCCCTCACCACAAATAAACAATCACACCAAACCGAAACACTATTGAAAATCGCCTCAAAAGTAGAAATCTTGCTTGCCAAAACACCTTGTACTTCTCCTCTTTTCTTTTTTTTTTTCTTTTTTTAATTCTATTCTCTACTCTTGATTTTGGTTTCTTTTTTTCTCTTTTTTTTTTCTTTGATTGTGTGAATGGCAAATTAGCTCATATACAGAATACTAGGCATTATTCCAATATTCAACCCATGTTGAAGCTACATAAGTGGGGAACAACTCAACACTTTCTTTTCACAACATTTCCAACATATGAACCACGAAAGCTCCACCATTAACCCAACTCGTCACACTCAAAACACTCCAAGCAATGACATAAGGATGTGAAGTACGTATTCGACCAAGGCTTATAATACAGGGTCATCAAAAAGGGGAGTGTTCAAAGGCTAAACAAAGGGTTAAAAGCGGAAAATTACATATATGCAGGTGGCTATTTGGCTATGTAGCTACAAGATGTACAAATGAATGCCTCAATCATGTTGTCAATGCACAATGCAAGATGTAGTTTCAAAGAGATGCAAAGTAAGTTCTAGAGATTGCAACTAAGGTAGAGTCACACATGGAAATATGAGACTAATAAAAGTGATTAGTCATTTTGGCTTAATGGTCTCATGGGTTTTCGCTCAACAACCAAACATAGATCACGATATTTCATATGCTAAGCTCACTCCAAAGGATCAAAAAGGGCAATAGATCTTCATTATCAAAATGCAATTCAAAACCAAGAAGCTTTCACAAACTCTTTTCAAAAATTTTAATCGCAATCGGGCTAAACAAGATCAAACAAAGTCACAAGAAAGATCTACCATGCCTAATAAACATCACAAGAGGATTTCTACCTAGGCTAAGTCTATCCTATTTTTTTTTTTAATTTTCTAATTTTTTTTTCATTTTTTTGAATGCAATAAAACTATCCTATATGCAATCTAGATGCAAATGCAAAACCTAGCAATTAAAAAAAGAAACTATGAAAAGACGAATAAGAGAAACTACGACAAAAGACCAAGGTGAATGCAACTATATGCAATCTATATGAACGTAAGGCATGTACATATGCACCTATATACAAAATTCTCTATTTACACCATTCAAACTCAACCACAAAGTTCAAACCAACCCCTCTATGATCGGACACAACATTGTCTGTCCTCAATGCTACAAGACTCAACGAGAGGGATTGGGAAAGGGAATGGTCACTCCTAAGGAGGAGGTGGGGATATGGGAAAGGGATTTGGGCACCATGGTAAGCAAACCAATCACGCGTAGCAGACAAGCAATCACTCATATGGGTCAAGCGAGTTTCCTGCGACGAAACCATACGACGGAGGTCGGTTTGTTCCTCGCGCATTTCTAGAAGAAGACAAGACAACACTTAGATCAAGGGTGGTGGGAGGTTGTCTAGAAGGGGGCAAGGAAGGGTCAGGTTGATCCTGAATAGGCGGAGCTCGTCCACCCTCCATCTCGAAAACGAGGCTAGCCTTGTTTTACAAGGTGGTTCAGGCGACATTGGGCAATTTCATGGCTTGCCCATTAGGGTATTTCCAGTGAATAGTCCCACCCTGCATCATTATGAAGTACATGCTAATCAAAGCAGATTGGTCTAGCCTTTCGGACCCTAGAATCCTAAAGTCCTCATTCGGTACTATTCCTAGCGATTTTGCAATCGCTGTCACAACATCCGCACACACAATTTTCCCAGTCTTCCTATTGGCTACCTCTTGCAAGTGAGTGATTAGAAATGAACCGGGATCCATAGGTTCAGAATAATACATATTTTCCAACAAAAATACCTCGGACACCCTAGGCACGTTATAGCTATCTTCCCTTGAGAAGAAGCTCGTCACAAAAATGCGTTGAGCTACTCTAAAAGCGGGGTTTTTAACTTCAGTGGCCTTAGACTTGCTAGAGTCGTATCGAGGGATCCCATTTATGCGATCCCATAAACTGTTCGGGTTGTACCTCTGAGGCACCCTACGGCGCAAACATCTCTAGGAGGGGGAAAGTGAAATATATCATTGAATTCTTTTAAGTTCAGTTTGTAATCATGACCACGCAACCTAAACTTAATCAACCCCTCTTGACAGAATTCACCACGTTGGACCTCAGTAAAGAGACTGGTCAAAAATTCAATGGTCAAGTCCGAATAGGATGGTTCTTTCATGTTAATAAAATCACCCATCCCACCTCGAGCAAACAACCGATTCACATCATCAAGAATACCCATACTATGCAACAAATTCTCATCACAATATCTAGAAGTATTGAAACCACGATATTTCAATCTAGTATTGTAACGCCCCAGAATTTTCAGGGTTTTACAGGTATAATTTGCTACTTGTATGATGAGTAAATTGAAAGTGTAAATCGTTACCTGACTCCATGGCTGCTTGGTTGGCGGCACGTAGTGCTCGAAGCTCCCGTGCATTCGCTTGCTGTGACGTTTCCCTTGTGGTATCAATTCTTGGCTTCTTCTTTGGGGGCCATAATAGCAAAATTTGAAGGACAAAGCTCAAGGTAGCGCCAACCCGTCAACAACGTGGGATGAGAAGAATGGTGAAATGAGAGAAGTTGGAAGAGAATGGGTTTTGATGATGGAAATAGTGTTTAGAATAGGGATTAGAGATGGAAAAGAGAAGAAATTGAATGAAAAGTGAGAGTGGTGGTAGTCGAATTTAATGGTGTGGAATTAAGGTTTATGGAGGGACGGTGAACTGATATGAAAGAGGAGGGGGTGAGAAAACTCAAAATCCAGGGCTGTTGTGTGAATGGGTAAAGGAATGGAAGATTGAAATAGGAGAATGGAGGAAGAGCAAGTAGGGGAGAGAAAGAGAAGAGTGGGGACGGTGAATGAATGGTGTCGTTGCTACGCGATGAGAGAAGGAAGGAAAAAAGGGATTCGAAGGGCTGCGCTACTGTGTGAACAAGGAAGAAATGAGAAGAAGAGGAAGAAGGATGGGGGGGTTTGAATTGGAATGTGAGCAGAGGAAGATGAATTGAAGAAGAGGACTATGGAGGATCGAAGAGAAGAAGAAGGGAGAAAGGAGGAGGAATTTCAGCAGCGAAGAAACCCAAAAGACCCATTTGCGCGAAGCTGCCACAGACCAGAGAACAACCCACGGATAGCCTGGAATGGGCGCTTGATTTTATATAGAGTTTTTAGGGCTCAAAACCTATCAGTTCCATGCTTTTTATATCCGAAATCCGTATTTTTATGTCAATTTCTGTGATTTATACACTTGTTCGCGAGATTGGTGTGTTTTGCAGGAATTAAGGAAATTATATCAAAAAGGATGGAAAGTTGAAGAGAAAATGGGAAAAATCAAAGAAAATAAAAAAAGAGTTGAAGAAGAAGGGAAAGAAAAGAAAGGCGGCCCAGATTGCCACGACCCAAGTCCAGCTGAGACGGAACGACAAGGCGCGACCAGCGTTCTCAAAACGCAACCAGCGCCTTGTCCAGGGACTTTGATGACGGAGAAAGAGCAAAATGCTACCAGCGCTTTTCGGGCGCAGCCAGCGCCAAGACACGGAAGAGTCCCGCTTTTGAACAAAACACATCCAGCGTTTTGTGCCATAATCCAGACCTATAAAAGGATTCGAGTCCGCCGTTTCCAGAGAGCTTCTTTTTGTTAGTTTTTATCATCAGTTGTCGAGAGTTTTAGAGAGCTTTTTAGGGTAGATTTTAGATACTTTCTTTACAGTTAATTCACAAACATTGTTATTAGATTAGATTGTTGCTTGTGATCGAAGAACACGAAAGAGATCGATTCGGGTGACACAAAGAGATCGATTCCGCCATTTCGAACACGATTATTTCTATTTTACTTTCATGCTTTCTTGTTCGTGTTTAGATTTTGCGATGTTTACTTTTAGTAATATGAGTAGCTAATTTCCTTTATTTGGGGGATAAACTCTATGTCTATTGATTGAGTTTGAATACAGTCTCGGTGTTAGGTTATCCTTATATTCGTTTAATCCGTGTGTATTGTATGTTAATTTGGCAACAGAACGACAGTTTGAGTCTTTACCTAGTTTTAGATTCTCAACAATAGAACGACAGTTTGAGTCTTGAATTGGAAGGCATAGATTGAATAGGTTTAGAAAATAGTTAGACATAATGATTCTTGCCTAGGGTCAATTTATAATAAGTTCTTTATCTTTGATTGGATTAAATAGTTAGAAATAATGTTTAGTTTAATCACTGTAACTCACTTTGGATCGAAAGATCGATGTGATAAGGCCTAGAAAGATTATAGGCCCCAAATTATCTTGTTACCTGCACTGAGATTGTTGATAATTTGATTGATTGACTAGAGTGGACTCCCCTAAACGCTTTTAATTAAGTGGTTAAACCCTAAAAATTCCTGCTTTCTTAGTTTAGTTTTAGAAAAAGCTTACCACAACCCTTGGATCGACCTAGCATTCTTTGTAGCGAATTAGTTCAGTGCGTGGTTGAACGCAAATCCATGAGAAAGAACGATATTTATTACTACACAGACCCGTACACTTGCGGTACACAGACACCTTATACTTTTAGGTCTGTCAACGCTACCAGCGGCTACTGAAGAGAGGGCCTAGCGCTGGTTATCACGGACCGGAACGAGCACCACGACTACCCCGGAGTGAGCGCTAGACGCGTTTTTTGATGGGGTCGGTATGCCGCAGACCACGGACCGGAGCAGCGGCCACGGTTCTTCCGGAGTCGATGCTGCCTACTATTGCAGTTTTGCCTCACCCACAGACAAGTTTTTTTTTTCTCTTTTTCTGTTCTTTCTCTCTCTATTATAAATCTCATACACTCAATTCTTATTTCACACTCATTTTTTTTTCTCTAACTCTTAATGACTCAAAAGAATAAATTCTAACACACTCACAAAGTCTTTCACTTACAGAGTTTCATGCACCTCTTTTTTTCTTCGCTCAAACTTATTTTCACTCAAGCTCTTACTAGCTCATATAAACACACTCTTTTTTTCTCTCTCAATAACAATCACAAACTCATTTTTTGTGCTTTTTTTTCTTATCAAACTAAAATTCAAAAATCCTAAAAACCCTAAAGAAGAGGAATAAAATAAAATCAAAGGGATGAAAAATCCTAAAGAAAAATTCTAAAATAAAAGGAATGAGAAACCCCTAAACAAAGTCCTAAAGCATGAAATAAAAACTAAAACAAGGGAAAAAGGAATGAAAAACTCCTAAAAGCTCAAAAGAAAAAAAAACAAAAACAGGGAAATAAAAATTCTAAAAGAGAAAGAGAAATGTTCTAAAAATAGAACAAAATGAAAATGGTAAAATATAAGGAAATAAGCTTGAGTTGCCTCCCATGAAGCACTAGTTTACCGTCTTTAGCTAGACCATGCTTACCTCAAGCTCGTGCGGGGTCGGAAAGGGCGTGGTATGTGGCTTTCTCTTCAATTTGATGATGTATGGCTTAAGGCGCTGCCCGTTGACCTTGAATGTGCCGATGGATTCACTCCATACTTCCACCGCTCCATGGGGGTAGTCCTTGATGACTTGAAATGGTATGGACCATTAGGATCTCAGCTTTCCCGGGAATAGTTTCAGCCTCAAATTGAACAAAAGGACCATGTCACCTTCCTTGAACATCTTTGGCAAGATGAACTTGTCATGCCACTTCTTAGTCCTCTCCTTGTAGAGCCTCGAACTCTCATAAGCTTGCAACCTCAACCCCTCAAGCTCTTGTAGTTGGAGGGTCTGCTTCTCACAGGCCGCCTTGGCATCAAAGTTAAAAGTCCGGATTTCCCAAAACGCTCTATGCTCCATCTCCACGGCCGACCACGGGTAAGTGACACGACTTCCCATACACTAGTGTAGACACTGGATTTTGGCACATAAAATATATAGCATATCTATATATGTATAAAAAAAAAACCCAAAATAATGAAGAAGAAGTCGGAAAAAAAAAGCCTAAGTATGTGCACCTTACACATACGAGCTCACTTTAGAGTTGCATGCATGATCACGTGCGCATTTTTACATAAGAAAAGGACAAGTCATGCAAGTCACATGCAAGTACCGTACAGAAAGGTCAGAGGTTCGAAACCTCACAAGAACATCACAAAAAGCATTTCATTAAAGGCCATTCTAAATAGAGTTGTCGTCCAGTGTGAACCAGCAAGTTCCAACGCAAACCTATTCACACCTCACCGTCCAACGATGCATGGACAAGGGGAGATTCATTCCCCCCATTTGTTGACAGCCTACCGGCCACACGTGGTTCATTCACCACGTGTTGTCGTCCACTCTCATACACTCCCCCCTCCACCTAGTTTTCTATGTTGTTGACTGCTCATGGCCGAGAATGGATGTATGTGTATGCATGCTTGTATCGTCTACTCCTTCCTACACCTATAAATACCTTACTCCTCTTAAAGACAAACTCATTCATTAACTCACTTATTCAACAACTCAATCTCTTATTCCATCCCTCTCTTCTTTACTCTCAAATATCCATTCTTGTCATTCTTCTAATCTCTCTTCTTCTATTATCACTCCTATCATCCTACCATCTTTCTTATCACTTTAATCTTCATCTTGTTAACTCCATAAAAACCAAAACACATATATCCTCCATCCATCCCAAAAAAACCACAAAAAGTCTATATTAACTATCTTAAAAAAACCCTACAAAAGACCCCTCTTTTCATCCCTTTTTCTACCATCTTTTCCATCATCTTTTGGTTCACTTTGGCATCTTGAGAGGAGAAATATAAGGGTATCAAGAGGAGTATCTTCAAGCAATTTCAAATGCTAAGCAAGGCCTCTTCTTCACTTAGCACAATGTAAGCGTTTAAGTTCTTTGTTTTCTTGTAAATAAGGTGTTGTACATGTACTTTTGTTTCTTACAATTCATGCTGCATGTTCAATGAAATAATTCTATAAAAATCTTATTTATCTATCTTCCAAACTTTATCGAAAACACACTTAAAACTTTTAGTAGAGTCTTTCCTTTTGTGAGAGACGAACTCCTAAGGTTCCTACTTTCGAGTTCGTAACCTTACCCTCAGATCCATTCTTGGATTTCGCAGACAGAGTCTTTCTTGTTTTCTTTTTGGTTTTGTCTTGGCTTTTCCCTTAAAAATTAGGTGGCGACTCCCATTCCGAACCAAAGCACATCGGGTTGCATAAACTATGGTAAAATATGGTTTTACAATGTGCCAATGCAAATTTAAGGTTTTCTTTATATATTTCTAAATAATATTTGCATAAATCGCTTTCTTCCGCGCCTAACATTTTAACAAGAAAATTGGGTTAAATTTAGAAGATTTTGGAACAAGCGGATGTTCACTCTTAGAAGTTTAATTCAATTACTCATGAAATGCACAAAGTAAAGGGAAAGTGATTTTACAAAGTATTATTCCTGAAATGTATAATTAAACCCTTAAAAAGTTTTCAAATGTTCAAACCCTAGCACAAATCACCGAATTACACCCCCAATCCGTGTGGACGTTCGGAAGCCCGAACGGCGAGGAAAAATGTCCACAGGATTTTTGGCGACTCCACTGGGAGCTGTAAAATTTTAGTGTGTTTTAAAAATTTTGGAACAAAGATAAATTTTTACTTTATAATATTAGGTCATTCTTTTTTAGGCATAAAAGCATTGTACGTACCGGGCTACCTCTTGGTCACGTATGTGGGCTAGGTTGCACTTAAAGCGGCGGTTTAGGTTTTCTTTAAAACTACAAAAAAATGCCCATGGGATGTCGGACCGGCTATACTCTGTTGGTGCCTTTACACCGAGGGAGCCTTAGTCACCACATCCACTCATGCATCACTATCCGAGGTCTTCGCACGAGCCACGAAAAGCAACACTCCACACATTCAAGTTGCCTTTACAACGAAAATGCACCGGGGTGAGTACATGAGCCGATAAGCCTTATCCAGCCAATAAACCCCTTTTGTACATAGAGCCTTGGTTTAGGGTATCCTTGTTCATATGTATGCTATGTGCTATGTGTTTCTTTTTGTTGTAAAGAGTCAACCCAAGTCTATAGATGTTGTCTTAGTCCCTACAGTAATCGTTAGGCATGTTTACCAACTAAGTTAATCAACCTCAAAAATTATGGTTAACCCAGTTGGGTCCATTTATCTATAAAGGTTAATTATCTTGGTTCGCAAAGTAAACTCAACTCGCCTTTGATGGTTCTACATGGCCCTTTACGATATTCTCTTAACAAAGGTCCAAAAAATCTGATAAAAGTCAAAACAAAGTTAGTGGGTAAATCCATCCCAACTGGGTTTGAGTAGGTTAATTGATAGAGTTAATTATTAAATCCATCCCAACTTTATGGTCGGCCGTGGTTAGGCCCAACCATATCGGATTCAATAATTAAGTCCATAAAACTAATTACAACTCACATGTCGATGGTTTTATCCAGTCCTCTACAATACCCGCTTTCCTGGTAAAATATAATAAAAAAAAGTGTAGAAAGTGTAGACTGTCAGTCCTGTCAATCATTATTCTAGCCTGTGTAATAGTCAGTGTGGCTTGAGTTGGACTGATAAATTCTCCAAGTTACGGATTCTCCTTAAAACGTTCGGCTTGTGGATGTGGCCCATCTGAATTGAGAAACACTGACTTGTAATCCCTTATTCAGTCATGATTCGCCATACTTGTCTTTATTCTGTCCTTTATAATGATCAAGTTGTCCTTAGGTTCATGTAAAGTTAGGTCATGCAAACCCGTGTCTTGGGTGAGTCTTCCTTAAGTCAACATATAGGTCACGCATCTTAGGTGGTCCCATGTAGGTCAGTTAAGTCATGAATTCATCGGGAAGGGTGGTGTTTCTTTTAAAGGTCAATCTTTGAGCTGTGTGTTGTTCCTTAGTCAGTATAGGAGACCCGAGTCTAGCTTGGATCCCAGGACCATTCGGTCGTCTTATCGCAACTCGGATTACGTCCCACAGAACCCTAGGCCTAAGGTCTCTCGCCGTCTGCAATTCGACATGTCTGCCAACGAAAACCAAGATGACAACTCGGTCAACACTGCTTAGACCAAATTTCTCGAGGAAAAATTTAACCAAATGGAAGGTTCAATTACCTTCGCCACTCTGCAACAAGAAAATAAAGTCGAGGAGCATACCGCTCGACATCGAGAACTCATCGAGAAACAAAATAGTCGTATCGAGCAACAACAGGAGACTCTGAATGGAGTGTTGGAGGCTCAACACCGCATTAATGTGCATGTAGGGATGAATAATGATGATGAAGATGTTATGGATATTGTCCCTAACTCTGTGACCACTGTTGACAAAGGCAAAGGAAAACTAGGGGAAGGTTCCAATATGGGAGGAGTCATCCATGTTCCAGATGACCCAACGCCTAAGCCACCACCACCAGTGGCTACCCCTCAAGTTATACCAGTTAAGACCGAGGTTGAGCTACAAAACACCCTTGTCGTCCAAAAGATGAAGGCGCAGTTGGATGTGTTTAAGAATGCTATGTGTCATATGCCTGTTTTTGCCAATCAGTTTGTTGAATTCGAACCACCTGCTGAGATTAATGACAAGATAGCTAGCAAGATGGATATACCCCTGAAGAAGTTCAGTCCTTCTGCAAACCGAACTCATCATGTATGGGAATTTACCGAGTAATGTCGATCCTTTGGAAACTCGGGGAGATTAGGCTGCTTTGCGTAGAGCATTTATTGAATATTACAGCAAGATTCAAAAGGACAGAGTGACTTTGGCGAATGTTATGTCCATTCACCATGGAGATGATGAGCCATTTTTGGCTTACTATGAAAGGCGACACTCTAAGATGTCCCAAAGTAATCAGCGTCATTCCAACGGAAGTGCAGTTAGAAACCTTCATCCGCAGTCTGAAGTCAAGTCTGGTTCAACAACTATATTTTCATGTTGTAGAGAATTTTGAATACCTGAAGAAGTTGTGCCCTAAGTTGGAGGCACGGAAGGAGAGAAATGCGACATTACAAAGTTGAAAGGGTAACAACACAGTATGGAGAACTATCAATGCTCCAAGGGTGACTGAAGCTAATGTCATTGAAAATGTGAACCGTGGTCTGTTCCAAAAGTCGACATTTTTCCAGTATGATTCTTTTACCCCGCTAGACATGACTTATACTGAAGCTTTGGACCATTTGCTAAAGTCCAACAAGATCCAGTTACCTACGCCTAGGCCGAAGCTTGAGAGCAAAGGGTCAGGGTGAAACAACAATGCATATTGCAAGTACCATCGAGTGAGAGGACATGATATCGAGTAGTGTTATACGCTCAAGAACCTCATCGTAAAGATGATTCGTTCAGGCGAATTACCGGCACCTAAGTCAACCAAGAAACCCAACAACAAAAGCAATCCTCTCCTGAATCATGCTATTTTCGGAGGAGATGGTACTTTTGACCCATCCGAGTATATTACGGACGAGGGAACACTTGTACTCCCCGTTGAAGATTTGACAGCCTTTACTGTCAATGGCATATGGGTAAGTGATGATGAAAACACTGAAGATCGCGGAAATATAGCTCAGAAGCGCCTGGATGACCTAAAAAAAGCATGCATGATCTTATCATGCACACGGCCATCCGACAAGACAAAAAGGTCCGGGAGCACCTTGAGATGCAATGATGACTCGATGAGTTCGTTTGGATTTTGGAGGAAGTTCTCTAATTGACGAGGAAAATTCACTAACTTGTTTGGCGATTTTTTTATACATATATATAGGCCCTCTAGATACATTGTATGTCTATAAAAGAATTAAGTATAAGTTTCCTGTAAGTATTCTATTATCCTTTCACTATATGTCTATATTTTTTTTATTTTTTTCATTTATATATTTAGATTACTTGTTTCTTTTTCTTTTGTCCAAATAAACACACGTTCGGAAGAACATGTAAAAAACTAGTATCTCAAAAAATTATAGCGTATTTTGTGAAACAAATAATTAAATATTTTTGAATAAAATCAATATTTGTGGTTCATTAAATAAATATTATGACAAAAATATAATTAATATATCGTTGGAATTTTAAACTAGCAAATAATATAAAATGATAAACTATAAATATATAAACGTAATATATTCAAAATTTCAAAGACTCAACTCAAAGTGATTGTAGGGTTATTGGTCAATCCTATTAAAGAAAAAAATCGATTTAAAAATACAGTAAATAATTCCCGCCCATAAAATAATAATAAAAAATCGATTTAAAAAAATAATAGACAAGAAGTTTAAGGCGCCGTTCTTTTATACGGTGGAATTGCGGTGCGGTAAGTTGCTGTGCGGTGAGTTGCGGTGTGTTGCGGTAAGTTGCGGTGGAAAATAATAAATGGGTGTTGATATATTGGAAATTTTTGAGATTTTAATAAAAAGATAAATAGTAGATTGTGGTAGATTGCGGTGAGTTGCGGTAACTTGCGGTACCGCATAAAAGAACGGTGTCTAATTAGATTATGAGTTTACCTTATCTAATTAGAAATCTACCTCCCAACCCAATTAGAAGACTAACTCCCTCTCATGTCCCAACACCCACCTAAATCTAATTAAGAGTCTACCTCCCAACCTAATATAGATATTCAGACATCTTTCATTTTCTTTCAATTTGTCAATTATCAACGTTTGAAGCAACCATTGAATTTTGGGCAAACAACCTGCAAATACAAACAAGTTAGTTTTCTTTTAATCTTCTTTATAAGTTACAATAACATCTACTCTGTATTTCTTCATCACAAACCAAAGTTTCTTATTCAGAATCCACCTGTTTACGTTAAATTTTCCTTAACCAGTTTAAAGTATTCACATGTAACTCAGTGAATATTATTCTACACATCAATTTATTATTCCACACATCAATTTATTTATGCGTTATGACATTCAAATCATGTTTAAGTTCATACTATGCGTCAATTTATTTATCTCAGCTTTTCTTTAACACATACTCAATTTTCTCATTCATAAAGCACCGACGAGGCATCAAGAATCGCAATTCGTTCACATTTTTCAGCAAATAAGGTTTGCGGGTCAAACTATCATCATCAAGTAAGTCTTCCTACATCTTCGCTTTTCTTATTTTACTGCTATCACTATCAATATTATTGCACACATCAACCCTATTTGTTTCATTCGACTTCCATATTTTTTATTATGAATCTTTTTTATTAGGATTTTTGGCTGGGAAAAATCCGTATATTTATTCCACTGCTTCAAAAAAGTACTTTCAATATTTAATCATATAAACTTACCATGGGTGCAAGATATATTTGTTAATATTCAATCCGTGGATGACTTTGCAATGTACACAACTGATTCATCATCAAAATATATCTATGTTTGGCAAGTTAATAGATATATCTAAAATCTATTATATATAAAAGTAATATTTTTGAATTTTGAAATACTCAAATCGAAGTGAATGTAAGAGGTCTCAACCAATAAAATTGCATACAAATAAAAGTTTGATAACTACTCTTCCCGCCTAGATAACCGAGCAGTAACAAAAAGAGATTCACAAGATCATGATTCCTAATATCTCTCTCCTTATCTAGAAACTAATTATTATCATTAACAACAACAATCATAAGAAGATCGCATTTGTAGCATCCCATGTATAACTAGACCTCTTTAGTTAACTAAACTCTTCAATTAAATTAAACAGATATATTTGAAATATATGCAGTACATTTTTGTTTGTGAGATTGAAGTTCAACCCTAATATTATCAAGTTATTTTATTGACGTTTGCTTTTTTTTTTTGCTACAAAGATTAGAGTTTAATAGTAGAAACACCAACATTATTCCATGAAAAGAAATTACTCCATTTCCAAGCAGAATTTTTCGAATTTAAAATCCAGCCACGAGAGTGAATTACGGAGAAATTGGTCAATGACATTGTAGAAAAATAAATCTTACAACTGTTGTTCCCGCCTATGAAATATTCAGGCCTTATTTGATTTATCAATGACTAACACTTCACACATATTAAAAAAACATTCTAACTAATGTCATTTTATTTTATTTTCCTCGTCTTTACTTTCCTTACCAACCTTACTTTACCTAACTTATTTCTGTCACTATAAAGAACAGGGTTGTAGTTTAGTTTTTAAAAATTTTCCTTTTCTAAACCCATTATTTTTATGTCTTCTTCATCACTTTCTATGGACAATTAATAAGATCAAAAAACTGAAATGGTACATTTGCATTCTCTAAATGGGTTAAGGACACTTAAGGATCTGCCATATGAAGCTTCTTGTTTCCGAGTTATTTCATCTTAATATCTAATTTTGCATATTTGAGGGTGGTTGATTTAAAGGATTAAAAAGTACATGTGTATGTTAACTATTCTTGATATAATAAATCAATTTACAATTTTTATAATTATCCAAAATTTGCATATTTTTTACCACTTCTCTCTGATATTTTTTTTGTATCTTATGATCAGTTTATATATTTGCAAAATTAAAAAATATGGGAGCATCTCTATCCAAGTTTTGAGCATCATGCTTAAGATTCTAACAATGATCTCAACAATTTTGGTGATAGACCTAGGTTGAGTCATTTTAATTAATTTGCAATAGTCTTTTGGGTTAGTTTGCTCTCACCAGGTATTTAACACAATTGGCTTGACGTCGTGTTTTTATTTTATATGCAATATTGGTTATGCTTCATTTTCCGTGGGGGCAATGATAACTGTCAGATATAAATCCGAAATGAATCCGCTTCGATCCAAAGCATAAAAATCTCATCCAAGTCCGACAAAATGAATAATAATCTATACTTATTTTTTAATTTAACTTTTATTCAACTTACGTTGTTGTACAATATTCCTCGGTCATTAACATTTTATTTATAATTTCACACAATACAAGTTTGAAATATCAATTTAGTGGCACGTGTGTTATTTTAGGAAGAGATGTGTATGAGTTGTTTTGTATTTTGCATCGTAATAATATTATGTTATGTTTTTATGTGATGATACAATTTATGCCTTTTTTTTTGCTTTATAATTTGTTTGCATATTTATTATTACACACATTGCAAGTAATATATGTACTATATTATATTGTGCATCGCACAAGTTTTTTTTATAATTTATATGTACATTTATATATAGCTGTTATTATCAAATATTTACTTTTTAATAAATCTGTGTATCGCACGGTTTTAACCCTAGTACTTAATTAAAAATTCAAACAAAAAAGAATGGACGAATATAATACTAGTATATTTGTAGATTATATATTTGTAGATTATATTTTCAACACTATCATCATAAAAACATGGTAAAGTAATTAATTGATATTACCTAATTATGTAATTGCATGGTAGTTTCGGATTAGATATAATTACCAAGTTCGAGGCACCCTCTTCGCGTGTAGTGTGTCAATACTAAATAAAATTATCTGCTGCAGGTTATGGATTCAAATTTAATTAATTAATTATCATGATATATAAATTAAACAATTTTTTATTTTGACAGCAATTATAAATTCAACAATTGATAACACATGTATGAAATAATGCGTTGAATTAACAAATGCTGCATTATTGGACAATCGAACGAAGTTCAATCCTAAATGCATAAACAATGTATCGTGTCTTACGTTGTTGGCTAAAATAATAATAATATGACTTGCTTTTTGGATATACAATATTATCTATTTATGTTGCATATGAAGTAAACTTTTTTTTAAAAAATATAATGCTGACAAATCATAAATAGGAAATTGTATCAATTAAAAATTTAAGTTAATGTTGGTTGATGGGTGAATGATGGTTTATATTTTAATATGCCTCGTCCTTTGGATTTGAAGTATAGATACTGTGAAGATTCTCTTAAATTTGAGCAAATAAATATGGAGACTATTGAGATTGAAATATGAAACATCTTACCCAATCCGCCTCTAATATCATGAGAAATCATTTCAACTAAAAATATAAGCTAATAATTGGAAGTCTAATGATAATTTATACTATAAATTGATTCACTCAACCTTTGCACTCTTGTTTTGATTATATATAATTATTGTTAATATTTAAACAAAGTTAGCACATTGAGTTCATATTAATATGAATGAAAATTAAATGAGTTTTGGACAAGACATTTCTTATACTCCATAATTTTTAAAATTTACAATTAGTGTCCAAAATATGTTTGATGGATGGGGTTGAACATTCAATTAAGGTATCTTTTATAATTGTTTGTGTAACCAATACATTATAAGCTTCTTATAATTAATAATCAATAAAACTAAAATTAATACTCCAAAAATCTGCCCAAGTGAGGTCTAGAGGGGTCTGATGTAGCAGTCTTTTACCCTAAATTTTACAATTTAGAGGGATTAATTCCAATTGATTGAAGATTAAGAAATCATTCGCTACCTGCTGCTCAATGAAAAAAGAAGTAGATGAGATTTAATGAAGCATTTTACTTTAATCCATTACAATATAAGCTGAAAAAATAATCATTTTCAGCTATCCTGATTATGTACATAACCAATAATCAATACTACACGTTAGTGTCAAAAATCATAATAAATATATTAAGAGTGATGATACTTGTCTTACCCCCAACAAACACTTCTAAAATATCTTACCCTTCATCAAATTAGTATTTCCTGATTTTTTTATACTAAATATTTTAATAGTAAGTACTACAAATGGTAGCATTAATCATCAATAATAAGCAGTTTTACATGCATTGACTATGCCAATAAGGACAAATAATACCCTAATCGAATCCACGTCATTCATTAGGCATATCTTAGAATTTTTTTTTTGGAAATATAAGAATAATATATGAAAGTATAACTTCACGCAATTTATATGTGATATAATAGTCACAGAATTCAATAATATCATTTTATTTCAACTTAATATTTCATCCTATGATTTTAATAATAAGACAAGACACTTAAAAGTTATTTTATTTCAAAATTCATATCATTATTTTTTTAATATTAAATTTATAAAAGCATAACATTTAATTAGTGTTTTAATAAAATAAGACACTTATCATCGATCAACCACCAATGAAAATGATATGAGTCTTTAATAATATTTAAAAAAAGGGTGATGATATGTGTTTTGCCCAAAGACACTACTTAAGGGTCTTTCTTTTTATAAAACTAATGCGTATTATCATTTTTAACCTTAAATTTTTTGATAGATATTATTAATTATCAATTATAAGAAGCTTGGAACGTGTTGGCTACGCCAACAATTAAAATTGACACCCTAACGAATGAACCCCGTCCGTTGGGCATATTTTAAACGCCTTTTTGTAAATTTTTTAAAAAATATATAAAAGTGTGATTTTATACCATTTATATATAATATTATAGTTATAGAAGCCGATCATGTAATTTTTTTTCAATTTAATTTACAAATATATAGGTTTTGTACTATGAGAAGACATTTAATATGTGTCTTACCCAAGACTTTTATCATTTCCGTTAAAGGTTAAAAAAATTTTACGTAAGACTAATAATACTGGTGTTCCTTATGAAGGAATCAAGCACTATCCACATTTGTTTTACTTGACAAAAAATGATCCAAGTATTTTCAACGTGTCCCCATCCATTATTATATATGTCCACTCCCCCTCTATTTATAGCCCTACTACTACTTATTCTCCATTCATTAATCCACCCCATTTCATTTCTCATTTTCAAACTCTCCATTAAAAAAAAATCAATAATCTCATTTAATTTCATAGCTTTGGAGTTAATAAAATTGTTGGAGGGTTTAATTAGTTTATGAATAGTTCTCATTTAATTTTCAGAGTCCCCATTCAAAAAAATTCAATAATCTCATTTCATAGCTTTGGAGTTAATAAAATTGTTGGTGGGTTTAATTAGTTTATGAATGCAAGTATGAATATTGGAGGATTATTCTTGGTTATAATGTTGGTGCATTTGGCTGGATTTTCTGGCAAAGTATTGTGTATCTATCGGCGTCCCCTGCCCGGCGAGGCCCTCTTTATTCGACGAGATACTAGTCACACTTCCACCACCCCGGAACAGGTCTTTTTCTATAATACTCATTCTATTCCTTTTTATCTATGGTTATCGAATATGTGTAGTCAGACTTTGCAAACTATAACTACTAACTGTTCAATATATATATATATATATTTTAATTTTAATTTAAAATATAAAATTAACATTATTAGATTTACCATTAAATACTTCTATATAAATATATTTATGCAAAATTTTTAAATATATATTATGTTATAGATTAAAGTTTAAAGTAGCATGTGCATTATATTTAGAAAAGAAAAAAAATAACAGATATTATAAAGAAAAAAAAAGGGAGTATAACCACGGATATGGGTCGGCTTGTTCTACCCAAAAAAAAATCTATATTGATTGCGAAGAAAATTGAGTGGTTGTTGCACTATGAACACATAATTGTTGTTATTGGTAAGTGGACACCCCTAATTTCGAAGTCTAGATCCGTCACTAAGTATAATATTAATATGTCTTTCAAAAAGTAGAGTTTTACTTTTTTTAATTAAAAGTATCCTTTACTAATTACATAGAAATTATGCAAATCTATTTATGTTAATTCATATTAATCTTTTTACCACTTTTAAGGGTTAAAGTGATATATTGAGAACTATAACAAGTAAAAAAGAACAAATATTAAGAAAAAGTGGGGGTATAACATTTAACATCACATGCATCGTAGTTGCTTGACAACTATTCCCTCCATTTTTAAATAACTGACTTTCATGCTTTTCAAACTTTATTTTTTTTCAATAATTTTTCATGGAATATTTTATCAACAAAATTTAATTTTATACTTTTTTAGTATGAATCAAACGGTATCAATTTTGTATAATGAATCATTATATATACCGAGAAATTAATGGTCAAAGTTCAAAGTTGATGACACGACAAACGAGACCACAATTAAAAAAAAAAACAAAGGGAGTATTTACTCCATCGATATGACTTGTTTAGATTCATGCAAAGTTGTTACTGTTTAATGTTATATACGCGAAAAATTATATGTATCTTAGTTTAAGATGTTATTAATAATATTCATTTGTATCATGGTCCTTTCATACGTAGGAATGTAGGATATAAATTTACTCCTAATTGACTTGTTTAGATTCATGTAAAGTTGTTACTTTTTATGAAATTAATACTTATTATCGTTTTTACTCCTAGTTTTTTTTACAGATACTATTAATTATCAATTATAAGAAGTTAGGAATATGTTGGTTACACCAACAATTAAAATTGACACCATGACGAATAATGAACCCCATTCGTTGGACCTAGTTTAGACGTTTTTTTTTTGTAAATTTTAAAAAATATAGATAAAAGTGTGATTTTATACCATTTATATATATTATTATAGTAAGCCAATCATGTAATTTTTTTTCAATTTAATTTACAAATTTATAGATTTTATATCATGACAAGACACTTAATTTGTGTCTAACCCAAGACATTTATCATTTTCAATTTAAAAATTTCTTTGAAATATGGACAAAAGTAAAAAAGGAAAGTAAGGCAAACGAACATAAATCAAAAAATTACTTAGGGGTACTCTAACTTTTGGTGAAATGTTTTTCTGGTACCCCAACTTTTAAAAACTAATTTTGGGGTACCCTAACTTTTAGAATTAGAAATAATTAGGTGAATTTTCGGCCAATTATTTGAATTCAACGGTGAGTTTTAGGTGGGAAATTGATTAAGTGTTTTTGTGGATGAAAATGTCCTTTGTTTTCGTGGACGAAAATGATTTGAATCAATCGGAGTTTCGCCGGAAATTCACCTAGTAATTTCTAATCTTAAAAGTTAGGGTACCCCAAAATTAGTTTTGAAAAGTTAGGGTACCAAAAAATTGTTTCTTCAAAAGTTAGGGTACCTCTAAATAATTTTTTGAACATAAATGCAAAACACCATCATTTTTCCATTCTTAATTAAGTTTGGGTCGTTCCTCGTTAGGTAAAACAAAAAGCACTAAAATGATGAGAAAGGACAAAGTCAAGGTGAGGAAGAATAAGTTGTGAATTGAATAATATTCTGTTTACTTTGAAATCCCACAAACCTAGGGAAGAAAACAAAAGTACATGAATTAGTTAAATAAAAAGCTCTCTTGATTGTACTCCTAGTTCCTTTCCAACTTTTAATATTGCTATAAAATTTAATACAAAAGAAAACTTATTTTTCTAATATATTATCCAATCAGTAGGTCCTATGTGAGACTATTTTACAATATACTAATCGAGTGATGCATGGTTTAGTGGTGATTTTTTTATAAACATTGGGTTAAGCGACTTTCATAAAAGTCATTTTATTAATAAATTATTAATCGTATTTGTAGTAAAACTCATTCTAACATGATTTAACTTAGACTGTATTTTTTAGAGTGATAGGATTAAGTTAGGTAAAATAAGGTTAGTAAGGAAAAGTATATAAGAAAAATAAAATAAAATAACATTAGGTTTGTGTGTTTTTTAAGGATTTGGATAAGGTGAGGTAGGGTAAGGAAAGAATAAGATAACTTACCATTCTAAAGAACGTACAATGCCTTATTTCTGACAGCAAAGTATTAGAAATTAATGTCACCATGAAAGAAGTTCGTTTTACGATCAATTTACGTAAACTCGCCTTAAACTTTGCGTTGTCGACTGCAGCCAATCCAATTCATATTTAACCATTTTTGTTTACCCAACTAATAATTGAGAAAAAAAAACTAATTTTTCTAATGTTGGGATTCACCCATGAGTAAAGTATCCCACATCGAAAAAGCAAAGGGAAAGGACATGGTATATGTGGAACCATCTCAACCAAAAGCTTAAGCTGATGGCTGAAGCCCCAGGGATGGTTTTATACTCTAACACGCCCCTTCACGCGAATGCCTTTTGGGCTTGAAGCGTGGATGCTGCAAAGGCTCCCTTTACCTTGCGCAAATTAATACGGGGGGTGCTAAGATTCGAACCTGAGACCTCTTACTCAGGTCTGGCTCTGATACCGTGTGAAATCATCTCAACGATCAGCTTATACTCTAACAGTATATAAGTAAAGTGGGTTACCTCTTAACACCAATTAGTTTTAAGATGGAACCTCACTTAACTTGTGTATGTACCATGAGCTTGGTTGAAGTGAGCTCCTACCTTGGATCTCCCCACCCTCTAATATATTGTCCAATAGTGCAATCCATGATATTTAACTATTTTCATTTATCCATGTAATAACTAGGGGGAAAAAAGTAGAGTTGGCAAAAATTTATCCAACCCGGATCACCCAAATTGTCTGACCCAGGAAAAATCAGGTTTGGACATAGAATTTCCATCCAAGTTTTGAAATTGACCGGATATTCGGAATAAAATCTATCTTTTTTCTACTGTCCGAACTCGATTTTAACTTCATTCGAATTATTCGACCCGAAATAAACCTGAATCCGAACATAAATTTCTCGTCCGAATTTTAACATTGTCTGAATTTGTCTGGCCCGAATTTATCCAAACTCGAATTTTTGACGGGGCTAAAAAAACTATGTATGCATGTACAGGTGCATATATCTATGGTTGGTGAAGACAAGATGAGAATTTCATGGGTGACAGAAAAAGCAGCTCCTTCAACAGTAGAATATGGGACATCTTCTAGGGTTTATGAATCTCATGCAATTGGAAACTACACAAGTTACAGATACTTTTGTGTACAAGTCACCACATATTCACCAGGCAGTAATTGGGCCCTTAAACCCTAACACTACTTATTATTACCGCTGCAGTGGTGATTCTACCCGGGAGTTCACTTTCAAGACCACTCCCTCTCATTTCCCACTCGATCTTGCTGTCGTAGGTTTGTATTCCATCTCCCTCGCAATTCACATATATACTTCCTTTGTTCCTTAATCCTTATTATCTGTCATTATAAGATAATAATTAGCTACTCCCTCCATTCCAAATAAATTGTCCAAGTTTGGCTAGAGTATGTAAAATTCATGGGTAAAAAGCAGTTAGTTAAAAGTTAAAATTTGGTAATTTTTGGTAACTTTTGGTAAATTTTTGTAATTTTTGTTAATTTTTAGTAAATTTTGGTAATTTTTGGCAAATTTATGCTAATATATCAAAATTTTAAAAAAAAATAACTTTGGTAAAATTTTAAACTTTGACCGTTAATTTATCAAATTATATGTTGAGTTATTGTACAAGACTACCGCTATTAGATTTATAATCAAAAATAATTTTACCCAAATACAGCATTATTAGTCTTGCTAAAATATACGTGAAAAACTAGTGGTTAGGGATGGCAGTCAAGCCCGAATCCGAAGCGAATCCGATTCGCTCCGACTAAAAAATCTGAATCCGAATTCGACTAAAAAAACTCTGAATCCGAATCCGATTAAAGAAATCCGACTCCGATTATAGTTTGGGCGGGTATGGAGGTGATCACCTCCGATCCGATTAAGTCCGATTATAGTCGATCCAATTAAGTCCGATTATAATAATTAATATAAAAAAACTGAAAATTAAAATGACCGATTTTTTTATAATAAATTGTAAAAGTTTTTTTTTCTTTTTCTTTAAAGGGAAATCGTGTATTACTATTTGTCATTAGGGCTTCATTTCAATAGTTTCACTTCACCTGCCCTACGCATCCCAGCCCCCGCTTCCCAGGTTCCCATCGTCCCCTTCACTTCACTGCCCTCGTCTGCTCTTCACCTGCGCATCCCAGCCCCTAGGCTCCCATCCCATCGTCGTTACCACCATCATCCACTACCTTCACTTCTTCGCCTTTGATTTCTTCTTCCGAATTCCGAGTTCTGAGTTCGGTGTCGTTACCACCATTATCTTCAGTTCAGTCTCCTCTGACCTCTGTCCTCTTTGCCTCTCTATATTTGCGTCTGCCGTCTGGCCCGTCTCCTCTCTCTGTCTCAGCCGACCGCCGCACCACCTCACGACAGCCAACCGTCACATCGCCTCACGACACCCGACCGCGATGTTAAGACCACCGCATGCAAAAAATTTTAAGAATTATTGTTGGTGTTTTATTTTAACGAGTATGATATATAATCAGAGGTAATTGGAGTTAGAAGTAATCGGAGTCGGAGGAAATCATTTTATGGAAACGTATAACAGCTAATCGGAGTCGGAGGTAATCAGAGGTCTTCCGATTGCCTCCGATTAAGTTTGGATTTGGAGGTCTTCCAACCTCCGATTAATCGGATTTGGAGGTGGACCTCCACCTCCGATTATTAATTGGAGCAAAGGTGGAGGTACCTACCTCCGATTAAGTTTGGATTTGGAGGTCTTCCGACCTCCGATTAATCGGATTTGGAGGTGTACCTCCACCTCCGATTACTAATTGGAGCAAAGGTGGAGGTACCTACCTCCGATTCGCCTCCGACCCATTGCCATCCCTACTAGTGGTTAAAGTATTGCATTGAAGACAATGAAAAAGTAAGCTGGACAAATTAATTGGAAAAATACACAAACACAATGATTTAAAATGTTAAATTAAGATCTTTAGAGTTGTGTGAAAAAGGCTTTCACTTTCGATATACTCTCTCGATTCTATATTAATTGTAATAATTTTGACTTTCACGATCTCTAATGTCACTCTTTGATTGATAATTTCTGACATAATATGTTCTTGACAATTGCAGTATTACATTTGTATAATAGTATTTTTCATTACGCATCTAATTGATGGTGGTAATTGTATATAGTAATTAATTGTATATATTGAGAAATATGGTTAAATTTTTTGAAATCTTACTGCACATTTTTTAATATGGAACCAAGGGAGTATTATGTTAGTAATTAAAGGTTATAATAAAAGTGGTGATTTGAAGTCAATTAAAGTTAAAAGTGACTGATATTGTATACAAACATAATACTCCATACATATTAATTCCTTAATATCTCTGGCTTATCTAATTATGAAATCTTATAGTCTTCTGTACTCTACTTTTATATTAATATATTTTATTGATATGTATTTTTACTGTGAATGTCATGATAGTAGTTTCATATTATGGATGTGTGTGTACATGTTGTACATGTGTTGAGAAACTAATTCGTAATTTTTTTATTAAAAAAATCTACCGCACGTATTTTACAGTAGTGATAGGTGTTGAAGAAATGTAGGAGTAATTGTTCTTCGTTCATTTCATAATAATTGTCACTTTAAACATCGAGCTATAAATATATTTAGAAAGGGTAAGTTGTTAAAGGAGATGGAGAAATAAAATTAAAATACCATCGCTTTTACTAAAAAGGGTAATGTGAAAAGTAGCAATCAAATTATAAAGCGACAAATATTAAATTTTCATATTATTTAACAGGTGATTTAGGACAAACAAAATGGACAAAATCAACCCTAGAGCACATATCAAACTCAAGCTATGACATGCTCCTCCTCCCCGGAGACTTATCCTACGCCGACTACAAACAATCTTCATGGGACTCATTCGGCCGCCTGGTCGAACCCTTGGCTAGCCTTCGCCCGTGGATGGTGACCCACGGCAACCACGAGGTCGAGACCCTTCCTGTGCTCCACCCCGCCCCCTTACCGCCTACAATGCCCGTTGGCAAATGCCCTTCGACGAAAGTGAGACCCCCTCAGGGTCAAACCTGTACTACTCATTTGACGTGGCAAATTTGGTCCATGTCGTCATGCTCGGGTCCTACACCGAGTTTGGCCCCAGCTCGAGCCAGTACGAGTGGCTCGAGCGGGATCTAAAAAGGGTGAACAGGAAGAGGACGGCGTGGACCATGGTGGTGGTCCACGCGCCCTGGTATAACACCAACAAGGCACACCAGGGGGAGAAGGAGGGAGTGGAGATGAGGAAGGCCATGGAGAAGTTGATTTATGATGCTAGGGTTGATGTTGTGTTTGCTGGCCATGTTCATGCCTATGAGCGCTTTGTAAGTTACTCCCTCTCTTTTTTAATATTTGTGTCATGATTTTTAATGTATCACTATAACTTTTATTATTTGACATTTAACTATAAAAATATATCCATGTAAAGAAAATACTTTTCACAATAAATCTATGATGATAGTATATCACTATAACTTTGTTATTTTATTATTTGCTGGTCTTTGTAGCATTTTTTTATTATTATAAGCCTAAAGAAGGCGAAAAGGTTCAAACCACGTACTGCTATAGTGAATAATACAAGCTAGACATCAAAGACTAGAAAAAAAAAATCAGCAACTTAATATAGTCATACAACATCTCAAAAGATGCCCAAACACTGCTACAACCTTAAGATAACTATCGTTTGTGCTTCTTCAAGTCTTCTTACGAATTTTCCAATCCAGATGGTCAACTCCTTTTCAAGAAATATTTTTGCATACAGCTTCGCTTACCATATGTCATTTAGGCCCTGTTCTTTTCTGCGGTTGGCAAACTGCAGTACCACAGCATACCGCAGTTTGCAACAACTTATCATACTTTACCACAAATCATTACTTTTCTCTCCCCTCACTTTTCTCCTCTACTTTTTACATTCTCTCTCCTCATCTACCCCACGTACCAATAACCTACCACAATTCCACCACATCCACCACAATTCCACCACACCTCATCACACCATACCGCAAAATACCGCAGAAAAGAACAGGGCCTTAGCCTTCACCTTCAACATTGTTTTCTCCTCTCTCTTACACTTAGAATGAGCTTTAGCGCCCTCAGGAAGGAAATCCTCAATGTTAGGAAAGTGTCCTAAAATCACACAGTCTCTTGATCCCACAATTATTTGTTTCCTAATTGTATTAGGATATTATTTAGGTTTCCTTATCATGTTACGTTTCCTAATTGTATTAGATTCTAAATCTAATTGGAGTGGGAGTCAAGGTAGGTTTATAGGGAGTTTTCCCTATAAATAGTGGGTCTTGTTCACCTTGTTTGGTGTGGCCAATTTCGGGGGCACCTCCTGTGGGAGGAGGTGTATTCAGATATTCTAAGATTTCGTATTCCCATTGGTGAGAGAAGTTGTGAGAGTTTATATGAGTTGTTATACTCTCTTTCTGTTGATCTCAGGGTGAGATCGTTCGTTGTAATCTCTACCAATAGTGGATTTGTTTGAGGTTGTGCCGCCCGTGGTTTTTTCCCGATTTGGGTTTCCACGTAAAAATCTTTGTGTCCCCTTTATCTTACACTCATTTATTTTTCTCGATATCAAGTAGTCATCTTATTTTCCGCTTCCGCAAATTAATTTTCTCGATATAACTCTAACACTCAATCCCAGGAAGAACATCGAACTCTAACTTAGTAGATAGGGAGTCATCCTCCAAATAATCTCTTAATTTGAATGGGGAATGATCCACTTGATATCTTCACCATGATGCCCCTCATTAATAGTAATGGATGAACTAGCCTTCAATAGTATTGAAGGGTCTTTGCAGCATTTTCAATAATTAAAAAAAAATTGTTATACACATATGTACTACTTTTGCAATGAGTTTTTCTCGTCCATGTGCTACTTTTTTTAAGCGTAATAGATATTACTAGTGATTATTAATTGAATTAATGAAGAAATTACTAGTAATATCTAATACACTAAAAAAGAAACGAAAATTTTAAAAAATGGAGATTAATACCTATAAAATTGAAGAGAGCCCCTACATGAGAAAACAAAAATAGCTAGAACTTTCTCTAGGCGAGGACGAGAAAAACATTGAACAATATAAACATGTGACATGTAAACTGATTTTAAAGGATCAATCTAACGTAATCTTTTCCCTTTTGTTTCCTCTTGAACGAGCAGACTCGAGTTTATGATGGGAAAGTTGATAATTGTGGCCCTGTTTACATTACTATTGGAGATGGTGGCAATCGTGAAGGACTTGCTGAAAGGTAATTCTTAACTACGACCGCTTACTGTCAGGACTACTGGACAAAAGATCAATGTTCAATGCCCAATTTTTTTGGTTATTTTAAATTGGACAATTCAAACGAGCCTAAATGCAAATACACACAACAGAAATAGAAAAATACAGTATCTCTACCTGAAAAACTAGGTTAATGCCAAAATTCATGCCAAAAATCTACAACGTAACAAGGGATAGAGATGACCTTTGACTGAAAATCAAGTGAGACCGGAGCATTTTCTTGAAACATTCTCATTACGTACTTCGTTGATTTTTATTCCTCATAAAGGGTAGCAACATGCCTTTTGTTATTTCTTTCATCAAAGACTCATATGAACGGCCAGTTTCCATATGGCATATCTAATCTTTTATTGAAAGGTTTGATCAATTCTAACAATATTTCCTTTAGGATTTGAAACTTGCTTAGTTACGATCCTTTTAATATCCCTTATGTCACATATATCGGAATTTTTTTCAGGTTGGATTGACCAGATCCTCAGATTGAATTACTTTCGTATAGTCTTGTCCCCCTTCTTTCAATATCTGTAATTAAGGGCTGAAGACTTATTCTGATCAACAAAAGTTTTGGATGGCATTCTACACATTATAATTGTAAGTGTCAATGACTATAACTCATCCATGATTGATATGCTTTTGCAG
Organism: Portulaca oleracea; assembly: GCA_029582165.1. NCBI lineage: Eukaryota > Viridiplantae > Streptophyta > Magnoliopsida > Caryophyllales > Portulacaceae > Portulaca > Portulaca oleracea. The sequence goes on from CM055871.1 coordinate 5,147,570, forward strand.
CTACATGGAACCGCAGCCTAAGATTTCACTATTCAGAGAAGCAAGCTTTGGACATGGACAATTACAACTGGAGAACTCAACTCATGCTCTTTGGACATGGCATAGGAATGATGACAACCAGTCCACATCAGCCGACTCGGTTTGGTTAACTAATCTTGCTTCCAATCCAAATTGTATCCCCAATAATGATTTCGTCAAATCAAGTTAGACTTATATATAGAGTGATGATACGTATCTATTGGAGTTATATTAAGTTATAGGGTCAAGTCAGTTAAACATTGTCTTAATTTGTTGAGAGGTTGTTTTAGTCTTTTCCTTTCATTAATAAGCATATATAAATAGCCTTGTATTCCTGTTTTATTCACTCATTCGTTCCATGAATAAATTATGCTTTAATCATGCTAGCTAATTCTTTTCCTCTCAATCTTCAATTGATCTCTAAACATCAACAATTTCTTACCCTAAAACGTTTACATGTCTTTTTTTTTATTATAAACAGAGACAAAGACATTTAAAAAGTATCATACCCCAAGACTCATCATTTTTCATTATAGAAATGTCTACCGAAGTAAAACCCCCTAGTTTGTTTGATAAGAATCGCATATTTGCATTAGCAATTATCAGACTTTTGCAAGAGTTCATTCACTCATCATTCTCCGTCTTCCAACTTTGCCTCAAATGTACTTCCTCCTTCCCATTTCATCTACTACTAGAAATTCATACCAATTAAATTTTATAAAATTTGACCTTAATTTCTCAATATATACAATAATCTATCATATGAAACTACTACGATAAATTCATAACTAAATATGTTATTATAAGAATATAATGCTATGATATGGGGCAAAACATTACATGAGAAATTACCTATCAAATAATGACATTGGAGGGTGAAGCATTTAAGTAATAGATAAGATGAGAAGGGAGGGATTATATAAGTTTATCCCATAAACATAGACTTGACAAAACTGACCTGAACGAAATGACCCACCTCAACCTCACCCAACCCATTCTAGAAAATGTCAAAATTAATTGACCCAAAATGGGTCCGAAACGAAAACAAGCTTATCTGACTAAAAACAAAGCAAGATCAATCCGACCTAAAAATAATCTAATCCATATCTTATTAACCCCGAAAAACCCAACACGAATTGACCCGACCTAAACCCTACCCAGATGACCAAATTGCCAAGTCTACCGATGAACAGCCAAGCGGTTGTGTTTGTTAGACCCTATAAAATCACTAGGGTCCCTCAATCCTCTGACATTTTACAAATTTTGTAGGTTTTGTTACCAATCTTGCAATCTATACCATCAAACTTAACAGTGAAAACTCGTCGTTGTAGAGACCCCCCAACATTATTAGCAAGTTTCTTCACCTCTTCTGCAACACTTCTTTGGAGCAAATCACTGATGTCCCCCAACGCCCATGCCAAAGATATATGAGGCCGTGAATCCTACAATTTTAACATGCGACCAAGCATTATTTGTGTTCTACAAAAGTCGAGTGACTTGAAATTGCAGTCATAAAGAAATTACGTCCTTGACAAACCTTGTAAAACTCGGGTAGATTATGAAGCCTGTACACCTCATTTACAGCTTGGATCTGTTTTCTTATCTGCAAAGATAAATGCATGCAGGTCTATTAACATCCTCGAATCAAACAGACATAATAAATCGAGCTAGAAGGATGATCTATGAAAACTGAAAAGTGATCAGGAGAAACCCTAGAACCCAATCAAAACTTGCATGGTTTCCATCACCACGAAAAAGTAGTTAGAACAACACTGATCACGTCGCCACTTTTTCGCATGAATGAATAAGTCAAAGATTATAGAGTTCATAAACCATATCCGCAATATAGAGTCGGAAAACTTGTCACAAGAAACCCATAGCCAGCAGAAACTTTATCATTCCATGAGTCCCGCAAAACACAGGTACTGCTAAGCTCACCACTAGCATCATATAATGTCATGCTAAAAGGTAGTAGGAACATGGAAATGTCAAGCACAAGACGAGAGTTCAACTTTACCTCGGGCAAGCCTCCAGTGAGGACTTCTATGGAAAGAAAGGTACGTGTCCGGTCGTCATTGACAAAAACCTCCCATTTGCTAAAATCAATCCAGTAGCTGTTACACCAAAAAGACATAAATGCCAAAGAATACAACTTGAATATGAGAAAGCGACCTGGGGAATAAGTCCAGCGAGATTATGGAAGGAGAATTGCAAAGCAAAGTTAAAAGTCTAACCGTTTTTGTAAATGTAGCTTCTGTCGAAGCATATTGACTATTGAATCGATTTGGTGCACCCTGATTGGGACAGTTCTTCCCAAACTGATATGGAATTCTCTCCCTAAGGCAATGGTTTCAAGCTTTTGATCATCACTTTGCAAATGATCGAGCGGGACGTCAACATCAACCACATGAAGACCGGGAACATGGAATGAAATTCTTTTCAAGAACTGAGCTGCCTCCCTCCTTGCTTGTGATGGTACATGAACTAAAAAGGATTTTAACTACACTGAGCGTCAGTAGTTTCATTTAAAAAATTGAAACAAGAACTAAGCAACAAGTGAATGAATACTATGTGTTGTCCCATAATAGTCAGGACAAAAAGGGTCGGTTTTGACTTCATCTTAGACAGTACATGCAGGAAGCCAAAAAATATATATATATATTAAGCCTTCCTGTGATGTATATTTGTGTAACATTTTATATGGACAAGTGCTTTTAGTGGGCTCATAAGCAAGGTGATTCATGATTGTTAGAGCATAAGAGACATCAAATTTCAAAACCTCCATGGTATTCTCTCACATTAATGAGTTTAGACATACATCATAGAAGCTGTACATCCATCCTCCTATTGCCAACTACTCTGGATCCCATTTCTTGCGTTCTGGACACCCAGAAGAAATACAGTGACAACACAGCCTAACCACTGAACACAGAATGCAATAAATTTAACCAGCACCAGAGAAATAGATGCTTCGTCAACCTGAACTCACAATTCGCAAAAAGAAGTAATTGGTAGCTAAAACATACAAGTTGCATGCAACTGACTTACTGACCAACCATAAATCACTCCTAGGGATTCACATTGGATGGGATATACACCTTGTCTCACTAGTTCTAACATGTTGTCATGTTCTGACCATGGGAGGTGGAGAGCAACGGAGCACATCTTGTTTTCATACTATCACACCAATGTCTGACTACCTAGGGAAGTGAGAAATATACCCCCACGAGAGATTGAGCATAGTAAAAGCTATCGTTTCCCCTCCGTTCCTCACTATCTCCCACGCACGATTCATCAACTGTAAATCTGTAATATCCATCATTAATCTACAAACAGCAGACCTACACATAATTGTCTCTGTTATTGCCTTTTGTGTCCATGAAAAGATGCTTAACCTCCCAACAACCTGACTGCTATAGTCATAACACTCTTGCCACTAGCCAATAACAGCAAAGTTGTCTCTTTTCCTTCCATGTAATCCTTTCAAGAGCAAGATTTCAATGTCAACATTGTTGGATATATTTTATCAAAACTTGAAGTAGATCATCAGTGACATATTCGATTCTTTATGACGACCAACAAGTAGACCAATCACAATAGCATACATCCCTCTTAACGATCTCATAAATTGTTGAATGTTTTGGCATCGTGACAAGTAAGCATTTCATTTTAAACTGATAGAAATCTATCACACTGCATCAAAACAATGCACGATAGACCCCTTCAAAAGGAACAACATGGTGACACATTTGAGTCCTGACAACACCCTACAATGCTTGATACTTTTTCAAAGTTGGTAATAACGAGTCGTATCCCTATATCATCATTAACAACTTAGTAATTGAACAAAGAGTTTCAAATGCATTACTACTTCAATTCGTCCGGACCAAAAATGATCCAAACCCAGATATTTGACAGCCCTAGCCATTAACTTCAGCCAATAACTACCCATCAAACTGAAAATCAGCAAGAAACTCGGGTAAGCTCATCCAGATTGCTCAAAAATTTTCGGTCTGAATTTTTACATTGACTGAATTATTATGAGTATACACAAGATTTTTCTTATTTCTATTGTCATAACCCAAATATAAGCTCATCCAGATTGCCCCTTGGAATAAAACCCCAAAAAATCTGGACATGGGACAACAATTTTCATCCAATATCCATTTCGTCCGAACCCAAAATAACCTGAACCCGATATTTGACAGCCCTAACCATACACTTCAGCCAATAACTACCCATCAAACTAAAAATCAGCAAGAAAAAAGGGTAAGCTCATCCAGATTGCACAAGATTTTTCTGTCTGAATTTTTATACTGACTGAATTATTATGAGTATGCACAAGACATTTCTTATTTCTATTGTCATACCCCAAATATAAGCTCATCCAAATTGCCCCTTGGAATAAACCCCAAAAAATCTGGATGCGGGATAACAATTTTTCATGCAATGTCCAATTCGTCCGGACCCAAAATGACCCGAGCCCGGATATCTGACAGCCCTAAGGTCCATACACTTGAGCCAATAACAACCCATCAAACTGAAAATCAGCAAGAAACATGGAAGACAAAGAAACATAAAAATCCGCACCTGGGATGAAGACATGCAAGGCATAATTCCCTTCAACGTGAGGAAAGCTCCGCACTCGACTCGGTTGACCCGTTTGCGAGAATTCGAAGGCACCTTCAGTTCACAGAGTCATTTCATCAAACACCTGGTGTGCACAAATTCCCAACCCCAGAAAACCCCAAAGTAGAATCTACCCAAGTTCAAGCAGTATGAATAAAGCATGAAATCAAATAATTCCGGGAGAATGCAAGCTCAAACAGTACCAGGAAGGGCGTTGGGTGGGGTGAGGAGAGAGACTGGCGGCGGAGGGAGCGGCGGAGGCGGCGGATTATCCGGTGGAAGAGAGTGGGGTACGGAGGAGGAAGGAGATTCGTCGGAATCTGATTCTGAAGATGAATCGCCGTATGATGCTATCAGGGCATCCATTGTTGTCGCTGCTTGGAACTCGGAAGCTCCTCCTCTGTGTTGCTACTCTTTCCAAAGCTCTCAGCTTGATCGCTTGAACGCCTTAACCTTTTTTGAATTTTCCGCTTGAAGTATTATTCCTTTTTTTTCATATTAATTATCATCTTTGAAAATCAACAGTCAAATTTCAAAGTTTTAACCATAAATTTCTCAATAAATATCATGAGTTGCTATATAAAATTAACTTTATTAGATTTGTAATGAAAAATATTATTATAAAAATATACACGTCACCTCATCCAATCTATTTAAGGAAAAACTTATAGTAGTTGTCAATCATGACAAGCATCATAATGAAAATCATATTTATTCATACATTTGTCAACTTTTATCTTTGTCATTTATTTTTTTTATTTAGTACAACATTATAAAATATAATTTCTTAATTAAAAAAAATTTTACGAAATTTTTTAAATTTAAATACTTTAACTCTAAGTTTTTGCCTAGTAAACAAGCATATTTTGAAAAAATTTATTTAAACTTTTTTAAAAATAAACTAAAATTTTAAAAAATATTTCTTACAATTTATATTAAATAAAAAGGCTAACGGTCAAGATAAAATTTGACAAATATATGAGTAAAATTTATTTTACTTACTGTGGTTGTCATAATTGACAACCGCTATAAGTGTATCCATCTATTTAAAGAGATCCATAACTTCCTTCAAACTATCTGTATTACTCTCAAGCCTATTTTTCCTTTCGAATTACGACTTTATGAGAGCCTACTCTTCCCTTATAGGACAAATATCAAATTACACTCATAAAATATCAATCCCACACTTTTCACCGGCTTTTTTTGGCTATTATGAAGGTTTTCCCTTTGTTGGCAAGATTAACCCTAGCACCTTATTACACTATACATCAAATTATTTATTGTTTTTGTGAATTTTAAGCTTTTTGATTTTCAATAATCGAGAAAAAAATATTTCTAGTTTTCTTCTCTGCAGTTTGAAAAATGAGAACCATATAAGATCGAGTCAAGACATCCGAGACACAACTTTCTCATCCTTCTTAGCCGCATGTACACCACGGGGACAAAAACGGGCCGAAATTCAAGGTGACCAAAGCTAGAACGAATTAACAAAAAATATCAACAACAAAACCCTAGATTACAAAAAACATGGTTGGGTGTCTGTCTGTTTGTCTTGGAGACCCACAAAAAGGAATTTGATATGTACAGGTACAAATTGCATGGATTCTGGTTTTTCCTTTTATTCAAGAATCTTATCTTGGTCAATCGAGATCTCTATCTGACGTGGAAACGGCGGGCCCCCATATTCGGACGGTATGATCATCGCTTGCCGAGGCCAGCATCTGTGGATTACGGGGGTTCCAGCTCACGCAGTTGACAGTCATTGAATGTCCCGATAACACCTCGATTGGCTTCGATCTTTTCCTGTTCCATATGTACACCTGCAATTGCAGTCCACAATTTGTTACATACACTAAGGACATATACTCTATAGTGAACAATAGTAACATTATGAGCGAACAAACAGAACAAGCTAGTGAACAACCACCGCTCCAAGAACACCTAAAAAATTGTAGAGTTTGAGCCAACTTTGAACTTTTTTTCTTTGCAAATTCGGGAACCTGTGACAAATCTACACCAGAACCTGAAATGCAGGATTTCTTGGTCAGGGTCTAGTTAGTTTAGTTGGTTTGGTGATTCTAATGATGTTTTGACTGAACAGTCGCTGTGGATTCATGGCTCAATGACTCGGCTCGTTCGAACTGTGACCTAATTTAAGCTTACTGACTTACGGCTGGTAAAAACTGCCCCAACCCAGAAACTCGGTTCGGTCAAGCCCGGCGGAAACCAGTACTCCAGACACCGGCGGATCCCAGTGTTGTCCAGGGGTGGCCAAGGCCACTGTTACCACCAAAAAATTAATAATAATATAGCACAACCTAATGAAAAATTATGGATTTTATGTTTATCAGATGAATATATCAATATATTAGCCACCCCTAATCGAAAGGCCCCCAGACATTGACTGATTGACCGACTTTCCTGGAGCTTGCACGCACACTATTTTCATCATGTCTATAGTCGGAACCCAAATGTATGCTCGGCCAAATTATCTAACCTTGTAATAATAAACCTAGAAAAGGTTTGGGTATCAGACATTAGAATTTTCGTACGGACATAAAATGACCCAAACCCAAATTCTTGATAGCCCTACTGGGAGTTATTCTTGGGCTCAGCCAAGTTATTTTTGGACGTGTTTGCTAAGGTGAGACTTTCTACATCTGAATCTCCCAAAACCCACCATGGGAGTTATTGTTGTTGTATCATTCAATGTTGATTCAAATGGTGGAAGTACATTTATTTTTGGAAGTACATTTATCTTTCAATTATATGGAGTATAAATACTGGGAGTGCTAGTTATTCCACATATATTGAGTAAAAATACAAAACCAGCATCGTAAGATTTGTCGTGCAAATAAGTTTCATATGAAGACATATATTCATGCAGCATTTTCAAACATATTACGTCAGAAAACACATAATAATAAACAGAGGGGGTACCTCAGCATTCTCACTCCCGCTGGCGATGAACCCGCTATTAAGCCCACCAAAGCATGACCTGATCACATACTTATGCTGCTTGTGCCCGGTATACTTGAGCGGTTTCTCCCACTTACCTTCAACATCCCACATATGGATCTGCTGGCTATTCAGATTCACGATAAAGAACTTCCCGTCTGCCGAGACCGACAACGACGTGATCGGGTGTTCCTCGCATACCAAACGGTCGGCGTTGGTCTCCACGTTCAGGATCCGGATCTCCTTGTCGGAGAACACGCTTATGAGGTGGGCCCCGTCGGAAGTGACGGCAAGATCTAGAACCTTCCGCATCCTCGCCCCCCTCCAGACCCTGACCTCGTTCCCGTCGGTGTCCCACACGCAGATGCCCTTCTCCGGGTCCGAGCTCCCGCAGACGAGCCTCCGGGAGTCCGGGAACCACGTGCACGAGCCGACCGTGAACCCGTGGTCCCCGAACGTGCGCTTGCAGAGCCCGGTCTCGACCTCCCACAGCTTGACGACTTCCACATTGCCACAGGTGAGGAGCATCGTGTCGTCCGGGCTCCAAGAGACGAAGGATACCGGGTTTTGGTGGCTCTGTAGTGTGTGTTTTATGGTGAACTTACCGTCAGGCAGTACCTGGTCAACAAATCAAAAGAGGGTTGGAACGGGATGAAAAGTGTAAACTAACATCACTTGTAAATCAAACAAAGACATTGCTCCGCCTATTCCTTAATATATGACACTTTCGACTTTTTGTAGTCTCCAATGTACCAGTTTAACCTTCAATCTCTAACATAATATATTTAAAAGCATTACATAAATACATTCAAATGAAAGTATTTTTCACGACAAATCCAATGGTATTCAATTTGTATTTAAGTCATTAATATTTTCCACTAACGAGTCCTTCAGCTTGGCAGAAATCAACACAATCTTGCCAAACAAAAAAATCCACTTATGGCCTGCACTCAGATCTAGGCACTAAAGAAACGTTTCAAGTTTGCTATCTAATCTGAAGTTCGAGAACAAGAAGAATTAAACCCAAAAAAAAAAAGATACCTTCCATATGATCGCAGTACAGTCACTCGACGCTGTAGCCAAATATTGTCCGCTGTAAGAAAATTGCACAAACCACACTTCATTCTGGTGGGCAGTAAGGATCTGCAAAATTTTAGCATAGATGTACTGTTTAGATTATGTGCATGTCGAAAGAATATTTAATGGGCAGACAGATCTTTGTACTATTGTGACTGGAAACTTAGGAAAGTATGTGCAGATGAGATTTAAGTGTTTCAGTGATTCACATATAGGTTAAATATCTGAAAAAAAGCTATGCAAGCACCTGAATCGTACAAGCCTCTTTCACATTTTTGGCATTACCAATGATAATGACAATTGAAATATGCTATGTTAAGATGAAATAGGGAACAAAGTGGCAATGCAGGGAATTGCAAAAATGAAGCAAAAGTACAAGTAACTCCAAAAAGATTCCCCTAAACCTCATAGTGGAAGCATATCTATCAGTAGTGTTGCAGCCCTCTCCCCTCCCGGGCCACGGGCATTATTGATAACTGCTTCAAGGGTCGCTGACTGGCCCTACAAAATCACCACGAGTCTTTCCAGCGTGCTTCGTCCTCGCTCACACGCTATCTAGGGAAAACTTCCCAAGATGTCACCCATCCTTAGATTACTCCCAGCCAAGCACGCTTCACTGAGGAGTTCCCAACGGATGAGCTACCTTAAAAGAAGGTGCACCTTGGTCATATAAGTAGTCATTTCAATCCTCTTAAACCACGCTTAACCATATACCCGGGGTGTTACAAGTGTCCATAATGGAAGCGATTTAATTGGTCGTCTATAGATGAAATCGCGGCACACAAGCAAGATAGAATGTATTGCTGTCATGCAAACACGTCTTACAGGCAGCAAAATTGGGTCAATAAGCATGATAGACTTTTAGATTGCTCCAACCCAATTAGATCGTCACTCCCATTATGGCACTCGCTTTGGCATTCTAGTTGTAATTGTACATGATTCTTAACTAATTTTGACAGTTTGTGCTGGCCATTGGTACGCGTGATGAAACAAACTAAATGATAATTGACGAGTAAGAATAAAACCTAACAATAGACAGTCACACAAAAACTGAACTGAATTAAATACCCCAAGGGTATCTTACCATGAATAAATGGAGACTATGTCAAAATACATATGGATAGACTCGTAACCTGGAGAGCTATCTACTTAAATCATATCGACAACATCCCAAAAGAAAAAAGTCATTTATGCTTGAGAACCTTTTTTTACAGGAATACACACACACACACACACACACACACACATATATACATATACTGATATACATACATACATACATACATACATATACATACACATACACATACACATATACATACACATACATATACATGGATAGACTCATAACCTTGTGAGCTCTCTACACAAATCATATCGACAACATCCCGAAAGAAAAAAGTCATTTAACCATGCTTGAGAACCTTTTTGTTACAGGAAAATATATATATTAATAATAGGATTGAGAGAAAATATGGTCAACTAGCATCCTACAAAGTTACGTACAACCAGAAAACAAATTATCCACAAAATCTACCATATCAACCATGCTCAAGAACTTGACTCCAATTAATACCAAATAATGAAGGAATACAGCATAGCCTCTCGAAAAGCCCTAGTCGTGCCCTCAAAAATTATGATCTGACGCTATGAGCCGATACTCTGAATTACTAACAATCATTCAGCCACATACTATTACTGAATAATGGTTACCTAGATCATTCATATTAATTCACCATAAGAGGGTAGAGGCAAGACCACTTGAGCTCAAGGGAAACAAAATATGACACCATAAAACATTCTCAACAGCTAGTCTTGGAAAGTGATGATAGTTCTAGCGTACAAAATAGGCAACCAGCTTAGGCGTCCACCAACAAAGTTAAAAATCCAACACGAAACCTTTCGGTTAACCTATGCTAGAATCGCCAGTTCATGTCAAGTAGTAATGTTTAACAATCATCACTTCGATATATTTATGAACATTTCACACTTCACTATAGCCACATACATGCAAGACTTGAAAAGGAAGATTTTGTTGTACATCAAACAAGAATTGCTATTGCAAGGAAAATACAAGAATTGTGTCCAAACAAGCAGAACTAGCAGGACAAGCATGCTGTTTCTCATTCCTATTTCTAGTTTACACATTCTTTGCCTTGACCACACTGAAAAAAGTCCCAAAAGTCACACCACATAGGAAAGTTAAACTTCAATATATGTTGTCTCTTTCTGAAGATATGATGGGTGAAACTCTATCTTTTCTTTTCTATCGGGTGTTAGATGTCATATACTTCAAATTGTGTCCCCAAGTAGTGCCTGTTTTGGTCCATCCAAGACATCAAACTTGGATTTTTACTTATCTAATTAGAAGATTCCCAAAACAAGAACAATCGATTGAGTACTTGGGACTATTCAACAAAGATTTCCCAAAATACATACAACCAATATTGGGTTTAATAAGACACATCTATGACCAACCAAAGTTAGCCCTTTGCTTATGTGTATCAGTGTATATTCAATATATTGCAATAAGAAAATGTCCCCATATATTGCCAAATACTTAGGAAATAAACCCCTGAGCTGGTACTTAATCTCACTTGCAATTCTTAGGATCACTTAAATGAATAAGGGAACATGATTATCCAAAGTCCAAACCACTCCAAACAGGGTACTATACCGTTGGGCTCACTGCGGTCTTGCAAGAGGTGAAGGAGAGATAAACAAGCAGCAAGAACGGGATTAAAAGTCATTACAAAAATCAAAGTTTTCTTCCTCCCATGCTCTGTAAATTTCTTGGTTCACATCTCATTGAAGAGTATTTGGAAGACTATTGACCCTATGAAAGTGCCATTTGGGAAAGGCATACAAACAAGGCAAGCTATTGACATGCGATCATCATAAGCGTAGAAAATTTTAGGTAAATCCATGTACAACAAGGACCTTGACTCCACAAATCATTATGTGTCCATTGCACATTTGCTATATATTTTTTGGGAGCAAGCAATAGGTTGCTTTAGTTATGACTTCATCGTAGCTAGATATGTCAAACAACAGCTTTTGGCAAGGGAGAGCATTTTTGGAAGAAAGTTAAACTACAAAGACAGTTAAATTCCTCATGCTATGGGTAGATTATTTGGATAGGAGAAACAAACAAGTTTTTGATGGAGGGGACATAACCCTTGTCCTTGTCACAAAAATATACATATTCTATCAAAATAGACAAATATAGATATATACACCAATATGCCTTACAATTCCCTTTCTTGGGTCCGCCAGAAACAACCTCTTCATGCACTCATATGCATGAGGAGAAGGTTGCCTACATATAGACTCCCTCAGACCTCGTGTTAGCGGGACTATACTCGGACGGTTGTCATTGCTATTGTTGTTGTATGCCGAACAACTCCCTTATGCAACCTACTTAATAGGTCGTGATCACTATGGCACTACTCACAATGTAATGATCGACAACCCTTAATAGCAAACCACTACACATCTTTTGTATCAAACGCCACCGAAGTGACATGTCCCCCAAATCTTGCTACTGAGACATTCAATATTTCAGGGCAGGTTAATCAAAAGTCTTCACTTCTCAACTGCCCGTTTAGGACAAATTAAGACTATAATGGATATAAACACCAGACTCATCAATTACTTTTTTCTATGAGTAATCAAAAAGAGAGATTATGAGACACCAAGGAGGTGAGACCCATACACGAAAGGGGCTATCATCACCAAAAGAAAAATATGCCCTCAAGCTATGGCAAAAGGAATGCAAAACTTTGAGAAAGCTGTGAGTATGAATGCACTTTGGACAGCAATAGCATTTCTCGACAACTATTTGGCATCGAGTTCTCCAATCAAATGAAGAACCACGATGCACAGTCTTCCCAAATTTTTGCATATGCAAATGGACGTTAGAGAACTAAATCTAAATGTATGTGCTTTTCAATAAACTTCAGCCACATGTCACTGTAACTCTTAGTTTGACGGCTTTCAGCCTATATCATGGCTAAAGCAGCTGGTGCGCAAACAAAAAATGGCCAAAAACAGATGGAATCTCTATCCAAACATGATAACCAACCAAAAGGCAACCAACTACCCTCCCCAGTGAAAAACTTTTAGGTTTGTTAAAAACATTACAATGTCATCCAGCTGTTGTGAAAGGAATGCAGGGTCATCTTCAAAAGAAAAAAAAAAGGGAAAAGATCTGGCAATCAACCCATACAAGGAAGCAGCTCTCCATCCTCCAAAAGGTGCTACCACAGTAAAAAGAAGCCCAAGATACTGAAATCAACTCTTGGTGGAAGTACGCAAGAATCATTCACTATGCATAAAATTTACAGCCTCTTCTCTTGCCGAAAGAGTACTTTATTAAACTCTTGCTTAGCTTAGGATCAATCAAATTCTACAATGTTAAACGGTAAGCCTCTTCAAAGGAAGCATTTGCTTCACATAAATTATGTGCAGTGAAATTAATCATTTCACTCACATGAGAACTCTCAAAAACCATCCCCGCCTCTTTTTCTGCTACTCAGGCTCATAAAATGCTCACTGTTTCAAAAGGCAAGACATCAAGGGAAGGCTAGCTAAACAGGCTGCAGGAGCCTCAAACCACAGCAGAACCCAACGATTGCATGCAAAACAACACAGACGAAGCAGATAACAAACTACGCGAAGCAGCTCAGTTAGCACCGCAATTAACGGAGGATAAGCATCCAACCTACAGCGGGCATTTTCATGAATGATGTGCTCTTTCTAGATACTTCTACAGACCCCTTATTATGAATGTGTTCCAGTACTTTGACAAGCTACATAGAATACCTAGAGAGTGAGACATCAGTACAAGCACTACAATGTATGTTTCTACACAATCTCCTCATAAGTGAAAATAAGCTATATGTTCGTAATATTTCCCGTAAGAACAAGCCAGGTGCAATAGTAACTGTATCCTCTATTTCACAGCCAGCTGCAATAGTAACTGTACCCTCTATTTCACAGCACTCGGCGTAAAACCTGAATTTTCATACTACCCAGCCCAATTGAAATGTTTTCCATATCGGAAAGAGAACTTCTTCCAAAATTCCCAAAGCAGAGAACATTGCCCAATGATTACAGCTCCCCCCCCCCCCCACACACCCACACACAAAAAAAAAAGTCCATCTTGCATTGTTGTTTGCATATCACCCATGTTAAAGCAATGTTGTAAGCACACAGATGTTGGAGGTGGTGTTTGGCAGTAGCACTTTAACATTTTGACCAAGCCAGAACTATAACTGGACAAATATTAGTGCTCGGAAAACTACCGTTTTAAGTAGCATTTAGCATTTCTAGTAGCATTTTCTGAAATGTTACTAAAGTTAACATTTAGCGTTTGAAGTAGCGTTTCATATCTTTTTGTCAAAAAATACCCTTTGAAAATTGTACCTTTGGAAATTATCCATATCCACTAATGACAATTCACACTAAGCACTTAACCACTAAATTTATCGAACACAATTTTTCTTTGAACATATATCCGTTATCCACTACATAAACCATTATCCGCTACTTAAACCACTATAAGGTACATAAACCAATATACTCTATCCAAACCGCTAATTTTGCAGAAGAGGGCGGGAAACCAAAAAAATGTGCAAATTCCAGTATCACACGTTAGAACAAGCTCACTTCCAATCTTCATTGCACATGTTTGAAAAGCAGTAAAGGAAAAAAGATCCTAATAGATATTCAACAAACAGCTTCCATGGCTTATAGAATCCACATGGAAACCAGCAATTCAGATATCTTGATTACCTAAGTTCTTCTAAGGGAGAAAAAATTGACGCTAGAAACACACCTGGACAGTCTCCGTTGGGATTTGATCCTTAGCACATTGATGATCCTGATAGATTGACACCGGACCCGGAGAATTGTGGTACAAGCAAGAATCAATCTGGGAAACCACAGCAGTCTCAACCAAATGCTCCAACCTTCTTTCAGGCACCATTACCGGAGGAGGTAACAATTTCTCCAACTCACCCAACAGCTTTCTGCGCGATTCGCTAATGCTGCTGTTTATCTCACTACTATCCTTCTCCCTGTTAAAAATCATATTGAAAGCAAGACTATGAATCTTATCCGTCCCCATTTTCAACGCCAAAGCTCGCTTCTGAAGAAAAGACAATGCAGTTGAGACGTCCCCGTGACTCAGAAACTCTAACAAACATTGCTGAAGTATAAGAAACAGCGCCAATGATCGTGTCTCATCTGTCAAACACTTAATCCCACAAAGTGATTTAATGCATTCTTCCCAATTCCCACTAAGAATCTCCGATTCGAGAGCTTTGAAATCCTTTGACTTGAATGAAATACCGGACTCGGACTCCAAACAGGAGGCGGATTTCTGAAACCCTAACAACCTTAAGCACTGAACAATCACTCTCACAAACTCATGCCTCCTAATCAACCCCTTTGGACCAAGGTATGTAGAAGAAGAACCCTTCTCCATCATTGTCATTGAATCCGTGCAAAGTTTTCGCCGCTTAGGAGAACTTTCTCTCGTTCTACACTCAGTAACAACCATGTCCACACCCAGCCATCAATCCCAAACAAGCAAAAAAAAATCCCCAATTCAATCAACAACCCACCTTTACCAACGCAATTAAACACCAGTAACGAGTGAAATTAGCAAACAGAACAACCTAATTCAAAACACCCAAAAAGGCAAAACGCTCAAACATTCAAAATTGACAGGCGAACTCTCAAATTTACTCAAACTACCTAATACCCAGATGGTGGAAACCGCCCAATTCCGCAAATAAACCACCAATACCGAATGAAATAACCAAAACAGAACAACCTAATTCAAGATACCCAGAAAGGTAACACGCTCAAACATTCAAAATTGACAGCCTAACTCCCAAATAAGCTCGAACTACCGAATGCCCAGATAGTGGAAAGAGCTGAATCCCGCAAATAAACGCAAACTACCGAATACCCAGATAGTGGAAAGAGCCGTATTCCGCAAACAAACCCAAACTACCGAAGACCCAGATGCCGAATTCCGTAATAAACTCAAACTACCGATAAATCTCGATTGTAAACCCTAGAAAACAGGGATTAGTTGTAGAAGATGAAAGAGCAGAAACCCAGTTGAATACTCATTCTGCCGACGAAGAGACGTGGAGAAAGATATGGATGGAAGTTCAAAAATCGGTTAACAATGAAACTGAAACATATGATAGGAGAGAGAGAAAGAAACCGCAAAGAAAAGGGGGGGAAACAGAGAAGATGATTGGATAGGTTTATGCAGGGATAGGATTAATTAAGACTTGACGGTAGTTTTCAAGAGAAATCAACACTCAGCCCACATCGAAATGCGTCGATATTTGATGCACAGAGAAGAAAAAAGACAGAGAGACGGATGGATGGATAGAATTAGAGAGACATAGTAGAAAATCGTAACATGTCGGTGACCGTCGGGAGAGAACAGGCACTCCTGCGCTCGCCACGTGTAAATCTGGGTTTTGAGTAGACGACGTCGTTTTGTTGGTTTTAGACTTTGAGTTTACGCAACGCGTGGAAGCAACCTTCTCTGACGCGCGTGTGTGGTGGAGTACTTATTGCGGGAGTCAACGGGCTGGGGACTTGGTGGGGGCCCACCAGGGAAATACTCCATCACAGGTCACAGCTAGCCTAATTAATGTAAGTTGTTAATTGTCTCATTTATAGTAGTAATATATCAAATATTTTATTAGCGTGCTCTTCTAGCTTCCCTTGTTGGCAAGTATTTCCCTCAAAAACTTTGCATATAAAGGCATGTTGGTGATGGCCTCCAAAAATGGAATGTCAAGTTGAAGTTTCTTCAACATCTCTATAAACTTCATATACTTCTTCTCATCCTTAGCTTTGACAAGTTGTTAAGGATATGGAATGCAAGGCTTGTAAGGTTTGGTGGGTGGACATGGATTCTCAATTGGTCTATCTTTCCCCTTCTCATCCCCAAAACCCCCATCATGGGTCTCCACTTGCATCACATCCTCCATCTCAACAGTTTTCACACCCTCATTCACATCCAACATCTCTACCATCACATGGTCCTCCAACTCTTCCCTAGTTCTTAGAAAAATGATATTGATGTGTGCTTTGGGATTAGGCTCGGGTTGGGCTGGCAATCCCTTGGGCTTTGGTGAGGTGGTTGACTTGTTGAGCAATTTGAGCTATTTGGGTCTCTAGCATTTTCTGATCAGATTCCAACATCTTTTGGTGTGAGACCAATTGCTCATTTGTCCTTGTTTGGGTTTGGATAAAACCTTCAACTCATCACCCATCGAGCACAACTCTAACAAACCCTTCAATTGCATCGAGCACAACTCTAACAAACCCTTTAATTGCTCATAAGAGGATCTATCATCACAAGTGGCTTGACTAAGAACATCCACCCCACAACTAGAATCACCCGAGGCGGAAATGGTTGTGGATTTTGCAAAGTTGAACTCGACCAACTCATCTCCCACATGCAAAGACAACTTACCATTCCTCACATCTATAATAGCCCCAACAGTGGCCAGGAATGACCTTCCTAAAATGATAGGAATTTGGGCATCTTCTGCCATCTCCATTAACCACAAAATCACAAGGAATGAAAAGTTTTTCTATTTGGAGAGGTACATCCTCCAATACACCTAGGGATACTAAATAGGTCTATTCGCCAATTGGAGAGACATAGAGATGGGCTTCAACTCACCTATATGAAGGCATTTGTAAACAGAATAGGGCATCAAACTAAGACTCCACCAAAATATGTTAATGCATGTTAGCACGAATTGACAAAAGTTTCTTGGGAAACTTAAAAACACTCATAGCATGTGAAGCGATTTCCTAAGCATCTCCCTTCTCGCACAAGAAACTAGTCTATCCATCCATCTCGAGAGGCATTAATTTGCAGACTCTATCTTTCACAACTAAGGCCCTGTTGTGTAAAAAGAGGGGATTGAGTAGCGGATAGCTGTTTGGGTAGCAAATAGCCGTTTTGTATCAGTGGATAGCTGATAGCTGGTAAAGTAAATGTTTGTAAAGAATATGTTCGGTAAAATTAGCGATTGAATTAGCTGATAAATGTAAAATGACCAAAAAGGACATGACTATTATTATTATTGTAATTGTTGTCATTGTCACTATTTGTTATCTTTATTATTATTATTATTATTATTATTATTATTATTATTATTATTATTATTATTATTATTCTTGTTGCGCATTACAAATTGGAAAATGTCCAAATTTTCTAACTTAAAACTCAACCACAGCATCAAGAGATTAGCCTAAAAATCATACATCAATCCCTTCATTATATCATCACAAGTTATCATTCAATGCTGCATTTTTGATAGTACTACAATTCAGAAAATATCCACTAAATACATCGCTTCCATGAATTAAACCACCACTAGCTACATCAGTAGTCTCCTACCCAACAAATCAATTATCTTTGCTCTCCCTTTTATTTATTTATTTCATAACCTCTTGATTGGGCAAAGGTTAAATTTGACCAAATAACATTAGTCATCCCCAAAAGGGTGGCATCAACTACTCTAAAATATAGAGGTTGCACCTGTTGAGTCTATGATAACAACTTTCCTTCTCTGTTTCATGTTTCCAACCCCAATCACTGTGGGTCACTCCTTTTTTAGACTGCTATCAAAGTCACTTTTCACCCAAAAGCAACATCTGATTCTCACTCTCTGATGGGTTCATTAAGCCTTACCCAAGGGCAAGTAGCTCTATGTGTTCCCCTGTCCCTAATATTTGAATACATCTTCCCCCCCTGACAATTTTTCTGGCACCGAACAAGCCCGAGCAGAGGGTTGAATTCCATCCGTCTACCAGGGTGACCTCCTAAGACATCCTCTCTGACAAATTTTCCGTGCCCAACTCCCTCTCCCCTGAATTCTTTAATGGGAGTGATGACATTCAGCTCTTCAATGGAGAGGGACAAACAATCTGGAGATTGGTAGGAATTAAAGCTGGGTGAGTGAGAAAGAAATCGGGAGGGTTTCTACTTTTATACCAATGGCAATAGATGTAAATTAGGTTGAAATTTTGAGGGCATTTTTGGAACACAAATTTGCCAAATGATGCTAATTTCCTTGACGTTGAGGATTGTAACGTCAAAAAAATTGACATCAAACGCTCATAAAACTCTATCCCCTAGTTCTATAAGCTCGTTTACCGAACGCTTAAAATTTGATAAAATAGCGTTTTGAATGGTCAAAACGCTAAAAGCTACTCTAAACGCTAGTGCCGAACAGACCCTAAAAAGTTTTTCTTCTTTGATTTGCCTACACAAGCAGCAATCCCTAAATATTTGTCTTGAGTAAAGACCTCTTTGATATCTTGTCTTTTCTTTGTGAAAAAAAACCACATTAGACTTGGAGAGACTAATCTTTTGCCATAATGCCTCTTCATAGAGTAACAAAATCTATTTGAAAACTCTAACTTCCTGCACAAAAACTTTACAAAAGAAGGTAGAGTCGTTAGCAAAGAAAAGGTGGGATACACTAGGTGTCCCCCTGTATATCTGTGTCCATGGATTCTCCCTGCAACTTCCTCCCTTTTTAGGAGGCCTACCAAACTTTCAATCACAAATAAGAACAGATAAGATGAAATAGGCTCACCCTATCTCATCCCCCTAGTCTAAGTAACCGGGTCCCTTGGGTGCCTATTACTAACAAAAGAGAAAGACGCTGATTTTATGCAATTTAGTACCATTGCAACTTGATTGGTCCTAAAACCCAACCACAACATTATGACACTCAGAAAATTCCACTCCACCCAGTCATAGGCTTTCATCATGTCTGATTTAATAGCCATTGAGTGAGACATAAGAGACAAATAAATTGTCTTAAATAAATATAAATGGTGTGAATGTGCTCTGTATATCCAAGATGATTTGAGGGACGAAAAACTTTAGTGTGTTAATGATAACCTTGGTGGCAACTTTATAAACCCTTTTGCACAAGCTTATAGGACGAAACTTTGTTATGTTGCTCGGTTTGGCCACCTTAGGGATAAACACCACATCTTTGTGGTTGAACCCTGTAGGCATCTCTACCTACCATTGAGAATACCCATGACGACCTGTCAGACATCCTTGCCACAATATCCCAACATATCTAGAAATTAAGGGATTTAACCGATAAAATCCCAAGGATTTCTTTGTATGCATCATTTTTAGGGCCGCTAGAATCTCCTCCTTTCGATATTGACCACAAAGAGCTTCACCCATATCATTTGTCACTCTATCGCAGTCCAACTTACAACTTCACCCACGTTATATGTGCCTTTAGTCTTGAATAAAGAGGCATACAAGTTAATCACCTCCTAATTTGACTCTCATCCACCCCCCACGACCTGTCATCCCTTCGTAACTATTTATCCGATTATTTTCTCTTGTCATCGAGGCACTTGCATGGAATCATTTTGTGTTTGTATCTCCACGCTTGAATAAATCTTCCTTCATTCACTGGGCTCGTAACATTTCTTCATTGCATTTACAGTGATTCATCTCTCCTAACAAAGTCCGCCTTCTCATAATATTTCTTTCTCCTTTAAGTTGTTTACCCAGTTTCTTTATTTGATTGTCAAGCTCCCCAATAGCCTCTCCCTTCCACTGCCGAAGCAGCCAGATGTTGCCCATCTTCCTTTCCAACATGTCCCATGAGTCAGCCCTAGATGTACTAGCTGTATGAGGCCTTTTCCACAACCTCACCACACCCTTCTTCATGAATCAACCAATTTCGAACATAAAACACCTTTTTCACCTTGAAGCCCTCAAACTTTCCCTCACGAACTTAACTAATAGTGGCAAGAGGTTTGAGATCGTTTCATCGACATGGATGACCTTGTGGTTCAGGAACATCATGATCCCATACTCGCTAAAGCTCAAGTCGTGCAGGCCACATTCTTCTTGACTCACCCAACCCTCAATAATAACATCAATATGACAGAAGGAGTAAGATTGTAAGCTCACCTTAATATCCTTCCTCCACAACAAAGCAAGACATCTAAATGTAAATTGAACATTGTAAACTGAATGAACATGAATCGCCAACACATGTTTACGAAGATGAGAAGATTGTGTCATCTTTTTAATTAATCCTTGGCGTTGAATGGAGATGAGCATGTAGCTTGCATCAAAAGCAATAGAAATATACGATCTTTTGTAAAAGAACACGAGTTCAAGAGTGAGAATATATTTATAAGTGAAGGTGAAACAACCAAGATAAAAAAGCCAACTATTCAAAGGGTGACATCGACTAGTCACATTGCTAAAATACTAATTTATTTACAAGGAGCATTAATTTGTAGGTAAATATTGTTAAGAATGATTAATAAAATGATCACTTGATTATTACCTTGAACTATTGCAACAAAAGTAATAGAAAGAGTACATTTTTTATTTCCTATTATTGTCTTCTTTTTATCGTCCTTTCTAGTGCCTTAATCAACGGTATGCATATGTTCAGGTGGAACAACAAATGTTAGATGTTGATGTCATGGAGAATGAAGTTGGAGTATTTGTTGAGGCAGATGAAATAGCAAACATTCAAATGTCAATAGAAAAGGGAAACCTAAGTGATAAGTATAGGGTCGTGTCAATAAATTTACATAGTTTTGTGGAAAAAAGATTAAGGATATGAAGGTTTTGAGTAATAGACTTTTCATAAACACAAATAAAAATTTGAACTTATATAAAAGCAATAACAAAAAATATTACAAGTATAAAGAAGTACAAATACAAAACTTGAAAGAACATATAAATAAAAAGAATTCAATTTTTCTTTACGAATAAACATAAAATTTAAAACCTTATATAATACCATGGTATATTAAAATGAATACAACGGTTGAAATACATAAAAACATTAATAACTGCAATATGCCAAATTGTCTATTGAGCTAAAAATTATATGTTTTGTTTTATTAATGCACGAAAAAAGGTATGATGATCGAATAATTCATGTTGAAAAAAGCGGTTCCTGTTATAATTTGAATTGTAATTGCAACAATTGAAAGAAGAGATTAAGGGAAGAGAAATAATAAGAAGAGAAAATAGGAGAAGTTAGTGATATGGATGTATTTTATTGCTCATACAAAATGGGTATTTATAGAGTATACAAACTTGAGCTCCAAGCCATAATAATATAAACAAATGTAATATTAGCACGTGTAAAATGATATTCCTCTTATAATATTTCATATAATAGTTCATAATAATTCTAACTGTCAAATCAAATGTTCATAGACTAAAAAAATACAAATTTTCACTAATTTTTTCTCTAAAAATATTTGCACATGTAAAATCTAATATTTGGATTAAATAATCATAATATTTTGGGACCAGTGTAGAGAAGTTGGGAGCAAGTGGTGTACTATAAATTATACTCTTATTACTCAACAATAAGGCAAGACAGTTAAAAAATATTTGGACACACACACTCACTTATTTGTGGGAGATCTCTCAAACACTCTTACACACCGTCTCACCCCTCATGCCTGACCTCACTGTGACCCCTTACCCGTATTTATATTAAATCCACCTCCTTAAGGTGTGGTGGATATTATGTCAAACGTCACAATCTTACATCTCATACAAATACATATCCCAGAAGTTCCTAGGATATTTCTAGAACATAACTCATAAGAGTAATATCCTAGATATCCTAGGACCTAGAATAATCTTTAATAAATATCTTAGATATCATGCTACCTAGAATAATCTAGACAAATATCTAGACTTTTCTCTTAACATATATAATTATATTTCTCAAGAATTTTTCTAGATATTTCTCTTATAAAGTGGGTGATGATATTTTATATCTAATACAAAGGAGTAACGTCCGAATTATTCCAACTTAAATTTTACCTAGACTAGGTCTGTCAAATTTATGTATAACTTTATTTTACCAAAATTTATCAATTTTTGTCTAAATTTACCAAAACTTACCAAAACTTATTAAAAAATATCAAAGTTAAAAATCATAAATTTTGATATATTAGCGTAAATTTGCTAAAAATTATCAAAATTTGCTAAGAGTTACCAAAAATACCAAAGTTAAAGACTAAAAAAATTAATTTTGATATATTAATGTAAATTTGCTAAAAATTACCAAAATTTATCCAAGTTATCAAAAATTACCAAAAATTATCAAAATTTAACTTTTACCGAATTGGTTTTTACCGCTAAATTTTACACCCTGTATCTAGATTTTTACTGGGCCTAACCTCACCGGCCCAAAAGAAAAAAAATAAAATAAAACAAACAGAGTAAAACAAAAAAAAAGTCAAAAAGTCTGTCAAACAAAATCGAGCCCATGTTCCCAAGTCCCAACTGAAAACAAGAGTACATCAGACGCGGTGCAGCGTACAGCACACGCGCCATCCTCAGCGCGTGTGCGTGATAAAGGAGTCAAAATAGCAGCTTCTATGCAGCTCCCTCCCTTTTCCATTCCAGTCTCCCCAATAAATGCTCACTCTCACTCATAGTCAGTCACTCTCAGACATTTCCCAAGCTTCCATCTCTCTCTCTCTAAAACCTCCATTGCAGAACACCTCTCTCTCTCTCTCTCTAGGTTGACAGCTGACTCCAACCTCGGCCTCCGGCGCTGGCAGGTTTTCCGGCCGGAATTGACGGATCTGCTATCCCGCCGGCGGCATTGTGGAATCTGAGGAGTTAGGGTTTGTGTTGATCTTGGACGCTTAGGTCATGGAGATTTCGAGCCCCCTTCGATGTCTGAGGGGAGCTCGGTGGAATTTTGGATGCTGTAGAGAGCAATTGCTCGGTTTCTGACGATGAATTTTGCTGGATTGCATTGGTGGGAGGAGTGAATAAAAGATGCAAGTTCCGATGCTGTTGTTGTTCGTCTTTTTAGTGTGTCTCGGTTATACTGCTCGAGGTGATTATCTTAATGTTTTTATTTACCGCTAATTTGGTACTGAATTCGTTTTTTGAATGTACGCTTTGAAGAGTATTGGTCGTTTATTTATTCTGAATTATGTTAAATCACAATGCTGAACCGCATTCTTTGGAAATGGTTTTGGTGAGATATTGTTAGTGGAAGAATGATTTTTCCTAAGTTTGTTTTGAGCTTGTGACAAAAATTAATGATCGAAACTGGTCACATAGACCTAATTTTGGGATGGAGGTAATTATCTTAATGTTTTGTTTACCGCTAAATTGGTACTGAATTTGTTTTTTGAATGTACGCTTTGACAAGTATTGGTCATTTATTTGTTACGAATTACGTTAAATGGCAATGCTGAACCGCATTCGTTAGAAATGGTTTTGGTGAGATATTGTTAGTGGAAGAATGATTTTGTTTTGAGCTTGTGACAAAAATTACGGACGAAACTGGTCACATAGACCTAATTTTGGGATGGAGGGAGTAGCATGTTTTGGCTGAGTGTTTGAAATCCTAGTTGTTTAGGTAATTATGGTTTTGTTTTTCTGGAATAAGTGAGATGAAATGGAACGGTGAGAATTTTAGTTAAAGGTGATACGGATGAAACTGGCCTGCTAACGGGCGCCATTTGCTACATGGGACTGAAATGGCTCTCAGGCAAGAGGACTGTGAGTGTATGACCAGTTGACCACAATGGTTGCCCCGTCTCAGGGCAATATGAGTGCATATCGTCCCTATGTAAGATGCGGGTCCTCTAGCATTGCCTCGGTTTCGGTCCCAAGGACTTCTATAGCCAGGGCCAGTGCTGGTCTATGAGAATATGCTGAAGGCCAAGTATTATACTCTTAGTAACTAGTAAGACTATTAGGCACTACATTGTATTCCATCTTGGAGCTTGGGTTCTTAACAGGGTAAGTAAAGTGGATAGTCAAGGGAAGTCGATGCTGTTAGGTTCCTCCTTATTGGGGTGCTGGGTGGGCAAATACTGTTGACAACGGCATGCTTATGTCCTGGGTACTTGTTAATTTAAAAAAAAAATGAAATATTATGTGAATCCTTGAAGATGTTAAAGGGGATATCCGTCGAAGTTACTTGATAGTTGATAATTGTTGAAACCCGGAAGGGATTTAGTTGCATACATTTATGGATCATCCACACAAACCCTGTACACCCAAAAGACTAGGAGATGGTTCAGGAACTTAGATGATGAAAAAATTTTGTGTGCTGACCTTTTCTCCTGCAAAAGTGGTGCATATTTTGCATGTAACAGCTAAAATAACATAATAGCGATTTACGAGCAGCCAAGCGCTGGGTCCCTGTTTCTTTAATCTTAGTACAACTTTAAGAAAAATAGGATGATGTACATAGCCTTTTATGATAGTTCTTGTTTGGTTTTATGGGTGAAACTGAAAAGACGTGAAGACATGTCTGTGCTTCTGTGGTTTTAAAATGTACTCTTACAAACTCAGCAATGTGAAGTTTCTATCAAGTCGTAGCTGCAAATATAATCTGGTGACACAAAGGTAGATACATGTTTGCAGTCACCTTGTTAAGAATTAAGGCTATTTGGTCAATGTATTGCATGGTATTCTAAGCCATGAAGTAATTTCTAATTAGTAGCTTCCACATTGGTGTCAAACGGAAACACTCCTAGGCCATGAAAGTCTTACTGCCATGACTTTGACTTGAAACCTATTCACACTCCTTTATATGGACCTCTGAGCATATAAGCTCCAGAGCTGCATATATGGTAGATGGACCAAGCTTGATATGATACTTTCATTCTCAGGTCATGGCTCTCTTTTTTTTCTTTCATAATTACCGTGACTTGAACTCCTAGAAGATACTGTTCCTTGAGAAAAGTTCTACTATCAGAGTGATGTAAACTACAAAAAAATCTTTCAGGGTTGGGCCTTTTTTTCTTTTTCTTTTTTTTTTTAGGAAAGCTGTTCTGTATAGCTGGCTGTTTAGACATTGGTTGTTACCGCGTTAGTGATTCATTAATAGCCAGCCTTTGATGTGCTAAAATGTTGCTGATTTCTGAAATTATGCAATCCAGAATGACAGTCTCTAAGCCGCCTCGTCTCTTGGCACCCTCAGACCTCAGTTGTGGTTGCTCTGAGCAAATTGTTGCTCCTGTGACCTTATCCTAGAACCTCCAAGATCCCTAATCTATATTCATTAACTCTTGCAATACTGTGCTACCTCTTATTCATTTCTGTATCCTTTATTTATTTTTTGTAATTGAATAGAAACTAAAAGTACCATATTAATACCTTTGTTCTGTCCATATTTTTCTTCAATTTGTTTTTCTCTATCAATCAGTGGACTGGTGTTGGCTACATTTTAGACTTAGTTTATGGACTTGAATTAGATAATGTGCTTTTTTCTATGCAGCCCATTCCAGTGGTTCGTCATCACCATCAGCTCAGCTGCAGATGAGGAAGTCTAGGCATTTCAAAAGTCCTGCACCTGCACCCTCACCCTCACCCTCACCCTCACCTTCATATCTCGGTACTTACTATCATTCCTAAGCTGTCAATTAATTATAATCCATCATATATTATTTTTATTTTGATTTGAAGGAAACAAATTTGTAATCCTCCTATATTGGTTTTTGGACCTTGAATCCTAATCCAGGGCCTATTGTAGCTCCTTATTATAAATTCAAACCAAGACATCATCGGCATCGGCATCGGCACCGACACGGACAAAGACCCCATGCTGTCTCTCCAAACCCGGATGCAAGGCCAGGTAGTCATTAGATCGATCATAGAATTTACTTGTGGGCTTATAACAATTTATTTTCTCAAACTAAAGGGTGGCTATTTTGGGACTTGTGATTTTATCTTCCATATGTGAATCACATATTTACTGCTTAAAGACCAATGAAATCCTACTAGTGAAGGGAAAAACCCTTTGAAAGTACTATGCCTATGATGCTTGACATCCACTCCCCCCTCCACACAAAAACAAAGACAACAGTATCACTTGTAATCAAGTTGCCATTTAAGTGGTGTGTAAAGAAATCCATATATACATAGCCCCATTCCTACCTTGTAGCGAAGATACTTCTAGGGCCTTCAAGTACAATAATCTTGGACTGCTTGGGTGAATTGCAGATCATTTTGCTAATTAGAAATTTAATCATGTATAAATTGGTTTCATATAGTCTTTGCTTTTGTCCTTCTGTAAAAGAGATGAATAATATACAACTAATGCCTTCGTTCATAGGTGACAGTTTGCTTTGGGCCTTTGGCTGCTGACATTCTCTTTGGTCTTTTCAATAATGACGCTATTGGTTCGTTTGAGCAATACACGCTGTGAATTCAATCTGGTGACAGTGATTATTTTATTGGCTTATGTGCAACAATCTAAATGAGTTGTTTAACCATACTGCTATTAATCCATCCACTTCAGCAAATTGCTTTCATCCACATGAATTTACTTTGTATGTGCTGAGCTTTCTTGTACAACTAATGTCTTTCTTCTCAGATCCATGTATGTTGACAATTTTGTTCTTTTCACTCTATTGGTTGTGGGAGGAATAAATGATGCACTCACTCTTAGTTATCTGATGTTTCATGGGCGAAGAGGGTCAGAAAACCGCAGCTTACTTGTGATTTAGCTTTGAGTTATTTTGGTCTTTCCTGGGTGATGCCTTGTATGGTACCCCATGTTATTTTTGCTATTATGGATGGAAAGAAATGTGAGAGTCTTTGATGGCGTTGAAATGTGTATGGAGCATTTGAAGGCCAACCAGCTTAATATTTTATTCTTTTGGAAGGAGGAGGTGTTGTTCCGCCTTTTTTGATGTCACTAATTATGTAGATAGTGTATTCTCAGTTTTATTAGCTTTTTCTGGATGGGTACTTCTCTTTTGATGCATATCATCAAAACTTAAAAGTACCCATTTACCTTGATCCCATATGTCTGTCCAGCCAGACCTTCCATTAGGTGATGTTCTACTTGGGAACATTTTACTAAAACTAAAAGCAGGAGGAAGTGTTATGTAATTATTCCTTCTTTCTTTTTAAGCTTTTTGGATTGGGGTTGGATTCATTTCTTTGCATTTTTGCTATCCCCCTCATTTTTTCGCCTTTTACGTTTTTTTCTTTGGCTCATGAATTTCAGACCTCAGCTTCTATTTATATCTTGTTTCCTTTTTATCTTGCAGGTTGTGATCAAACATGTTCAGATCCACTTACTCCTTCTCCGGTTGGAACTCCCTGTGGCTGTGTTCTCCCTATGAAAGTCAGGTTGCTTTTGAGTAAACCTGTTTATGCTCTCTTTCCAGAGGTTTATGAGCTAGAGAATGAAATTGCTTCGGGGACATATCTCAAACTTAATCAAGTACAGATAGTGGGTGCTACTGCTGATCCCGGAAATCAAGATAGAACATTTATTGATATCAATTTGGTTCCCCTTGGTGAGAGGTTTGATAATACAACTGCTATGCTAACTTACGAGAGATTTAGGCAAAAGGAGGTGCCTCTGAATAGAACTCTTTTTGGTAATTATGACATGGTTAGTGTGGATTATCCAGGTATTATTTTCCTGCTATGAACTGTGTTCTTGTTGTGTATTCCTGTATTCCACAAAGATACCTTTTGATATTGTTTTATTTACAGGGATTTCTTCAACTTATACACCTGCAAGTGGTCCAGCAGGTCCTGATCATGGGCCACATCCATTTGGTGCTAATGTCGTTAACAAAAATAGAAAAATGAATTCCATAGTTACCTTTGTAATTGTTTTTTCTGCCTTGGTTATATTGGTAGCTCTCGTTGCAGCAATTTTATTACTTATAAAATGGAGGAAGCTTCAGAAACCATCAAGTGCAGTTAGGCCTATGTTTATGTCATCTAACAAGAAGACTGGTAATTTTTATACTTCAACTTTATATCTACTTTGTAAACATATGGGCTCCTCCCCACAAAAGTAGTATGGTAACCGGTAAATTATAATGAAAACCTTCCTTATACAGAACCTTATTTCAAAGTTTACTGAGTAATTATATGCTTGAATTGAAACATATGAAGTTGCCAGAATATGTTTGCCTGAGTTCATCCGTTATCTTCTATTATCTTCTATGTTTTAGGTTTCTCTTGATTTACTCTAGTATAGTTGATAATATTAAGCAGTGTCGATTAGCTTAACTGGGAAAGTATCTTTAAGCTTTTACCAAAGACCTAGGTTTGAATCCTACTTCCATTGGCCTTTAATCCTACTTTACACATACCCATGAAAGAGAAAGCAAAAGAAAAACGATGCGAACGGAAAGAAGAAAAGTTGATATGATTCCCTGCACCATTGGTGCTACTCAACTACATATGACCATATGTTATTGGCCTTATAGCCTGAGAGGTTCGTATCTTGCTCGTTAAGTACAAATATATGCCTTTTCTCCATAATCCAGATATGTGAAATTTATGGCAACGACAATTAAGAAATGTTACGCTAAAGCCTGAATGTGAAGACAATTAGATTCCTAAGTGGTTTAAATATTTTTGCTTGTAGAGTTCTTAGTTCCTAGGGTGATTTTGTGAATTCATGAATTCCACCACATGTATTCTGGACTTGCTGGACATACCAGTAAGGAAGATGGTCTTTCTGCAATGGGTTGACTTTGATAACTTCCCCTTAATGTTAGGGCACATTGGAACTAAGATCTAAGTTTCTTTTCTTTGGACATACCAGTAAGGAAACATGCTTCTGTGCAAGACTGTAAGATGCACTATCTTGGAATGGTTGTCAAAACTATTGGAACTTAACTTTCTTAAGAAGCCCGAATGATTGGGAAGAGGAAAGTGCGTTAAAACTGTTGGTTTTGTTGTCTAATTTTAAGGTAGCTCTTGAAGGTAATGTTGATGTCATTTGGTCTATTAATACTAATGGACACTTTGAATAGTGTTTGTGAATAGTTGTTTAGGAGTTGCTGCAGAGAGGACCATCAGGGTTTTTGGAAGTCTGAAACTGCCACTAAAGCTTGTTTTCTTGCTTAGGCAGCCAGCAAAGGAAAGATACCCACCCATGCATGCTTTAGGAGAAGCTTTGTGATGGCAAATTGGTGCTCTTTGTGTGGGGGGAGGGAATAGAATATTAATCACCTATTTATTTATTGTTGTTGGGTCTCTTCCCTTTGGCACATGGCGTTTACATTGATGGGGGTTAGTTGGGTGTAAGCTCTTGGTGGAAGAGATCCCTTAGTGGCAGGAGGAGATTGAAGAAGAGTCGGGTTTTTAATGTGTGGAAGTTGATCCCTTTGACTATTCGGTGGTGCACTTGGAAGGACATAAATTTCAGGATCTTGAGGATAGGATTAGAATGCTTAATGACTTCAAAGCTTTATTTTTTGACAACATATGTAGTTGGCGTCAAGGTTTTCATCATGGTAAAGAGTTGAATCTCTTGGATTTTGTGGATAACATTATTGTTGAGAGCTTAAGGTGTTGAGGCTTTTGTGTTTTTGTTTATTCCTCCTTTTATATATGGGTGACCATGAAGTAGATATTGCAATATTTTGCTATTGCTTGATGGGCGACATATGCTCAAAGTGTATACTTGTCATCTTGTCTATGTATGGCTTATTGATTTTGGCTATTTCTTGTTCCTTTTTTTTTGTGTTTCCCTAAGTGGAGATACAACTTTCTTTGATTTGTAAACTGTAAAAGTTAATGTGCTGTTGGCTGACATCTCAAACACTGCTGGTTGTTGTTATTATTTGTTTAGCATGGGATTGATATTTTCTGTATATTGTTTTCTGCAAAATGCAGGCATTGGTTCTACTTTATCAAGCAGTCTGGCTAGTTCACCGTCCATGTCACTCTTTGCATCCATGCCCACTTCTGCGCTTTCCGTGAAAACATTTTTGCTTTCTGAGCTAGAGCAGGCTACTGATAAATTTAGTTCAACGAGAATTTTGGGTGAAGGGGGATTTGGCCGTGTTTATCATGGGATTTTGGAAGATGGAAATGAAGTTGCTGTAAAATTGCTTACTAGAGATCATCAAAATGGAGACCGCGAATTTATTGCAGAAGTGGAAATGCTAAGCCGATTGCATCACCGTAATCTTGTGAAACTTATTGGTATATGCATTGAAGGACACAGGCGCTGCTTGGTATATGAGCTTGTGCACAACGGCAGTGTTGAGTCACATTTACATGGTACTCTCCATTATCATATTCGAAACATGCCATGTTCTGTTCTATTTAGGCATATAAGTTCTACTCCCTCCGTTTTTTTATCTGTCATTTATGCTTTTCAAGGTCACTGTTTAGTCAATAATTTCTCATATAAGATTTTTATAAAAAATATGATATTATACTTCTCTAATAGTATTTTTTTTTTATTACGAACTAACGACATCAATTTTGTATGATGAATCATTATGTAAATTAAGATATTCATGGTCAAAGTTTTTGTCACAATTTTCTAAGTGACACATAAACTAAAAACGGAGGGAGTAGTATACTATGAAGTCAAAGCTTCAAATACTTTATAGAGATCATCATTTTGTTACATATGCACTCATCCCCTTTCTCCCAGGGAAAGAGGGATGGGGAGGTTTTAGGTAATGATGTGAGTAACTCATGTAGACCGCATACAAGACATGATATTTGCCTTCTAGACGTCAGACAGCTCAAATCCCTTAACCCAATAGGAACTGAAATGACCATTGGGAATTATATGATATGAAGATTATCTAGATTGTGAGTTATGAAGACTGACTATCAGGTTTGACGTTACAGGTCCTGACAGGAGCAAGGGACCCCTGCCCTGGGATGCAAGGATGAAAATTGCCCTTGGTGCTGCTAGAGGTTTGGCATATCTACACGAGGATTCCAATCCTCGAGTAATTCACCGAGATTTTAAGGCAAGCAATGTTCTGTTGGAAGAAGACTATACCCCAAAAGTTGCAGATTTTGGATTGGCAAGAGAAGCGACAGAAGGGAGCGAGCATGTTTCCACACGAGTTATGGGAACTTTTGGGTATGCTATTCTCACCCGCCTTTTTTCCTGTGCCTGTAGTTGCTAAGGTCAGGGGTTCTGTTTTTCTGGGGAAAACTTTGCTTTGATGAAATCAAGCTACAAAATTGAGAAAAAGATTAGTTGACTGAATTAAAACTAAAAGTACTTTGAAATCGTCCTATTGGCACATGTTTATGTCACCATCTCTTAATTACATATTTAACTTTGGTTGTCGTCCTTCGGAGTTTATGATTGTCCTCCTTGGCTGGTACACCTTACTCCCAGGTAGAATTGGTCCATCCACTTCAGTCGATGTAATTGGGTGTGTAAAATATTTTACGGATTAATGACACAGGACTAGTGGTTGCCTGTCTTCTTTTGAAACACAGGTACACGCATGATTGACATACTTAGCAATGTAGGTCCTCTTTTACGAGGTGGTTGCATTTTTTGATGGTTCTCCATTTGCTAGACTTTTCTTCTTGGTTTCCAACTGAGACATTTCTTCAATCAACTGTTCCTACAGCTACGTCGCTCCCGAATATGCTATGACGGGGCATTTGCTTGTCAAAAGTGATGTTTATAGCTATGGCGTTGTCCTCTTGGAGCTTCTCACCGGGCGAAAGCCTGTGGACATGTCCCAGCCTCAAGGACAAGAGAACCTAGTAACATGGGCCCGGCCTCTCTTGACCAGCCAAGAAGGCATTCAGCAACTGGTGGACCCCACTTTGGCTGCAAACTACAACTTCGACAACATGGCAAAAGTAGCAGCAATAGCTTCCATGTGTGTCCACCCAGAGGTCACTCACAGGCCCTTCATGGGCGAAGTGGTACAAGCGCTGAAACTCATCTACAATGACATTGACGACAACTGCGAAGATTCCGGAAGCCTCAAGGATTCATCGGTTCCCGATCTTGACTCCAAAAGTGACCTCGGACCGTCCGAAAGCAGCTGGTGGAATACAGGTAACGCTGCTACCCCTCGCTTAATTTATGGACAAGCTTCGCCGTTTATAACCATGGACTATGATTCCGGTCCCCTTGACGAGATGGGAAACAGACCGTTTTCAACTTCGAGTTTGGTAGGAGAACGGGTGACTTTGCCTATAACCCATGAAAATAGGTCGGGACCATTGAGGACATTTAGAAGCAAGCCATTGTTATACCGACTGAAGGGTAGTATGAGTGAACATGCAGCCTTCCTGTCTAGACGGGGGCGGAGTGATGGGTTCTGGTTTTGAGCATTTTAGGCATAAGACATAGTTTCTTCCCTAAATGTACAGTTTCAAGGGAAAAGGAGGGGGCTGGAGATAGCTTTTTTTTTCTTATTGTTTTTATTACCTCTGTATTCTTTTCTTGGTGTAGACTGAAATCAGCATTGAGCACATTGTTATGTGCCTTACATTTCAGGAAGACCTGTGGTTTTCATCTTGAAAATCATTTGATTTTGCCCATAACTGGGATATTTGTAAGTCGATTGGTCACATTTGCTTATATTTATATTTTATATATACTTGTAGACCTGACAATTCTCGACCCGACCCGGAAACCCGACCCGCAAAAAGTGGGTTCTGAACACAAAATTCCGACCCGGGACCCAAAAATGACCCAACCCAAAGAACCCGGTAAAAAATGGGTCAGGTCGGGTTAGGTCTGGGTCGACCCGTTGGGTCAAACACTTTAATTTTAAGTATTTTGTCTACTTTGGCCTTGTGCAAAAAAAATGGGCCCATTTCATGAAAATTAAGGTCCAAAAGTAAAATATTGGGTGGCTTTGGAAAGCTATGCGTAGAGAGAGACATACAAATGAAATAATCAAATAACAAATGACCAAAACAAAATCCTAATACTGTCACTCACTCACTCTTTCAGTGAACCCTCAAACTCCCGCAGTCCCGTCTCTCTCTTCTCTTTCAGTAAAATAGTGTATTATTGTCCAATGTCAAAGTTCAGTGTATTATTGTCCAATATCCCAAATGTTTAGTATATTAGCATCCCAAAACCCTATATATTTCATAAGTATTGTTATTCGTGGATTGTTGACGTAAACCGCATAATACTTATAGACTTGAAGATTGCCAAATTTTGTCCCTTAGGTGTATTAATATGTCTATACAACTATGACATATGGTGGTGGTCGAATTTGGAATGGAATGGTACATTACACATGTGTTTTTGACTAATTATAATCAATTTTATTAGTCGTAAGTGACTGAGAAAAAGGGCAGTCATGACCCATAAACCCGACCCAAACCGCCCGAAACCGGAATACACCCTACTCGTATTTACCCGAACCCGAAATACACCCGACCTGTATTTAACCCGATATACGACCGACCTGTAACCCGGCCGCCCGCCCGTATTGACAGGTCTATATACTTGTGTATACTGTTGGTGTAGGGGTAGAAATGAGTCAAGTCGAGCATGAGCCTATAAGGCCCGAGGCTTGACTTGTTACTTTTTGGGTGAATTTGAGCTTGGTTTGTGGTTTGCTGATCTTGAATAGATTCAACTTATGCTTGACTTTCCAAAGTTTGCGGCTTGGTCCTTACGACAAATAATAGTTATTTACATTTTAAGTAGTAAATAATTTGCACTATGAAGATAGGATGATGAGCAACACTTTGATTTGGTTACAATGCCATTCAAGCTAATATTTTTTTTTTTGGTGTTAAAGGAGGGGCAAGCCCCTATTTATTCAATACGCAAAATTCAGTTACATAATGTAAACTCCACAGGTCCTTATACAGTCCACGTGTAAAAGATATTGAATCTCAGCAGGTGGTTCATCAAAGTATTCAACATTAGTATTATTTCTTTCTAAAGCTAATATTCTAATGCAATATTACGTGATGGATTGTCCTCTCTATTCTCTAGGATTTTATAATGTTTTTAACTACTTAATTGGTCTCTTTAATTGGATTCTAATAATCCCTACTTTCACCAATTGGACAATGGTGGACCGTACTTTCACTTTGTATTCTGGTGGTCCAAAAAAAAATAAAATTGGATTGTAGTGGGATATTTTCGAGGGAATCATAGATTTTGTATTGCATTTGATTCAAAACTTAGTGTAACACTTTACAATGATTTTTAATGAATTTATAGCGTTTCTCCCAAATTTTTTTCAATTTTTTACTATTTTTTACAATTTTTTCACTTTTATTATCTTTAAAAAATTATAATAATTATTCGGAGTCTCAAAAAAATAATTTAAAAAATGTTTTAGAAACTACAATTCATTAACTATCTAGGGGCAGGAACGAAAAAACAAAAACAATATAGTGTAGGAATGAAAAAAATAAGAAGAATGTGGAGGTGGATTTGGTACCACTACAATCCAATTTTATTTTTTTGACCACTGTAATACAAAAGTGAAAGACGGCCCACTATCATTCAATTGGTGAAAGTAGGGATTATTAACATCCAATTTTCCTATATATATATATATATATATATATATATATATATATATATATAAGTCAATCTAAAAATGTCAATGAATTGTAATATTAGAATATAAATACACAAGCTTATTAGGCTTGTCAAGCCTAATGAGCTAAACTACTTGTGACTTGCCTTGAATTATTTAATTCACGAGCTCAAGCCCGAATGGAGCTATACGAGGTTTTGGCCGAGCCGGGTTGGGTCATTTCCACACCGAGTTGGTGCTGGCGTTGGAGAGTTGTTGTCAAGAAACCTTATGCGTTGGTTTTCAACATATATTTTTTGCACTATGCATGCTGTGTTTCATTGTTGAAATAGTTTCTATGGCTGAATACAGTTATGTCTTCTCCAAATCCAAAGGAATTTCAACTTCATAATATTTTCAAAAATGTTTTTCATTGTGAGTCTTTCGGATCAGCCAATTCTCTAAATTATGTTTGTAGAGGTAAGAATGCTCAGGTAACTGTGGAATCGACTCTAGTATTATTATTATTATAATAATTATTATTATTATTATTGTTGTTGTTGTTGTTGTTGGCTGAATGAGATTGCGGCCCTGTTTGACAACCACCTGGTAACTGTTAGCTGATAGCTTTTTGGATTAGTTGTTTGACTTTAGCTGCTGTTTGACAACCACCTGGTAGCTGGTAGCTGTTAGCTGATAGCTTTTTGGATTAGTTGTTTGACTTTAGCTGTTTGGGTTACCTGATTGCAGGAAAAATGTTTGGTAAAGTAGCTTTTTGTGAAAAGCTACCTTAAAAAACTTCATCAAATAGCTTTTTAAAAACTAGCTTTTTGGGTCCAAAAAACCTAATATAAAAAGCTACTTATCAAACACCTCAAATAGTTTTTTAATCTTGGTCATAAGGCTAAAAACTATCCAAAAAATTAAAAGCTACCGAAAAAGTTGGGTAGTCAAACACCTCTGGATCTATCTGGACCTTTCAAAGCCTTGTCTTGATGGATCCGTACGTAGTTGGTTCCTCCAATTGTCGGTGCTCGTGTTGTTCCGTAGTGTTTGCTTCAATATTTGCTATTTAGGTTGCTTTTGCATGTGCATTTTTTTTTGTTAGATTACCATTTTTTTGGTTGTTTATTTAAGGTTGCTTTCATTTTTTTAATTAAAATAAAAATATTTCATTGAAATGCCGAAAGATGTTTATAATGAAACTTGTGAATGAATATGTATACATCTAAAACATAAATATGAAATTTGACTTTTAAATGATTAATACAAATCTTATTGATGATGGACTCTAAAGTTATGACAGTCTTGTCAATAGTTGTCCTAAATTTACTTAAACTATTCTGCATCTTTGTCGTTCATGAAAATTCTCACATTTCATGTGATACTAATTTGAAAATTGCATTGATACACTAAATCACACCAACCATATCAAAACTCTAAGAAGAGACTAAAAACTCTTATGCATGAAGATACAGACTTTATTCATAATAACTTAAAATTGAACTCATAATTGGAATACAAATTGATCAAATTGGATCTTATTATCAATAAAATGATTGATGACAACCCCAAAAAATTCAAAGTTTAGAATATTTTAAGAGAGAAAAGAGATGAGAGAGAGGAATTAACTAAACATATATTTGTCCTCAGTTGCTTTAGGTCCCGTTCTTTTATGCGGTAAGTTACGACGTAAGATCACATTGCACCGCACTTTTTAATTTTCCACCACACTTCACCACACCACAATCATTACTAATGTATCTTTTCACTTTTCTTTATCATCATTTTTCTCCTATACTTTTCACATTCTCTCTCTTAATCTATCTCACCTACCATAACTTTCACCACAACTCATCACACTTTATCAAATTCCACCGCACCGCACCGCACCATTACCACACTGCAACCAACCGTTGCCTTATTCACTTGGATCTTCAAACTCTATTAGTTTGATTTATATTCTTTTTTGTTTCTGATTTATCCACTAATGATAATTTATATATAAAATATCCTCAAAAATGTGGAAAAGAGATCCCTTCTCCCCTAAACAAGGGGATACCTAGATGCTCTCACTATGTCACTATTCTTTTGTCCCTACCAACCAAAACCTCAAATTGAGGATAGAGAACATTAGACACAACTACACCACAACTTCTCATAATTTATCCATTAATGCATTATGCAAAGAAACAATATAGTAGTTCATAATTATGGTCCTAGGGACTTTTTATATAGATCTCTCTTTTCTTTACTTTTTTTTTTCTTTTGTTGTTGTCTAGTATTATATCGCCATGTTCTTTAAATTAGATAAAATGAGGTTTGAACGAATTAGATTGGATAAGTTATGATGCTTTTTTTGGGGAATTGTATTTTTAGAGAGGATTTTTTTGAGAATTGTGTAAGGTTTGGATTGAATTGGATTGGATTGGAAAGAGTTACCAATCCAAAGAACAACTTGATCATAAAAATCGAACCTACAATATTTGAAACTTTTATTTTTGATTTATCAAACCAGTAATTGCTCAACTCTATTCTATAGACATTAAAAACCAAAATCTAACTCTAGCAAAAATTTGGATCTATCAAATTTGATCAATATCAAAATTCATATGAAAAATTCATATCCAGACCCGATTTTCAATTGGGTATTCGAATATTCAGTCAATATCAAATTCAAGCAAAAATCTATGTTCTGACCTAATTTTTCCCTGTGGACAAAATTTTGCCAGCTCTACCAAAATCCTTGGATCAACATGCCCAAGTGTCCATTAGACATCAACATTTGTCTGAATCCACATTTCTTACTTCTTAATCCCATTTTATTTAACCAAACTATACATGCAAAATCCCAAAAAAATAAAATAAAAACCTAGTACTATTTTTTCCCAAAAAAAAAAAAAGAAGAAGAAAGCTAACGGCTAAAGAGACGCTTGCATGCTCTGAAAACCCTGGAGCCCACATTTTGTTTTTTTCCATTATTTTTATTACCATTATTATTATTTTCCTCATCTTTTTTCTTCTTCTTTTTCTTCATCTTTCCCGTAGATCTCGACTCAATTGACCCATCATTACCACTCTCATCATCATCATCATCATCATCATTCATCTTTTCAGCCTCATCATCATCACCATCATCATGATCAGATTGATCGTAAATCCTGCAGTACCTCTCAGAAGAATTAACAGACGAAGATCTCCGCAAACTCATCGAAAAAGCCCTTCGCACAGCCCCCTGAATCGACGATCTAGTGCTGCTCTGCCTATCAATTCGTCCGTTTTTATGGTGTGTTGATGATGATGGTGTTGCTGAAACTGAGAAATTCCTCCGCAAAGAACCCCCGAAGTTTCTGTCTCTGTTCTTGATCTCATGATCTTTCTTCTTGTTCTTTTGATCTTGATCTTGATCTTCATCATCATCTAGGGTTTGATTCTGGGATTTCTTTTTGTAGAGACGGAATTCGACTTCTTGATCGAGGAATGCGTATTCTTTCTTCGATCTGGATCTTTGTGGAAATGGGTTGTTCTTGTTGTTGTTGTTGGTGTTGTTGTTGTTGTTGATGGTGTTGTTGGTGTTGTTGGTGTTGTTGATGGGGTGGCTGATTTCATTCATCTTGGAATACCCAAGTCTCATTTTTCTGATTTTTTTTTTTGTTTGTTGGGATAATTTTGGGGTAATTTTGGGGTGGGGGGAAATGGTAGGTGGAGCTGGTTTTAAGGGGAGAGTAGAGTGTGGATGAGGGAGGAGGTGGGTTTGGATTTTATTTATATTGATGAATCATAGTATGGAGAGTAGAGCTTATTGAGAATGTGAATGGGAATGTGAATGGGAATTCATAATGCTATTGAGAATGAGAATTAAGATATCTTTATGAATTATTAATTTCTTGTTTGTTATATGATAATTGATATTGGGAATAGGATTGGGAATAAAAATACATTTACTAAAATTCCCTTTTTATTAATTTATGAATGTTTTAATAAATTAAAATCGATGGAAAGCCATAATCGACACACATTTATTTCTAGAAAATCAATTACCATATAGGAAAAAATAAAAAAAAATTAAAGTTGATCATAAGATTTTTTAAAAAACGTGAGGTTTATTTATTTTTTAAAATTAGGGTGAGTAATTAACATGCTAAATTTTTTTTAAAACGTGAGGTTTTTTTTTAAAAAAAGAATAGGGTGAATAATATTGCTAAAAATATTTATAATGATAGGAAAGGAGAATCAAACGGCTACCCTAAACAATATTGTTAATCATAAAACGTTTTGGTTTAATTTTTAAGATTAGGGAAAGTAATATTAAGGGTAATATTGTAATTTAAATAGACTAATGAATTCCCAAGATCAATTACCACACCCCCCATGGTAATAGATTTTTGGGAATTCACCTTTTCTACTCCCATTCTCATTCTCCCCTGTTTTTTAATTACCATGAAACAAACATGGTAATTGTTAGGTAATTGTAATCCCTACCCCTCTATTCCTATTCCCAAGTACCAATTCCCATTAAACAAACATCCCGTAAAATTCCTCCAATTAGGCCATGATATTCACAATGACAAGTTAGATTTATCATTTCCTAACTTTACACTATTCTCTAAAAAACACTCAAATCAAAGTCAAAATTTTATCCTTACCATCCCGTTCTTTACCTTACCAAACCTAATTTGATCCTATCACTCTAAAGAACAGGTCTTAGAGTATGGAGGAGTTAGATGCATCGGTCTTACCATCAAATTTTATAAATTGTTCGCTACCTACTATTTCATGCAAAAAAAAAGAAAAAGAAAATAGATGAGGTTTAATGAG
This sequence comes from Portulaca oleracea, assembly GCA_029582165.1. NCBI lineage: Eukaryota > Viridiplantae > Streptophyta > Magnoliopsida > Caryophyllales > Portulacaceae > Portulaca > Portulaca oleracea. The sequence goes on from CM055871.1 coordinate 5,187,398, forward strand.
ATATTTTACTATATATAGTCCATTGCAATCTAAGTTGGGAAAATGAGCTTTTTCAACTTATGTAGATTATGGACAACGAATTCTTGAAAATTTGAGAACTTAAAAATCGAAAAAATTGAGTATGGTTTTGAATATAAATTTTGACAATAATAGCAAGCTTCAGTATAGTCCTGCTAACGCAAGGTGTGCATGATGAATCTAGGGATGACAACGGATTAGAGATAGGTACCTACCTCCACCTCCGTTACGATTAATTGAAGGTGGAGGTTCTCGTATTATAATCGAAAGACCAATTAGCATTTGTGCTGTGTATTTATTTATTTTTAAAATAATTTTTTTAATTATAATTTAATATATCATACTCATTATTTGAAGAAAAAATAAAACACCTAGAACAAACCTAAATGATCTTTACATAACCAAAAATATCTAACAATACAACATAAATATGTGATACACATACTCATTACCTATGTGACTATGTCTGTCCAAGTTGTCATATATGGTCCAATTAGAGGGAAAAAAAAGTTGATTAACAGACATTAATTTTCTGTGTGAATTTTGACATTCGTCGATTTAATCCATCCAAATCAAAATTGTTTGCTGAAATTAATTTTTTTTTTCTTCTAAATCTTGAAATTGACCTATTTGGCACAACTTGTGTCTAGATTTTTGCGAGCATTAATGGAAAGGACATGGGTAAATTTTTTTTTTTTAAAAAAAAACTTTTAAGAATGCATAAATAGTGGGGGAAGAAAATAGTCAAACAATGTGAAGTTGAAATGGGGGTTGAGATCTAATCTATCTAATTAATCTACAACACATGTTATGTTGGCCCAAATTTGTACGACTCATGAGGTAGGCAAAGCAACAGACAAAGGATGGAGTTTGAGTGATTTGGGTTTTATTAGTGATATTATTTGATTGACTAATATATATATATATATATATATATATATATATATATATATATATATATTAGCTCGTGCAATGTATTTAAATGTACGGAATTTCAAAAATATATATTAGTTGAAAATTTCCACCCAAACTCTACCATGGAATCTTGGCAACTTTCCATATGTTTAAGGATGAAAGAACAGAACAAGATCACTATATCACTTAATTATTTTATGTAATTTAATGATGAGGGTTCTCTTTTACAGTCAATTATCTATTAATTATTTTTAATATTAACTAGATTGATGTATTTAATTTTGTTTGCCCTCTTAATCATAAGGAAAACCTTGACAACTTCTATTTCACGTTATATTTAGTTTTCAAAAATAAATGCCCAAGGTGAAATTATATTTTACCATAAAAATGTTTGACGGGCTACAATTATTATTAGAATAATTCATATTTACTCTACTTGAGATTTGTTACAATAATTGTTACAAGCCTCACCTTTATAACATAATTTTTACCTTACTTTGTCCGAGTTATAAGCGTTTTTACCCAATATGATATTTGCTATAATAATTTTACACTCACCTTTTTGAAATACTTTTTACCCCGTGAATTCAAATCTCTAAATAGTCGCCTCTAAATCTTTAATGATCATAAAACACCTAAAAGTTAAAATAGACTGGATTGTATTATTTGTATACAAATGAAGTTCCATGGAAATGATAGCATTTATCCATATGCTCTGTTCTTTTCAAAAGTAAACTAACCACAATATTTTTCTCCCCACTTCTACATACTGCAATATAAATTACCTAAACCTACTCAAATATACGCAACTTTACTTACCCAAGTTCTACATACCCGCTGAAAGAACATGATAAAATAAAATGGAAGAAAGTTAATTCATAACAGGATGCAATTTGTCTCATAACATGATGGATAAAGCACAAGTCATTCAATATTTTATCAAACCCTAGACTAGTTTTTCCAGAGTCACACCTCAATGCCAACTACAGTTTTTACAAACACAACCATCCAGAACTCCTCATGAGATTGACTCTCAGAAAAGGGAGAAAGTCTTCCAGTTTTTCGGACTCGGTAAATATTGGGGCAAACCAGGATAACAAATCAATTAGTTCAACCAAATCTAAAAACTATAACTCCCAAAATACAAAGCCTGTCAAAACTTGTTCTTTCTTTCCTCCTCCCAGTTTCCCTCGTATTTGAACTTTTTATTATTATTTAGGAATAAGACTGCTATATCAGAAGCCTACAAAAGCAAGATTTTTAGTGTATTGGATTTGGAATTGGATCCCAGTTTTCCCGGTATTTCCCTTTTACCTTTGGCCTCCACAAACTTAAAGTGCATTTATCATCCTTTTCATCTCCACAGATCTTCGTGGATCTGGTTCCTCGATTGCTCTCTCTGTCAGCACGTGCTTGATCCTACACATTGACTTCCTCACCTGCATTCCAAAAACATAAAGCATAAGCGAGAGCGACACCTCACAAGGAAATGAACTCAAGACCTGATTGGGTCATTCAGGTTGAGTTTGGGTTGAGTCATGTTGGGGTTAGGTTAGGTTTCGCTAAGTCATTTTTGGATCAGGTTGATTTCCTAATAAGCTTGTCTTGCTAAAACGAATAACTTAAGCAAAAGATAAATGTGGGTCAGGTCAGTTATCTAGGTTGAGGTTGGGTTCAGGTTGGATCATGCTGGGTTTGGTTAGGTTAGGTTAGGCTAGGGCATTTTGTGTCTTGTTAATTTCGGGTCACTTTGTTTTTAGTCTAATAAGCTTGTCTTGCTAAAACAAATAACTTTGGTGAGATAAATTTGGGTCAGGTCGGGTGTAGGTGGATCATTCAAGTCGAGTCAATTTTTCCGGTCTAGATTTAGACTGGCAGAACTGAGCAGAAGTTCACTTCACCAAACGACCCAGAACTGCCTCAATTCTTAATCCAAATCCCAAATATGACAAAGCACTGAGAGAGTACATTTTTCTAACCAATACTGCTGAACAAACTTACAAACCTAGCTAGCAAACGGCAAAAGCCAAATTGAATTCAAAACGACTTTAACCAATCATTTCATATCTTCAAATTCCTTCAACCAGGGCATAAACCCCATTAACATGAACAAATTGACCAGAAACTACTTCACTGGGAAGTTCAACATTAAGAAAATCAAGCATGGCAACAAAAATAATGGCTTTTGGAGCCAGACACAGTATGGGTAAAAAGATAGATATTGCAGAGCACTACCAATCAATCATTTCGGGAAAATCTCTAATGCTGCGGTATAGACACAGTATAAAGAGCAGTAATAGCCAAGAAGGTACAGACAGATCTAAAGTTGATAATGACTATTGTCATGTGCGAAGTTTGTGGCTACAAGTGCAGAACCAGAAGCGATGGCTGAAACTGATTGCCTCATGCCATTTCTTTGATTATGACAATATGACCCTAATACAGAAGAAATAGACTTTCCCGCCTTTCTTTTCGAACAACATTAGCTGCTTTCAGTACTTTGTATTATAATATAAGGTCAGAGATGGAGAATCAGAAAAGGATACAGTAAGGACAAAACTAAAATACATGCAAGCAAGTCTACTTCACTACGGCTCTGTTTGGTGCTAAGAAAATGAGATGGCAAGAAAAACTTTGAAGAATGACTTAGTTTCCTTCACTTGGCTTATAAAGAAAAATAAAAAAAATCGAAGAAGAGTTAAATGGAAAACGTCATGGAAAATTTGATTGATTTTGTCATCAACATTTTCCTTTCAAATTTGAAAGAAAAGTGAGGGAAATATGATAAGCTAAATGAGAGGAGAGGAATGGCGGATTGGGGAGGGAGAAAATGAAGCTTCTTTTTCCCTAGATTAGGTGAAGAGATAAAAGTTTTCTTTCCATTTAATTTTCCAATTTGTGCCCCCAAAGTTCTGACTTTCAATTCAGGGTGACGAGTCTGATGACCCCTTCCTAATCAAATATTCATATTCAAAGTGCTTCACACACCATGGAGCACAACATTGAACCTGGGCTTATGCACCCATCTTGAGCCAAAAAAAGGGACTGTTAGGCCATTACAACTTCATGCAATTAGCTCAGTCTTGGAGTAATTAGTGGCATTGTTAAACCTTTAGGCCATAGAAACTGATGACAATGAGAAATTGGGAATAGTTTTTGCAATCCTTGTTCTACTTTGAATAGTTTATTTCTTCAAAGAAAATTGGGAGCTCTTACATTTTACCTAGGGAAGGAATTGAGTTCTTTATTTCTATTATCAATATGTATCATTTTCCTATAAAAAAAAGGAATCAATTTTTTTTTTTTTTTTTTTGGGGGAGGGGACTGATCTGGATTAGATGAAAAAGAACTGAAAGAAAATAAAATAGATGTAGGTCATGTAATAGATTGTTGTTCCACTTTCCACCAGGTAATATCATATAAATTGAAAGCATAAATGGTTGCTTCCTTTCATTAAATTCCAGCCAAGTTGCCAAATTCAGATAGACAACAGAGTACTTGATGCATGCAATTATAGTCTGCCTGAATCACCTTCGTCATGCATGCAATTTATTAGGTGCATGTGGAGCATGTGCTTCAGATATTAATATATTATGATTGTTCACTCTTGTTATTATGATTGTTCACTGCAAATATCTTGGAGCACGTGCTCTAGGTGCATGTAATATATTGCTTAATATAAGGAGCACCCAGAGTATGTGCTCCAGAAACTACGATTGTTCACCCACATATATTACATTGTTCACCTACATAAATGATGTTGTTCACTCTGATTATTATAATTGTCCACTCGCAAATATATGGAGTGCGTGTAATATATATTGACTCATATGCATGAGGGGAAGGCTGCCTACATCTGGACCCCATCAGACCTCACATTAGCGGGCCTATACTGGAGATTGTTGTTGTTGTAACCATACCAAGTCATGTAAAGCTCCAAGGAGGGGATTTGCTCCAGAAACTACGATTGTTCACCCACATATATTACATTGTTCACCTACATAAATGATGTTGTTCACTCTGATTATTATAATTGTCCACTCGCAAATATATGGAGTGCGTGTAATATATATTGACTCATATGCATGAGGGGAAGGCTGCCTACATCTGGACCCCATCAGACCTCACATTAGCGGGCCTATACTGGAGATTGTTGTTGTTGTAACCATACCAAGTCATGTAAAGCTCCAAGGAAGGGGGGGGGGGGGAGGAGGTTTGTAATTTGGGTTTGGGTTACTGTCGGACACTCAACAGCTGCATAGAACCTGCTGAATCAGCAAAGTGGAAAATTCTTGATTCCAATGACTCCAAATCAATTTCTTCATACATCGTAATCCAATCTAGATCTAGAAAAGAGGCTACAGAACATTATAAATCCTCAGGGCATCTCATCTATCTTTCCCCTTCACCGTACTAAACTACTATCACCACTTTCATAACTTACCACTTTTTCAATCCTAATTAGGTCACCATTACAAAAGAAACCTGCATAACAATTATGCAGCAATGAACCAATGGTTTGGTACTAGATACTAATGGTTTACAAGAATTCGAACAATCACAACAACATACCCCAGTATAGTCCCCCTAATGCGAGGTTTGGCATTAGCAGGGTTTGGGGGAATTCCTATGTTGGCAGCATTCCCACCCACCCCCCCCCCCCCCCCCAAAAAAAAAAAAAGGCTGAAATTCGTAGCAATCACAATGGCTTATATATAGCTACCATATTGAAAACCTGAAAATGACATCACAGAACCCTACATGATCAAATAAAGAGAAAAACATCAATTAGGTGCACCGTGCACCCTATTGCCGGAGGACATCAAATAACCAAGGAGTGGTATTCCCTAACCTCTGCCAACTAATTTGGATTGGGTTGGTAAGGTAAGGTAATAGTAGGTAAACTTGGGTAAATTTGGATTGGGTTGGCAATATTATAGGTGAGTTTAGGAAAACTAATGAAATGAATGGGTAAATTTCATTCGGGTTAAAATTGGTAAAAATGGATATATAACCCACAAAAGAACACAGTAACATAAACCGCCACAGACCCACAGCACCTAAAAGGCCCTATTTTCATCCCAAGACACACAACTTGGCCCGGCCCTACCCATACTAACATCACTCACCACGCAAAAGTTAACCTTTATGTGACCACCTACCCCTTCCCAGCACTGCCTAGCAGCAGCCACCGTGACTTATTGTTCAACCTGTGTATTGACATGTTTCACATAACTTATACCCACCCTACCCACCACCAAAACAGTATCACACACTCTACCTTTAAAAAATAATTATTTATTACCCCACCACAAGCTCCACATTCCATTGAAAAGGTTAAAAAAATTAAAAAAGATAAAAAAATAAATAAAAATGACAAGGTTTACAGGAGTAATAGGATAGAGAACATTTCATCCAATGATGAACATACTAAGCAGGTGCAAAATTTAAGAAAAAGAAGACTGCGCATCATTTTTGTTTGCTAGCTTCAAAATGCAGGCTTGCATCAGGCTAAATCTTTTGCTTTATCATTATGGTAGGCTTTCTTGGGAGGAAAATGAAAAATGTATCTGAAGGTAATCGATTTTCAATTTTCTTTACATTGGAGACAGGCAAACTAATTATTGCTTGGCATGTATAGACAAGGGCAATGCTCACTGATTCCATTTATCAAGTAATGAAGGTCCATGTTAGTAACTTATCTAAGGTTGTTCCCATTTAAAAAAAAAATAAAAAATAAAAAGTAAAAAAAACAGAGGGGGGGGGGGTATGAAAGGTGACATTATTCATGATGAGAACAATTTTCAGGCATATACATGCACATGGCCCAAGGTAGTGCTCCCTCTTTAATCAAACCAGTGATCCCAAAGATTAAGTCAACAAGAGTGAATGAGTGATTTATGAAGAGATTTTGAAACCAACGTCTATTCAATGAAAAGCCCTGAGATTGACACACTCACCTTTGAGATACGTTCAGGGTTGGGAAATCGCAGGCTTTGAGCATTCAGCATCTGGCGCTGAGTCATCAGCATGTTCTTCTCCTTCAAAAGTACATACCAGAGCTTATGGAGATCATCCCAAGATTTGAGTCGCAATTCAGATGCTTTCCAACTCCGACCTAGAAGTATTAAGTTGCAAAATGTAAGACAGTAACCCAGAAAACTGAAAAGATCATGCATTTTCAATCGTGACTCATAAGTACCCCATTAATTAACAACGTGATGTGTGAAGCGATGCCTACACCAATTCAAGGCTTACCTGAAACTCTAATAAGATGAAAAACAAGCCACGATATGCAAGAACAAAAAGGCTTTATGACACACGAACTTTTCAGAAGTTCAACGTAATGTATATTTCCTTAAACATCATAGTCTTTCAGCATGACATGGAACGAATTATATACACTTTATTTTAAGTGATACGTCAATCTCTAAGCCGATTGGAAACTAAAAGCCTAATGGAGAGCAGCACTGATTTATGTTGTGGGATACACGAGCTCACGTTGATTGGGCTAATGATTTTCAAGAACATAGAGATAGGACCGCCGAATGAGCTAACAGATTGTTCATATCAGATTAAAATTTCTCCTGTCTGAGAATTAGAATTTAAGCAAAAAGATCTTCCTATACTTCGGAAGATGATTTTCAAGCTTCATTGACTCGGGACATGAAACATGCTCCCATAGTTATTTATACGACTAACATCGATCAACACTAGTCCGAACCAAAAAGGGAGAAGATAAAAAAGAACCCTTAAATACATCTACATAACTCCCAAGTACCAGTTCAACAAAGACCACATTCTCTTTTTATCACCCACGTACTCTCACTTTGCCAAATTTGTTATTTTGTGGGTTGTTCACCCATTTTTGCTATATTTAACCTAACCAAAATTGAGCCATTCTGTCCATTAATTTTCCGAAACTTACCCATAATATTACCAATCCAACCGAAACTTACCCAACCTTACTTATCTGTATGGGTTTGTTTGTATTGGATGGCAAAGGAGGGGAGGGAAAAGGAGGTTATTAATAACTTTTCCCTTGTTTGGGAAGTAATAATGAGGGTCAAGGGAGGGGAAGAAAGTAATAATGTTGTTTGGGAAGTAATAATGGGTCTGTTTGTGTTGTTGGTTAAAGGAGAGGAGGGGAAGGGAAGGGAAGGGAGGGGAATGGTCTAATTTTTCATGTTTGGGAATACAACTTAGAGGGTGAGGGGAGGGGAAGGGAGGGGAACACTTAACCCTCATTCCCCATCGTTCCCCTCCATTTTCTTAACCCTCAAAATGAAGGGGAATGAGGGGGAATGCAAGAATTTTAACACTTGCCCTCCCTTCCCCTCATTAATAAATTCAAACAAAGTTAATCCTAATCACCTCCCTTCCTTTCCCCCTCTAAACTGAATCCAAACATGCCATTAAAACGAAGGGGAAAGAGGGGAAATGGAGTCCCCTCCCTTCCTCTTATTAATATATCCAAACGACATTTGGCTCTACTTACCTCCCCTCCATTATTACCCTCTCTTCCCTTCCCCTCCCCCTTCAAACTGAATCCAAACACAATACAAAAGAACACACTTCAACCAAATTCCCATCAATACTTCAACATAGGAAACAACTATCCATGACAATGACCAATAAACAAACTCAAGAAATTGATATGGCCCAACAAATAAACAGACACCCACCATTCTTTTAACAAATTCCATTCAAATTTTGAAGTCTAGAAAAGTTGAGAGCTCGATATGAGCTCCACCATGATCACAGTCAGAATCCATTCTCAATATGTTGATCAATGTTCATACTACCCTCATTCTACTTGCACCTACTACATCCTAGCAGGCAATAAAATTGAAGAAGACAAAGACAGATAAACCCCACCATAAACAAAGAAAGAGTATATTCTCAATATGTCGATCAATGTTCATATAAACCCTCCCTCTACCTGTACATAATTTACACTAATGGGAAATAAAATTGAAGAAGACAAGAGAAAAAAAAGGAGAGAAAACCCACCATCAACAACACGTTTATCATCATCAGCTGATCTATCAACCTCGAAGAACTCCTGAAGAGGGTTTCGCACAGAAGTAGATGCGGCGGCAGTAGTAGTAGAAGCTGGGTGCTCTGATTTGGTTGCTGCCATAAGCATTCTTCCACATATTCTTCTGAGAAACATGATGAGCGTAACTTCTGAGACACGCAAAAATCGAAAGAAACATCAATTGGGTGTCGGAAAAAAGGGAATTTGAAAATGGGGATAGTGCAAAAGGGTTTCTGGGCAATCGAAATTTTAGCTCATGAGACTATGAGAAAGAGAGAGTTACCGGCGGGCGGCGGCGGAGCAACTGATGAGAGCGTTGTTGGTGAAGTGAGAGTGGTGGTGGTGGCGGCGGCGGCGGCGGCGGCGGCGGCGGCGGCTGAGAGTGAAAGTTGTGGCGACTGCCGACTGGGAGGAGCTCGATGAGTGCTTTTAGTGATTCAGCAAAGAGAAGATCATCAATCGAATTGGTAAGGTAGCAAAAAAATTAATGGAAGTTACCCTAACTTTTGCCCAAATGGTTTTTCCAGGTACCTAACTTTTTAAAACTTATTTTGGGTACCTTTAATTTTTATATTAAAAATTATTAGGTATTTTTTCAATCATTAATTTGGTTAAGTGATCAAAATACTCTCATTCTTCCATTTTTTAAGAAATACCCTGAAGAAGAATAAGAGTATTTTGGTCACTTAATAAAATTGATGGTCAGGGTACTGAAAAATAGTTTCTCTAAATATTGGGATACCTCCGAATAATTTTTTGTAAGGTAGGTGATTAGATTATGGCACTCTCCTAAATTATTGTAACTTATTCCAATCTAACATAATTCTCCAAAAAAAAATCCGCCTTTTTGTAATTTATGATTACTTATAATAATAATAAAAATTGATAATAAATGAATGATACAGTAAAGTTAATTTTCTGGTAAGTAAAAGTATTTTTTTTGAAAAGTTTTGTGTAAATGTTAATTTTGAATTAATTAGCATTTTTTGAGAGAAATAAATATTTATTAATATGTAAGTTTTGGTAAATTTTGATAAGTGTTGGTATTTTTGGTATGTACTTACCGTAATTTATTAGGTGCATTCGGAGTATATACGCAAAATTCTACAATTATTCACTTACATATATTATATTATTATGATTGTTCACTCACAAATATCTGGAGCACATGCTCCGAATGTATGTAATATATATTGTATATTTATCACTTGCCACTTATAGCTGAATTTTACGGTATGGAAATAACATTAAATTTTGCTAGATGTTATTTATATTAGATATCATAAACATATATAGCAAAATGATTGTTGTCTATAATGAAAAGTCTTATTTAATCATAAAAGTGTAATTCTTATTTTTGTGATGGACAAAAAATATGAAATTGATCACTCATTATAAATATTACACAAAATATGACCGGGTCTTCATTTTATTTTTTCTTTTTGGTGCAAATAAATGGAGCTAATAACCTTTTATTTAAATTGCAGAGTAAATCAAGCTATATAAGATAAATTTACCTAACTCTTAGCATGGAGTAGGTGTTGAACTCCCTTAACAGGTTCATCTAAGTATATTAACAAAGTGATTTTGTTATCTAAAATTAATCTGGCAAGCCTGTCATCAACAATTTGGCTTGCCTCGCAATAGTAGTGACAGTCAACAACCTTTACTTCCTAGCCGGTCATTTCCATCTACATCTTGCATTGGATCTTGTTGAAGACAAGATCAAGGTCCTTCACCTGCGCATCCACGAAGGACCTTAGGTTTTAATGAAAGTCAAAATTCAGAAAAGGGAAATGTCCTTATATTACATATTCTGATTATATAATATATATTCTGATATATTCTGATTGTGTGATTTATTTGCATATACAAATCATAAGGAAAACAAATCAGGAGGATTGTGTTATCAAATACAAGACCAAAAGGAAAGAATCCATTGGATGATTGATGATTGAGGAAGCATTAACACAAAAAGGGAAAAAATCAACAATAAAGGCAAGTTACAGTTGGAATTAGTGGTGAGCAAAAATTCCAGGAATCCCGGTTCCGTCCCGGTCCCGGTCAAGTCCCGGTCCCAAAATCTCGTTCCCAGTGGGAGCGGGACCGGGATCAGGGCTAAAATTAAAGTCCCGGTCAACAATGGGACTGGGAGTGGGACTTAACCTCAGTTCCCGGTCCCGGTCCCGATTCCCGGTTTATAAATATATATATATATATATATATATAATAATAATAATAATAATAATAATAATAAATCAAATGACTTCATGATGATTGATAAATTTGTTTAATTTAACTTGTGCTCGCTCTTTAGATTTATTTATTTATTACTATTTCGAACTTAGCATATTTTTTCGGAAAAAATGTTATGTATTAGATATTGCGTAATTTTAATCTGGGAAAAAGTGGCTATGTAAACAAATCGGCACTCACATTTGTGAAATTAAAGATAATTTATATAATCTATGTTGATTTTTAATGGAAATAAATTAAAATAATTGGTGAAAAAAATTAGGAAACCGGGACTAAAAATTTCCCGGTCAATTGGACCAGGAGCGGGAACAAATATTTACTCCCGGTCACAACCGGGAGCGGGAGCGAGAGCAAAACTTTGCTCCCGGTTACAACCGGGACCGGGACCTCCGAAAATTACCGGGATCCTGGTCCCGCTCACCCCTAGTTGGAATGACTAAAGTTCAAGCATCCAAAAGCCCTCTATAAAAAGGACGACTGAAGAACTGAGAACTTAAGCGATTTCACGGAAGTAATCGCGGAGTAAGAAATCCGGGGGATTTTTGAGTGTGTAGCCAATAGTTCCAAAGTGAATGTAGCCAGTAAAGGACCTCTAGTGAAGGTATAGCCGAGGACCTTGGTGAGTGCTCGTTGTATCCATATGTGATGGTGAGAGATGATGTGTGGCAAAGCCTTGACGGACTAAGGCTGTGTGAGTTCGTGATTCAATGTAATCCATTTTGTTCCAAATCGCCGCTAGGGTTTTTCCTACGACGATACTTATTTGTAGCTGACTCAAGGACATTCAGTCTTAGTCAGTAAACCTATCAGTAACTGTCTTCGGGCTGTTACTTCTTGTTTTTATTCCTAAGTGTAACTTGTTCTTTGATTGATATAAATATAATGTGATATTTCAGTTACACTGTGTTTTGATCCTTGGTTTGAAACCAAGGAAATTTGCTCTAACGTCCTTATCTACTGTGTAAAGTTTATTTGTCAAATTCCTAGTAGAGCATGTATCTTTTAAGCCCAATAGGATGGATGTCCCTTATTATCTTCTTATTCTACTGGAAATGCCACTTGGATCTTAATAGTTTCATCTTGAATCCATTTTCCTCCAAGGAAAGGATGGTGCAATCATGATTGAACACACCAACATTCCTTCATATCCATAGATGTCATAGAATGATAGCAAAAGCAATAAAACTCTTATCACCATAATTTTTATTTTTATTTTTTTGTTTACATAATACCATTCACAAACCAACCCTTAAAATGCCATTTCATTATTCTTTACGCTATATTTGCTTCCTCGACATCTTGCCAAACTTGCATGCCTTTTGGGCATAACCAAAATAGGTAGTCAAAATCTTCTTCTTCACCCTCACACTTACGGCACTGAGAGTTTATGTACAGGCGTGTTTTGGAGTCTGGAAATAACGTTCAACCACAAGCATCTGTACGGTTGGCCGGTATTTCCATGCTCCAAAGCATGCTTGTACGTGGTTCTTTGGACCAAGATAAGTAAGCTTCACTGCGGAGTTTCATTGGTTTTCGACTCACCTGCAATCTTGTTGCTCACCGATTTGGTGAATTGAACATAGAACTTCTGCACTTCGTTTTCAATAACACAGTTCAATTTGCATCTAAATACATGGTTTTAATTATGTTAACCAATTACCTCGGTAACTACAAACGTCCAAATCATACAATAACTTAAGGGTGCGCTAATTCAAAATTGTTTAAACATAATGGAACAAGTAAAGTTTAGGGTTTAGGTTTGACACTTTTAGGTTATTTAGGGTTTAGTGTTTAGGGTTCTATAGGGTTTCTTGTTGTTGTGTAATTTAAAAAATTTTGAGTTAGTGTAGACTTGAGTTAGTGTATGATTTGGACGTACGTAGTTAGCGAGGTAATTGGTTAACATTATTAAACAATGCGATTAGATGCAAATTAAGATGTGGTATTGCGAATAAAGTGCAAAAGTTCTGTGTTTTATTCGGCACGTGGGCGAGATACAAGCATGCAGGAGGTGTTGGGTTAAACATACCAAGAACTGAAGTGAGCTGAAGACCATGGAAACTCAGCGGATGAAGTATACTTATCCTGGTCCAAAGAACCATGTATGGGCGTGTTTTGGAGTCTGGAAATACTGGTCAACCATAAGCTTATGAACGGTTGGCCGGTATTTCCAGGCTTCAAAGCTCGCCTATACACGGTTCTTTGGACCGGGATAAGTATACTTCATCCAACAAGTTTCCTTGGTCTTCAGCTCACTTCAGTTCTTGGTATGTTTAACCCAACACCTTCTGCCTGCTTGTATTTCGCTGACCTAGTGAATAAAACACAGAACTTTTGCACTTTCTTCTCAATACCACAACTTAATCTGTATCTAGACGCATGGTTTTATTTATGTTAACCAATTACCTCACTAACTACGTACGTGCAAATCATACAATAACTCAAGGGTGGGGTAATTCAAAATTTTTTAAACATAATGCAACAAGGAATGTTTAGGGATTATTGTTTAAGCTTTTATCGGTTTAGGGTTTAGGGCATTAGGGTCTATTGGTTTTTTTTTTTTTTAAGGAGTTTAGGGTTTAGGGTTCGCTAATTCAAAATTTTATTATTATGCAAGTGATCTAAAATGGCAGGCAAGGGTAAGGGTAGATGGTTGGAGGGGGGGTGAATCTGGGCACCAGCATAGACGTAATGTTACTGCGTCAGCATGACGTGCCGGCCGAGGTAGTGGAGCACCTGATGATGCGGTCGGCCAGCCTGAGGACACGCACAGTCAGACCACGTAAGACTATGTTGACCATCTCAATCAATATATTGATTACTCGACCGACACGGAGACAACAAGGGACGATGGGACAGAGTTTGAAGTCCCGTGGATGATCCCTACTTCAGTAGCGCCTCCTCCTGGGCCAGTTAACAAGCGAACGAGTTTCGAGCCGTTGAGAGATGCATCAGGGAGGTTTGCCCCACTTTGACAGCGGAGACAGGCAGGTGGTGATGCTAGGGTGAGCAGTAGCAGCAGACAGAGTAAGAGGAGCCGGAGTGATGATGACGACTGGAAGATTATCGGTGACGTTCCCGGGGGACCGCAATTGGGGGACGTTATACCGAGCTTTGGAAGTCACATTGCTCTGGTAATATGGGATGGTCGGGAGCGTTCACCTCAAGCAGTTCTTGACTGCGTGACGAAGAGGAATGCGTTGAGGGAGTTGAGGTCAATCAAGTCTGCAATGGATCTCGTATGCCAACGTGCACTAGAACGGATCCAAATCACCGCTTTGGCGGACTTGATGTATGAACACATCGATATGATGTTGGTCTCAGCGTTCGTTGAGAGGTGGCAACCCGACACGAACACATTTCACCTTCCCTTTGGTGAAATGACAATCATGTTGCATGATGTGGAACAAATTTTGGACCTTCCAGTTGATGGCGTGATGCCTGGTTGTCTTGATCGGGAAGTGGTTAACAAGTACGTGCCGTCTATTTTCATGAAGACTATGTCGGACCTAAAGGAAATGAACACTTATGACAAGGGCGCCATGCTTGACATTGATGTGAGGGTGATATGTACCTCGCCCCATTACCCCATTCCCCATAAGACAAGGGCATGGTTGTTGAGCTTGTTGGGAAATACTATCCTCGTGGACAAATCGAGGGATAGAGTTCGTCCGCATCCGTGGCCTAGCACTGAGCATGTCGATACTATTGCTTGGGGTACGATTACATTGACGTACCTGTATCGACAGTTAGGGGCGACGAGTAGGGCTGGGACAGCGAAGATTGTCGTGTGTTTGACCCTGTTGTAGGTCTGGATATATGAGTACTTTCCCGTGTTTAGGTCACACAAAGAGTGACCGGTTTAGAGGCCTCATCCTCTTCCACCACACAATTTTATCATCAATCAATTCCGCCACACAGAGTCTTCATCCTCTTCCCTGTTCCCACCCACCCCATCTTCATCTTCAACTCTAATCGCCACCCTCTTTTAGCCTAGCCACCGCGCAAGATTTTGTTGTAGTCTTCTTCAATCTTTTTTTTTTTTTATACTTTCTTTCTCATCTTGTCCTTTAACACTATAATCATCACCGAAAATTTGTGGGATGTTCCAGAAAATTTTCGATGTAGTCTTTGGCTCTTTACTATCGTCAATGGAGGAGGTTGAGACTGAAAGGGTTGGTTAGATTTTGAACAGATAGTTTTCGTCTAGAAACTTAGGGATTCTTTTTTTTTTTCATTTTTTTGATTTGGATTAAAAGTAGACATGTAATTTATTTCGTCAATAGAGGAGATGGAGGTGAAATTGAAGTTGAAGGTGGTTGTAATGGTGCACTTGGTGGTGGTCACAGTGGCCGTGGTGGAGTTGCTAAAGATTGCAACGAAGGAGTTCATAAAGATGGGCTTTTGATTTTGGGTTGGGAAATTTTATTTTTGTTTAAGAAAAAAAGGAGATAGGAATCGATTTGATACCTCCTACATTTTGGGGTTTCTAATTCCACCCATTTGAGGGGAATTGGATACTGTGGGTGAACGATTATTGTAATATCTATGGTGAACAATTTAATATAATAGGTGAACAATAATATATGTGGATGAACAATCATATAATCTGAAACACGGGTTCGAGAGCCCTAATAAAGTCTAGAGTTTCCTTCGATGGCAACAATCAGCGGCTGTTAACAAACTGATTTCTACACCAAGCAGCGTCGGCAACCACCAATACACCAGCCCCGGACAACCAACCGATGACAACAATCCCGATCACTAACTACCACACCAACGTTAACACACACAAGATCGAGAACTGATCGACCCGGAAACGCAAAAGAACGGACAGAAAACAAAAGCACCGAAAACCCCTGACTTTGATAACAAACCCAGAAAAAAAAAAAGAGAAATCAAAGAGAAGAAGACAAAGAGGGTTTTAAGGCGACCGGCGACCGCCTAGAGGCGGAAGTCACCGGTGCCGGAAACGAGCGAAGTAGTAAGAACGATGATGGCGATGAAGGACTCTTCTGGAATCGCCGAGAGAGAGAACTCCCACAATCCGCAAATGGCTAAATTTTGAGGAGACAGGGGCACAAACACTATTCTACTCCTCGGCTCCTCTCTGGCTCGTCGCTCATACCACCAACCGGACTGGCAGCCGGCGAAACTGACCGGAAACCGGTAAATTCAACCGGACCTTTATCTCTCTGATTCTGATTCAGTGTAATTTCGGTTTCAGATTTAGACCTTTTTAGTTGTATTAATATATGTGAGTTTCTGTCTCTGTGATTGCTTGAGCCTTGAAGGTGTTTTAGGCGGATTAAATTTGTGATTAATAATTGTTTATTTGTTTGAGATTTTGTGATGTGATTCATGTTAAGTTGTGATCGTGGAGTTGTGGAGTGTGAATCGTGGTTTTAGTTTCGAAATATGTGATGCATGGTTATGTGAAAGCAATCAAAACATCGATGATTTGATTAATCCAAATTGAAATTAGACCGTTTGATATGTTGGGAATATTGGGATTGAGTACTAACAGTTCAAAATGTGATGAGTCAGTGAGTCTAATGTCCAATATTGAGTCAACAAGAGTGTGAGACAGTGAATTGTTGAAATTAGGCTGTTAATTGTTGAAATGAAATTTGGAAGTTTAGTGAATATGTTAATTGTCTTGAAATTACTTCTGTGATTCAAAATTGTTTGATCAAACAAGTTTGTACTTTGTCTTGGTGTAACTTGGACTGTTCTAGTTCGATTTTATGATATTATTCGAAAAGAAAACCCTCGGAAAGTGGTGAACGAAATATGGAAAATGATGGTGAGGGAAATATACCAAAGCAAGGTTGGGTGCTTCTCCTGAAAAAGCATTTGATTTCGATACTATTCCAATGGATCCTGGGTCCACTGCTGAAATATTTGGTGTGTTGTACTTGTATGAATTTGTTTTAATGCATGTCATGGTGACTATTGGTAAGTAGACACCCCTAGTTCTATGATCTACATCCTCCACTGCATGAAGTCTATAATTCAATTTATATATGTTTTGTTTGTAATTTATTGGTATTTGATTAGTGCAAATCAATGTTGTCTCAATTCCTGTCTAGTTTATTAATACTCTATGTATCGATGCACAATTGCACATTCGAAACTGCATGTTGAGTTTTGAGATTTGATCGGTGTCGATTGTGACATGGAAGATTAGATTCTTTGATGGTGCATTCCTGTTGTGGTTCATTTTGATTTTTTTGAGCTAGGTGGCCAGTTGCTCCTTCAACCAATCATTTTGGGTGCTCTTTTCAATCTCAGTTCATGTCTAATTTTCATTTGTTCATTGTTTGGGTGTTTAATTTTTGCATGTGCATGCTCCTTCAAGTACATAAATATGTGATTTATGTAGCATTATAACATAGGCTGGAGTTAGGAGAGAGTTATCACTAGTATGAACCTTCGGCTTTGTAGCCACTAGAGTGTATTTACTCTTGGCTGGTTACTTTAATTACTGGGTGTTGTGAGCTTTTCCGACAAGACTGGTAATAGGTCTTCATGTGATTATTGTTAGCATGAATGGAGTGCTATATTTATGGTACTATGTATGTGATTGACCCCTCTGACATGTAAACAACTGTTCATCGAAATTTTGTTGCAATTATTTCGTCATTTGCTTTAGTTTGATTATGATAGAAATTAGTTTTATAATTTCAGAGTCCATCCCCACAACTGTATGTTGAATACTTGCGGTGAAACTAATATTAATAAGTATATTAACATTCTTGACTTATTGCATCAGTAGATTCTGGATTAATTAAAATTCTGATTAATTGCAAGACCATTCGTTAGCTATAAGCCTTTAACTTTTATGATGAAACACTAGTTTATTATCTACCGATTACAAATGTACATTCTGAATTACTTGTAGCTGATCTATTATTCTTAGCTGAGAGCGTCGTGATTGTTGATTAATTTCTAATTGGTTTAAACGAATAGGTTTAATAAGTTAGCTATCAGCCTATCATATCATGGCTTCTTTCGAGCTATGGATGCCCAAACTCACCACTGAATTTAGTGTCAAATTTCTGATTAAAATCCATTTTCCTCTACAACCTGACCGTCAGGAGAATGTTCATGTGCTTTGATTGGTATATATTTGAACATCTTTCTTACCCTAGCTGATGCTCTGTAGGAACCGAAAACGGCTTTGTCACGATGGTGCCTTTGAAGGACATTGTACCTGCAGCACAAAACAATATAAACACCCGGTTCATACTCTTGGAGAAAGGCAGGACAACAATGGAAGGGCAAAACAAGACTTGTTTGGCACTCGCTGCAGATGAGACTGCAGCCGTTCATTTTCTCCTCTGGGGAGGGGAGTGTGATGCATTTCAACCAGGTGATGTCATACAACTGAGCAATGGCATATTTTCTTACCAACGTAACCATCTTGTTCTGAGAGCCGGAATGAGAGGGAAGATTGAGAAGGTTGGTGAGTTTACATTGGCGTATGTTGAAACACCGAATTTGAGTGAGATTCATTGGTCTCCTGATCCCAGTAACCCCAAGAAATATGTTCCGGGAAATGTTATCTCCCCCTACTCGCGCATTTTTCCTCCAGTTCGTTGAGCATGTCCTCGAGAAGTTGGCCAGGAAAAGTAACTAGCTCGCGCATTTTTCCTCCTACATTTCTCACCCAGTCCGTTGAGCATGCCGGGCCAACAAGGTTTGGGTTGGGTCACTTTTGGGCAGGGTTTATCTTGGGTCACTTTGTTTTTAGTCCGATAAGGTTGTCCCATGAAAACAAACGACTCTGGTAAAAGATAAATTTGGGTCAAACTGGTCGGATGGGGTCATTTTGGGTTCAAGGCCATTTTGAATCAGTTAGCTTGGCATTTTCAGGTCTGGTCGGGTTCGGGAGGGTCATATGCATTGGGTGAGTTTTGCCAGGTCTAGGCCCATGATGGACACCACATCCTCGGAACTTTTACTCTATGCTGCAGGAGACATATGGACAATGAGATTTCCAGTTCTGAGCCATATGCAGTGTCTTTCAAGGAACAAGGATTATTGAAAGTATTAGCATTTTATGTCACACAACACTTCCTGTTGTGCCCTTAATTGCTACTCTAGGGCTGTAAATTTGGAGCCTCCTTGCATCCTTTGGGAATATCCAATCGATTTTGATACAATCTGATTCACCAGTGAAAATTAGGGTTTTCTGCGAGGACTGTTGATTTTATTTTCTTTATATGCTTTTAGCAAGTTCTGTTTGTACTTGATAAATTTGGCATCTGCACGTGAAACTCTTTGCTTAAGTTTCATGAGCAGTGCATACATTTTGTGTGGTATCGCATGGTGGTTACGTTTTTTTCCCGAACTTCTTGCTTTTGTTGAGCCAGTTCACCCGGGAATCAGTGACTAGCCCTTTGATCCTTCAAACCGGTGGAAACCGAGCGACAATGACGGGTAACATGGAAAAACGCCCGGAGGAAACCATTGTTAAGATGCTCATATTTATATGAAACTATGAAGCATGAAAACACGGAAGGAGATGATGGGTTCACCTGTGAAGTACAAACAGAGAGGAGATAATATAACTTGAAGAGAAAGAAGCAAATGTTCAAATGCAGGTTTTGTTGTTAAACCTGAACAGGTGATCAACTCGGTTGGACCAGTGGGTCAATAAATCAACTCGTCGGATTATTGCAGGTTGTGTTTGTGTTTTCTGCACAAGCTTTTTGATCACAGTTTTAGAATTCACTCGCTTTTTAGCTACCTTTTACTATTTGAGATCATGGTGTATTCAATTCACTGCAACATTTTAAAACCGAAATCAAGGGCACATTTTGCGGTTAACCGAGAGTAGAAACCAGACACCGAAACCAATTCGAAACTGATGGCTCGGTTTATGGTTAACTTTGGTTTAATTTAAACCTTTCTCGTTGCTTTCAATTACCATGGTTAACTGTTTTACATGAACCAGTTAGTTTAAACCTTTCTCTTTCATCTTAATCATTAGCCCTAGATGTAATTTCAAAAAATCGGTTTGACTGTGGTTGACCATTTGACAAAAATGCCAAACCGTAATTAATATCAGTTAAAATAGTTAGATCAATCAAAACTGTAAGTTTCAAAATACCGAATGGTTAACTAATTTTACCAGTTTGGCATTTTACGATTTGAAGGTTTGATTTTTTCCCCTTACCTACCTGGATTAACCAGTCAAACGTCATCTCATCGAAATATGACATTATAGGTCTATAGACGCCTAAAACTGTCATGAAGAAGGTTTTCTTATTTACAAGACCAGTAGACCAACTTCATGTAGATAATAAGAATTTGAGGCGGTCAAATGGTCATCAAATAGTTCAAATTATGTGGCACTAGTCAAGATAGGGTTCAATTGTTCTTCAAATAGGTCAAAGTATGTGGCTCTAACCAAAATAGGGTTAATTGAATTGTAATGGTTCAATAAATCAATAAAGATAATAACTGAATTTATTTTCCGGAGTTATTATGTAGACTTAACAAAGAAGGTTTTTTCAAAGTCACATAAGATTTTATTTACGGGGTTATTACCCTTTCCCTAAAAAGAAGATGTTTTTTTGAGGAGAGGGTAATGATCTCGTGACATATGGTATCAGAGCTGATTTGGACCCGAATTCGATATCCTGCCAAGCGCCCTGATGGTGTGGGGTAGACCGGGGCCCCACTTGTGATGAGGGCATCACAAGATTAAGTGGGGGAGAATGTTATGGGAAAGAAGGTCCCACATTGGAAGAGGAAATAAGGGTCCTGAGTTTATAAACGTGGGTATTGTACACCTCATTAAGACGTCTTTTTAAGGAGAAGGTTATGACCCGTGGCACACAACATTATGATTCTAACTTCTAAGTACTATTACTCATTATAAGACAGATACTCCAAAGTACAAATTAAAGGCTAAAGTTTGATTATTGCATACCATCTCTTTAATACTATATTATTTCCAAATATATACTATAAAATTTTATTTGGACATGATGCACACAATATTTTTATTATATCGTTGTCTAAACTCAGATTTAACTCAACTCAAAATAAACTTAAAAACTCCAATATTAAACATTAAATTTCATCCAATGTCCAATACATGAAATCTAAATTTAGGGCGTCAAAAAATTGTCATATGAAAGCCCGGTTTAGTCCGCCCTAGAAAAATCGAATATGGTCATAAACTTTTCGTATGAATTTAACTTTGGCCAATTTCGCCGAAAATTCAAGCACAACATTTTCCATTTTTCTACTAGCCGAACCTGATATTGACCTGTATTTAGGCCTGTTCGAGTTATCCGACACGGAAAATATCTCAAAAGTTCGAGTATTGATCATCAACTTTTCATTCAATATCCAATTTATCTGAACTCGAAATGACCCGAACTCAAATTTTTTACGGTCTTGAACTGAAGCCGAATAATTTTAGAGCTATGGCCCATGGGCAAATGGAGGATTCTATCCGAGGATGGTTTTGGAGAAAATGAGGATCCGACCTGAGGATGGTTTTGGTTAGTGGCAAAAATTCGGTTTTGAATAAATTTGGGCTGGACACATTCGGTCAATGCTAAAATATGGACGAGAAATTCATGTCCGAACCCCCAGTTTTATTTCGTGTCGAATCAGGTCGAACACTAAACTCGAGTTGAAATTGGGTTGAGACAACAGAAAGAGAGAAATTTATATATCCGAATATTTGATCAATTTGGTCAATATCAAAATTTAGACGATAAATCTTTGTCCAAACTCAAATTTTTCGATTCGGACAATTCGAATATTCTGAGTCGCATTTTGTCTAACTCTAGTTTTGGTTGTCGTTTTCGTGCTCCCTATCCTCTAGTCTACTTTGTATCTATTTGCACACACACATTATTTTGCTTACTCCTTCCTTGCTTCCAATTTTTCTGTACATTCTTTCTTCAACAAAAACAGAGTAAAAATTTAAAAAGAAAAATGCTTTCTCTTAATACAACCATTCCCCCGCACTTCATCAAACCCATATTCTCTCCAATCTTCAATCGCAAATTGCAGTCCCAGGTCCCTTTTTCTCTAAAGTACGCATTAATTCATTAATTATTTTCAAAACCCATTAATTTCCAGCTTTCAGTTTGTATTTTGATCAAATACCCATTTTGTTTCTCCCTCAAAAATCTCAAGGGCAAACCTTTTTCAGGGCAAAAATGGCGTCTTCATCATCATCATCGATTCCTCCTCCCCCTGAAGATCGCATAGTGGTATGTATTGTTCCCCAAATCCTTGTATTTCTGCTGAATTTGGTGAAGTTTTAGCAAAGTTTTTACAGTGATTGTTGAGCAGGTTGGGTGTGGAGGTGTAAACGTAGATTTCTTAGCTGCAGTCACCAGCTTTCCTAAGCCTGATGATAAGATCAGAAGCACCAGCTTTCAGGTACTCCTCTCCTTACTGAATAATATTTCCTTCAGTCTTTTCATTTTTTCTCTTTTTTTGGGGGTGGGTAGGTATTGATGAATGGCATAATACTATGATTGATGATGCATGTCGTTGGATTGACCTTTCTCTGAATGTGCCGTATGATGTAGTCCCTAGTGATGTTTATAGGTGTATTTTATGCTTATTTACACATTAGATGTCCTGATTTTGACACTTTTTTGTAAGAATGTTTAGGGCAGGAAAGAGTGTGGCAAATTACAATGTCAGCATGTTTTCTATGTTGTTGCAACCATGGATGAGTACAAGGAAAAACAGTCAATGGGGGCATAATTGAACTTAGGAAGAAATTCTATAAATTTGTGATCTTGGTTGTGGGACATGGACATTGTGCCGATATAGGCGAAATCTTGGTTATAGGCGAAATCTAAAGAGTAAAGACTGTTGAGGCCTTGAGAAAATACAATTAGATCCACAATTTATGGTGCGTTTGATAGTTTCCTGGAAAATATTTATTTGGGAAAGACTTTCCCTAGCCCCCTTTGGAAAATATTTACTGAGCTTGAGAGTGAAGTAATGAGTCCCACATCAAAACTTTCCCATCCATTAGGGACAACCTAACATGGGATAATTTATCAAATTACTTTCCTAGGAGAAAGTTTTCCAACCAGATACAACATTAACAGTATTTTTGCTTACAAAGTGTTGGGACTTTGGGGGTCATTAGAACCGGTCTTTCTGAATTTTTCAAGGACTTTTGGGGTATTGGAGTTGGATTTGGATTCGGGTTGTATGGTGTTCATAGAATGCGGTTGCTTGGTGTGTAGGTCCAAGGGGGTGGCAATGCTGGGAATGCTTTGACATGCGCTGCTCGTTTGGGTTTGAAACCGAAGCTTATCTCCAAGGTACTCAAATTTCATTGGTAGAGGTCCATTGTTTGAATTCAGAATACTTCGGAAGAACTAAAGGAATTTGAATCGGAATCTGAATCTCCTAAAGGGTGCTCCGTTGTGAATGATAGGTAGCTGATGATGCTCAAGGTAAAGGAATACTAGAGGAGCTTAAAAACGATGGTGTTGACACTTCATTTTTTGTTGTAAGTTTATTGAGTGTGTTCGTTCATTTGATTTGTTATAATTTGGTTAAAAATTCTTATATAGAGCTGTGAAATTTGTTGTTCACTGCTGAAATTCAAGCACGCCATGGTCATGGTCCGACACCTTTTTGGGTGGCTTGGCTTTGAACTTCTTCCAAATTCTGAACCTTTGTGCAACTCTAAATTTCAGTAGACATCTCTAACAACTATGAAATTTATTGATGATTCAAATATTTATTAGTCAGTGCCCATGGTCCGATGCTTTTCTGCATTATGTAAGGATCCTACACTTATAAACAGTCTTGTTGAGGTGTAGGCAATTAAAAAATTCCGGGTTAAGATGGCTAGTCTGCTACATCCGACCCCTCCATACCTCACTCTGGGCGGGATTTTGGAGTATTGGTTTTTGGTTTTGGTTTCATTGTTGAGATGTAGGTGAAGTGTGTATGAGCAAGCTGAATGTATGCCACGATAAACAATTGGGTAGATAGCAAGTGAAAAGGCATGTTTTTCCTACCAATATCCCTCTCAGCTAGTCCTGGCAAAAACTGACCCGAGACCGACCCGGTGTTTCAAACATGAAATGTAACAAACTTGGAATACAGGGACCCGCCCCGCCCCGCCCGAATTGACAGGTCTATTCTCAGCGTCCAAATCCAAATCCAATACCCCTGAATGAAAGCGTTCATAAAGATTGGCTCAGATTGACCCATGTAAAAGAAGCTGAAGAGGTTTAGAGGGACATTTTGCTTTAGTCCATCACAATCTAAGCTATAGGAACAAATCCCTTTTTCAGCTATCCAGTTTATGGACATATTACAGTCCGCATATTGTAATGTATTATTCTTCTTGGAAATTTATCTACCATTGTACCCTGTGGATCTCTTCTCTATTGTGGTCATGTATGTGCCTTCTTATTGTGTTAACTATCAAAAGAAGTTGCCATTGTGAAGCAATGTACTAGGCTCTATAGTCAGTTGTCTTTTTTTGTTTTGTTTTTTTCCCCCATCATCAATTGACGGTATCCTTTCATTTCTGCAGGTGGCCCCAGGAGGTAACTCACCATTTACCTATATTATTGTCGATAATGAAACGTGAGTGATGCTTGTCCCTTCTTCTACTGAGGGTGGGATGCCTTCTGATGGTTGTTTGCATTCTAATGGAGATAGTTAAGAAAATGGCAAGGGGAAAAAGATGATTTGGATTACAGATCAAAGTTTCACATAAAGCCATCTTTTGCTCTTTTTGCTGTCAATTAGTAAGCAGTCAAAATCCTTCAAATCTAAGGTCTGTTAGGAATAACCTCTGCATAGTTTGAAATTCGATGTGCTTGTAAGTCTATTACTCCTACTAGCATAGTTACCGGTATTGCTCTATTCCTCCATGATAGCTATCCAAGCCTAAATTAAACTAAATTTGTCAAAAAGTTAGCAATCTGCATTCCGAACTTGGTAATCCTGCAGGTGTTCCTGATAAAGTGATAAGTGATAACTGTGACTCCTAGGTATATATGGCTGTATGGTAATAATTTGTTTGTCTAGAAGAAATGGAACCGGTAATGCAAGGTATCAACTTTGTAAGGTAAATTAAAAATTGTATGGCTTCCTCATATCGTTGAACCTTTTAACGTGGGGTTTCCAGATTCAGGCTTGAAGTTACACAACCCAACCCGCCCGAAAGCTCAGAGTTTTGAAATCGATTTCCAAACTTGAAACCTAAATAAACAAGAACTCGAATCCGACTCGTATATAACCTGCCCGCTTGAATTGATAGGTTGGTTTATGACCATATAAAAGTTGAATGTTGGTTCTACCTTGTATTCTTTAGATAGAAGTCAACATCTTTCTGTTAGATTATAGGCTTGAAGTGATGATTCTCTCTAAGTTTTCCTTTATAATCGACACTCAATTGATAAATTCTTTGACTTCCCTAATTTCTACCTCCTATCTGTTGTTAAGCCACTGGTTATATATTTCCAGGAAGACTCGTACTTGCATTCACACTCCAGGGTATCCACCTTTGGTACCGGAGGAAGTGCCTCAGTCAAGAGTTGAATCCGCTTTGGACAAAGCCAGACTTGTATACTCTGATGTCAGATTGCATGAAACTGCTCTTGTCATTGCCGAGGAGGTAAATTTTGCTAATTTTTCGACAAAGTTATCCTCGTTAATTGCTATATCTTTTTCCTTAATCATTTGTGGGGAATGCCGTTAAGCGTGTCAGTTTGACACCTTCCTGAGTGAAGAATGTGTAGAAATAAGGGCCAACCTTGGGGTTTTGACAGCACAAACTATATTTGTAGTTTAACCAACATTTAAACAATGATGACATGTGATATCAATCAATCTATTTTCCAGTGCAGGCAAGTCGAAGAGGCATTCCGATTCTGATAGATGCAGAAAAAAAAGAGGGATGGACTGGATGAGCTTCTGAGTTTTGCCACTTATGTAGTATGTTCAGCTATATTTCCACAGGTAACATTTTGGTTTAAACATAAAGTATTAACTGATTAACAACAACAACAAACCCCTAGGAGAAACACTTTTGTGCATGGTATGGGGGATCTAGATTTAGGCAACCTTCCCCCCATGAACTAAAGTTCATGAAGAGGCTAATTCCTGCGGAACTACGGAAAAAACTTAAAAAAAACCCTTTTTAAGCACTAAAAGAAACCCAATCGGAAATCCTTTGGAAAAGAAGGGATCAGATAGAACAAGAAGAAACAAGTGGCTTGCGACAGAAAAAAGATTACTTAATATTTCTTTCTAATGTCAGGGTTAGCTCTTCTAGATCGTTTACCATGCATTGTTTTTGCACCATATTCTTACAGAGTTGGACAGAAGCATCGTCTGTTGCTAAGGCCCTTCTCTCCATGTTGCTGAGATTGCCAAAACTTAAGTTTGTGATTGTCACACTTGGTGAAGATGGATGTATCATGCTCGAAAGAAGTTTGAGTGAGTTAACTTGTATCTTTCTGGCATGTTTCATTATTCAATATTCATTATCATTTTTTTCGGGTATAAAATAAAACCATTCCTGGGGTTTCTAACATCAGCTTAAGCTTTCGGTCGAGTTGGTTCTTGTTCAGAAAGAATTTCTGAAATGACTCTTTCTGCAGATGGTCCTGATTCAGCAGAACAGGAAGATATCGATGAACTTTTGGAGTCTTTGAAAAAGAAGATATCTTATGACTCCACCATCCCGTCATGTGTATCTTCGGTACCACAACTTCGTCGCACAGAATTTGCCACATAATCACAATAATAATGTCCTGTTTGCGACTTTTCTTACACTTTTCCTCATAATCTAAATTCGCAGTCAGTGATACACCTGAAAGCTGATGGAGTTGGGATGCTGTGTGGAAGGTTGCATGTGGGAACAACTGAGAAGATACCCCCCTCAGAACTTGTTGACACAACAGGAGCTGGAGATGCATTTATCGGAGCTGTTCTTTACGGTACCAAAAAACAAACACCTTACTTATTCGTTACTCCTAGTGCGGGTCCCCCATTCATTGTGTCAGATGTAGGAAACCTTGCCTCAGCAAAGATCAACTTTTGTTGGTTTTGTGGAATAGTCTGATTCCAAGAGGCACACGCGCGTGCGTGCACTCACACACACACACACATATTATATATATAAATTTTGGAGAGTGCAATATGAAGTTTATTGATTCCAAGTCGTCCCCCCTGCAAGTCTGGGGGTAATACATAAAGCCTCTCGTGTGACGACCTCTGCATTTCGGACTTCAAAGCGATTTGTTGATATTATTACTGTGGTGAATTTTGCAGCTTTGTGTGCGGATATGCCACCAGAGAGGATGCTGCCGTTTGCTGCTCAAGTGGTAAGTCCACTAACAAGAATAATTGAGGGGGGACAGGGTAGGGGGAGGGGGGGTGATTAGAGATAGGGTTGTCAAAAAACTATCTAACCCGAAAAACCGATTATGCAAAGGTGTAGATTTTTTGTTCTCTTTCGCCCAGGTAAATTTGGCCTATCCACTGGGCCTCTATATTAGCAGTAACCAGCCAACAAACTTTATAGGCCAGTACCAAACTGCCCATGACTAACATGACTCATCAACCCTGCAATTTCCACTAATGGGAAATATTTTGCTTCCACCAAGAATTCAAGCTTTGTGGGGAGCATGGAAGATCGGGGTGGTTGCCACTTGGCTATTACCTCTTTGGTACAAAACTGCAGATCTTAATTCGGACATTCGAACATCCGGGCCTTGGGTCCTTGTCCCGCTTTGATGTGCATTCGTAAACTATGGCTCGGATGACACAAAATTATAGATCTCGCTCCAGACATTTTAACATGTGGGTCCGGGTCTGAGTGCAACATTTTTGTCTGATTGTTTGGACCAAATTTGACCTGAACCCGAACTTTTGACAACCCTGCATTGTCCTGGTAAAAATTGCAGGCAGCCTGTGGTTGTAGAGGCTTGGGAGCTCGTTCAAGTCTTCCTTATCGCTCTGATCCTCGGCTTGCACCATATTTAATGGAAGCTTCTAAGACTCCTGCCACAGTGCTGTGAATAAGGAGGGCATGAATAAAATGTATACATCATCTACAATTTCTGCTTTCTGTGTTGTATGGTACATCATATTATTTCAGGGTAGATATATTCTGGTACAGTTTAAGGGCATTTCCTCACTGTGTGAAGAAG
The DNA here is from genome assembly GCA_029582165.1 of Portulaca oleracea. Classification (NCBI taxonomy): domain Eukaryota; kingdom Viridiplantae; phylum Streptophyta; class Magnoliopsida; order Caryophyllales; family Portulacaceae; genus Portulaca; species Portulaca oleracea. The sequence continues at coordinate 5,215,814 of CM055871.1, forward strand.
CCTAGAGAGTAGGGTTTGGTGTTTAGTTGAAACTATGGAATGAATGCAAGGGAATTCCTCAGGAGTTGGCATATTGGGTCTTGACTAAAGTTGTGCCCTTTTTAGCTGTAGTTTGAAAATATGTGATGACCAAGTTCTTCATGTTTAGGCTCCGTTTGGCTCTTAGACAATGCGAGGGAAAGGAACAACAACAACAAACCCCAAGGGTGTCCCGTTAATGCGGGGTCTGAGGTGATCTTGTTGTAGGCAACCTTCCCCTTATACACAGGATTGCATGAAGAGGCTGATTCCAGTGGAATCAACGACTGATGCCCATTTGTTTCGGGTTTGACGCGGTCGAACAAGGATTTAGACAATAGAAGTAATAGAAATATTATGCTTGAATATTCAGTTAACTCGACATGTGTTAAAATTTAGACAAAATATTTACCCACGTGCCTTTTTTTCCTAGGTAGGATCATTTCAAATATTCAAATCAGATAAAACTTAGTCAGCTCTACTTTCCGCCAATTCCTCACTTCATTTTCCTCCGTCAATCAATCCCTATTTCTTTTAAGCCTATAATATTTGCCTCCAACTTTCTCACAAATTTCACGGTGTCTTTGGTAAGATTTTTTCGGGAAAAATTTTGTCGGTAAAGACTTTCTTTAGTTCCCTAGGAAAACTGTTTACTGAGGTTGAGGAAGAAATAATGAGTCCCGCATTAAAATTTTCTTATATACTATGGAAAGCCAAACGTAAGAAAGTTCTCCAGCCAAACACTCCCTAATAGGAAAATGTTATTTGCCAAATCAATAAACTTTAACTTATTGCCTAATTTGTCTTGGTGTAGAGGAGGGATTGTCATGGGATGAGATTCAACAGGACACTACATGGGACTTGACTTTTTCCCCTTAACAGATAATTATTGTCAAAAAGTAAGTATGTGGAAAGGTTAAAAGAGTTTGAAACAACAAATATAGGACGAAACACAACAACAATATCAAACAAACGAGTGACAATCATATGCAGGAAAGTTACAGCAATTAGCAACTATGGAAATGTGATATGCATGGTGAAAAGCATAATTACGACAATTTGTCTATGATAGATTTATTACACTGTTTACACCAATATAATTTAATAAAAATAGAGTAGTTCGTGCTTTAAATATTTTCTATTTTTGTAAAGAAGGGTAAGATATAATAGTTGGGTAGACCTTTTCTCAAAAAATTTACCTATGTTGTTGTATACATAATATTAAAGAGTTCCCTATATGAAACCTGATCCCCCATAAAACAAAATTGATAGTTAGGCGTAACTTAGCGAGCCAATTAACAATTCAATTGACTCCTCCAAATTTGTAATTATAGTAACATGATTACATAATGCAATAAAAGTGAGAATGTCGTGAACTCGTACTTAAATCTCCTGAATCAAAGTGGATGGATATACCCCTTGGATTGCTTGAATCAAGATTTTGTTATTGTCTTCAGTTTGAATCTTTTGGAATCTAGTATGCACAACGACTTTAATATCATTCCAAAGAGTTGTTTAGCTACAAGAATTGAAGTTGATCCTAAATAAGAAGCTCAAACTTAAATATATCTTCTATTAGTTTAAGCCTTCTGTATTGATATTTTACATTTATTGTCAAATTGGTCACAAACTCACAATAAAAGAAGTCAATAACAATGTCCTTTTTATTTTTGAAAAATGCAAGATTAGTTCTTTGAGATGCAAGTATCTTTCATATATTTCAACTTCTTGAAAATACAATCATTCTTCAAAGTAAATTTTATTTAAGCAAACTTATATACAAAATAGCAACAATGGTTTTTCTATTGTGTTTATAATTTATGAAAATAACATACTTCCATTCAAGGTAAATATTACTATCAATATGATTTCTTTTGGAGATTTTTTTTCCCAAAAGCACTTAAAATGGAATTCATATAACCATCATTCATGGCAAATTTGAAATTTCTAGTGGTCCTCCCCCACTAATCATTAGCACCCTCACTCACACCACAAACAACCCCATCATCCTCTAGAAGTTTCCAAAATCCTTCTTCAAATTTGATTCTTTCTCTTGATCAACCTCACATTGCTTCAACCACAAACCCCAACTATTGCATTCATCCATTCTCATATTGCCACAACCCCAATTCACTTAAACAAACTTTTGCCCAAAAGAATAACAAAAAATGTGTAAAATAAAAGAGCCCATTTTTAATGGTTAAGTGTCACTTACAAGTCTATTAGGTTATTTCCCTAAAATAGGGACCCGATGAATTGGACCGCTAGTCTATTTTTTTTTAAAAAAAATTACTGACCAAGTATAAAGCCAACCACCTCTTGCTCGAATGACAAAAGATTCTCCTCTTATCCATGTTCCCCATGGTTCGAATTCCGCCAGGGGTATTATCCCTTACCATTTCGGAGAATGTTGCGGGTTGGAGAGGGGTCCAACTTTGGACCATTGGCATTCATGTTCCTTATCCGTTACAAACTTGTTGGGTTATTATTCTGAAATCAAGGTTGTTAGAATCGGGATCCTAACTCGGATCCATGGGTAGTTAGGATCAAAACTAACCCATGTAAGATCGTGGATCAGAATATAGATAATAGAATCGCATTGGGGATTTTGGATCATAAAATCGTATGATTGTAGATCATGAGCGAGATTTTAATAACTATACCTGAAATAGGGGCCCGATGAACTGAACCGTCTTTCTATTTTTTTTTAAAAAATAATTAATGGGCAAGGACAAAAACCAATTATGAAAAATACAACTCAATTGAAAATTATAGTAAGATTAGGTAGCCACAAATAAAGATGGGGTCTAGGGCTTTAAAGAGAGTAAATATTATTTGATGTAGCATCATGTGCAAACCACCAAAGACTGCGCCGCTATACTAATTACATGTGTTGTTAATTTAAGATTAATTAGTACCCTATCAAATTCTCACCCTACTACATTAATGAATAACTATTTTAACAATTAATTAGGGGAGATAGTGATGCTTAGCCACATTGAATTTGACTTACACTAGGTGAAGGTCCATTTGGGCAAGGCTTGTTTTGCTCTATCTATTATATATACCAATAATTTTTACGTAAGACCGTCTTATCATAAATTTATTGTAAAACGTATAACATTATGGTGACTATTTATAAATGTAAGAGTGACTAATAATTTATTTGAAATAACTCTAATAAAAGTCACCCATAATAAATTATTAGTCACATTCGTATTAAAAAGTTATTTTAATACCACTTACTAATCCTAGTAAACTATTAAAACGGTCACCCTATAAAAAGTCCGTCTTACAATAAATTTACATGAGACAGTCTTATACTAGAATTTACGATATATACATAGATATATTTCATGTTAATCTATTTTTAAATTTAAAAAGAGAAATAACCCATGACAATGAGTAATAGGGCAAACCTTGTAAAAATGTAAGTTGTGATACAAAACCATTTTATGATATTGAAAAGTCAACCCCATTTGTTCTGAAATGATACATCATGCATCCAACAATTTAAGAGTTGAGAATATGTGCTTCTCTTTTCATTGTAACAACCACCCATTTGTAGGCAAAACTTTTCTCTTTTCATTGTATTGTACAAAATCTATTACATGTACATAGAAAAACAAAAGCAAAATGAATAAAGCAAAACCATAAACCACAAAAAAAAAAAATGAATAAAAAAACACAAAAAACGCCTCATCACCCTAGAAAAGTATAGAAAATGCCCAAAAACATGTCAAAACTTGGGCTAATTTCTGGCTTTTTGGAGAGGGCTTTGCCTATCTACCTCTTCTTTCTCTTTTATATACACATCCCTAAAACTCAAAAACAAAAGAAAAATTTCCGGTGTAAGACCATTTCATGATAAGTCATCTTGAGATCGTCTCATATACTAAGTTCATAAGTTCGAACCTTTAACCTTTTGATCAAATATTTGATTATTTATTAGTACTGTCGAATAATGACTGTTTAGTTGAAGCTGATACCTTAACCTTTTGATAAAACGTAAGATTATTGATCTGTTATTGGCGAGTAATCACGGACAAGATGAAGCTGGTAGAGAGGTAAGACTGCATATATCTGTATGGAGTTGACTTGATTACCCGCGATGGCGGGCCCCACCAAACTTCATTTGATTGGTCTCATCCTTCCACATTTTGCCAATATCTTGAGCAACCCTAATGGCATCAAATGAAGCTCCAGCTAGGCCTCTCCTTGTAAACCCTACTGCATACAACCCTGCTTTTCCCTTCCACCCATTTGGAAATGGAGCCTTTGGGAACCCATTTTTGTTGAAAAATTCTCCTTCCTGATCATCAAAATCAACCCAAAATCAAATTACTCCCCTTTCTCCATCCAAACACCAAACAATCAAAGAAAAACAAAGGCAAAAAACAGGGGAAAACGGAGGTGAAAAACAGATGTGGTGAAAACAGGGGATTTATTGTCTAACCTTAAGCCAAGATGGCACATTGCTTCTGTACCCGGTGGCGAAAATCACGGAATCGAAAGCCATTTTCTCCCCGTTGACAAACTCAACACCATCACTTTCAAACCGTTTGATCCCGGGCACGACTTGGATCTCTCTTGATCGGATCTTCGCCAAGGCGCCGATGTCCAAAACAGGGGTCTTTCCTTGCTTGTTCTTGAGCTCGAGCGGTCCGGTTTTTGGCCTTTTTAAACCGTACTTTCCGATGTCCCCGAGGATTAGCCAGGCGAATACGAGTAGGAGCTTGTCGACTAGCCACAACGGGAGCCATTTCATCATAAACATGGCTAGCTCGAAGGTCGACTTTCCCATGATCTCCCTAGGAAGTACATGCACCTATTGAACACAAAAGAAGAAACAATGTTAAATTATATTTTTAGAATCCAAATATCGAAATTTGTGTGTACTAAAATAGTTCTTTTTCTAAGTGTCTTGTGCCAAAATTCATATTTTTTTCGATAGTTTTAATGTAAGGTTGCTTACCGAGCCGCGACAAACCATGTAAGGTTGTGCATTATGGTTAGAAAGGTCAAGGGAGACCTCCATGCCGGAGTTCCCACATCCGACGACCAACACCTTTTGGCCTCGGAAAGCTTCCCCTGACTTGTACTCGCTCGAGTGGACCAGTTTCCCGCCAAAGTGGGTCATCCCCTCAATATCAGGGACCACGCACTCTGCGTTCTCGCCGGTGGCCACCACCAGCCACCGGCACACATACTCCACCTCCTCCTCCTGAACGACGTCCTCCAGCTCCTGGTGATCCTGGCGGGCAGGCCTTCTTTTAGAAGTCCTGACCCGCCAGAGCTGGAGGACGTCATCATAATGGGCCCACATGACGCACTCATTGAAGTGCGGCTCTATGCCAAAGTGGCGGGCATATGACTCCAAATAATCGACGAATTGGGCCTTGGTAGGGTACTCAGGGAACGACGCGGGAAAGGGCAATTTGGGCAACTCGCAAAACTTCTTAGGAAGGTGAAGCTTGAGCCGATCGTAGGTACGATGTTGCCACAAGGAGGCAATGCAATCGGCCTTCTCGAGAACAACGAAGGGGACACCCTGATCCTTCAAGCACGCCCCCACGGCCAGGCCCGATGGGCCAGCCCCAACGATCACCGGCCCGTTTACCCAAACGCACCGTCTCGACCCGTCTACGCTTCCGGGTAAACCCAACAAATTTTGATCATCCATCATCATATTGTGTTTTCTATTTTGTTTGTTTGTTTGGGGTTGTTAAGAATGTAGGGGGGAAAACAGAGTGAGATGTTTGGGGGAATTTTTTTTCTTCTTTTAAGTTTGTCGTTGAGGTGGGAATGAATGAAAGGGGTGGAGGCGTTTATATAGGGATGTTTAGAGAGAGAGAGAGAGAGAGAGAGAGAGAGAGAGAGAGAGCATGTGGGGAAGAGCGAGAGAGTGAAGAGTGTGAAGTCACAAATCATTAGGTGGAATTTAAGTTTAACATATAGAATATATTTTATTTTGGGTCACCAAACTTTCAAGCAAAAGAAAAGGAAAAAGGAAAAAGGAAAAAGGAAAAAGAAAAAAGATGGACCAAAGAATGTAAGCTTTGTTGAAGAAAGAAAGCTTATGGAGAGATCTTTTTTCTTTTAAATTATTATTTTTGGAGTGTTTTTTGGGAAGCTATGGTGGTCTCGAGTTGCGACTTCACACTCTTTTTTAGTTAATAGCTGTGTGGGGAGGAAGTCGGTACTTAGAATTAAAGAGGGGTTAATTCAAACTTTGTTAGTTCATGGATCTTTGTATTATACTCCATCCATGTTATATTAATTGTAATAATTTTGATTTTTTATAGTTTTTAATGTTATTTTTTAATTGATAATTTCTTATATAATATGTTATTAACAATTGCAATATTATATTTTTATCTAACACTTTTACAATTTTAATGACAGTCCTCGGTCCGGTCCCATCCAATCTAAAATTTGGTCTAGAGTAAATTATGCTCAACCTTAGGTGTAGACAAAAAAAATAAAATAAAATATGGATATAAATATATAAAAAATATTATAAATAATTTACACTTACAAAGAATATGATCTACAAATGGTAATGCATGGAGTTCATGTTGGGTCTATGTAAACTTAAGTGTGTAACACTCCGGATATATGATTAAGTGTGGCTTAAATGAATCGAAATGACTACTTATATCACAAAGATGTACCTTTTTTTAAGGTAGCTCATCTATTGGGAACTCCTCAGTTAAGTGTGCTTGGCTGAGAGTAGTCTTAGATGGGTGACTTCCTGGAAAATTTTCCTAGGCAGCATGTGAGCGAGGACGAAACATGTTGGAATGACTCAGGGTGATTTGTGGGGCCAATCATTAATCCTTGAAGCGGTTATCGATAATATCCGCGACCCAAGAGGAGTCGGGTGTTCCAAAGTGCATCTAGTTTTTTTGAAGTTGCATCCAATACCAATCCTATATATCATGTCTTGGTCTAAGTAACAATAAAAGATGACTTATTCAAAGCTTAGTCCATTATATTGTTTTATGATCATTTCATCACAAGGATGATTGTTTCGAAATTTAGTGCATGTTTGACAAAGCTTCTTGACAACTTTTGGTTAGAAATAGTTAAATTACATCAAATAAGGAAATTTTATAAAGTTATTTTCAATTTTATAGAAGCTAAAATTAGCTCCCAAAACCCTTAATTAGAAGTTGAAGTTAAATTGTGTAGCTTCTAATTTCTAGTTTTTTGAGAGCTACTAAAGAAATTTAAGTAATTTTTTTTGCCCACAAATACATGAACTTTTTCGGTAATAAAAATATATTTTCATATTTTTATTTTTACGATATTTCTAGTTTCTTGTGAGGAAACTCTATTTTATTGTGTCAATTAATTTTACATTTTCATGCTTATCAATATTTAGGTAATACTTGATAATAAAATTTTCTTGTTCACAAAATTCATTTAATTATTTTATATAAATTACATAAATTTTTTTGCAGGAGAACTACTATAGAAATTCTTTTAAAAATAGAAAATAAAACAGTATAACAAAATAATTGCAAAAGTTGGAATAAATAAAAAGAATTTAACAATCAATTTGTGGGTAGGAGAACCACTATACAAATTCTTTGAAAAGATAGAACATAAAATAGTATAACAAAGGAAATTAATAAGTGTGTATTAGAAAAAGTTGAATAAATAAAAAGAATTTAACAATCAATTTGTTGGGTTTTAAAGTAGTGAAAATAGGTATTTAAAGTGATCAATCACTAGATAATAATTTCTATTTTTAACAGGTACTTTTATCATATAAATTATCAAACATCTAAAATGTAACCTCCTAATTTAATTAAAGACAGGTAAATAAAGGACCATACTTAATATGATAATTGAGCACATGCAATTATCCAAGACTTTTCAAATATTCAAAAACTAATTAGAGGTCCTTAATCATCCTTTTTACCGTTGGAACTTAATTAGAACAAATCGAGAGGGTCAACACATATCGTTGGATCAAGCAAAACAAGTTGATGCAACACAGACCATGCTGATGAACATGACATGTGAAGAAACTCTGCTTCACTCCAAGGACCTCCACTGAATCTCGTCTGAGGATCTCCACAGTAACTGACGTACTTTTGATTGAAAGACAAATTTTGAAGACATAAAATCAGGGAAGTTTCCATAATATAAATATTTCATATCTTCCCAACTATTTATATATATCTCGTGATCTTTAACTGATTTTATCTTATTGCAGAATCCAAATCAAAGGAGAAAGAGATAGCTGCCTAAATGAGAAGATTGAAGATTTGCCTCCAATAAGGAAATTATCCACGCATAAGGAAAGAAGCAAGGAGACCATTGAAGATCGAAGGATAAATAAAGAAGTCATTCTCTTCAAAGGAATCAACGATTCCCAAGCAGGCAAATCAAGCGTAGGAATTTCTTTGAGAATTCTGAGTTATAAGAAACTTTGAGAAAAAGTTTTCTGAGTTGTAACCACTAGGGTATTAGTGGTGAGTTGTGTAACCAGTTGGTTGATAACTGGTGAGGACCTCTGGATCGTGTAGCTAAAGTGAGTGAGTGACCTCATTTTAGTGAGTTCAAGCATTTCCTCCTGCCTCAGCTGTGAGGCCACTACTGCAGAAATTCACTCTGAATTTTCTACACTTGTAAGCTTCTATTGAGGACCTCACAATCCTTGACAGTGTTGATTTGTAACATCCTCTCTTTTCTAACACTTTAAGTTTATCAATACAGAAGTATTATTCAGTTATAAAAGTACTATTAACGCCCTTGTGGTGATTAAATTGCAGAATTTTCTATACAACCCTATTCACCCCCCTCTCTAGGGTTATTTCAACATGATTTGTGTTGCCTTGTACCTTCACACTTTGATCTTCTGTCGCTTAACACAATTTGCATTGGTTGACTATGTTAACCAATGCGAGCATGCTGACACTGATAATGGTGATCAAACTTGTCTTATACTTGTTCAACTTATTGTCAACATTATTTTACCTTTAACATCGTACCCTTAAAATTAAATATTTTCAACAGTAAGTACTATTGGTCAGATGAAAAGAGACATTTATATATTGAAAAATTTATGCTTTGGTTAGATGAAAAGAGACAAGTATATATTGAAAACTTTATGCTTTTCCAAAGGTTTAATATTTGGTGTGGAGATTGAAAGATGGGATGATAGTTAATTAGTCATCATCTTAACTACCATCGATCTCTTTGATATTTGCATCACGAAAAATCATAGAGCGAAAAAAGTGAACGAAATTATATATGGTATATATGTCTATTTATAAAATATGATATGAAATCATCAAATTACTAAATCAGAATATCCTGGATTTGTTATGTACACAAAGATGTACCTTAAAACTCAATTAAAATACAAAAAATATTACTAAATTAGAATTATTTTTAAACTTGGAACTATTGTACTTTTACTCCTCATATGAATTCTTTATTATATAACTGATGTCCAAAAACTAAAAATAAACCATTGAATAAAATGACATGATTTTTAAGACAGGCTTCTCAAATGGTATTATCAACTTAATTCAATAAAATAAAGCATAATGGTATTATTTAATATGTTGAGCTTCTTCAATAAAGTGATTAGACCCATTATAGCTTTGTGCAATGTCATGAGTTTTAAGCATGCATTTAACTTATTCACATGCAGTTAGAAAGTCAATGGGAGCTATGATATATAATTAGAATGGCATATAATATGCAAAGTAATTATATTTCAAACAAACCAATGAAGAATTTACCCCCCCCCCCCCCCAAAAAAAAACCAAGCAAATGAAGAAGGGCTATTAGTTATAAGGATATTTGGATGTTAATAATACCAATTTTGGAGGCATTGAATTTTAATAATACAAACTATTTTCTTGGATACAGTACTAATTAGTATCGACCTGTTTTCCCCCAATAGTTCATCACCGAGTTGTTATGTTTTAATTCATCGTAAAGATGACGTAGCTCTATAACGTGTGACGTGGAAGACAGATTAGTGTCCACTTCATTGTTTTCTACACAAACTCCGCCTTCCACGTCACGCATTATGGAGCCACGTCAGCTTTCCATGAGTCAAAATCATACCAAATCAATGCTGCACTATTATGAAAAATAGGTTGATAATTGATACTGCCAGTGTCCAAGAAAATAATCTATATTATATTAACATCCAATACCTCCAAAGTTGATATTAATGATGTCGGATCCGAAAATCCCAATTATTATAAACTCATGCATGAAAATCAAATCTACATGATGGCAATTCACCGGCCTTGAGAGCACTACTAATAAATTCTCTTGTCTATAAAATATAAATAAACAAACAAATTAAATAAAGAAGACCCTAGTCTTAATTATCACTACACAAGTCATGATTACCGTAGCTAATTGTGGAATTTAACAAACCCTTTTTCTACCCAAAAAGTCAATGTAGTTGAAAATACTAATTAACCTAAACCACACTTACCATGATCTAGAGTAATTAGAGTGATAGTAATTAAATCCTAATGGCATGCATAAAAGTATAAATTACGAGTGATGTGTAAATATAATAAGTGAGATTTGGTCGGAGATTCTACAAATCATGCTCAAATCAAACCCTAAGATGAATTCAATGACATATTTGCATGTGTAGTAAATTAAATGATGGGCCATTAGTCAATATATGACAAAAGTTCCATTATAAACATGATTAGAGGTTTAGTGTTCCACTTCTGATTGGGGGCAAGACTAATTATAAGAGGATACTTTCTCCCCAAGTCACAATATATATATATATATATATATATATATATATATATATATATATATATATATATATATATATATAGGTGATGATAAGTGTCTTGCCTAAGACACTCCTTAAATGTCTTCACCCTTATAAAATCAATACTTATTATCGTTTTTAACCCCAATTTTTTTGACAGATACTATTAATTATCAATTATAAGAAGCTTGGAATGTGTTGGCTACGCCAACAATTAAAATTGACACCCTAACGAATGAACCCCATCCGTTGAGCATATTTTAGACGTTTTTTTGTAAATTTTTAAAAATATGGATAAAAGTGTGATTTTATACAATTTATATATATTATTATAGTTATAGAAGTCAATCATGTAACTTTTTTCCAATTTAATTCACAAATATATAGGTTTTCTATAATGACAAGACACAAAATATGTGTCTTGCACAAGACTTTTATCATTTCACTATATATATATATATATATATATATATATATATATATATATATATATATGAAAATTGGATTTTAATAGTTCCAACTTTTGCGAATTCGACAGTAATAATCCCTACTTTTGGTTTGTATTCTGGTGGTCTAAAAACAAAAAAATTATATTGCAGTGGGACATCATCGAGAGTATACCCTAAATATCATAGATTTTGTGTTGCATTTGATTCAAAACATAGTGTAACACTTTACCACGATTTTTAATGAATTTACGGTTTTTCTCCCAATTTTTTTCAATTTTTTTCCGATTTTTTCTGATTTCTTCAATTTTATTCCTTTTAAAAAATCATAATAATTGCTCGGAGTCTCAAAAAAATAATTTAAAAAATGTGTAAGTAACTACACTTCATTACCTTTATGGGGGCAGGAACGAAAAAAAATAATAATATGGGGTAGGAATGAAAAAGATTAAATAAAAAGAATGTGGAGATGGATTTAGTACCACTACAATCCAATTTTATTTATTTTTTTGGACCACCAAAATCCAAAATGAAAGTAGGGATTATTGCTATATAATTGGTAAAAGTAGGAATTACTATTAGAATCCAATTTTGATATATATATATATATATATATATATATATATATATATATATATATATATATATATAGGCGCGCGCGCATGATTTATTTTGATTTAGAACATAAATGTTTTTCTTCCAATATATTAGGAAGATATTACCATATTAAAAAAAAGAAATAGAGGGAAATAAAATATAGGTTGGCATGTATAAGAAAATATTACCATATTATACTATATAGTTTATTATGATTAGGGCTTATACTATTCCCCCCATACAAATAAATATTATCAGTGTATTATTTTTGTGACTATATTTATTTTAGTTTCAACAATTAAATATGATAATATGATCACTTTTCATTATATTGTATAGTTAGTTATATCATATATTTGATTGGATTACACCCTCATTGTCTTACACGAAACCAAACACTATACAAAGTATAATGTTGGGATTCACCTATGATACATAAGTCAAATGGATTACTTTTAACATCAATTAAGTTTAAAATAGAGCCTCAACTTATCACCATGAACATTGATTGAAGTAGGCTCACGCGCTAAATTTTCTCAGCATATAAAATTTTTATGAGCCTATTTATCGATCAAAGGGATCGTAGCTAATCTTACTTTTCAAACTCTCCGTGGATGATTAAACTTTGATAGATGCAACAAACTTGTATGGACCCGAAGATTATGAAATTGATCGACCACATTTGTTACAGACGATTTAATTCTTATCTTCCTTGTTCCTAATCTATAAATATTACTGGAGACAATTAAGAGCCATTTTACACTTCATAAAAGTAATATAAGATATAATATATATATATATATATATATATATATATATATATATATATATATATATATATATATATATATATATATATATAGTAAATTATGCATGTTATTGTAAAGATCTGTATAGTAGCACTATATAAGGTACTACCTCCGTCCCAAATTGTTTGTCCATCTACCTAATTCTTTTGTCTCAAAATATTTGTCCATTTTATAAATTTCAATGATTGTAATTCTTATTATACCCCTAATAAATACTCTTTTATTTTTCTTCACATGAGAGAAGTTAGGGCAATTTTGGTATATTACACATTTTTCACTTCATTTCCCATGACCATTGGACTTTTAAATATAGTTAGATGGACAAATAATATGGGACGGAGGTAGTATATAAAAGTACAACAGTTTGTGGCATTGGGGCATTGATGACCACGCGGCCAATGATAAAGCAGGAAAATAGAGTGGCAAATTAAAAGTATGGTTGAAGCCACTAATAAAGATTAAAGGCCGTATGAAACCAATTAATTATGTTTCATAATTACAATTAATTTCAGGGTCTGTGCTTGTGAATTGTGAGCTGTGACCCTATACCCACACAACTAAAATTTCATGTTTAACTTTGTATTTTTAAATCATATTACATACACCTTCCTTTACAAATACCTCTCGCTTTTATGCTTAGTTGGTTGCTATGCTATAAAATACTTATATCAAATATAAATGGGTAAATTGGAATCAGAAAAAGATAATTAGCCTCTATTTTAATCCAAATAATGTTAGATGTATTTGAAAATTTGTTGGAATAGGCAAATGTTACGGATGTACCAAAAACCTCCATGAAGAGTTATAATATTAAATATGAAGAGGAGTTTTACATGCGTTGTTTTTATGTTAGGAGGTTAATTTATGCATCTTAAGCTCATTCTTCACCTATAAAAACATGCGTAGCTTTTCAATTCTAGCACACAACAAAATAATCCAATACTTATTTACTATTAATAGGTGAGTTTCCTAATAGTTGGGAGAGGAAAAATTGAGAGAAGTTAGTTTCACCATTTTTTCCTAGTCTTCCATCATTACCTTCCCTTGAGAAATTGTGAGTTGAGAGATTGAAAGATTTATTGTAATCTCCATTATTAGTCATATCACACTATGTGATAGTGATCATTTTGTACTCCTCCGTTCTCATAGTGGATTATTTTCTGGTTGCCGCTGTCCGTGGGTTTTTCTCCGAGTTCTTTGGTTTCCCACGTAAATCTTGGTGTTGTTATTTTCGCAGTTTTTATTTCCATTTCTAATTTTGTCGTAATCTCCGTCATCTCTCTATTTGCTTCCGCTATTATTTGCAAATTGCAAGTTAATTAACCAATTCTGAATTTTCCTTTCAGCAAACAACAAAAAGAAATGGAAAGGAATTACATGTATTTTTTTTCAATTATTCAGAGCCGTTTTTTTTCCGATAATTATGAACGAATATGCCAACCTTATTCAACTCAATGAAAAAGAACAAGGCCATCATGTTAGACTTTATCCAAAGTTGTAGAGGTTGTTAAGGTTGAGGAATATATACCACAATATAATAAAAGAAAAAACAAATAGCTAGAAAGAAGACAACAAACAATAGCAAACTATTACGACTAGGATAGAACTAATTCCCAGAAGGATTTTTCATCATGTTAGACTTTCTTTCTGCATGTAACTTCTTCTTAAATTATTTTTTCATTTCTTTTGGATCATCGGTCACTAAAAACTCCATGCTTGTGCCAATCCCTACAACATTTTTTGCAGATAAGATGTCAGCTGACACGATGCCCCTTTCATTTCTCTGTTTCTTGTTCTTTGGATGGGTGAAAATTCTGGTTGCAGACATCATTTGGTCCTCAACATCAACTTTTCCTTCCTTACTTGCCTATCATTTGCTTAGAGATCCCAGGGCAAAGTTGCCCGAAGAACAATATTATCGTCCGCCTCAAGGGAGGATAGACTAACAAGGTAGTCTTTATACGATTTCTGTCCATAGAAATACGCGCGGGTTGGTGCACACTATCGGAGCATTCAAGATAGTATCACTCTCATCGTCACAACTATCAGCAACCACGTGAATCGATGAATCAACATTGTTTATATGAATCTTATCCATCTCCCCTTGAACTTCACTCCTAACATCACCTTCCAGTTGAGCAGTAATAGCTCTCGCAGGATCATGAGAGCTATCATTAGGGTCGCAAGGGTTGCATCTTTCGAATTTGACATGTATAATTTAGTATTTTTTTTTATAAAATATGTATTTTGATTTGATGCACAAGTTTAAAACTAGTTTAGGAAAACCAAATGTTAGTTTCAAGGGTATTTAAATTATTTTCATACTGACTAATCCATATTATTTTGATGGTAATATTTATTTCCCTGACTCCTTATAAGACAGATAAAAATAGATGGAATATTTACAAGGACTATAACATATAGTTGTGTCATCATTCCGATAAAGGGTAAAGAGAACTAAACTCAACTAAATAAACAAATTATATTTCAATTAATGTGAAGTTGGTTTATCTCATTTGTACTTCTATTTGAACTAAAGTTCCCCTTTTAAAATTGTCGACTAACATATTATATCTTTGAACTTTTAGATAACAATAATCTTAAATAGTTTTTATAATTGATAAGTCAAATTTAAATCCCCCTTTTAAAATTGTTCAACATATTATACTTTTGAATTTTTGGATTACAATGATCCTAAATAGTTTGATAATGTTAAGTCAAACTTTAAAAATATTACACTAGTTCTTTCTCGATTAGGACCGAGAAAGAATTATATAGAAATCATAAGTGAAAAGGAGAAATACAAATGAAAAGAAAAGAGAGGAACATGGAAGAGGGAAGCATGTGAAACAAACAAATAGTGGGAAGCAAAGAGATGGAGTCTTCTATCCTTTTGATGCGAAAAGATTGAGAACCAACTTACTTAGGGTTTGGCATTTCTAGGTTTAATTTTCAATCCCACGGCCACAATATTATTCTAGCTATTAGGCTTTGGAACTAATCGTGTCTACAATCTAACAACCTTTTCTAACTTTCAATTCGTAAAGCTCAAAAGTAGATGTTATAACTAGAAAAATAAGATTTGATAGCTAAAAATAATATAGTAGGTTATTTGGTATATGGGATTTGAAGAGTATGAATGGCACATAGAACAATAGGGAATATGTGAATAATTCTCATCGGTGGTAAGTTCGGGTCTTTCAAACTGGGCTCCTATTTCAAAGGTACATCAATTGGACTTAGTTATCCACGAGGGAGGGAGGAAACCTAAACCCAAGCCCAAAGACTTGGTTCATCACCCTACTCATCTCCACACTAGGAGACTTGCAAGCCATAGGCTACGAATCGATTTCATGACTTCTGATGAGATGGAAGGTCACATTCATGCCAAGTGAGCTACTAGCTCAATGGCTACGGTGTGGATATATGTAGCTTATCTTATAGCAAGAAAAAGTCCAAACTGTGGTTAGCTGCCCAATTATAGAGTGATGCCTAATCGAATCATTCGTCATTAGGTCTTAAACTATCAGCTTAATTAAGCTTTTGATTGAGAAGGTTCCACATGGTATCAGAGCTTGATTGAGTAAGAACTTTCAGATTTGAATTGTTGGGAATGTCACCACAAGGTTCAATTTATTTAGAGTAATCAAGCCAAAGTAATATAGTGATCATATGTCTTGCTAGAGACCTCCATGATCCATAATTATATGTATTTAATTATAACTATATTATTTGGTCCTTTTGGATCATATAAGTCAGTGTCTGGAAACAATGTATGTAGATCAAAACGATATAGTATTATTTTGGAAAGTGTCAGATCAAGTTGATTTCATGGAGAAGTCAATCCACCACGGACAATGGCACAAACTGCCACGGACTATGGTGCGGTCCTCTTGTGGTTTTGGTCTTCTGGACATCACCAAAGACCGTGGTAAGGTTACCATGGTCCGTGGTGAACCCTAGATGTGCGTTTCGCGTAATTCGGGTATGATTTATGAAGGGGACGATTTCCCCTTTCTCCAAGAAACCCAAACACTATAAATATGAGTATTGCCTATGAGACCTATTATCAATTGTTTGAGACTTCTAGAGAGATATCAGGGTGACTTTCTAAGTTGCTGATCTCTCTCCTAATTTAATAGTTATATTTATTGTTTCCTGAAACAATATACATAATACCCTAAACACATACATCTTAGATTGAGATTAGCCTCAATCGGGTCGATCTAGTAATCAAGTTTTTGGAGTGCTGCGTGGACCTACGTTAGATGATTACTGCATTGGAATCTTAAAGGCAAACGTCTTCTTCAGCCGGATTAGCAATCAGGTATACTAAGCCTCTGCAGTTGTAGTCTTTCCTGGGTGATTAATTGTTTCATGCATAATTGTTATGAATATTTCGCCAACTAATCTATATCTCTTTAGGAAATAGATTGCTTAAAACCCACTAGTCGTATCAGAGCCATCAATTGCATGCTTATGTTTTATGCCTAATTCATGTTTACTTTTGTCAGTTGTTGAATTATATATTATGAATTTGCTAGATTTAGTTTTATGCCTAAATTTCGAAATTTTGTGAAGTTTTATCTTTGTTGTTCATAATAATAAATCTGGAATTTTATTGTAAATTTTCATACTTTATTATTATTTGTTTCCTTATTGCCTTCAATTATGCTATTTATACTTATTTAATTGTTAAAATTAGCACGAACTTGACTTGATTCAGGTTTTCTTAGAAATGATCATTTTTAGTGTTATTAAACAATAGGATATACCCGGAATAATTTTAATTCATAAAATAGAATTTGTAGAAATATTTTTAGATTTAGACTTTTTACAGTAAATATTATGAAAAATCGAAATAAAATATCAAACAATGTCGAAAAAATCCAAGAAAATTATTGGTAACGTCTGGAAGCATTCTGAACTTACTCTAATGTTTGTGGAATTTTCCCAATTAAGATAGAGTTTTTAATTAAATTTTCAAGATATAAGGAGAAATAAATTTGTTTGCTTGTCTGATTTTTATAAATTTTTATAAATTTGTAAAAATTCTAGAAAATTTATAGTAGGTAACTTGTGGGTAAAATTGTTCATATGAGATTTCAGAGTCATTAAATTATTTTGTTTAATTTTTCAGATTTCAAGCAGATTAGAATTATTTATTTCTCTATATTTTCTCGAATTTTTCAAAATTTGATAAATTTTGAAAAATTCACAAAAGCTCCCTAAGTGACTCTTCTGCGTGGGAAAATTGTAACAACTCTAAACAATGAGTTAGCCTTGAAGATTATTGAAAATGATTAAGGACTGAAAACCACATCAAGTTAGCTAAGTGTCAAAGTGAATTAATATTTTTCAGTTTCGGTGGTTGTTATTGTTATTTTTTGTATTCACCTGTTGACATTTTTCAGTTTCTTCCTGAACAAAAAAAAATAAAAATAATGAGAAACAAGTTTCCTGTAATTGAATGAATTGGAAAGCTAGCTACTTCTCTCTACATGATTGATTCATAAATGATGAAGAAATAAAGTGTGATTTTCTTTTGGTTTCTAACATGTAAAAAGTTGGAATTTTATGAGGATAGTTACAGTAAATTTGGATGGAGGGGGTTGGTCAAAAAAGTGATTCTATGGAAGAAAACAAACCCAGACAAATCCTTAAGATAATTTAGGTTTAGATGGGACATTTTTTTAGAGAAAGCATCAAACGAGCGACTAGATATTATTAATATTAGAATAGCAATACATATCGTTCCGAGCCAAGGTCATTGAAGCCTTTGGGCCTTCCTCCAACTAAATCCGGTCCTCCGAATCATGTGATTGAAGGTGAGCTAAGTAATGGGCTACCCTATTCCCAGCTCGTAATATATATTTCCAGAAAATAAAATCAAAATTTGATACAAGCTTTACAATTTCATCAACTATTATACCTATATCATCGTTCCCTTTGAAACCTGCTTGCAATTTGTGAATGAGAGTGAGACAATTGATCTCAGTTTTCCTTTCCTACATTTTAAAATCTTGAACATTATATAATATAAAACAGATATTATGCTTGTATGTTTATATGTTCTAACATAAATCATTGTTTACAATCAATGTTGTTAGAATCAGGATTTTATTTAATTTAGGATTCATGGGATAGTTAGGATTGGAATAAATTCACGTAGGATCGTAGATCGAAATGTACGTAGATCGTAGTATCGTGTCAAGGATTTTAGGATTATAAAATCGTAGGATCGTAGATTTTGATTGGAATTTTAATAACTATGTTTATAATTGAAAATAATTAACAATTATATTTTCACTATTATAAATATGGAGCAATACTATTAAAGAAAATATTATAATGTTAGTAGATTTAATTTGTTTTAAATGTGCAAGTATTATAAAATTATCATAAATTTTTGTCATTATTGTTATCATTACTATTATTACTGTTGTTATTTTATATTTGATCTTATTATAATTCAATACTTACAACGTTAAAATTTTCACCTAATGAATTTCCATTAATTTTTCCCAAAAAATTGCCACTAGAAAAATATTGATTTTTTTTTCCTTTTACAATGAGGCTCAGTAATGTTGCAACACATTATAGTTTCTATAAGTTATATCAAAAGATTACTTAAAATGAAAATATATTTTATTATTATTATTATTATTATTATTAAATTATAATCGCTCCACATCTAAATTTTTGACATAATAAGTCTTCATAATTTTTTCTAAAAGTGCTTAACATTGAGAAAAAATATTAAATTGTTTAAATTAATTCAGTTTACAACAAGGCTTATTATCGTTGCCACAAATTAGATAAATCATTATGAAATTCATAGATATATAGAATTAATAAAACTAGAAAAACATAAAAATATGTTCATCTGTTGCATGCATACAAAAATATACAATAACTTTAACGGGTTTTTTGCATTTTGGATCCCGAAGCATATATGTATTTATTTTCTAGACCCTTGATCTTCATTTTTATTTTTGGGACCTTAAAGTTAGGTTGAAAAAATGGTACGTGTACCGTTTTTCTTTTTCTTCTCATGTTTGAATTTATCTCTCGATTAGTGCCAAACTTCATGAGTAAGGTTAAAACTGATATTGAAGCTATAATACACTTCTCTTATTCATGGTCTAATTAATTCTATCAAGAAAAAGAGAAACTAATTAATTAATAATTAATTAAGCAATGTAGCATGCATACAAACTAAAGGCGACTAAAATCCATAATTAGGGTGGTGTCACGCGTAAAAGAAAAGGCTAAAACTATAAAATAATTAATTTAATTTTGGTTACTCAATTAGAATAAGCTAGAAAAAAAAAAAAGGCTTCTTTTAGCCCTGGCCAACCTTCATGGCAAAGTTGATTTTGGTCATCTTTTATATCATCGCATTGGCGGTGTGTCCATTATTATCCTAAATAAATCTATTGATTTTTTTCCTTTTTCATACAAACAAAATAATATGATATTGTGAAAAGAAGATGATGATCATAGTTATGATGACAGCAATTAGTATAGAGGGTATGTTGTAGACTTGCAGCTTTTGAATCTTTTAATATTAGTTAATATTTATATTTCATTTATGTGAAATTTTTGATTTTTCTATTCCTCCATTTATAAAGGAAAAAAGAATACATTTAAATTGGTATGTTGTACGAACTCTTAATAATAAATCATTATATAAAATTTGAAATTGAGAGAATAGATCATAGGCTATTGATTGTCTCGCAGATCATGTAATTAATAATATGCAATTCGTCATTTTTAATAAATGCTGAGTCATCGAAGAAATTGGAGCCGAACGTCAGTAAGATTAGTATTAGTTATTTGAAAGTTGAATTTTCTATCTATGTTTTAGATCTACAATTGTTCAATCACAATTTTCATTATAAGTGTCGTATGACTTACTATTAATAAAATCGTTATGTTTGGTTTCAAAAAAAAATATAGTGTTGCGATGGAAAGGGAACATGCTAATTTGTCTCATATCTAAAATCAGAAATTGAAAAAAATTAGAATGTAATATTATTCAGGATAATATTATTCTTAATATCAATATATATTCTAGTTTTATTTTTAAAATTGTAGAACTTTTATACCTAATAGTTTATTATATTACTTTAACTTATAGCTTTTACAAAAAAGGATTACTTTGGAAAATTGGTAATGAGAATAAGGTATGTTTGTGATGCCAAATGACAAAACTATATATATAATGTCAAAATTGCTAGAAGGTGTCACATATTTTTGGAAACTGACTGACGGGACACTATTTTTTTATAATGCATTTCCAGATGACATTATATTTAACTAAATTATTTATAGGTGACATTTTGGCCGAAATCCGACGAAATATGTTGAAAAAGACAAAAATACTCTTAGTTTTCTCTCTAATTTAGCTTCATCCGTCATGGAATCTCACCTTCCATCATCATCATCATTCTTTGTATCATCCCCCCACAAAACCCTACTAATCCCAAAACCAAGTGTCTCAAAATCCCAAATGAAGCTTGCCCATGTCTTACTCCTTCTCACCTCAGCTTCTCTCTCCCTCCTCACACTCTTAACTTCCCCCATCGAATTCAAAGTTGTATCCCTCCCCAAAGATGACCTCGTTTCATATTTCATTTAGGTATACACTAATTTCCCCCCAATTTTAATGGGTGTTAAATGTTGATTCATGCCCATGTCGTAGAAATTGAATGTATGTCCGAATTTCTCAGGTGAAGCAAACACTTAACCAAGTTCAGCAAGTGGTTTCTACCATTGTTGACATTACACTTGACCAAGTTCAGCAAGTTGTTTCTACCATTGTTGACATTACACAACAGATTTACTAGACTTTGAAGCCAGTAATCGATGCAGTGGCTCCGATTGTGCGACATGCCTGCTGGAGAAAAGGCTTCGCAAGCTGCTTCTCTGGTGATTTCAGAGGCATCTAAGAAAGCTCAAGAAGTCATGATGAGTACAGGGATTGATACTCAATCTATTACTACTGTTGTTAGGAGAGAAAGAGAGATGAAGGGTAGATTAAGCTAATTAAATTAGAGAGAAAAATAAGCGCATTTTCGTCTTTTTAAACATATTTCATTGGATTTCAACCAAAATAGCTGGAATGTCACCCATGCATGAGCCATTTAATTAAATATAATGTCACTTGGAAACGCATTATAGAAAAGTGATGTCCCGCCAGTCAGTTTCCAAAAATGTGTGGTACCTCCCAACAATTTTTTGCCCTTGTTAGCTTAACCAATTTTCCAAAGTAATCCTTTTTTGTAAAAGCTATACGCTTTATTCAAAATCTTTCCAAACTCAAGATTCAAAAGGTTTTGTGCGACCATAAAACCACTTCCCATCCTTAACATATCTTATTCTCATTTGCTCCGCCCATAAACTATTTGAGTCATGAAGAATTTTTCAAATTAGTTTACATTGGAAGTTGGGGTGAGCAAAATTTTGTATTATTTATATTGGTTGTTTATATGAATAAATCAAATTATAGGTACAAAAAAATTAAGATACTAGGAGTAAATTTCTCAGTTCATTACCTGCTCCCGGTGGGACCATGAGTGGGAGTAAATCTTTGCTCCCGTTCACAATCGGGAGTGGGATCAGGAGTAAAATTTTGCTCCCATTCACAATCGAAACTGTTGGGACCCTTGAGGGGGGGGGTGAAAAGGTTTGATTCAACGTTCTTCACATATAAACATAAAGACGTTAATAGCACTTGAATGAACTGAATAATACATCTTTATTAGATAAACATTGAGGTACAAGAGAGATAGAGGAGGTTAAGAACTCGGCAAGATCAGAACTGTTGAGGTCCTTGATATTGCTTACAAAGGCTGAACACTCAGGGAAAGGTTATGTAGAGGAGCCTCACAGACGAGGCAGATGAAGGCGTGGAGGGGCCTCACAGACGAGGCAAGTTGTAACACCCCAAAACCCTTAACCACAAAATTAACTTAAACCATCAATTAAACCTGTGATTAGCGCAGCGGAACACCAGGGTTGAGGTATTACCGCCGTCCCCACTCGGGACAAGGCAAACACAAACACCAAACACAACCCAAAATAAAATATACTTAACCCCATACAAAACAATCACCAAACTTTGAAATATAACACTCCATACTTAGGAACCATCAAAACATGGGAATTAGACTTTATACAACCATCAAAGATATATATATAAAAAAAACCCTTTCCATATATAAAACGGCCTTCGAAACCATAAAGGCCACCGGAGTCGGCCAACAACGTCGTTCATGACTACCTTGGTCGGGAAAACTCCTACTTTTGCTTATCCTTGCCTTTAACCGGAGAGCTTGGACCGCCTAAAACAAAACATTAAAACATACGCAAAAATGAGTGGGGAAACACTCAGTACGTAAACCTCCAACACGTCAAACCGTTCGAAAACGGTTTTAGTGTCGGCATTTAAATTCATTTTAAAAATGGGGAAAGGGATAAACAAGAATAAAAATAACTTGATTCATCAACATAAAAGGTAAAGTACATGAAAGGTAAGATAGGTACTAAAACATAAGTATTTGGTCCCTTACGATCGATGCAATGCATCTCACACACGCGCATGCCCAAACCGATCGAAGTTTGGGTTGGGTGACTGCCGAGCAGTCGACACTGGCCAGGTCTGGACACTCTGATCAGGAGTATCATACATAAAAAGAGAGCTAGCACCTATAAGTAACTAGCATAAAGAAAACATAAAATGGGACCTTTTAAAACTGTAACATAAACATTAAAGCACAACTTAAAATAATCATGAAAACATTAAATGATAATAAGGAGCGAAAAGTTGGACAATTCGCGTACCTTGGGTAGTAGAAAGATCTAGCGACGTGCCTCGAGCTTGGGACGGTTTGGGCAACTTGGAAACTATAATAAGAGCATAAGAAAATTGCGAGCTTTAATAAAGTCCTTGAAATTTACAAGCTAGGATGAAAGTAATTAAAACTTGATAACTTAAAAGAGATGAGAAAATAGAAATTTCAGTTTTTGGATAAATCGATGATTTGATGATAACTTGAGCTAGAAAACTCGGATTTTTGCAAAAGAGTACTTTTTGGAAAGGGAAAATCACGCCCTACAACTTTGTCAACTGACCCGAAGTCTAAAAATGAAAGGAAGGGCTTGAAAAAAGGCCCGGACAGAAGCAGAGCACTTGGAATTAATCATGCGGCTTGGAAATTTAAAACGAAACTTATGGTGAAACTTGAATAGGGTCAAAGGGGCTTATGATGTAAAAATCATCCTTAATAACCAGCTTGGATGAGCATAGAATTGGAGTCCTTGAAGGCTTAAGAAGAGAAGATGTTCGGTCATCGAAGACATGAAAGAAACGTTGTCAAGCGACGGAAATTAGATAAGGACATGATTATGAATTTTGGAACGTTTACGAACCGATGACCGGTGATTTGAAAACATAGAAGGAATGGTCCTTGGACTATTTAGACACCGAGGAAACCCATAAACTTGTTAGGAAGTCAAGATACCACTTAGCCATCAATACCACTTAAACGAACTCAAAACCTCATCACTTTACCCCATGGTTTGCTAGTGTTTCCATAAACCTTTAGGAGGTAATCCCAAATACTAAAATAGCTTAAATCAACTTAGAAACTTACTCAATCCATCTTAATCAATGACACAAAGGTCGGCATCTCGTTAAAGCCTCCTAGGAGATCAAATCGCAACCTTAAAGTTAGAATTAACTATTAAAATTCTGGGCAGCGACTTTGCTGACGACCCTCCTTCTTAGCCTCATATCTCACTCACCCGATATCGTATGAATGCAAACTTTATGTTTCCGGAAAGCTTGAAGAACGACCTAAAACTTTTATGTTTATCACTAAAGCCAATAAAGTCTCCAAATGGACGAAAACTTAGCAAGAAGTTACTGACTCAGAAAACATATATAATTGCACCCTTTTACCGTTTTGCTCGTATCTCGGGCTATACATATCGGATTCTCGAAATTCCAAAGCCTAGAGTTAGATAATCACTTGGGCTATCATTTCCAGTAAAAATCCGGGCAAAATTCACACTTTTCATCCTCTGTAAAAATCAGATTCCCAAACAGAAACTTTAATGCCCTTAATCCCACTTCTAATGTTTGTTTAAGCTTCTAAATCATATCAATTCACAACTAAACTTCAAATTAGCTAACATTCATCATATTTCCAGAAATGAACATTCAAAACTTACTCAAATAACATCATAAATCTCACATGCAACCATGGATTAAATCATGCTACTTGAAATAATGCTTGTACTAGCACTCCTTCCCCAAATTCTCACAAATTCATATCATTTAAGCACAAAATCACATAATTAACATAACCAATACTTACAATCAGTCCCAAAATTCAATATTCCTTCAAAAAACTCACATGCACAAAGATAAAATCATCATCCACCATAAATCTATCAAGAACTCTTCAAGAACACCCAAAATTTACATGCATTCAACCCAAAACTTAAACCCTAATTAACCTAACTTAACCACCACATAAATTCATGCTTAAAAACATAAAAGAGATGAAGAACAACAAGAATTACACAAATTAGAAGTGAAATTTCAGATTAGAACATAAAGAATAGAGTTAGGGTTTTGAATATATACCACTTGAGAGAGAAATTGGAGAAGGAAACAAGAGAGGAGGGAAGGAGGGTGGCTCGGCCACCCCTGGGCCGCCGGCTGGCCGCCGGCCGGTCGCCGGAAAACGCCCGGACAGGGCTGCCTGGGCTGGGCAGAGGAGAAAGGGGGAGGAGGGTTGAGGTGAGATGAATTTCTGATTTGTAAATAAAATGAAATAGAAGGCCTTATTACTCCCCCCTTGTATATATAAATACACTCCCTTAATTAAATTAAAACACTACTTAAACCATTCTTCTAATTAGTAATTAGGCTAACAAAGGTGTCATTAAAATTAGCTAGATAAGGTAATTGGTAATAAACTAGATAAAATTAATCAACATAAAACTTGATAAAATAGTTTAGCATAAATTAAATAAAATTACTTGGGAATAAATTGGGTAAAATTAACTAATACTAAACCACATAAAATAAATTGGTAGGACATATTAATAAAATGAACTGAGCAATAAAATGTACTTAGGAAGGTTGGGTAATATAAATCGTAAAAGAAACGGAAATTAAATTAATATAACCTTCTTCGGTTACAAGCGTAAAATTGAGAACGATAAAATAAATTATAAAACTTATCGTAAAAGTATTCATAAACTCGTAATAATAACTTTAAATTCGAGATAACATAAAATCAACCCGTTTAACCATCGCCTTGCTCGAGACCTGTCGCGCATAAAAATAAATAATAATAATAACAGTAATAACCATATTAACGTAAAAGAAAGAAAATTTTGAACAGCGTAATTTCGTTAATCACTGGGATTAAGGTCTTAATTAATACGGGTTTAGGGCGGGTCGTTACACAAGCAGATGAGGCAGAGAGCAGAGACCTCACAGACGAGGCTTCATAGATGAGGCAATAGCAGAGACCTCACAGATGAGACAGAAAGAATGAACCTCACAGACGAGGTAGAGAAGAGGATGATGAATTGCATTGGATATTAACCTCACAAAGCCTTAGTACTTCAAGGCTTTGCTACACAATACCTCACCAACATATTTGGCTACATCACTCACCAAGGTCCTTGGTTACCTCACCAGAATTACCTTACTGGCTACATAACTCACCAAGGACTCATTGGCTACACTCAGAAATCTCACACGATTTCCTACACCGCGATTACTTGCTTGGAATCGTCTAATTGAGAGAAGAAGATAGCCGATGTTTATATACTCGTTGGATCCTCAATTGCAACTGCTCCCTTATTGTTTCCTTAGTGCTTTGATTCTTTCCATTTTTGCTTGATCTTCTATCTTCATCCTTTTTGGAAACTCCAATATTTGTCTTCTAGAATAAGTTTCTGCAGATACACACATTATAGTTAGTGAATATAATCTTGAGAATATGTTGGGAATATTTGGAGGATTTTCATGATACTTACCTATTTTGTTATTTCAAACAAAACATTCTGACGTCCCTTGGAGGTCCTCAGCAACAACAATGTGCAGGACATCAAGATATTCTTACAGCTTCTTCAGGAACCTCCAAAAATTATCGGGATCCCGATCCCCCTCACCCCTAATTGAAAGGCTAGGTTAACTGCATGAATTTATAGAGACCCGATCCTCCTTGATCTTTAGATTTATAAATTTTGTCCCAAGCTATCATAGACATTCTTATGATGATGGTGGTGATGATGATGATACGTGTACATAGACATAAACATATAGAAAACTGAAAAGGACATGTTGAATAGGAAATATACTAATAATGGAGATATATGCAATAATTAAACATAATATTAGAATTTCATTTTATGGTACATTCTCGATCTGAATATGTAGGGATGTAAATAGGCCGAGTTACAGACAACAACATATTTGAGACGTGGCTTTCCAAAGCTCACGAGCCGTTGCAAGCTTTAATTTAATGGGTTTATACTTCTTTCATTTTCATTAGTTATTTTAAGTACAAAGTGATCAAGTAGGGTCTAAGACTTAATAAAGAATTAAAGAACTATAGCATAGTCAAATAATGATAATATGATGTTAGATTGACAATTACTAACAATGAAGGAAACAATTTGATTGAAAAAGATGGAATTTTGAAGTAATAATGCATGAAAATGATTTATAGTTGTGCGTTGTCATTGTCCAATAAAAAAAAAACCCAAATAGTTTACTAAGAAAATATCTCCATTTCTCCACATTTATATCATTGAAATATAGTATTTAGTTAGGATTATTGGATGATAATACACTGAATTTTAGGGTTATTGGACAATAATGCACTGAACTTTTTTCTTGGACTTTAATACACTAAACTTTGAGGGTATTGGACAATAACGCACTCAGACCAATTCAGCTGGTGGTTGACGTGGTGACTGTCCTACTTTAAGGTGTCGTTTTTCTATTTTTTTTCAGAAAAAGCTTTTGTCGTGCAATAAATTACACATAAGTAGGATGACTAATATATTTTTTTGAAAAAAAATAGAAAAACGATACTTCACCAGCTGAATTGGTCTGAGTGCATTATTGTCCAATATCCTCAAAGTTCAGTGTATTAGAGTCCAAAAAAAAAGTTCAGTGCATTATTGTCCAATACCCCTAAAGTTTAGTGTATTATCAACCAATAATCCATTAAAATTATGTCGTAAACTCAAAATTAATATGTAGTAGCCCTCTTTCTTACAAGCCTTCAAGCTTTATGAGCCGAATTTCTTATTATTGGCTTGGTCCATTATTATAAGACAACCTTGAGCCTAAGCCTAGTCGAGATTCTCGTAAGCCGATCTTTCCAGCTTCCAGCGAGCTAGTTCACCAAGTGGATCCATAATTTGGCTTGACTGATTTCCACCCTTACGAATTTGAATTCAAGCATATACTGAAACATCAATACGTCTTTTGATGACTTTAGGTTCAATTAATCGGATTGTTTGCATTTTGTGTCCTGAAGTATAGGGTAATTAACTTTCTGAACCTTAGTTTTCAACGTTAATTTTTTGGACCCTAAAGTTTGTACGCTGAATAAAAAATGACCTTAAAGTTTGTGAGCTGAAAAAGGTCCATGTAATGTTTTTCTTTTTTTCTTTTCATGTTTGAATTTATCTCCCAATTGACGTCAAACTTTAGGATTAAGGTTAAAACTAATATTGAAGTTGTAATACACATCTCTTATTCATGTCGGAACTACTTAGACCTTGAAGTTTTAACATTAGTCCTGAAGTTTGGCGCGAATATGTAAATAAATTCAAATATGGGAAGAAAAAGAAAAATAGTACATTAGCTTTTTTTTCAACCTACAAACTTTAAGGTTATTTTCTTATTTAACCCATAAACTTTAGAGTCCAAAAAATAAAAAATGAAAACCAAGGGTCCAGAAGATAAATTACCCTATGTTTCGGGGTCTAAAATGCAAAAAAACCCTCAATTAATCATTCATAAGATAAAATCAGGTTCATTCATTCATAAGGCCTTGTTCTTTTCCATGTCTTTAATGTCACTCTTTGATTGATAACTTCTTATATAATATTTCATTAACAATTACAGTATTATACTTTCTTTAAGAACTATTTATTATATTGTAAATGTTCAAAGGAATTACGCTTAATCTTACTCAAAACACCAACAAGGACATGTTTCTCACACAAAGGATGAACCTTAGTATATTCACTCAAGAGTAATTGCAGTCTAAACTAGAAAGAAATGATATGATTAGATAAGAGTGTGTGTCAATACTACACGAATAACTCACTTGTGCCACGAAAGTGGCCATAGGAGGTGAGTTCTGGTAGATAGATTTTGCATCAATATTTAGAATTTATACATTTATATGAAGCTTGTCATGAAAGTAAATTTTTATTGGCTAATTAAGAGAATGGCTACGAGATGAAAATTATTCATGATCAGTTTGTGAATTTGGCCATGATAAAAATATTTCGTGGCCAATTCTCTATGTATTTGCGAATTAGAAATCACTTTTGTGGTTGGATACTTCTATGTCCTCTCCTATAGAGAAAATATTTACAAATTAACGTTTACATTTACCAATCTAGGGAACATGAAGGAAAACTTTGCTTAGAAATTGTGATTTACCTCTTAATTAAAACTAAAAATCATGTGCCTTTTATATATACTTTGGATTATTTAAGCAACCACATAATGATAAATGGCCCAGTGATTTACTTACGAAAATGTTTGTTATTGCTACTTGCTTAGTATGCTTGAGTATTAATAGAAGCATCTTTTTCTGTAAATATTAAAAGAATAATAGCATGGCTAATATAAATTGACAGTGATTAAGACTTGCTAGCTATGAATTCTACAATGATTGGTAAAATCTAGTGGCCACTATTTTTTATTTTTATTTTTATAGAATACTGGCCACTGTGTAAGTTGTAGCTAACATACTGATTAACCATAAACGGCTACGTGACGAATAAAAAAAACGATATAAGTTGAACACTAGTAAACCACTAAAAGTTTCGTGACAAATTTTATGATAGCTGGCCATGCCAAAAATTTGCCGTGACCATTACATTAGACACAGAGTTATACGTCACGATAGATCACGAGAAAAATTTCCATGACTAATTACATTGGTCACGAAAAATTTATACATTAGTCACATGACGTAAGTGAGCTTTTCTTATAGTACAAATGAAAAATGAGCATTACTATTTATGGGGGAGCCCCTTAAATTAGTCAACACTCAGTACCCTTTAAAGAGTGTCTTAAGGAGGGTCAACATGCTTAATCCATGATTTTACCACATGTCTAATTGAAAAAGAGTTGTTAGCTGTAAATAATCATAAAGATTATATGATCGTAAGTAATTAACCTGGATCAAAATACCATTGGAACCTCACTAATTACTAACTAGTAGGTTACTTAACACAATATATGTTAGATTGACACAATTTGTGTTAAATTAGCACGAACTGTGTTAGATTGACATGGATTGTGTCAGGACCAACCCTTCCCATTTAAATCAATGTGGGCCGTGTTGGCAGGCTTTCAGCACATCCCAAGTTAAATCAATATGGGTTGTGTTGGCAGGCTTTCATTGAACTTTGATGAGCAACACGACTCATGTTGATCTTAGCATCGTCTATGTTTCAACACAATCATGTTGATACTTGTTTTTACATTCAAACTTATCTTATATTATATCCTTGAAATTGTTGGGATTCAAAGTCGGTGCTATAGGACACTGTAATGTTTGTGTATCGCGCACACTTTTTTGATTGAATAAAAGTGGGCTACTGTCCGAATTATCGAAAAAATATCTTTAAAATAATCTCAACATATAGTCCCAGGAGCTTAGAAATTATAGAACTTCAAGTATCATTGAACTGTTATCGAGCCTGGTTGGTAGGGATGATAGTCAGATCCCAATTTGAAGCGAATCTGCTCCAATCCGCAGCAAAAAAATTCGATCCAAGTCCGACAAAAAGAAATTTGAATCTGAATCCGATTAAAGAAGTTCGACTCCGACTATAATTGGAGCGGATATGGAGATGACCATCTGTGATCCGATTAAGTCCGATTAGAATAACAAACAAATAAAAAATCTGAAAAATTATTATATGACCGAATTTGAGAACTGAGGCCGGGGAGAATTTAAAGCTTAATTTTTTTTTCAAGGAAGGTCGTATTGCCAGTATTTTGATGACGGCGAGAGACTTTTTCTCACCTATTGTGTTGTTATATATTTTTTGTTACGTAAAAAATTATTTTGGTTTGTTGTAGATGTTTCATTTTTTACAAGTAACTTATATGATATATTAAATTGCAACAAAAATGTTGTCAAAGAAATAGAAAAATAAAACAAAAGAAATATTACAAATGCTAATTGGATCTCCGACTATAATCCAAGAACCTCCGCCTCTGATTAATCGGATTTGAAGATGGACCTTCACCTTCGATTATTTAACTTAAAGGTGAAAATACCAACCACGAATTCGCCTTTAATCTGTTGTCATCCCTACTGGTTGGTGGTGAAACACAAAGCCTTTCTAACATCATTAGATTGTGCTCCTTTAACAAATGTCACATTCACCAATATTGTAAATGTGGTCCTAAACTTAAGTTTACATGTTATTATAAAACTCATGTTGCGAATATATTTGTCACCCTTGTAATTGAAAGTTTTTTTCAACGATTAAAGGTTATATCTCTTCATGCACTTTAAATTTATTGTTGATTAATGTTAATGGGTGCTTGCTAATGTCAGTGAAAGTTGTTTGAACAAAATTAAACCGAGCAATGACAAGATTATGTCTAAAATATAATGATCATAACCGAGCAATGAAAAATTATGACTAAAACGTATGATCAAAATATATCAGTAAAAATTATGACTAAATATATGGTTATATTTGTTTAAGATGATAAATCAGAATGTGATATAACACCTTTTGTTGAACGAGGCTTTTTGTATTTTGGATCTTGGAAAGTAAAGGTATTTATTCTGTAGACCTTTGGTTTTCAATATTTAATTTTTTGACCTGAAGGTTTGCGGACTGAATAAAAGAAACCCTTATTTTCTTTTTCTTTTTCTTCCCATATTTGAATTTCTCCCCCAATTAGCGTCGAATTTCAGGACTAAGCTTAAAAATGATATTGAAACGATAATCCATCTCTCTTATTCATGCCGGAGCTCCTTAGACCTCTAAGTACCGTACGGTTCCTCCCAGGGTTCCTTGGGAGTAACCCAAAATTTTAGATTCA
Organism: Portulaca oleracea; assembly: GCA_029582165.1. Lineage (NCBI taxonomy): Eukaryota > Viridiplantae > Streptophyta > Magnoliopsida > Caryophyllales > Portulacaceae > Portulaca > Portulaca oleracea. Next base: position 5,247,818 of record CM055871.1, read on the forward strand.
AGGGTCAAATACAGATCAATTACAAAGGAAATTATAGATAAGAGGATCATTACAATGGTCATTACAAAGTATACGCCATAATCATAACCATCACATGAGTAAGATGACAGGTAAATAAGAAATTATAGGCATAAACAACCCAAATTGCAATGAATTAAGAGAGTTTAACACTTTTAATTCAGCCCACAAATCTTCAGATCCCAAAAATAAGCATTGAAAACCAAAGATCTACAAAATGAATACGCCTATCCTCCAAGGTCCAAAATACAAAAACCCTTTGTTAAAATGTACATTCTAGGCTTCAAGTTTTGCTAAGTGCTCTGATTATGATAGAACGAAAGACCCAATTCAATCGTTCCATTAATTGAAGCATTATTTATGAGCACTTTTATTAGTTTGAATGCTCCATGATACCTACATAATATTGAATCTATGATTAATTTTAGTGCTTTGGACTCTAGGGCTCTCCATGGACAAGCTAGCCAGCCACTCTTTCAATTCATGGCAAAACTTTTTGACGTTTTACAAGTGCTTTGGACAACTACTTTAACTTTGTGTTAGTACTCATCACTTAGAACCATCTCATCAACTTTCTTTTTTCTTTTGTTTTTATGCCTTTTTATTTTTTTACATAGGTAACTGTCCAATCCATCGGGCCTCCATCTCAAGGGTACAACCTAACAGGCTTATAGCGGACAGGGTACAGGAAATGTCAATGGCCCAAAAATGGGCCCCACTCCAACCCACAGTACTCTACGAAATGGTAAGAGAGAGATATCGTCCCTAAAATACAAACCCTAGACACCTGAAGGAGGTGGTGGACCTTTTATCACTGAGGTAAGAGGTAATTGGCTTCTATTTTTATGCTTGTTTTATATGAATCATGGGTGTAATTGTAATGAATGACGTAGATAGAAATGGATGGACCAAGGAAGCGTACTTTACTATCATAGGTAAGGTCGGTAGGCACAAAGCCAAGGACCTAATTAGCTATCCTTAAAGTGCTATATATAATGTGATATATAGGTGTGTAATGTCTATCTAGGGATGGTATATAAGGAAAACTATCCCATCTTGATATTTGTTTCAATTTGACTGAGAAAAAAAATTGGTGTGATTATAGAATTATCATTTAAATTTTTTGAAAATTCTACTATAATTGAACTTTTTTTCAACTATGATAGTTGAAAGTATATACTGTTAATTTAACTAAGGGTGTGTTTGGTACAAAGGAAAACTATTTTCCTTGTAAAATGATTTTCTTAGAAAATGAATTTTCATTTAATATTTTCCCGTGTTTGGTACATAGGAAATGATTTTCCCGAAAAACGATTTTCACCTGTTTGATAATAAGGAGATATAGATTAAAATGCGTGTGTGAGAGAGAGTGGTGGAAAGGGAGACAGAGAAAGAAGAGAGACAGGGAGAGAAAGAGAGAGAGAGAGAGAGAGAGAGAGAGAGAGAGAGAGAGAGAGATAGATATTAAACGGGTTAGGAGAGAGAGTGGTCGAAGAGAGAAAAATGAGAGAGAGAGAGAGAAGATATTAAAACAGATGTATGAGAGAGAGTGGTGGAGAGAGATAGAGAGAGAGGGGGAAAGAGAAGGAGAAAATGATTTTCATTCGGTTAAAGTTAAGAAAATAATTTACAAAGAGGTGGGGGAAAATCATTTTCTTGGAAAATGATTTTCCACATTTTTGGGTCACCAAATACTAGAAAATGAACCAAACACACTCTAAGATAGATTACACTCGTAAAAAAAATTTATGTGCCAATAGATATGATTACCTATTACAACAAGTTATTTCGATCAAAATATATTAACTTCAGTTTCTTAGGATAGAATCAACATACGGTTGTTACACTTTTTAACTATGATAGTTGAAAAAGTTCTAATCATGGTGAAATATCCCTTAAAAATATAAAATTTTGTAAAAAGTATGTATCTCAAATGAATGTCGTTACTTATTACCACAAGTTACCTTGACTAATATATATCAATTTTGGACTTTTAAGTGTGGAATATACTTTTCAACTATCATAGTTGAAAAAAATTTCAACTATGATACGTAGATTCTACATTGATTAATTTGACAAAAAATTTAAGCACAATATTTTTTCTTATTTCTAATAATTAAGATGTCTGGTTTTGACTTGATTTTAGGGTTGTACGAATTATATACCCCCAAAACACTAGGTATTGGACACATATATTTAAATTTTTATCTGAATTTACAAGTCATTTGATGATTCAAACCCAAATTTTTGACAACTCTAATGTTGGGCTCTATCCTAAAGTAACTCACATACTATTGGCTCATTATTTTGTAAGTTTCCTAGACTTGTTAAGGCTCCAAGTTATTGGTCGATATTAAATAGCTATTTTCTTTCCTAAATGTATTTAAGCTAATTTTCTTATTATAAAACCAATACGGACCAAAACTCTAGATCTTGTCCAATCAAGATATGGAGGTGTTAACTTGTTAGTTGTTACCATGACTCTTGGTTGAAGTGGAATCCTACCAGATCTCCCCAACAAGAAAGATAAGATGTAGTAGTCTTACCTCTAAATTTTACAATTTAGAGAGACTAATTCCAATAAATCCAAGATTTAGAAATCCTTCGATACCTACTGCTCCATGAAAAAGAAGCAGAGGAGGTTTAATGAGACATTTTATTTTAGTTCATTACAATTTAAGTTGAAAGAAAAATCATCTTTTTTAAATTAGATCCATAAAGTAGCAGAGGAGATTTAAAAGAGGCTATTTTTCTAATTGTAACAGATGTAAAAACCTTTTTTTTTTTTTTTTGAAATAGAACTCAAGATAGGCAAAGTCTTATTCCCCAATAAATAGAGAGATCTATTCTCCTTATGACATGTGATTGATGTCGGTGTCTTTAATACTTCTTGGAAAGGGAAGTACGATATTCTTTTCACAATTCCTATCTTAATATTCCTCAGAGAAAATTATAAATGAAGATATTACTAGAGTGTTTGTAAGTTGTAACCCACTTGATCTCTTCCAAAGACATGAAAGTCTTGAGATCTTTATATTCTCCTTTATATTCTCCTTAATTTATAGTGACATTGTCATCTGTGTTTTTTTCATAATTGGATTGTCACGTTAAAATTTTTACTTTTAACTCCCCTTATCATCCCTCTTGCATTATTATTACTCCCAATTCTATGAATGCATCCCATATACGCTTCCGTTGCATATACAATGCTCTAATTTATACCCTTAAAGTGGTGTCAAAGTCATATTTGATCTTAACAAGTGGTATTATAGTGCATATGCATGAGAATCAGTTGGACAACCGTGTTTTCATCGCCAAATTCAATCAAATCCATTTCCTACTAGAGTTCGGTCAAATTCCTTTAGAGTCATATTCAATCAAAAGATGAAATTGGAGATTGGTGGTTAGATATGTTGTACCTTGAGTATTTCTAATAGGATGACTTCCGTTCGTTGGCGTCAAGAACATCGTTAGCTAGATTAGATTTGGGTTCGAGAAGAAGTGTAAGGCCTGACCCCTTTCGGGTCGCGAACATTATCGATAACTGATTCACGGATCTACGATTAGCCCACAAATCACCATGAGTCTTTCTAGCATGCTTCATCCTCGCTCACACGTTGCATTTCCCAAGAGGTCACCCATCCTAAAACTACTCCCAACCAAGTACGCTAAACTCTCAACGGATGAGCTTCCTAAAAGTAAGTTGGATCTTGGTGATATAAGTACCCATTTTAATCTTCTTAAGCCACACTTAACCGTATACCCGGGGTGCTACAACCACCCCCACTTAAGCAAACAATGTCCTCGTTGTACTTCAATCCAGTCTAGAATCTTTGCCCCGCTCAGTGATTGCCCGTGGATCTCCCATCCACTAGTGCAACTCATGGTCGCGGATCGACTCTGATACTATCTGTAACACCCTGACCCCTCCCGAGTCACGAACATTACCGAGAACTACTTCACGGATTGACAACTGGCACCACAAATCACAAGTCCTTTCAGCATGTTTCATCCTCGCTTACACGCTACTTCGGCACACTTCCCAAGAGACCACCCATCATGAGATTACTCCTAGCCAAGCACGCTTAATTGGGGAGTTCTCAATGGATGAGCTTCCTAAAAGTAAGATGCACCTTGGGGATTAGTCATTTCAATCCTCTTAAGCCACACTTAACCATATACCCAGGATGTTACAAGAAGGTTTTGAACTTTTGTTGATTTTGATCCATGGTACAGTTTATGAAGTCGTATCCAAAAATAACTCATAGTACTCTTGGCTCGTTATTTTGCAAGTTTCCCGAATTTGTTAGGACTCCAAATTGTTGGTTGACATTATTAGGAAGTTATTTTCTTTCCTAACTGTATTTAGGCTAATTTCCTAATTGAATAGTTTTCTTAAACCTAGTTGTACTCAGAGTAGAAGCCCAGGTAGGTAGGGTTTTATTCCCCTATATATAGATAGATATATCACCTTGTGATATGTGGTTGATGTGAGTACCTTTAACATTCTCCTCCCCTAAGGAGGGAGCTACAAAATTCTTTTCACAAATTCTACCTTAATATTCATAACAAAGAATTATGAGGATATCACAGGAGTGATTTATGTAACTCTTACACGCACACACACTACACACATGTATAGATATTGTTCGTGCATACATATACACGCATACATATTTACCTATATAAGTATGTACACACGTAGATATTTACATACATACGTACATACATACATAAATATACATACATACATATACATTTTTTTTTTTGATAAGTATAGCGACCAAATGAACATTTTTATTCAAACACCAAAAGCATGCTAAGGACGGGTTTTTTGTTTTTTAGACCCCGAACTTTGGGGGTATTTATTTTCTGGTTCCCCATATTTCAAAGTTTATATTTTGGACCTTATACTTTGTCTCCGGCAATAATATGGACCTTATACTTTGTCTACGGCAACAATATGGACCCCCATATTTCAAATTCATTATCGATTTTTTTTCTTTCGAAAATTTTCCAGCCGCAACTTCTTCTTTTTCTTCTTGCACGATTTCCAACCCCCATATGAGCATAAATTTGCCAAAAACGTTACAAAATTTACTAAAAGTTACCAAAATTTAACTTTTACTCTGCTGTTTTTACCATGAATTTTACACACCCTTAGCTGTCAAAGTCTAGTCAATTACAAAACAACAATCAAAAGAAGGAAAAAAAATAAAAGGCTATATCGGGAAGTTTAGGCAATAATTAGGTCATCGCTGGAGTCAAACATAACTTTGGGCCACATTTTTTGGGTCCACAAAGTATAGGGTCCAAAATAAAAACTTTGAAATATGGGGGTCCAGAAAATAAATACCCCCAAAGTTCGGGGTCCAAAAAGAAAAAAAACCTGCTAAGGACTAACAGAAGAGCTTACAGCTCAATATGTATCTCACATAGCAAAATGAGATCAACTCAGTCAAGGAAGATGAAAGCAACAATTACACACCGAAGGAAAAAATAAATCCACCCAAGGAAAAAAATCTAAATGGTGAAATTTGGCTGGTTATTTTGGTTATTCACAACCTACATCACAAGCTAAATGATTTATAATAGCATAAACTAGCATTTGATTATGTGTGTAGTGCGTTACATGGAAAATTTTTCATTAATGTCATCTAGTTTATTTTTCGAATTATATTACAATAATTTGCAATCAATTAATAATTTGAGTAATAGACAACTTCACAATCATTTTACTATAATAATTAATGTACTTTCTTTGCGCAAATAGTTTATGAAACTAATTTAAATAATATGCTGACGTAGGCTCCTAATTTCTCACATGTGGTATAGGATGAAATACTCTATCATCACCATATAATCAAGTCTTGACCCCCAAAGCTTTATATGATAAAATTTACAAAGTAGATCTAGGGTTTTATTCAGAACTCCTTGACAACCTAGCTAGCAACTCCCTTGAGGCGGCAAACAACATAATAAGAAAATAAACTGAGAAAATATATCATACACGTAATTCGACACCACCACAGCAACTTGTATGACCATCTTGACACGGCCCGTGTTGAGTTCCTATCCACTTTCCCCGACTCTCTGGTCGTCAATACGATTTGTGTAAACTCTAGACCTGTCCGTATTGCCTCAATTTACGTTTAATTTAACCAAATCAATCGAACTCCATACCAAACCCTAAAAAAAAGAATAAATTCAGTTGAAGGTTTCTTCTAATCGAGGCCCTAATAACCTTTAAAGTTTCAATTACTGGTGGATCCCCAACTATGTAATTTAGGAAATATAACAATTTAGTGTAATTTAGGAAAAATTATGAATTTTATATTTATAATATAAATATAACAGTGTATTGGTAACGTCTGACATAAAAAAACTCGGCCATTGATTTTAACAAACAAATTTACACAGCATGCACAGACCCCAACGCATATGCCTGCAACACAGCCACCTAAACATTGTCCTTTGGATTAATTAATCAACCATAATCATAATTAATTCACTTAAAATGATCTCCCATAACTATGGATTAGGCTTGTGATCAATGGCTCCTACAAACACCAAGTGGTGCTTTCATTTGCAAGTCAATGTCACATGATCGTAATGGAACATTCAGTATTAATCTCTTTGTTAAGCTGCGTAATTAATAAACACAACATATGATTATTAATACTAACTATAGTTAAAACCCTCATTAATGAGAGCAAAAATGGGGTGCACTGACATTAATTGCAAAAGAATGTGGGCTCATCTTATTTTTTTCTTAATTATTTTACTCTCTTTGTTCTTTCTTATCTACTATCTTCGTCCTAAATAAGTGTCAATTTGATTAAATATTGATGTTGATTACTCACACATTACAATGAATTACAATATGAAATTACCATTATTAGAAAGATATTGTATTAAAAATTACAATCGTATCAATTTTATATTGTAACTCATCATAATTTGTAATTAACAGTCAAAACTTAGTCAGATGACACTTAGGGACGAAGGGAGAAACATTTTAACTAATTAACTTTTATCATTTCATCTTATCAGTCACTTGACCACCTCAATAACATATGAATTACTAATTTTTCTTATTTTACTCATAAATAATTCTTAAATAAAACATTAAAAATTGACTTTAACTAGGGATATTTAAATAATTTTCTCAGGAACTATCCCATAAATTTTTTTGATAATTTTTTTTCCACTATCTTGAAAAGTCACTTAAAAAACAGTAACTTAGTATTATTTAAATTTTATTTTTGTTACAAGCAATGTCCCTTCCTAAGGGCCAAATTCCATGGGGCACGTAAAACAGTTTTGAATACTAACCCTAATAAACAAAGCAGAAACAATATGGATAATTAATAAAGTTTGATTAAAGTAATCAGAATTAGCTGTTGTAAGTTAGTAGAGGCATTGCACCTGGCTAGCTAGCACCGTGTTTGGCAGTAAGCAAGAAATAAATCTTGGATACTATATTTTGTCTTGGATCTGTGTCTGCGTGCATGTCTCTCATATATTTAGGTACCGACCCCCCTTCCATTGTAGCAGGAGTGACCACACTTGTGCCGCCTGCCACGCAGCTTTCTCTATCTCTATCTCTGCAAGTTATTATGCCTTGTTTGGATTCCCAGGAATTACTCAACGTGCATAATAACTTGCAGAGATAGAGAAATAATAGCGGAAAAGAAATAAGAAATTTGACATGATATTATGCCCTCTCTCATGGTATTACTCTTAATTCTCTTGAAAATGGATCCTATAGTACAGTATATTAGGATCGAAAAGTATTCAAGCAAACCACAAATAATAGGAAATAATAGCGGAAAAGAAATAAGAAATTTGACAACAGGATTTTAACGTGGAAAAACCTAAAATGGAAAAAAAAACCACAGAATCGATGCACTTGTAATATGAGGATTACAATACAAGGTTGTGTTTCTCTCTATCTCACTTGATCTCAGGGATACATAATAGGGAGAACCTGAACCCCAATATGTACTAGGAGATACAAGAGGAACGACCTAGCTAGGTTACATTTTTACTAATTTGTAGCACGAACTTTGTGCTTCGAGGAAAAAACAATCAAATCGTGACAATTTATTTTTGTACCATCTTACAGGTCTATATATATTTGTTTTGTATTGTGAATTTTTTAATATTTTTTGGTTTTGAACAATAAATAATAAGAAATTAGCATCGCCCAAAATTTATTTTAGGAGGATATTGTTTTTGTTTATTTTGCGATGTTTTGTATTGTTGTATAAATTTCTGTGAATATATATATATATATTAGTAATACAAACAATAATTAAATATTGTGTTGAAAATTAAGAGCTGTTTTGAGAAGAGCTGGGGAGTACTCCGTATTATATACACTTCACTTGTACAATAATTGTTGACTTGTTGTATTAATCAATGAAAATTCTATCCTAGTTGAATTTATTTTCAACTATGGTAGTTGAAAATATTATACCATTCATTTATTAAAAATAATTGATTTTTTCTAAAAAGATTTATATCCTCCTAAACATGATTAATTATTATATCAAGTTACTTTGATCAACCTACATTGATTTTGAATTTTTATGGTAAAATTAATGGTCTTTTCACTTTTCAATTACGATAGTTGAAAAAAGTCAACTATGGTAGAATTTTCTTTAAAATATTCAATTTTGTAAAAAATTATAACTTAACATATAGATTTACTTATTGTAACAAGTCCTATGATGAATATATATATTAATTTTAATTTTTAATGATAAAATTAAGGGCAATTATATATTTCAACTACTATAGTTGAAAATAAATTCAACTATGGTAAAATCTCCTATCAATCATACGTCTCTGTGGATGTTGCCACTGCTTGATATATTATTGTTTATTCATTTAGCACTAATCAGTTTCCTAATACACAGAGTCAACACTGCAACGTTGTAGCCTGTAGATAACCAGCACTTAATTCTAACTAGTAAATACAAGGCTCCTCCAAGTCAAATACTTGTTTATATCCTTTTAAACAGGACATTAACTACCTACGAAGTCAACCTACCTCAGAAACACCAATTATTATATTCTATTTTAAAATTTGAACAGCTCAAAAGTCAAAGGGATCGGATGATTAGCATAACTTTACTATCTTGAACCTTGCTAAAACTGTATTTATTTATTTATTTATTTTTCTGCTATTCTATATTACTCCTCCCATCCCATGATGATTGACCTTTTTAGCAAATGAGATTTTTTAGAAATGTAATATTTTGTGTTAATTCTAGAGAAAATAGAAGAATTTTGCTACTAAAATATAGTAAAATGTACAATTCTCGTAAAAGAAAAAATGGAGTATTTTTATTATAAAACAGAAGGAATAATTTATTATAAGCTTTACAATGTAGACTCATTTGTCGATCCGATTCATTTGAACGAGAATAAAATATGAAATTATATGGAATAATATGTGACTATCGTGGTATATTCAATTGGGGCTGGCAATGAGCCAAGCCGGCTCGTGAGCCCTCGCGAGCCAACTCGGCGGGAAGCTCGATAAGCTTGGCTCGCAATAAACTCGAGGCGACTCGGGCTCGAGCTCGTTACATAAACAAGCCAAGCCGAGCCCAAGGAAGCTCGGCTCGTGAAGCTCGTAAGGCTCATGAAAATGTAAAATTGGACGAAATATGTTGTGTTTGATAATATTATTTCCAAAATAAAATTACTTTATCACATGAACTGAAACTTGTGCTTTTGATACATCTTTTTTTTATGTATTATAAATCCACAATCACAAATTATTTTCATTATCGCTAAAAGATTACTTTATTTTATATCCTACAATTGTTATTTTGAATTAATTAATTTTCAATCTTATATCATTATTTGACTTTGTTATAAGTGCTTTTTTTTTACTGTTCTCTATTTTAAGAGTTACTCTTTATTATCACTTTGTAGGTCAACAAAATGACTAACAATGAACAAATATGGGCTCGTTAAAGCTCGTGAGGGCTCGCGAGCCTTGGCGAGCCAAGCCACGAGCCTAACTTTTCAAGCTCGCCAAGCTCGCGAGCCGAACCAAGCTTGCAATGTAGCTCACAAGCCAAGCCTCGAGCATGCCAAGCTCGGGCTCGACTCGGCTCGTTGCCAGCCCTATACTCAATGCCTCCTCCCTTTTTAATGATAGTCAAATCCACTAATAATTGGAAGAGCAAAGAATATGGTAGTTAAGACAAAAAGTAAGTAAATTGAAAAAAGAATCTCTAACAAAAAAGGAAAATTTTAGTGTAGTTTAAAAATTTTCAATAATAATAGTTGAAATGTATAATTACTCTTATTTTTATCTGTAAAAAATCAAAACTAATATAAATTGATCAAAAGACATGTTATAATAAGTAATCCTATTAGTTGAGATATAAGTATATTTGAAAAATCATAATTATTTTTTTCAACTATTATAGTTGAAAAGTGCAAGTACGATTGATTCCTATACAATTCTAATTTGTTTATCACTTTTACAATTCTAACAATTGTTATTCCTTTTACCTCTAATTATTAATGAATCTGTTAGTCACATTTTTAATAATTCTAACAATTCTTATTCCTAATTCATGCATGGGTAGTTTGGGTAAGTTAAAAAATTTCAGCCCATTTCAATCTGTATTTGTCTTCTAAAGATGCTTATAGTGACAAACATTCCAGGATGAAGGTAGTATGCTTAGCTTGTAGATGGACCAAGTTCAAGTTCTTGATCATTATTGAATTTGAATGCATTCACATTGAAGTAAGCACGTAGATGCATAGGTTAATTAGATTAAAAAAAAATTAGATATGTTGGGTTGATGTGTCAAGCCCAAATTATGAATTTGGGATGGTTTGAAGCACGATTGAGATCAACATGGATGAATCATGTGCCAACAAGGGTCATGTAGCATGTCAAAAAGTGGGAAAACAATGCAGACGACTGACATGGACTGAATCGTATAGGCACGGGCCGTGTTAAATCATGGCGGTGTTGATCTTTCAGTTTTCTTGTTCAACGGTAAGACGTACGCTATCCTAACTTGAGTTGATTTTGGATTCTATTGCGGCGTTTATCTGATGTACGTGTTTGGCGGCCAAGGAATTCTATTGCTGTGTTTATCAGATGTGTTTGGCGATAAAAGAATTCTTATTAACCCTAGTTATTATTATATTGTCTTGGCATAAAATAGAGTCTTTGTGTTAGACTTTATTGTATTTCAATTGAGAGTAATTCATCTATACCACAAGCTAGAGATTTGTGTATATTCTCTGTGTTTCTGAGGGAGTTGTGTGAGGTGAATCAATTGTGAGTGTTGAGTCCACAAATTGTTATATTAGAGAGATCGAGGGACATTGTGAAGATCTTGATAATCTCTAATAAATACTTATAATCCTTTGATATATTGAATTGTTTATGGTTTTTTGTCAGCTTGGGTTTTCTACGTTAAAACTCTATGTTAAATCTCTATTTCTATTTTAACTTTTATTATTGTTTGTGATGCTAACAACGTCATGAAATTCTAACACTTCAATCTCTTTTACTACTTAGGATAAATTTTGGTGCATTCGCATTGAATTAAGCCAATTCTAATTAAAATTAAAATTACATTATACTCCTCCCGTTCCTTATTATTTGTCACTTATGAGTTGAGCGTCAAATCCTCTAATGTCACTCTCTGATTGATAATATCTTACTTTATATATAACATTTATTAACAATTACAATATCATACTTTTAGGATAATATTTTTTGTTGCAAATCTAATGATAATAATTTATATAATAAGTTATTGTATTTATTAAGAAATTTATGGCCAAAATTTTTAAATTTAACACCACAGTTTCCGAATGCGACAAATAATAGGAAACAGAGGGAGTAATATCATAATTTAAATATCTTTTTACTTAGAACTTTTAGTTAATTCCTAACTACATTAATTTTAATACTACACCATATTCTAAAGTTTTTGATGCTCTACTTAAATTTTTAAGTTAACTTGAGTTTGTTGGCTATTCAATGAGCACATATCACGGTTCAATTCAATGTATCGAATTATTAAACACTGATTGATGGAATTAATGAAATTAACGTAAACAGATAATATCCAAAAAAGAATGTATAAATCCCGTTTACTTCTTGCAAAACATTCTAATCTTATTCGTCTGTTCTTTTTGGCTGACTTTATATAATGTGACACTTGAGGAATTGAAAGTCAAGGCATTTCGTGTTTGTTTGTAACAATCCTATATGCTCCCTCCGTCCCTTTTTAAGTGTCAATTTAACTACTTTTACAAAACCTAGGTGTGTTGGAAATAGAGTGAAAAAAGTTATGTATGGACAAGTATACCCTTCATTAAAATAGAGGAATAAAAGAGAATTTTAAAAGGTAAAATAAAAATTTTATTCATTAATTAAATGTAATATGGGTATTTTAGTTATTGGAAATGTAAAATTGACAAATAAAAAGGGATAAGATAGTTAAAAAAATTGGCACTCATTAGTCATTAAGGGACGGAGAGAGTAGTTGATACTTGAAACTCTATGAACAACTAATCATCTCTAATTGACATTTGATTAGTGCAAAAAATAAGATAATTTGCATATATCCCCTTTAGGTTTATGAAATTTATAAATCCTACCATGACATTTTTTAAGTTAATACTCCCTCGGTTTTATATTAATTCTCATATATTTAACTATCACGATCTTCAATGTCACTTTGATTGGTAATTTCTTGTATTATACTAAAAAATTGTAATATTATACTTTTATGATAATATTTTTCGTTATAAATCTAATGGTAGTAATCTTATATATGTAACAACACATTGCATATATTAATGAATTTATGGTCAAATTTTTAATGTTTGACTGCACAATTTTCGAAGATGACAATTAATATGAAACAAATGGGGTATTTACCTACCCTAAGCTTTTGAACCAGTTTCATTTAGCTAATTTTTCGGTGAATATATGATTTAGATCACTTATAGTGAGCTCAATGAAAGGAAAAAACTTTAACTTTGCGGATTCTCATGCTCTGATACTCGATGTCCCAAGTCATTTGGATGCTTTTATCCTGCGACTTCATTGCCAACAAAGTTTGTGTTGTTGATATCAATGAAAATAGTTTTATCTATTACTCTCTTTGTTTGAAATTATCTGTCATTTGGAGTTGATTTATTAATATCAATGTGTCTTATATTTATGGGGTAATTATGAACATAATTACTATAATGATCTTATTACTTTTTAATAACTCTCATTCTACCACAATAATTATTAAGGATAAAGTAGTGAAATCAGTAATTAATAGGTTGTTGGGATTACAAAATAACAGATAAATAGAAATAAGAAAAATTAGTTAAAGGTATAGATAAAATAAAATAACAGAAAGAGTGTCATTCAATAACTTCAGAGTTAGGGTTATTCACATTTCCAATTTTCTTAAAAAATAAGTTAATCCTAACTAGACAAATAAATAATTTTCTCAACTTTTGAAATGGAAATTATTAATTATTATTATTGCACATATATACAAAATAATTTTCCATGTGTCAACAATACCTTTCTAAAACCATACTTTTAATATAGAAATGTATGCTATGCCCAGCCAAAAACAAAATAATCTTGAAATAACAAAATAAGTATAGATGTACAGTATACAGTAAACACATATTTTATAAAATAAAACTGTAATTTATTTGTTATGTGATTATATTTGTATATACCGTGCAATTATTTAGTTAATGAAATGCTCCATTTTCTAGGGGAAAAAATCACACCTTGATTAGTTAGTATTTTATCTTTCTCGTTGTTTTTTTTTTTCATCGTTTGTTTTGGATTTATGGCTTGCCTTATACTCCTTCATTCCGTTCCATATTAATTGACATATTATTTCATAATTTCTCATATACTAAAGTTTTAACTAAATAAACTACCCAAATAATAAAATAGCACTATTTTCCAAGGCTTTTTTCACATATCAAGGTCTGAATAGTGAGAGAATGTGAGTATGAGTAATGTTTAATGAATGAAAAAGTAAAAAAGGTAATATAATTACTAAATTTAAAATAATTAAATTAGGTATTGGAAAATGATGATAAGTAACAATTATTTTGGAACGAAAAAAAATTACTTAAAGTGTCAATTAATATGAAACGGAGGCGATAATTTATATAGAATAATCAAGAGAGTTTGAATAGAAAGAAATGGTTAATGGTTCATGGGTCGCATCCCATAATATAATATTGGATGTTGCAAATGATTAGTGGCTGCAACAGTTGTAAGTTGTAACTAACTTTGTAACTAAATTAACTGTAAACGAATATATCTCTTACACTCAGGAATTTTGAAATAATAAAACAAGGAATATTTCAGCTGGGCAGATTTGGTTCAGAACGTGACAAGGCCTCTGATTAAGTGTTAATTAATGTCACTTACTTAAACAAAGTTGATTAACTAATTAAACTACTTAGCTACAAATATCAAGAGATCACAGCTGTTGAAACACATGAAGCCACATGGACTCCGAAATGTATTTTTAAAAGCTAACTTCTTTTTTATGGTTATATAGGGTTTTAAAAAAAAAAAAAAAAAGTCAATGAACACTATAACATGAATTTGAAGATAAAATATATAGACACATTGATTTTTGTGCCAACACTTCGTTAAAAGTTAGTTGTGCCCGACTCTTTTGAGTTTGAGGTTTCCGATTGTGATGGGTTTAGGGATGCTTTTAGCAGAACTATTACGGACCTGATTAATATTGTTTTGGATAGTAACAAGCGTGCAAGCAAGCTGACTTACAAGGATGCTTTGAGTGGTTCAAAACCAATCGGGTGGAAGGGGATCACAGAGCTGACTCTGACGGTGACCGCACTCATAGCAACACAATTGGATCCTTTGATGGTGCGGCTGAGTGTGAACTACTTGTTGTTATTGAGAATTCAATCCTTAAGGCTTCGAAGCGTAAAACCAAGAGTAAGAGAAAATAGAATGTGATGATGAAGTCGAAGTGGTAGCTTGTCAAAGATGCAAATTGTTGAGCTGTCCATGGCCAAAAGAATGGTCAAAATGATAAGATGACTAGGCGCGCACGTGAATATCTTGGAAGTTGACAATTTTTCTGACATTGATGCTGAGATACCCCGAAGAGCTGTGATTATTGGTAATGTTATAGTTGTGCGTGTGAATCCTCGTTGACCCACCCAACTGAAGTTATTGATCATCTAACATTGTGTTTGAGATGTGAATTTTTTTTTTTTTGTGTGGACGCGATAGTCCTTGCTGTTTGCTTATGTTTAGGAGTGTTAAGTTATAGCATTTATCTTTTGGAGTTGGTGGTATGCTGGTTTGTCATGTTGTGTTGCTATTTTCCGTGAACTTTTAAACCTGTTGGCTTTCAATAATCGAAAAAAATGTTATGGTATTACTACGTGGATTTTACACAACATGAGGAGAGATTAAGAAAATTATTGAGTATACCAACACTTGAAAAGTGTTACTACATCCGTCTCAATTTAATTGTCATTTTACCTAATTTTATAAGACCAATGTACATGGTAATAGCGTGAAAAGTTTGTTAACTAGCCGAAATTACCCCTCAAAATTCTTTGTCAAAAAATTAAAGATTGTTGGAATTCTAAACAAATTCATTTATTAGTGATCAAATAAAAATGATAACCATTAAAATTGTAAAAGAGACAAAAAAATTAGTTATTAATTGAGACAAATAAATTGGAAAGAAGGTAGTATTTTGTTTTATATCTACCGGTGTTTTAGGTTAATATATAAGAACATGATCGAAATATCGTCTGGCATTTGTTACACAAGTATATATGTGTATGTATGTATGTGTATATATATATATATATACATATATATATATATATATATTTAAATTTCCTTTAGAAAAAATGGGCAAAATTCAATCAAAATGGGCAAATATTATAATGTACGGGGAAATTTGTAAAAAAAGAATCCTATTCATTTGTACGCCAATAATAACTTGACTTGGTAAATAATGGCCAAAGACAAACTTTTTTCTGAAGTCATAATCCAGTTATTAGGAAAATTCTTGAACTTCACTGCTTGACTTAATGAAAGCTAGTAGAAATTTAGTGGGAGAAATCTTGATTAAGTTGTTTTGATTTCTTTTTAAAATAAATAGACTTTGAAAATTTCTCAAGGGCATGAATTGGGACATGATTCTTTGCTTGCTAATACATGAACTAAGGGAGAGATTTTTAATAAGATGATTTCTTAGCTTGAATGCATGGCTGATCATATCTTGTAATTATTTTATTTGCAAATAAAAGCATAATATTATTAAAAGTTATATATAAATATTGATCATTTTTTAGAATCAAAAGTAGATGAAATCATACTAGATGACTTGAATATAGCATTATAGAGTAATAATTTCCGCATTCAATGTTTCCAGGGTCAAAAATTGACATTTATTTTTTAATAACAAATATTAAAAAATATTAAAATTTATTTAAAATAACAAATATTTAGAAATAGATGAAGTTGTTAGTAGTTCAACTAGTTTGTAGTTGATGCTAAGAGCTTGAGAACATATTAGTTTACAACGTATATGTTAGGATCGAAGAGCACTCAAGCAATCACAAATAATGGGGAATAACAGCGGAAAAGAAATCAGAAATTGACACCAGAGATTTAACGTGGAAAAAAAAACTAAGCGGGAAAAAAACCACAGAATCGATGCACTAGTAATAGGAGGATTACAAATACACAAGTTGTGTTTCTCTCTATTTCACTTGATTATTTAGGTGGAAGATTTGACCCCTATATATATTAGTGGTACAAGAGAAACAAGGTTACAATAATTAGGAAAGCTGCTGCAGAAAGCAAACATCCACAAAAAAGGAAACGTATGCAAAAAGAAAATACAGGCCTTGGCCGGCGAGTTTTCATTCTTTCCCTTTATTTTCCACTTGGTCTCCACACATAACAATCTCCCACTAGGAGACCAAGGCTTCTGGAATCCTCACTTTTAGCACGAGTTCCCTTAGTGCATCGACCGACTTCTTTATCAATCAGAGAGCCCTCCAGAGGTCACACCGGGCCTCAATTTCTCAATATCCACTGGCTTATCCTTGATCCTATAGACCCACTTCTTCAAGGCTTTCTTCTTCAGACATTTTGATCAGCCTCCAGGTTCTGTTTTCCTCAAGTGACGCAATTTCATCAACCATTGCGTGCTCCCACTTGAACCAAGCCTCCACCTACACAGCCTTAGTATAGGACTCTTTGGTAGCCCTCATGGATCTCCTCACAGTGGGTGGTGGAGCATGCTCATCCTCACTAGAGCTTTCACCTAGCTCTTGTGGTTCAGGCTCTTCAGCAGCCTGATCTGCAATCTGTGGAACATCCAGTGGTTCCTTTGTTTCCCTCTTAGGCACACCAAGCCTAATAGAAACCATGACCGTCTAAGCTCCCACTAGCTTCTTGTCACCTAAGTCACTCCATACGTTCTCAGGTTCCCTGCCAGTCTTGGTGAAACTGACCCTCTTCTCATTCATGTACCCAAGCCTGCAATGCTATAAGCTAGAATAAGAAGCATTAGAAATCATGTTAGTGTTATCCCTGGTGTAGCCCATCTCATCGAATTGATTCACTAAAATTAAATTCTTCTTAATTCCAGGAATATACCTCACATCCTCCAACTTCCAAAGACCACCATTAACAGTCTTAGTAGTCATGTCTCCCTACCTGTTATTACAAAACACTTGTCATTGACAAGATACACCTTGCCAAAATTCTCACTCCTGAAATTACGAAGTAACTCCCTATTGGAGGAAATATGAAAGATGCACCAGAGTCAACTATCCATGACTCTTTAAGACTAGACACACTCAAAACTAGGACTTCACAAAAGTCTTCCGCAGAGTTGATAGAGTCACGGTCATCATTACCCTTCCCCTTCCTAGGTTTAGGGCAGTCCCTCTTAAAATGACATATACCACCACAACCATAGCACACAACATTGCTCATGTCCCTAGGCTTGCCTCTACCTCTGGACTTCGATGGACTAGTAATAGGAGGATTACAATTACACATGTTGTGTTTCTCTCTATCTCATTTGATGATTTATGGGGATGAATTGACCCCTATATATATATTAGTGGTACAAGGGAAACTAGGTTATAATAATAAGGAAAGTTGTCGTAGAAAGGAAACATCTGCAAAAAGGAATGCTTTCATTCTTCCCCTTTATTTCTCAATTGGTCTCCACACGCAACAGGATAGAGATAGAGATAAGAGGAGAGAGAAGGATAAGAGACAAGGGACAAGGCCGCAAGCGCACGGTGTATGGAGTAACACGTCAAGGTCGATAGCAGCGCATTTAACTAGCTCTCTATGTGATTGCTAAGCTAACCGAGTTTTAGTTTTGGAAAGGTTTTAACTACCAATTAAGGCTAATAAAGCAGGAAAATTAATCAAAGGTTCAATCAATGGAGAAAGACTTCTAGGGAATTGTTTTTCTAACAATGAGTTTGAGCGTTACAACCTAGTTTGCACAATCATTCATTCAAGTTGAATCAAGAACGATAATCATAAGAACTCTACTGCTCTTTCGATGCTAATAGAATTACCTCGATTAACCTAAATTACAACTTTCGTATGCTTTTCAAGTTAATCAAAGTTGAAGGTCTCAAATATTCTGGTTATCAAAAGGTTCCCTAGTTTGCTATTCTTTTCTCAAATTTCACAAAACTAGGTAGAAAGGTTGGTAGTCAGATTATCCTAATTCACCTTTCAGTACTTCTCAGGTTAATCTCGAATCACAAGTATTCCAGGCCTAAGAACACGCATGAACATGAAGAACACTATTGAGGAGATCCAAGGGGGGAGCCCACTTCAACCAAGGCCCATGGTACACAAGTTAAGTGAAGTTCAATCTTAAAACCAATTGGTGTTAAGAGGAGTAGCCCACTTGACTTATATACCATGTCCTTTCTCTTTACTTTTCCGATGTGGGACATTTTACTCATTGGTGAATCCCAACAAACACAACTTTCTATTGATTCAAATCAAGAATTCATGCACAAACTAGAAACATTCAATCAAACTACAATGTTTCGGGTTGCAAAACCCTAGAATTCAAGAAAACTACTCACTCATTGTCAAAGAAAACATGAAACAAGTTCCAAGCAACATAATCAAGTCTCAAACACAAAGAAGGAAATCGAAAAGGAAGAACAAACTGCGAAGAATACGTCCCGTCTAGTCTTTCGATCCCGGGATGGAACCTTCTCCACGAGCACCGCTACACAAAGAATGACTCGATTCGATCTTGAATCTTGATTGTGAGATAGAGGAGTAGGAGGAATTTTGACTCTCTTTTCTCTCTTGATAACCCTAGAACGAATGGAAAATGATAGATAATCGAAAATAACCGCCCCAACCTGCTTTTTCTATTCACGAAAACAAGTTGGCTTGACCTGTCCGTACAAATTTTTACAAAAACTATTTCATATTCCAACTATTTTACAAAAGCTTTTATGTGGGAAAAAGGGTTGGAAATTCCAACGACTTTTGCTAAAATGGTTGGAAATTTTTCCTACCATTCTTTTTCCATTTATTTGAAAATGATTGGAAAAATGGTCGAATTACCAACCATTTTCCCAACCAATTTCAAATTGTATGAAAAAGGATGGTAGGAAAACTTCCAACCATTTTAGACAAAGAGGTTGGAATTTCCAACCCTTTTTCCCACATAAATTTTTGAAAAATAGTTGGAATATGAAATGGTTGGTAAAATGATTGGAAAAAAGTGATTGGTAATACACATATTTTTAATAGTTCATAAACCGAACCCAAAAAGCGATTAACCATGTTATCAATGCGGTTAGCCAGTGGTTTTGGTTTGATTCGGTTTCTAGTTTCCAAAAGCGGTAAACTGCAATCCGGTTAACCATATAAAGCGGTTTAGGTTTAAGCTTATAAAATCCGTAAACAGCAAATCCGGTGAACCGCATATATAGTTAACCTAAATTGCGGTTAACTGGTTTTAGACACCCCTAGTCAACACCGTATACAAGACCCACACCTTCAATTCAACAGTCTCGCATACTGGTAAACGAGAATGCTCCCCCCAGGAAACTAACCCTATAGGAAGGGGATGAAAGAGTGGGAAGCTCGCCACTGAGACAAGCCCCAATCGACTCTCATCATTGTCATATAATATGCATATAGTATCCATCATAACAGGGTCGCTTAGCCCATTCACCATCATTATTATACATCATAGAGTCATTGTATTCTAGACTTATTACCAACGTTGTCAAAATCGCGAGTTGACTCGTAGGATCGTACGATCTTACGATCCAACTTTACCCTAACAATCTGGATCACATCATAATCGTACAGTGAGTAGACTCGTACCAGGATCGGTGTAGGATCGTATAGAAAGACTCGTAGGATCGTATCATGTTTTTGCCCGGTAAAAATTGTTACTTGAGTGAGTATTTGGGCTGATTTGGGATTTTGGGTTACAAAGAAAACAACCCAGCAACTTCAATGACCCAATAGGCCAATAACCCATGGTCAACACTCCACACCCACACTTATGACTTATCAAAATAAAATTAAAAAAAGAAAGAAAATCAGAATTCAGAAGGCTGCTTGCTAAATACTACTCCCTCCGTCTTTTTTATCTGTCATTTACGGTTTCAGTGTCAATTTTTAATTAATAATTTCTAATATAAAACTTTTATAAAAAATTATAATATTATACTTTTTTAATAGTATTTTTTATTACTAGTACGAATCTAGTGACATCAATTTTGTATCATGAACCACCATACAAACTAAGATATTAACGGTCAAAGTTTTTACCACAATTCCCTAGACGACAGATAAATAAAAACGGAGGTAGTAATAGTTAGGTTTTGACTTTCGAATTGGATGCAGCAGCCAGCCACACTCAACACTTCAGTCGTCCCACTAACCCATTCACTGATTCACTGATGCTACTTGGTACTTGGTAATTAGATTGTTATTGTGATTTGTGAATATGTGATTTTTGTTGTATGCAAGTTGAATGTTGGGACGAACCAATTTGTAATTTGTGATTTGTGTGTGTTTTACTGTGAATTTGTAATTGTGATTTACTAATTTAGTGATTTGCTGATTTGGTAATTGTTATTTTGTTGTGAAGTGTGAAGTGTGATTTGTACAAGTTGGATTATGGATTTGTTAGATAGTGGTTTTGTCTTAGATTATTTAGCTAGTTAATAATGTGAAATGTAAATTACTATGTATGTTTAGTGTTAATAGCTTGCTATTTTTTCTTTATTCTTTAGGAAAATTGGAATCTAATAAACCAAACTTTATGCCCATTTTGATCTAACAAACCAAACTTACCTTTTTGTTAATGGCATACCATACTTAACATTATATTTTTTTGATTGAACCTCCACCACTTTCCGGTCACCGGAAAAATGGCGTGGATTTTTTGTGCTGAGGTGGACTGATTTATAGCCAAAAAATAAAAGAAAATTGTTGATGGCTTGTGTTTGTGTGTGAGGTGGAATGTTCTGACTCACAATTTTCCCCTCTCCCTCAAAAAACTTACAATAATGAACTTGTTTAGGGGATTATTTTTGTTTGGACTGGGTAATTTTTACTGTAATTTTTTTTGAGGAGGAGGAAATTGTGAGTCAGAACACTCCACCTCAGCACAAACACAAGCCATCAACAATTTCCTTTTATTTTTTGGCTATAAAACAATCCACCTCAGCACAAAAAAAATCCACGTCATTTTTCCGGTGACCGGAAAGTGATGGAGGTTCAATAAAAAAAAATATAATGTTAAGTATGGTATGCCATTAACAAAAAGGTAAGTTTGGTTTGTTAGATCAAAATGGTCATAAAGTTTGGTTTATTAGATTCCAATTTTCCTATTCTTTAATAATGTGAAATTTAAGGAGTACCCAACGTAAGGGATCGATCCTTATGATGCTCAGTGAATGGTCATATATTGATGAATCTCCTTGAATTATGTTGCTTTAGACCTTTTTACAGCTGAAAATGAAATTATAGATGTAAAATAGCCTTGTATATAGACTCTTACGATCCGATCCTCATAAGCCCTCATCGATCTTGCTTAGAATCCCGATCCTGACAACCTTACTTATTACCCATAATTTATACTATTACTACCGCATGAAATTCTTCCGAGTTATCTAGCATCATCATCTTGATTAGACTCAACAAATTTCCAAAAAAAATTAACAACTATCAAAATTTTTGTTGGCTAGGGTCTGGCAACAATTAGTGGCAACCGTATTTAAAAAGAGAAAAAGGCGATTGGAATTAAATTACTAACCTTTAGGGTTTATAAGAGATGAACGCTTTTTCATTTCTTAACTCTCTCCCTTTCTTTGACTAACAATGAAAGACACTTTCTTATTTATGAGGAGGTAGGTATATACATATCGAAAATGAAAAGATTGAAGAAATTAGGGTTTTTGTCTTCAAATAAGCATATATTTAGGTACCACCATCCTCATCGAAACCCAAAAATAAAACCTTGACAACAGCAATTGAGGAAAGAGGCGAAAGATGAGGCAGAGAGAGAGAAAGAAATTACCGCCTCTTCAATGCATTTTGCTGACTTAAGAATCCTAGCCTAAACTACCATGAAAACACCATACCCCCATTGTCGATCACCGTTTGATACCTTATCATCTTGTTCGATTGGCGAAGTGGTGTACAATAACAATGTGTCCATCAGTCCATGGAACAGTGATGACCATTGACATAAACAATTGGAGGGTGATTAAGCCCGTAACTCTCCCTAGAAAAGCACCATCACCAACTTTGTTTGGGAGGAGACGAGGGAGTTGATATCAATTAGGAGGAGAGGCGTAGGGATTGCGGGCGGTTAGAATGAAACGTGTGGGCTAGGGAGTCAATATCAAGCGATTATTCGAGTTTGTCTGTAGCTCCTACTTTTACTCTCATCGCAGAATTCCGTAGGCCCCACAAACTTTCTAAGTAATAATTGATTAGACAACTCAACTTAATTTCCCAGGAAATCAACCTGAATCAAATCAAAGTATTGTACCTTTGCTGGCAATAATCCTTGTCACCATAAAATTCAACACATATTAATGCCCATGTTGGTAACCATAATGATGATGATAGCCTTCAATCAGAAAAACGCTCAATGTTGAATGAAGCAAGTATCTACTAAAAGTATACATTCCATCATTCATAATACAGACTACATCTGTTGAGAAAAAAAGACCCTTAGTTGAATATTAAATGAATGTAGGGAGTGGAATTTACATAGTGCACCTAAATTTGTGACTCATGAGGTACTTAACTTAAGTAACACACACTGTAGGCAACATTACACAGCAAGCCAAACCCTCCCTAGGGCTTCTGCCAGTGTCTGCAGCATCCATCACCTTGTCCCAAATCGCTGATCCTCGTGCTCGCGAGGCAGGTGAAACGGAAAATGAGCAAAATGAATTCTCAGGGCCGAGCACAAGGGCTTCCTATCATCAAACTTGTAGCCTGCGCAAATTGTAAAGTTTAGAACTACTACAAATCATGAAACGAAATGAAACAACTTCAACCCTAATCATGTCACAGAGTAAGGTTGTGCATTATTCAGTTTTGAACCGAAAAAACAAAAAACAGAACCAAACCAAACCAAATGGTTTATTCAGTTTTCGGTTCAAGGATTTTGTTTTATTCAGTTCAAAACTGAATAAAGACCGAAAAAACCGAATAGGGTTCTCATTCGGTTTATTTGGATCTTATTCAGTTTATTCAAAAAGACCGAGAGTAGTAGGCTAGTATAGTATGAAATGAAGTTCAAAAGTATCCGGTTCTTATTCAGTTCTGTTCAACTAATTTTATTCAGATTTCGGTTCAGTTTCGATTTTGATTTAAGGCCTTATTTGGTTTATGGTTTTTTCGGTTCAGTTCAGTTATGAACTGATGAAGAGCCCTATCCCAGAGGCACTAAAGTCAAAGAATTAAATAAATCCTAAGAAAGATAACTGATAAACCCTACATAAGTGCTTCCGAAAGTAGGTTATATAAAGAAGGGCCTGTTGTTGACAAAACAATAAAGTGATTTGCAAATTCATCTACACCTTCTTTTCCACTTTTTTGTAGCAATGGAAGTAAGAAGGCCGACAAAAGACATTTACATGCACTCACATACGCTCACATGCATTGACCTGCACTCACATATAGTCAATTGCATTCAGTTCCACTTTAATTTTACACACATTGACATTTTCCTCCAATACCTGCAAACTGCACTGTTGGACCCATTCTCATGGAGTATTTTGATGATGGCACCCAAATCTTAAATGTTGATTTGGTCAATAGAATTGCTCTACATTATGCTGTGTTTGTAAGTAATATCAAAGGGATTTGAGAACAAGTGTGAAGAACAGTTCTCAGAAGATCTTATGACCGCTAGAGAGGAGCTATTGCTTGAAAGGATAAAAGAAGAACAATCGTTTGAAGCCTGAGGGATCAAAGGACAATTCTATATAACTGTTTCTTGAAGGAGTTCAAGCACATCAAGCAGAATCAAGTGTAGCTAGTCATGTATTAGAATAGGTTTAATAGCTTTCAAAGATCCTTCTTAATATGCCAATTAGAACATCTTAACTCTTAACTAATTCACTCTTGAATGTGTTTTACAAAACGCCTCAGCAAAAATCCACTAGGAATAGTGTTCTCAAGAACAGGTTCTAGGTGTGTTACTGAGAACAATTTCGGTTTTCTAAAATAAGTGATGAGACATGAGAATGAGTGATTATATGGTTAAGGTCATCCTTTCCTGAAATCAGTAGTAGATAAAATCTCTATAGCTATTATATTATTTGAATAGAAGATAAGATATTGGAGCTCACAACAAGTTAAGGAATTATTCTAGTTTCCTAATCTTGTTCCAACTCTTATTCTTTCCTATTCTATCTCACCTAAGACGGTAGTTGTGCTATTTGTTTGAGGATCATGACTTCTAGTCTTTCAAGGCTTTCATCACCGAAATTGCATTCAAGAGAGTTTTATGTTGACTCCTCATACAGAGCAATAGGGTTTGTAATTCTTCTCATATCTGCTTAGTCTATAAACATTGTTTCTGAGGCACAACATTTTGTTCTTCCATTTTTCTGTGAGAGTTGATCCAGTCCATGTATGCCTGAGACTGTGAGTGAGAGAATCAGCTCATATGTGGCTGCTGGTGATGTCCATGAGCTATTTGACTCACATCACCAATTCATCATTGCCAAATTGGTGAGGATAATCCTATGATTTTTGCCTCAATTGTAGGAGAACAAAGTAACAACCACCCAAGAGTCAAAGAATATGAGTGAACTCAAGTTGGATGAGCTGATGAAAATTTGTTAACTTACGAACTTTGTTTTGGGGGGGGGGGGTTTGGGATTATCGGATGAAGGAAAAGCAAAGGAAGGAACAAGGCCTTGCTCTAAAGGCTTTTGGAAAATGATGACTCAGACCTGAATAAACAAGTCATGACCAAAATGAATAGGATGTTCGAGAAATTCCCCAAGGGTGAAGGAAATTTCAAAAAAGAAGTGCGCCTTACATGCCTAGGCGTAGGTGGCTGCACTTCTTTCTATTGAATTCTTTTTCTTTTTAGTCTTGATGTTTTTGGACTGCCGTGCTGTTCTTTTTATTTCTTCAAGTGCGTCTTCCTCTTCCTCCTCACTATCATGCTTATTCTCTAGGGGTTTGTCGTGTTAGTGTTTAATCCTTTCCTATACTACTTTGGTGTCATTTCTTTATTAAATACCATTTGTATGTTTTTTTTGTAGTACATTTGTGTCTAA
The DNA here is from genome assembly GCA_029582165.1 of Portulaca oleracea. NCBI lineage: Eukaryota > Viridiplantae > Streptophyta > Magnoliopsida > Caryophyllales > Portulacaceae > Portulaca > Portulaca oleracea. The sequence goes on from CM055871.1 coordinate 5,273,714, forward strand.
TCCATTATTTCATGCCCTTGTTGGACTTATTTTGTGAAAATAACATAGATGTGATATGGAACCAAAAGTGCTGTTTGCGATCATGAAGCGCACATCTTCACTCAGCGGCCAGCGCTTCGGTCCCAGGGCGCTTTTTGCACCTCACCTTTTTAATCTAAAGGGGCAACCAAAAATGGCATATGAATAGTGGACTTAGTGGTTGCTTAGGGTTAAGGCTTATGACTGGAGAATGGAGATTAATCAAACCACCTCTCACTTATAGACTTTGAAGGTAGGCACGAAGCAAGCTAGTAGTAGGGGGAAGCCCTGTTGAGTATGATTTGGAACAGAAACAACCCACCAAAATTATTCCAAACTGACTTGAGAACAGGCTCCAGAAAAGTCCCAAAACATGCTCACCAGACTAAGTTAGAGCAGAAGCTAGGTTTGTGGCCCAGATTATTCCACTAACTAAGAAGCATCTCGATATGGCTCATTCACTTGGATCTTGTGTGGTATCTTGGACTAAGCATATTGTCATTCATCATCACTTCTTAAGGGACAATATGGAAAAAGGCTTAACCTCTATGAACTTCTGTGCTACTAAGAATCAAGTTGCTTTGAGCATGGAATAGTTCCAAAGGAAGAGACTCGAAAGATCTCTTGACAATTGTTGCTTTTTTCTTTTGGAGGAGGAAGCGGGGTTAACAAAGGAAATGTTCAATGCACATTGCACGAGAAGGTTAAAGATCATTTGTATGTAGCATGCTGTCCTTATGTAGTACCTGATGACTTAATAAAGAGCATGAAAATTACCAACCTTGAAGTGCATCCATAGCAGTAAGTGCACATTTTGCGTCAATGAATTCCACAAAGCAAAGAACCATTGGCTTGTCTCCACTCTGAAATCAAGTAAGAAAACTGTGTAAATTTTCAGTAAGGAAAACTTTCAAACAATTTGGTTGAAATGGAGAGGCAATGGCTTCCACCATCACAACTAAGGTCAAGACCTTCAGCACCACAAATTCAGAGCTGGAAATAAGTACACCCCCCCCCCCCCCAAAAAAAAAAAAAAAAAAAAAGCTGAAATGAAAAACAACATATATTACATGCACCTGGAGTTTGTACTCCAAGTTATTTACAAGTGAACAATCACATTGTATGGAGCACAAACTCCAGTAGCATGTAACAAATTGCAAATGAAAAAAGTATAGAATGGTCGTCCTTGCCAAAAGTTTTAATTATTGAAGTATACTTGAGCCAGATTTCAACAATTATTTTCCACCTGTTTATTTTCAACATGCTTTCATAATCTATATCATAAGTAGATATATAATACAAAGAATCTGCTGCTGTCTGGTTTCATAAATCAGTATATTTCCATAAATACTTACAGACAACCACAAATGAAAGAAAATACAGTAGCCACTCCCTCCCCCATCAATCTTTATAACACAAGATCCACTCTCAAATAAGGCAGCAGCAAAGGCTTTTGACTTCAGTGTAAGCACTTACCCGTCTTGGCTCCTTGTGTATAACCTTGATATCCTTAAAACCAATAAAAGGGCGAAAGATATCTTTAAATCTCAAGTTAAGGGAAGTATAGTGATGAAGATTGGAAATAAACAAGGAAAGCATACAACTACATGAAGGCATTCTTCTTACATTTCAAAGATGTTCCACTATAACCATGGTGAAAAGGTTCCATATGATTTTTCTAAAATTGAATATAAAAGTACTTCCATCAAAATCTAATTTCCAATTGCGTAGATACATGCAAGAATCGATACTAGACAAGACACATAAGCTGGAAGGATGAAATTGGCTTGAATACTCTATCCTTTTTCTTTTTCTTTTTCTTTTTTTTTCCAATGAGCAGTCAGAAACTATATGGAGCCTAGCAGGTCAGCAGGTGTCGCTTGTCAGACAAGCTAAAAGGAGTACTACATCTTTAGTTATGAAATGATGACTTGCACCATTATTATTAACCATTAAAATGTTCCTGACATGCTGTCTCACCTGTGCTTTCACTTCTTTCCTTTCTCTCATTAACCCTCCTCGATTCATTTCTCCTACATAAAAAGAAAATAAAAAGGTATTCCCAAGAGTAAAGGCAACAAGCAACTCAATCATAAATTCCTTTACCGCGGAACTTTTATGAAGCACTTCAATTCTACTTCATGTTCGACTACCCTAAACAAACACACACACACACACACACACACACACACACACACACACAAAAGGGAAAGCATATAAGCACAAATACATTCTCACATTGAAAACAGAAGACATAACAAATATATGTAGTTCTGAACAGCAATGCAAGGATACGGCCAACTTCCCTCCTGGTACAGTCAGTTGGAAGTCCATCAACAAAAAGAATGTTTGACTCAGCTGGTGGCGCAGAAATCCCATCAACCCTTAGCTGAGAAGAAGGCCTCTCATAAATCAAATCTGGATTGACAACACGAGCCGGGCTGATTCCTGCAGAAAGATCTCGCCTTTGAGTTGCTAACATAGGATCCTCAACTGAAGATGGGTAGGTTCTAGTGCTTATTTGTGGCCCTAATCTGGGTAGAATAGGCTCGTTTCGCACACCATAACCAGGCAAATCATCTAAACCATAAGCTCCAGAGCTCACCAATGGTACCTAAAATGTTTAAATCAGAGTAAATTATCTGCCTGCTGAGCAATAATAGCAATACAAATGAGCATAATAACTTCCATAACATGCAAAGCAGACACTCACATCTCTTCTCACTGGATCAATAGAAGAATCTCGCAAATCATTCGACCGCAGAATATGCTGAGACATCTTCAAGTTTTATTGATCACAAGCTAGCTATATATGTCTTCAAGTATTCCGATGGCAAGATCGGTATATTCTCAGGGCTTCTTGATCTCTTCACAAAAAGGATAATAAAACTGATGTTCCAAATCAAGCAAAAGCATAAGCATAAGAAAAAAGGAAGCATCTTAAACAAATTTGTTCGTTAGAAATAAGGTCAGAAACAGAGTCAAGAACATGCTAGGATGTTATTGCCAATCCTTAGACCATGACACTTTGAATTTAATAACTCCATTAATATCAAACCATGCAATGGCAAACAAGATTGCTAAAATCCTCGGGAGAAGAGTGCTAGGTTATTGAAGAAAGATAGAAAAAAATTGCTTCAATGAAAACAATGAAACTCCACTTAAAAGTAAGACCCATCAACCCCCCACCCCATCCCACTCCAAAGAAAATGTCAGGAAGTTTGCATATCAAGAAGTACTGATATTTCAAAGGCTATGAATAATGAATGAGAGGACCTCCAGGCAACAAATGTTTGGACCAAAGGGCAAGGCTAAAGTTCAACTTTGGACAAACAACCAAGTGACAACTATGCCTCTATTCCAAGTCATTGAATCCAAGATTCAAAGTAGTTGCAAAATACTTGTGCTGGGAAAGAGCATTGCATGAATATCTTATACTCAGTTCCAGCAAACTTAAGACCTGAAAGTATAATTAAGGAGACTGCTACAGTGCTATCTAAATACAATCAATTGCTTATGTATATTATATCACCCACGGTCAAGGCAAACATCTCAGGATCCATTATAAGAAAACTCAACAAAATAAAGAAGAAATTACAACAGCCATAAGCATAGGCATTATAAGAAAATTCAACAAAATAGAGAGGAAATTAAGCACAGGTCTAAAATGAGACGAGCCGAGCCCTGCCCAAACTTGAGCCGGCCAGGCCCAAGGTCAGCTAGGCTTGATAAAAACCTCCACTCAAAGCTCACTGAGTCTATAAGCCTCAGCTCGAGCTCGGGTTCAGAATCACGCTGTTCTAGCTGAGATCAATATAATCCTCAATATGCTGTCAAAGCTCCAGCCTATGAATCCCTGCAATAAGTTCGGAGAGCTAAGGCTTGGTGCCTATTATTTTTTTATTTACAACTTTCCAAATTCAACCTGAACACTAAGTTTACATATTTTTATATTGAGTTAATCAAGTAGAGGTTGAAATGGTATTTTGATGATGTTACGGGTGTAATTGACTAATTAATCATAGCCTGAACTTTAGCGCTGAGTGTTCTATTTTATAACTCCGATTTTTCACAACTTAGCCTGAATATTAAATATGTATATCAAACTTATTCTCTAATATTAATTTTGGAAATCTGATACTCATGGAACATAGCCTACTTCCCTCAAAACATATCGAAATAGGTTAACCGAGCAAGGCCCTCGGCTCATTGCACAGCTCAATAGACATTTGAACCAAGCCGACCTTAGGTGTAATTGAGCTCGAGCTGAGCTTGACCAAGTTGAGTCGGCTCAACTCTTTTAGCCATAAAAATGTCTCCCTTGCTATAAAGCCATTTCTATATTTTCTATTCAAATGTAAACTCGTGTACTAATACCTATCTTATCATTCAAGCACCACCGCCTACAAGCATCAATTCATGCAATAAACTCTACCTCGATTCCCTGCATGCCATTATACATGTTCCCGGTGTCCTTATGGAAAAGACAATATAATAACACCAATGATAGTCCACATGCCATGGATCTACTCATCATCTTAGGAATGGGAATTCGGTGGATATGGGTGGCGAATGCCCATACCCATGATTTACCTATAGTTAAGGGCAAACTACCCATGCCCATCCATCTTCCTCAATTCCTACATCAATGGGTATTCATGGGATCATGGGTAGACCTCTGATCCAACAAAGACCACATTACACTAATGGGTTTTTACTTTTTAGTATGAAAGGCTTTGTACTATAAAATTTTAGGAGAGAATGTGAGATACTTAATTACATTTATATCCATATATAATTACATATACCATCCATGGATAATTGTAACCGTGTCCCTGTGAGTTTGTTGTTATTGTTGTTGTTGTATCCATGGATAATTGTATTTGTATATACCAAACATAGATATAAATATAATTAAAAGCTTCATAGTCTCTCCTAAAACCTCATAGTCTAAATCCTTTCATACTAAAAAGTTAACGTCAAAAACCCTACAATAATTCAATCAGACAAATTTAAGCTATTAGCATTGCTGCATTTCCAACAGCACCCATTGAATCATTACCACAAAGCTCAAGTTTCAACGCAAGAATTGTACAGTACTATCTGTCGGATCAAATGCTCAAAAATTCACTCTATACCCGTCAAGCTTTCGCATTTACTCCAGTTTCAGTAATAGCCACTAAATAGTTGCTACAAAATTTAATCTCGAACTATAGAATTACCAGCAAGAGCGAGACAATGGTAAGCACCAGCAGCAATTCCAACGAATTTGACAGAAAGCGAGATTTCACTGAGTACTAGGAACTGGAACGTAGTGAAGTTCATCGGCAGTACATATCGGCGGCTACTCCGTCGTCAGGACCACCGTGAGAATCGCCGTCGGCCTGAAATTCTACTTTGGGGCGATTTTCGCTTGAATTTGTGCGATTCCAACTCAAATCACAAGCATTCGTCAAGGATCAAAGAAACCCCCAATTTGATTGTAGATAGCATGGGGAAAAAAAAAAACTAGGGTTTAGTCATTAGAGGGGGAGATAGTGTCGATGCAGGGGAATCGATAAAACTGGGGGAAAAGTTAGAGGGTGTTATTTACCTTTTTGAAGTGTTTTTAATTAAAAGATAAATTAAAAATACAGTAGTTTAATAACTGTTTTTCAAAACAGTTTACTAAAATTTTTAAAAGCAGGTTAAGAAATCACGCTCGCTTCTTATAAATTAATCACTACTCAACCTATGAGATTTCAAATAAATATTATGATTCTTATAAAGATAGTATTTAGATATTTTAATATTATTTTAAAATCTTTAATATTATGTTGGACATTTTTATTATCTAATTTCTTTGCAAATATGATATTAGTAAATTTTTGATATATAAATATTTAATTTAAAGAATTGTATAGTTAAGTACCATATATAGTTATTATAATAATAATAATATTAATAATAATAATAACTATAATTTTAACTATGTGATTATAATTATTGTTAAAATTAAAATTTGATAATATGTTGAATAAAAAAGAAAATGTAAATAATCATATGATAATTTTACTCCAAAGAAACACATGATAATTTTTAAAAGTTAAGCTAACCATTTAAATTTAATAAAAGCACTCTATTATAAGTTAGGCCAAACACTTTAATTTAGTAAAATCACTTATGTCATAAGCTAGGCCAAACACTTCATAGTCTCTCCAAAAATATCTTTTATAAAAACTGTTTATAAGAAGCAAAAACACTCTTTTAGAAATTAGGTCAAACAGGCACTTAATTAAAATGAAATTACATCATGTGACTGTGTCAAAATTTTGGATACGGGTAAATTCATAATCGAGTAAATTCGGGTCAGAATAAATTCAGATCGGTCAAATTCTGTCAATGTGAAAATTAGGATGAGAACTTCATGTTCCAATCCGGATTTTATTCAGGTTAGACCGGGTTGAACCATTTGGATGGAGCTAAATTCGAATTTGGACAATAGAAAAAGATAAATATTATGTCCGAATATTAGGTCAATTCTATCAATATAAAAATTTAGACGAAAAGTCTATATCTAGACCTGATTTTTTCCAGATCGGACAAAATTTTGCAAGTTCTATTTGGTGTAAAGGGTAAATCCATAAATCTGATCGAATTCAACCCAAACAACGCCAAAAGTTTAGGATGCAAAAGTTGATTTTTCGACCCAAAGCTAAACATAACTCGAACATAAGCCCCAAAAAAAAAAAAAAAAATAGGTTAGTATCATATCGATCCGACGAGTCAAATTCAAAAGATGCTTGGGAAAATTTTTTATAAAAAAAACCATAACTTATGTTTTCACTCTTCATCCCTATTCGCAAGTTATTCGTACAACCCCCCCCCCCCCCACCCAAAACAACTCGTGTAAGGTTTTTTGTGCTAGCTTTTGACTCTCAAAGAGCCAATTTGTATAAGGTTACATTGAGTAGTGTTTCGAAGATGGTTGTTCGTTGTTTTATGAAATGCTACATTGATTAACTTTGTCAAAATCCACATCTGATGCCAGCTATTAATACAATATATATTTTCCCTCTAATTTGGCAATGACTCATATTGTGGATGGTAATGGATCAAATTCGGGACAGGTAGTATCGTATTCTTACCCTACCCATATTTAGCGAGTACTAAATATGAGTACTCTTACTCTTTACTTGCTGGGTATTACGGGTATATGGGTATAATTTGGGTATAATTCAAGATTAAATCAGATACCCCGTTTTATATCGATATGTACAAATTAATGGATTATTTTTGGGTATAATAAGATTAAATGTTACACCCCAAATATATGAGTAAAAGTGTGGCTTGAGAGGATTGAAATGACTACCTATATCATCAAGATGCACCTTCTTTTCAGGTAGCTCTAGTGATTTGTGGGGCTAGTCAGTGATCCTTGAAACTATTATTAGTAATGTTCACAGTTCGGACGGGTCGTGGCGTTACATTAACCATAAAAGGAAATCTCACATGATGATTCCTATTAGGAAGAGCAAAATTAGGCAGCAGTTCATGTCAAAATAAAAGTTATAAATAACTTAGTTCCAAAACTCAACAAAATAATAAACTATAGAAGCGTTAAAACAACTACAATTTTCACTTCATTTTGACAAAAAAAGAACTACAACCGTGTCAGTGTGTTTCTTTTGCTTAAGTACATCAAGTTTAACCTGCAAAACTAAACAGATTAACCACAAACCCAAATATTAACATATCTGATGCCCAACAATTAGTAAACAACGTTGTTTTTTGAGGTATTCGGGTCGGATTGGGTTAGGTACCCGACAGGTTGATCCGAGCACCCTTACCCTACCCTTATCCGCTTTTTCTAAAAAAAATTCACCCATACAGGGGCGGGAATTCACGGGTTCAGGTTTTATTGTCATTAGATATGACTTTGCCAATGTATTTACTTGTTGAGTATACATAAAAGTTTACAATAGTGTTCATCACGAAGAAATATAACCCAATTGAGGTGAGTGATTTCTGCCCCGTTGGCTTATGTAATGTGCTTTACAAGTTTGCTACGAAGGTGGTCACTCAATGTCTGAAGGCTATTATCCTCGATATCATCTCAATCAATCAAAGTGCCTTCACTCCAGGCCACCACATTACAAACAACATTTTTGTGGCCTTCGAGATCTTCCACTCAATGCATACTAACAGTAAGGGGAAAAACTCAATGCCTCTGAAGTAGACATGGCAAAGGCATATGACATAGTAGAGGGGGGTTTCCTGAGAACAATACTGGTGAAGGTGGGGTTCGATACAAAGTGGGTTGAGCTTGTTATGAGGTTTGTTGAGACGACTTCGATGTGTTTCATAATTAACGGTGGGCCTAGGGGCTTCCTGAAACCAACGCGAGGCATTAGACGAGGTGATGCAATCTCTCCTTTTTTTTTCCTGTTTTGTGTTGATGGGTTGTCTTTCTTACTTCAGAAAGTCGTGAGGGATGGAGTCATTCGTGGCCATGGGATTTGTGATGGTGTACCCGAAATATCCTATTATTATTGTTCGTTGAGAATTGTTAGATCCCAAGACCTGAATCTTTCAGGGTCATCACCGTTGTAGCCCCGAGAAGCAATGGCTTAGGGTGGCTGACCTGATAAATTTCAAGACGGGAGAATGGAATGACAACTTAATTAACAATATTTTCTTTTATATTGACGCAACGTTATTAAGAACATTCTACTGATTGGCCTCCAGGTCAAGTGATTCAGCGATTGATAGATATCGGTCGCTGCATATCTGTTGCCCATGTCCACAAGAGTGACCGATAATTATCGGTCACTCTATATGGTCGTTGTGGGGGATTTTATGTTGTAGTGATGTAATCATGAATGAGAAGAGGTTCTTAACACCTGGTGGGAGTAGTGACAGTTTACTAGGTCTTGGCGAAGATTATAGAGTGCTAAGGTGCTGTCAATAGTAAGGATGATGAGTTAGCGAGCTTGTGTGGGAGTCTCACGGACTCGAGCTAATATCGCAAAAAGGATTAAGATTGGAGAAGCTTCATGCCCAAGATACAGACAGGAGGAGGAAACAGTTTTGCATACTCTGTGGGAATGTGTACATGCACACAAAGTTTTGGAGGCAGCTGGAGATTTTGTTTTTGAGGAATTTCCCAAATTCAGAGACTTCATGGACCTAATGGACGAAGTCTGGAACCGGGGAGCGGAAACATGGGACCAGTTCTTGATACTAGCGTGGGCTTGTTGGACAAGTAGAAATAATGTGATTCATATAGGCCTAGTCCTTTAACGGAGGTGTGACAAGACGATGGAAACCATGGATGAGTACCGAGCTTCCTATCAAAACTTTGGAGACAACCCAACCAAACTGCAAGCCTATTGGAAGTCGCCAAGACCGGGTGCCATAAAGCTCAATTTCGATGGAGCATACCTATTGGGGGGGTAACCATGGTTGGGGTGTGGTAGGTCAAGATCATGTCGGAGTAGTTTGTCTCGTGGCTTCATACTAAGGAGTAAAGAAATTGAAGAAGCAAGAGCGACGGTTTTCGCAATGGAAAGAGCTCAGGAGCTTGACTACAAGGGAATGGAGATCGAAGGGGATTCATTGAGCATAATCTCTAAAGTGAAAAATAGGCATCTTATTGACTCTGAAGTAGGTTATTTTTTAATAGGTACGTTTATCTCTTCCTCAACGTGTGACCCACACGGGTATGCGTTTCTGTACTACAACAAACTCTTTGGTTTCTAGATTTTTCTTTTTGACTTCCAAAGTCCCTTTTTTGTGGTCGTTGTGCCTAAATTGGTTTTCAAAGTGGTTTCAAAAATTTTTTTGGTATGTAAGAATCAACCTTTTCATGAATTCTAATTCAGAGACAGAAGATTACCTACATCTAGATCTCTCATACCGCGTTAAATAACATATTTCCTTGAGAGTTTGTTGTTGTTGTTAAAAGGGGTGAGAACATAGTTGTACATTATTTGGCGCACATTCAATTTGTGGTTCTTTCATTAAAGACATGGGTGGATGGAGGGCCAAGCAGCATTGTCAATCCCGTTCTAGAAGATGAGTGTAATTTTTCTATTTGAGTAATGAAGTATCTTAATTCTTAAAGCATTGGTCATAAAAAAAATGGCGTATCTAGCTGGTAAAATTTTATCCGACTTGAAAAATTTGAATTATCCGACCTGGAAAAGACCGGGCCTGGACATAGTTTTTCTATCCGAATTTTGATATTGACCGCATATTAAACCCGATTCTAACCTGAATGTAGCTCCGATCGAATTTTCCAACCCTAATAAAATCCAAGTCTGAACCTAAATTTTTCGTCCAAATTTTAATATTGACCGAATTTGACCGACCTGAATTCGTTGCCCGAATTTTTTGTCCATATCATAGTTGGTTTAAAGTCAAAGTCATAGCTGGTCTAAACTGTAAAGTCAAGCCCCTCCTGCACTCAACCAACAGTCAACTCCACCCTCTGTCCTCCTCCTCCCAATTTCCTCCCCTCCCAAATTCCAGTTCATCCGCCATGGCCAAGCCCAAGAACAACCTCCCCACTCTACTTCCGCCATTGATATTCCTTTTCCTCCTCTCCTCTCTCCCTCCTCACTCCTCTCTCCTCCAATCCCCACCTCCTCTCCCCCTCCTCCCCATCCCCTCCTCTCGGCAGCTCCAATGGCAGCTCTCCGAGATCGCCTTCTTCTTCCACTTCGGCCCCAACACCTTCACCGACTCCGAGTGGGGCGACGGCGCCGCCGATCCCTCCGTCTTCTCCCCCGCCGAGTTCGACCCGACTCAGTGGATCGCCGTCACAAAGTCCGCCGGGGTTGAGCGGGTCATTCTCACCGCGAAACACCACGACGGGTTCTGTCTCTGGCCGACGAAGTATACGAACTACTCAGTGAGATCGAGTGCGTGGAGAGATGGCAATGGCGATGTTGTGGGGGAGTTGGCTCAGGCGGCGAGAGATGGCGGGGTTCAGATGGGGATCTATCTGTCTCCTTGGGACCGCCATGAAAGGTCGTATGGGATGACTGTGGAGTATAATGAGCATTATTTGGCTCAGATGGAGGAATTGCTCACCAGGTAATTAATTGGTTGTTCGTTCTTTTGATTCTGATTTTACGAAATCGGGGTTCTTTGAAATTTGGTGATTGATTAGAATTCTTAGTGCTAGTTTGGTTGAACAATTTCGAAAGACGACGATTAATATGGAATGGAGGGACTATGAAATTGGGGTTCTTTGGAATTTGGTGATGGATTAGAATTGTGAGAGTTGGTATGAATATATGGTTGCAGCATTGTTGAAGCTTGCATTTGTGGCTTTATGCCATGTTCTAGCAAAACAAGTGATTTTGATTCTTGGGGTCAGTAGTAAAGTTAAATTTCTTAAGTTTAGGTAGGTTTGGGTTTTGTGGGTAAATAATTTGGTAATGTTTGGTAAGTTTGAGTAATTTTTGGTAAATTTAGTTAACTATGGATAACTTCTAATTTACCATTAATTACTCCCTCTGTACTATATTAATTGTCATTGAAAATAGTGCTTTGTTAAGTTTCGGGTTTATTTAGGTATTGGGTTTGGAAAGTGAGTCATGAGTTTTAAGCAAGGGATTTAAATTGACTCTGGGTTAGGTGGATTCAGTGAATTGTGTCCGACCTAATTAGTGCCCACCTCAAGAGCAGTTCAAGGATTTCCAAAAAAATTTATCTTTAAAATATTGATGCTTCAGATGCTTCCTTTGAGGCACAAAAGGAAAAGAAAAATCCATTGGCATTATTATATTTGATGTAATAAGCCAAGGACAATATGATGCTTGTATGTCTTATTGTTCTCCTTGTTGCATACAATCTTATTCTCATGTTTATTTATCTTTTGGCATTAATGAACATGCTTTGTTAAGTTTGAAGCTCGAACATCTCATTAGTTTCTGATGCTTGTCCACCAAGAGTAGTTTGGGTAAAGTTTCAGTTACCTTTTTAAAGCAACTCCATATGGTATTTATCCAAGCAAGTTCGTTAGTGAATCAGATATGGGGAGATCAAGGAGGTGTTTTTGGATGGCGCCAAAGGGGAAGGCGAGAAGGACATGGAGTATTTCTTTGATACCTGGTTTAACGTGATTCATCAGCTACAACCCGGGGCTGTAATCTTTTCTGATGCTGGACCTGATGTCCGTTGGATTGGAGATGAAACTGGTGTGGCGGGTTCTACTTGCTGGTCTTCTTTTAACACGAGTGATGCAAAAATTGGCGACACTGATCCCTTGTAAGTTCTCACATACTCTGTTCTCTACAAATTGGTGTTGTTGCAATATATATGGGATTATAATGGACAAGAGTACTTCTATAATGTTACTAACATCTGTGCAATGTGAAACTGTGAACATTTATCAGTCTAGGTTAGTAATATGTGGTTGGTATGTTTTACTTACCAGCATCACTACATACCCCTACAATCCCTATTCTGGGAACAAGCCAAAACTAGTGTAATTTTGTGTAACAATCAGCAATCCGCGTTCCTAAACAAACAACCCGGGAAGTGTTCTAGGTAACTATGGTTAAGTGGTAACCCATCTTATGAAGCTTTTGCCCAACTTTGTTGTAACTATTGTAAGGGTCTAGTGTTCACACCCATTTCATAAATTGTTGAATATCGTAATGTTGAATGCCTGACTTAGTACTTGTGGGTTGTCAAAGTCCAAGCCATTAAGCTTGTGAAGCTATCGCATTTACAGTTTGGCTGTTAGATTTCAGATAGAGCAGAGTCACTCTATAACAGATTTTCCAATTTGGATAGTGGTTGTCTAAAGCAAGAAAGCCTTGCTAATTTTACACTGATTTTGTTGTTATAGGCAGTCAATAGACATTTAGTGCTCAACAGACATCTTCTCTGCAGTTTTACGGTTAGTGCCTTAGTGATACATTTGACCCTCTCAGAGTTACTTTGCTTAAGTGGGAATCTGGGATATGTATTTGTTTCTTTCCAGACATGAGATTCAAGACGTTCCTTTCTCCTAATGTTTAAAATACTTTTGAATGTTAAGATACTCACAAGGAGGAGATCGAGAGGGGCATGATTGGGTACCTGCTGAATGTGATGTCTCGATTAGACCTGGTTGGTTTTGGCACAAATCAGAAGCCCCAAAATCGGCTCTAACCCTTCTGGACATATACTACAAATCAGTGGGCCGAAACTGTCTCTTGCTGCTGAATGTCCCTCCAAACTCTTCTGGTCTCATATCAGAAGAAGACATTCAAGTCCTCGAAGAATTTTCCAGGCTTCGGACCTCCATATTCTCCCACAATCTAGCAGACAACACAAATATAACCGCTAGCAGTACACGAGGAGGACAAACAGGCAATTCTCCCTTTGATACACACCATGTCCTTGAAGAAAGCATCTACACGTACTGGGCCCCAGAAGAGCACCAAACTGATTGGATACTGTACATAGATTTGAAACGCACGACATCTTTTAACGTCTTGCAAGTTCGAGAACCGATTCAAATGGGTCAGAGAATCATAAGTTTTCATCTTGATATTCTCAGTGATTGCGGAGAATGGCAGAAAGTTGTGAATGGCACAACAGTTGGGCATAAACGGCTCTTGCTGTTCCCCATGGTAAAAGCGAAATTCCTGAGGTTAGTTATTGAGGAGGCTCGTGCAGACCCGCTTATTTCCTATGTTGGTGTGCATCTAGACCGTTATTCTAATCTGACAAGTTTATCTGACACAACTGAAAGAGGTTTCTCCAAAGGAGTCAGGTTCTTCAACGAGCTGAAAAGTATCGTCCTGTCGTCCATGCAGTATGGGAAAATGTCTCTCAGACAGCAAATGTAGTTAAGTATCCTGCATTTTGGCTGCTTGTTTCTCTTCCCCAGTGCTTTATTGGGATGTGATTTGTTGCTGGTTGTGAGTTTCGGGTGCTTGTCGGTCCATTTGTTTTTGCAAAAGAGGCAGAAAGAAAGAATTTGCTGCGAAATTCCCACATTAAATTACAGGTACACATGGTTCAACTGCATCCACATCTCTACTGCGTGAACCATTTTGTTTTTCCTATGTGTTTATGCTGTATATTGTCAGATCGATGTAAGGTTTGTTTGGTCGAACATGAACAGTTATGTAACACAAACCCGAATTGTAACTGTATTGCTAATGAAGGGTACTGCACCCTTTATGCTTCTTGCCTTCAGAAAAGATCAATAATGTATACTTTCTCCAATGCTCTCAACTCAGACTTCATTTCAATGCTGGACAATGTATACTTTCTTCAAACAACATTTTGATGGTAAATTGGATCCTGAGAAACTTCCACACATGACACGAAAAGTTCACGAGCAGAAGATTCGAACCAGCCAAAGAACGAGCCACCGATTCGAACCAGCCAAAGAACGAGCCACCGATTCCCTCCCACGTTACATGATACCAAACCAAAACAAAAACCAATACTTCGAAATCCCGCCCAGGTGGGTATGGACTTTACATGATAACAAGACATAAATTTAATCCATTCTTAAAGGTCAGTGTACTGGGACTTACTCCAGAGTAACCAGTAATAAAGAAGAGAATTTATCACCAATGATTCAGGCTTCCTCAAACCAGGGAATACTGGGTTGGAAAATGTCAGCAAACCCATGTTACTCTTGACTTTTTTTTTTTTAAAAAAAAAAAAAAAAGAAGAAGAGGAAGTGGATAAAAGGTGGTTTAACTCTTTGAGTGGTTTGTTACAAGGTACATACATATAGAGTGTCATAGGCTAGGCATTTGTTTTTGAAAGATCATCACCAATAGTTTTGATCATGTTTTGGAATGGAACAACCCTATTATTATTTAAAGTCTGAACAGGTTGGATAATTCATAACAATATTGTGTAAATAACAAAAACAATAGCAAGACGACAATCTTAACAAATCAACAAAGCACATCACAATATAGACAACTAGAAATGACAACTCAAAATGATAATCCTTTACTTTAATTCACCATTTCAAATTTTCAATTGACCATACTTCCTCCATATATGTTTTACTTTGACTTTTATCATGTCATGCACTGCTTTGATCATAGATTTTAGTAAAAGAAAACCATGATATTATATTATTATGTAAGTATTTTTAAAAAATTGACGATAATAATTTCATCATACAAAATTTGAAACACAAAAATGTAGGCAACTCTTGTTCGCGATAAGTATACAAAATTGTACAAAAGATGGATGAAATCAGACAAATGATCCAAATTTGACATCTTGAATTGCATTTGTTCTCCTTGCATGGCTAATAACAATCATTTTCGCTCCTTCATCGGCTTTTGCTACTCTAGATGACTGCGTCGCTCTTGAGTCCATACCTAGATAATTGAAAAAGAGTAACTTTTCGATTAAGACTATAATGAAATAGGCTAGGCGGCTCATTGCCAGTCTTAGGAACCAGTCTCTCTAAATTGTAAAATTTAAGGTAAGATTGCTACATTCGATCCGCCCATGCCTTACCTAGGTGGAATTTCAGAGTTTTCGTTTTGGTTTTGGTGTTGGGGCCCATCCATGGACCATGCCCTTGTCACACCATCCCCCTGCTGCTGTAAGAAATAGTTGTTTTTCTAGCATTGAATTCATCCATGCTTTTCTTACAACCTGGACAATTCATAAACAAATTAACTAGGACAAAGCTAACCACATAACCTATGTTACTCCGGCTCTTCATTTTCCCTGCTGCACCCATATCGGACCCTTGATAGTTGATACCCGGACAAGGTTACGACACTCAACACTTCAAAATACAGTTAAAATGTATAAAATTTCTTTAAAATAGTCGGATCCGACACTCGTATCCGTGTCCAATATGGACACGCGTACCCAAGTCCGAGTAACATAGCACATAACTACTAATAACCTCGCTAGTTAAAAATAAATAAAATATGAGGTACAGATGTGTGTGCATGTGCGTGTGCGTACTATACTCAAGATTCAGTTTTGAAAGAAGATGAGATGTTGCTGTTGGGGAAGAAAGCTCATAATGTGGTTTATTTGTCAACAATTCTTCTAGTTTTGTTGTTTGATGTGTGGAATAGTAGCAACCAGAGTTAATTACATTTACCTTACCTGACTTATGTGGTAATAATTTTTGCACAACTGACATTTGAGAAATAATTTTCACCCTACTTGATATTTAAGTAGTCATAAATTTAACGCCCCTCGGGTATGTTATAATTGATTTTTTATTGACTTTTCCGGTAAACTGTAAAAAAATAAATATGAAGTGACCTTTATACCCTTATTATTATTTTCTTTGACTTTCAATTAAATGTGAAATGATTTTTGTACCCTTAGTATTAATTGTTATGACATTTTAAAACTCAACCACTCCACTGATTCCTCTGATTCCTCTCCCCGACTCCCCCTCCCATACAGAAAATGAAAATCTAACCCCTCCCAAACCACCATGTTTGTCTTCTACTCTTCAACATAGTCTTTTCATTCTCAAATTAAAGGATAACATCGTAATTTTACATAGTGATATAGGGGTATTATTGTACTTTTTCATTTCCGATAACAAGTTACCGGATTCTAACACTAAAAATCACTTTCATTAAATGTCAGGTAGGGTGAAAATTATTTTTCAAATATCGGGTGTGCAAAAATTATTATCATATATGTCAGGTAGGGTAAATATAATTAACTCGTAGCAACCATGTATCAGTCTTTCACTTGACTAATGCTCTGTTGATGCAATGCTTCAAGTTAACTAAACAAAATAGCTAAAATTACTACTCATGCAAATTCACATCCAAATCCAACTCATGGGCAATTTCTCATTACAATGAAGATGAGAAAGGAAAAAAAAAATGAAAAAAAAGGCAAGCAGAACCACTCAGAACAATGAGAAAGGGGCTACTTAGGAGATGATAAAACACAAGAGCGTTTGGTAGAAACCCTAGGGAAATTTTTCCCGGGTAAAATTTTTCATGGGAAGTCTTTCGTGGGAAAGATTTCCCCGGGAAAAATTTCCCTTAGGCTCCCTTAAGAGAAATTTTCCCTAGAAAATTGTATAAAATGGTGGGCCCGCCGTAAAATTTTTTCCATAGTCAACCTATTTCCAAACATGGGGAAATTAAGTCAACCCGGAAAAATTGACCATTTCCCGGGGGTTTTTGACCAACCAAACGCATAGAGACCACTAATTTCTAAAAATTGTAAGGAAACCTCAAATCATATTTTATTCTCATAATAATTATTAATGTGGCAGAAATCAAATACATCAAGTGAGATATCCTCTGCTCTTCAAGCTCTCAACTGTATCCTTTATAATCTGCTCAACTGGAGTAAACTGCAAGCCTAAATCCATCAACTTTTTCCCTGCATTCTTTTTTCTAAGCAATCCTGGTTGTGTGTCTTTTGGAAACCTGTTTATACATGCCAACTTCATCAACTAAAATTATATGTGAATATAAGATCACATTTGCTGTTGGAAAATTGGAATCTAATAATCCCTACATTCAGCTTTCGTATATCAATAGTCTCTATATTATTTTTGTATTTTGGTGATCCTAAAAAAAATAATATTATATTTTGGTGGGACACCATCTAGTCAAGTGGAAAGCTGATGTGTCTCGGCAGGAGTGTGTTTGACATATCAATTTTTCAGTGAGTCATTGTCACTTGACTCAGTGGCGTCCCACCAGAATATAATTATATTTTGTACCAAACGACTTGAATCTATATTTGAACAACACATGGATAGTCTAGTACTTCAAAAGTAATTAAATTGGAAACCCAAATTGATCCCAACTGAACCATACCCCTGCCAAATTATCTAAAAAAAAATTTATTATTTAAGCATGGCAAACTATACAAGATTCTTGTTAGCTAAAAGCCTGAGTTGACGGTTCAAGGTTTAGGAATGATTTTTACGCTCTAATGCACTTGCCTCAAAGTAGGAATGTCATCCAGGTTTGAAATGTGAAAGTAGGAAAACCCCGCTTAACCTTGCGCTAAATAAATATGGGGCCGCTAAGATTTGAACCAAAGACTTCCCTCTCAGGAAGACTCTGATACCATGTGCATGAACCATGAATCTAAATCAAAAGCTCAAGTTGATGGATAGTGGTCGCATGCCCAGAAATAGTTTTTATTCTCTAGTAATAGAGACATGATCTGAACCTAATCTAACATGCATCAATACCTAAACCAAATGACTCGCTTTTCAGGTTTATCTATTAGAGGACAAGCTCAAGCCTCCTTGGAAGGACAAAAGATGTCTTAGATGACCATTCTCCCTAGCCGAGAATGGTTAATTTGTCTTCATACCTTGGGATGTTAGAGTATAAAACCATTCCTGGGGCTTCAATCATCAGTTTAAGCTTTTAGTTGAAATGGTTCCACATGGTATCAGAGATAGACCTGAGCAAGAGGTCTCATGTTCGAATCTCAACAGCCCCCATGTTTATTTGCGCAAAGTTAAGAGGGGCCTTTGCAGCATCCATGCTTCAAACCCAAAAGGACATTCGCAGCTTAAACTTTTGGTTAAAATGGTTCCACATAGGACGATTATCAATGCTATAAAAATACATACCTTGGGACATTATATTCAGGGTAAAGTTCCGCAACTTGAGAAGCAAGATCACCATAGTGACTAATATCAGCACAACACAAGTGCCTTCCTGAAGCAGACTTGTTTTCGTACAGCAAAATGTGTGCCATTGCTACGTCTTTAACGTGAACCACTCCAATATAGAAGTCATCGTATGTATCCGTGCACCCTGCATGTCTCCAAAATCCATCATTTTATTTTTAACCAAAACTTAACTTTAGTTACATACTACCATTTTAAATTGTACACTTGTCAAATTAACGGGTCATTCAGTTCATGTATGATTCGGGTTAAGTTTTAGCTTGGGCAATTTTCAGGCATTTCACTTTAGTTTTGTATCAGACCAAGTGATTTGTGGTTACAGTAAACCAATTTTTGGTCCAATATGATTTTCATTAACTGTAAAAGTCTTGGGTAAATGAAAAGTTAAATTTTAGTAACTTTAACTGAGGTAAGTTTTGCTAAGGATTGAGAAAAGTGATATTTTTGAATGATATAGTAGTTTTTTTTTTTAATGAGAAAGTAATCTTCATGTAAATTGTGGTCCCCTTCATCAATTTACTCGAATTCAAAAAACAATGTAGATGGTAGTCTCAGGACCATCATGCATCATGGTCCCAAGTGCTTCGAAATGAGCTACTTGCATAATAAATAGGTTTTTCTTGATGGGCTAGAACTTGGGCCACATGAGTAGGTAGTGTGAGATCACTTTACTTCATGTCCTAGAATCCTAATCCAATTTCTAAAAAGCAAGTATTAATAAATGTGTAAATTTTGGTCATTTTTGGCAATAACTACTTCGTCACATTTACCCACCAAATTTATAGGCCCAAAAGATCTTCGAAAAGTACTTTTGATCAAGGCTCTGTTCTTTTATACGGCTGGCTGCGGTATGGCGCGGTACAATGTGGTGGAATTGTGGTGGATTATAATGGGATATTGGTAAGTTGTGGTGGGTTTTATTTTTAAAAATGTAAATTGTATTGGTAAATGTGAAAAAGTTGATTGTGGTGGATTGGTATGTTGTGGTGGATTCTGGCAAAGTACGCTGTGTTGTGGTACCGAACTTCAGCCAACCAGCCATATAAAAAAACAGGGCCCAAGTTTAGTTCAACTTTTCGGATATTGGTTCAAGTTATTGGGCTAGAGTTTCGGGTATCAAGGTAAGTTTTATCAGGTCTAAAATTAACACGACATAATCGGGTTGTTTTACCTTGGAGGAGCTTAAGGAGGACAGCCACACTAGAATTGAGCATAGGAGGAAGCACAGGACCTAACACAGTTGCTGGGTTTATAACTACCACATCCACACCTTTCTCCTTGGCTACTTCCCATGCAGCTTTCTCAGCCCACATCTTAGATAGTGGATACCATATCTACACATTACATGTTATATATGTCACTAATTCAATTATGCACGTGAATATTAGTGTAAAACTATTCATGAATTTTAAACTATGAACTTGAGTTAATAGCTGAAGATACATTTGGGTCCGGGTAAATTCGAGTTTGTTCAACGTCTAAATTTGGACGACAAATTGATGGCTGGAGCCGATTATTTTCGGGTCAGACCGAGTAAACACTCCAGACGGAACTAAATTCGGGTCACAATCGGGTTTGTATAATAAAAAAAAGAGAAATATTATATCTGAATATCCAGTCAATTTAGTCAATGTTAAAATCGAGTTCGGATCAAAAATCAAAATTTTTCAGGTCGGATCAAATTTTGTCAGGCACAAGTAAAATTATATGTACAAGTTGGAAGTAGGGTATATAATTTGGGATTAAAAGGAATTTCTTAAGAAATACTATTCCCTCCATTTTTATTTATCTACCACCTAAGAAATTGTGTTAAAAACTTTGACCGTTAATATTTTAATTTATATAATGATTTATTATACAAAATTAATGTCATCAAAATTTGTAATGAAAAATACCATTAAAAAAATATTAATATTATATTTTTTAATAAAATTTTATATTAAAAATTATTAATTAAAAATTAATACTGAAAATCATAAATGACAGATAAACAAGAATGGGGAGGGAGTATATATGTGATGGATGGTACCCCCTTTTGCCTACAATAATTTTCGTCAGTCCAGCAATCTTCACTCTTGGGAACATCAGCGGGCCAATTAGGGCTGGGTACAATGGAAGAAATTGATGATGTCACAACTACACGTTCCACCCCTGCTTCCTTGGCTGCCGATATTACATTCTTTGTCCCTTCAATCGCTGGCTGCAGTAACTCTTTCTACAACATAATAATGTAACAAAATCACATCAGTAAAACTCTGAAGAGCATATGCAATGCAGAACTTAGTGGAATGAAGAAAAAGCAGGAGAGAGTGTAAGAATTTCACTGATGAAATTCCGCATTGCATATGCTCTAACAATCAACAGCATAATCCTATGTTAGAGCATATACAATGGCATTCCATAGTTATGAAATGTTGATAGTGGTTCACTTATCCACATCATCTAAAATTTTAATTTTTTGGAACTTCATTCCACTCATTCCCACAATTAAGATGCGATATAATGCGAGTCGTGGAATTTACACTCTTCTCTAGTTGTCACCTCTCTCTCCTTATTCCATGAGTTGGAACTCGTGTTTAACTCGATGGAATGAAGAAAAAGCATGAGAGTGACAACCTAGAGAGAGAATGTAAATTAATTCCATCAGATACGCATCTTATAACTCATTCCACTCTTTTATTGTAAATATTAAATTTGGGCCTCTATCCATTATAATTATAAATTAATTTTTGAATTATATTTTCCAAATTAATAAACTCTAAAAAGATTGCTTAAATTATCAAATGAACAACTTTCAAAAACAATTCCATAGGGATAAAAATTAAACGACACCTTAAAAATTTAGGACAATATTATTGGCTTAAAAAATAAAGTAAAAGAAATACAAACAAAATGAGACGGAATTAAAAAAGACACGACACTCATGATTCTAGAGTTAATAGTCCTGGGTTGAGTGATGGCCCGCGGTAAAAAAAATATAATCACAAAATTTTGTAAATGAATTTCTCCAAATCATAATCAAATCATAATCATATCACAAATATCATAATATACTATTGTAAACAATATTATAGTACAATAAAAAGAAATCATATCTTATTTCAACAGTAAAAAAATATTCTCCAGTCCAAATTTAGCCACTTTATTTAATTTTCAAATATTTTATCTTTTTTTCCTTACAATTTTGACATGCATGGAAGAACTTGATATCATTCCAACTTGCATTCCTCCACTTCATTCCATTTTACTGTAGCTATACTATTTCCACACATGTCATCTTTTACTCCCTCATTCCATAGGCTGTCAGTGCTCTTAGCATACTCCTCCCTAATCCTCCCCCATTAGAAATTGAATCTTACTTGCCATAATTTGACTATATTATATCTAATGCTGATAATCTTATATAAAATAAATTATTAAATATGTTGAGAAATTAATGCAAAAAAAAATTTAAAGTTTGAATGATACAATATTCATGGCAATAGAATAATATAGAATAGAACGTGTTGAGTTGAATGTGGAGACTTCTTTGGAGTTTGGATGAGTTATTTTCAAGTCAGGATAGTTAGGTTTTGATAAGTTATGATAAGTTATGATATTTTTTTGGGGATTTGTGTTTTTTGAGTGAATGTTTTTTTGGGAAATAGTGTTAGTTTGAATAAATTAGGATAGTTAGGTTTAACCTGATAAAAGGATAGGGCCTAATTTTGGGTTGGTTTTTGTGGCTTGAGGAGTAAGGTAGAAGAGTTTGAGTGGGTTGTTGATTTGTTAGCCGCCTCTTTTGTTCCTTGACTGCCAAAGACTCTATTAATTTTAATTAATAGTATTAGCCTTGTACTATAAATAGAGCCTAGGTACTAGGCTTATGGGTATTGCAATTAATGATGTTCAATCTAACCACAATAGATTGACCTGTAATCTCTTTGTCTCAATAGATTGACCTGTAATCTCTATGTCCCTGAGAGAGTGGTGTGACACTCATCTGTGAGTGCTGAGTTCTCAGTTCGTAACTTTAGGGAGGTTGTGAGAAATTGTGGAGGTTTGAGAATCTCTTATAAACACTTGTAATCCTCTAATAGTCAAGGTTGTTAAAATCGAGATCCTAACTCGAAATTATGGGGATGTCAAGATCGGAATTTAGCCAATGTAGGATAGTGGATCGTATATAAATAGTAGAATCGTATCGACGATTTTGGACCATAAAATCGTAGGATCATAGATCAGGATCGGGATTTTAATAACTATGCTAATAGTGCATCATTCATGGTTTTTTTTTCGATTTGGATTTTTTAACGATAATCCCCTGTGTTGAATATTTATTATTATTCGTCCTTTATTAGAATTTATCTGCTAACAACACCTTGAAAATCCTAACGGAACGATCACTTACCTCGGGATCTTTAACTTGACCAATGACGTTGGGAGATGCAAGGTGGAAAACACCAGCAGTTCCCTTTACAGCTGAGACGATTGAATTGTAATCAAGCAGATCAATTTGGAACAATTTGAGGCCTTTGTCAGCTCCTGTTAGTGCTCTCAAATGCTTGGTTTCCTTCTCATCGTCTGAATAATAGAAGATAGAGATAACAAATGAAAGAGGATTAGTTATCAGTAAACTAAAATGTCTGAGTTCAGTAGTTCGCTTTACAATATACAAGTGAGAACTTCCGAAGAAATATTGCTCAATTTTTAAGCACATTTACAATATACAAGGGAGATTCTACCATAGTTGAATTTATTTTCAACTATGGTAGTTGAAATGTATAATTACCCTTAATTTGCCATTAAAAATTAAAATTAATATATATATTCATCATAGGACTTGTTATAATAAGTAAATCTATATGTTTAGTTATAATTTTTTTACAAAATTGAATATTTTAAAGGAAATTCTACCATAGTTGACTTTTTTCAACTATCATAGTTGAAAAGTGAAAAGACCATTAATTTTACTATAAAAATTCAAAATCAATGTAGGTTGATCAAAGTAACTTGATACAATAATTAACCATGTTTAGGAGAATATAAATCTTTTAAAAAATATAATTTATTTTTAATAAATAAATGGTATAAAATTTTCAACTACCATAGTTGAAAATAAATTCAACTATGGTAGAATTTTCATTAAAGGGATCTTAATTAGGTCATTTTAAGGTTGGCTTCGTCCTTACTAAAATTTTTCATAATTATATTTGCATGCTTATAACATGTACTTCTATGTAAACATGGCAAATATGTCATTAGGATTTCATCAATGGTTTACATTGGTAATGATTGTGATAAAAGTGTGGTGAAATATAAAAAGTTTGTGAGGTGTACAAGAGAAAGGTGACATGAAATATGATAGAATATTGAATAGTGTGGCGCGGTCTGATACCGCATCATCACCTACCAATAAAAAAGAACAGAGCTAAAGGAAATTTTTAATTTTTTCATGAAAAATTAAATCTTAGTAGGAAGCTTAAAAAAGGATGGTGATCAATTACCCACTTGATCATTACTACCTCCGTCCCAAAATATTTGTCTTTTTACCTAACTTTTTTGTTCCAAAATATTTGTCCCATTTACAATTTTAATAATTGTAATTTCTTTTCTACCTCTACTTAATAAATTCATTTATCACTTTTTATAATTCCAACAACTATTATCTTCTATTAAAGTAGGGGTAGTTTGGATAAATTACAAATTTTTTACCTCAATTCCCAATACACATTGATCTTCTAAAGTTAGGTAGATGAACAAATAAAATGGGACGGAGGTATTACTTCTTTAATTAACATTGGTAAATTGAATTGCATAATTAATTACTGTAATAAGTATCAAAAAATTACTTAGGGGTACCCTAACTTTTGGTGAAATGTTTTTCGGGTACCCAACTTTTAAAAACTAATTTTGGGGTTCCCTAACTTTTAGAATTAGAAATAATTAGGTGAATTTTCGGCTAATTATTTGAATTCAACGGTGAGTTTTAGGCGGGAAATTGATTAAGTGTTTTTGTGGATGAAAATGTCATTTGTTTTCGTGGACGAAAATGATTTGAATCAATCGGAGTTTCGCCGGAAATTCACCTAATAATTTCTAATCCTAAAAGTTAGGGTACCCCAAAATTAGTTTTGAAAAGTTAGGGTACCAAAAAATTGTTTCTTCAAAAGTTAGGGAACCTCTAAGTAATTTTTTGAATATAGGGATAAAGAAATTTACTAAGATCTTGAACAGTGGCATGAACAGTATAGCCGCGATCGAGGAGGAGTTGAACGAGCCATGAACCAATGAAACCGCTTGCCCCTGTAACACACACTACTTTTCCTGTCATGGCTGCTTCCTTCACAAATCTAGATTATTTGTGGTGGAATGTTTATTATTGTCTATGCTTTGGCTTATATGCACACATATTTATAGATAGAGTAAGCTACCAACACTCATGTCCAAAACCACAAAAGGGGTTTTGGAAATTTATAAAAAGGATTATTTTTTTTGAAAAAAATGATATGAGTCTTGGACCAAAATACATTTTAAATAGGGAACTGATCACATGAGCATGGAATTTTGGTGAGCATATGAACATAGATGAACATCAAATATTATTTTTGAGGACATTAAGTATTGTTTCAAAGGACATCAAATATTGTTTTAAAACACATCAAGTTTACGTGGTAAACATCAAGAGGACATCAATTTACTATGCAAACTTAATATCCCCTAAAACAATATTTGATGTCTTCAAAAAGGTTACTAGATGTCCTTACATGCACACATGCTCTAGCAAAGTTTCATCCTCATGTAATCAGTTCCCTTTTAAGTATATTGTCATATCATTATTAAGGTATCATTTGTACTTGTTGACGCAACTTATGCATTCAAAACATCTTATAATGATAATTAATACTTACTATTAAAAAGTAAAGTATTAAAAATCATAAGAAGTACCAATTTGATAAAGGATAACACACATAAAAATTGTCTCGGACAAATACTCTCATCATTAGTGAAAAAAATGTTGAAATGTCAAAAGAACCTTACAAAAAATTGACAACTTATAACTATAATAACAACCACACTTAAGTTTTTTTTTTTTTGAAAGGACACTTAAGATAACAATACACGCAACCAAAGATAAAGATTAACACTAAAATAGTCACTGAAATTTCCCTCACTTTTTAGCCATCATTTATTTTTCCATGTGTTTTACTCTCGTTTTTGTACTACCTCCGTTTTTATTTATCTGTGAGTTAAGAAATTGTGTTAAAAATTTTGATCGTTAATATCTTAATTTGTATAATGATTCATTATACAAAATCGATGTCATTAGATTCATTAAAAAAAATACTATTTGAAAAGTATAATATTATAATTTTTTACAAAAATTTTATATTAAAAATTATTGATTAAAGATTGGCACTGAAAATCGTAAATGACAGATAAAAAAGAATGGAATGAGTATTTGAAATCTTCAAGTTCAAGAAATTACCGATTTGCTTTGATCTATTAGTCATTCAATAGTGAATGTTGTCTGAATTGATAAATGGATCGCAATTTGGAGCTGAAGATTATACAAAACCATTTCAATCAAAAATTTAAGTTAATGGTTGAAGACCTAGTAGTAGTTTTATATTCTAACACGTCCGACCCTTTACGCGAATGTCTTTTGGGCTTGAAGTATGGATGTTGCAAAGGTCATTTTACCTTGCGCAAATAAATATGAGGGATGTTAAGATTGGAGCCTGAAATGTCTTGTTCATTAGTCTAGCTCTGATACCATGTAAAATCATCTCAACCAAAAGCTTCCACAGGTATCGATAGTTGTTCCAATAATTGGTTAAATCTTCTCCTCTGAAGAGTATTTGAAGAAATAATTCATGCTTTTAGATAGGCCATAATAAAAACTATCTACATATTGTTTAAATAACTTAATTTCATAATTCTTCTCTACACAAACAAAATCACCAAAATTGATCACCTTAGAGGGCATTTGGTAGGAACCTGTGCAAATTTTTCGAGGATTCATGTGGAAATTTTAGGAAAAATTTCCTTTAAATTTCCTGGGAAACTTTCCTGGAAAATGGAGAAATGGTGGGCCATCGTGAAAAACTTTCCTGCTCAACCCGCATCCAAACATGGGAAAATAATCTTAAAATCGACCATTTTAAAGTTATTAATTAACCAAGCATATATATATATATATATATATATATATATATATATATATATATATATATATATATATATATATATATCCTAAAATTCTTAAATTACGTGTAAAATGAAAATACGAAAATGACTGTAATGACAACTTACAATCAATCTCTTAGAAGGCATTCGATAAAATTGGAACGAAAACTTGCAATCAGATTGTGTGCTAATCCAGTGATGAATTGATTTTAATTTCTATGAACTAGTTGACATATCATAGTCAAAATATTGGTGAAGTACATTAGCTATCATTTTCTTTGAAATGCTAAAACTTGGAAGCAAAAAATCTCCATATCTTTTTTGTGATGTGAATAGTAATATTTGTCTAGGAAGTGTTTGTAGGAACCTCATAGAATTTTCTTTCCGGGGAAAAATTTTCATGAGAAAGATTTTTTCGGAAAAAATTTCCCTTGCCCCCCGTTAAGGGAAATTTTCCCTGAAAAATGTAGAAAATGGTGGGCTTAACGTAAAAGTTAAAACTTTTCCCTAGGTCAATCTACATCCAGACACGGGGATCGAAAATAAGTCAACTTGAAAAAATTGACCATTTCCCCAGGGTTTCTGACCAACCAAACGCACCCTGAGTTTCATTGTTTTTTGAAATATGGTACGACTTGGCTTTACTTGTCACAGCCAATAGACACTCCTATGCTAATTTAATTATTAGGATTTCAAGGCAATGTTAGGAGAATAAGTAGAGATTTTCAAATGGTTTTAACTTGGGAAAACTCAAACAGGAGAAAAAAGAGAATCACGCAATCAATGTACTCGTACCATTTAGAGGATTACGTTATCTTTAATTAGAGACTACCGATTTATATCAATTTTTCACGATATCTCACAATGGGTTACAAATAGAGGTTGAACACTTACAATTACTCTTGCCCACAACTTACAAAAAAATATAAATACTCAGAAATATAATCTCTAGTGGTTATTGATGAATCATTGTGCTCAATTCATATTATAAAGTTTTGCCCCAAGGTTCTATTTATAATAGCGACTACAACTCTACACGAGTATATCAAAAGTTACTAGAATCTTTATTGGCCTCAGCACTACATCAAATCAACAACTAGAATCTAAGATAAAATTAAATTAGGAAAAGATATCAATCAGAAACACAAAAATAATAATTCCAGCTTGCATAACTTTGACACAACCCTTGTCGACCATAACACAACCTATGTCAGGCACGACACGGTCCGTGTTGCTCGTCACCTTCATTTTACAGTCATTTGTTCCCCTGCATGACTTGTGGCAAGCAAAAGTTTGTTCGTATCGACTTTAAGTGCATGTTTTGCCAAACTTTTTGGGAGCTTTTCTATAGAAAAAGCTGAAATTAGGCCAAACATCAAAAATTTCTAACATAGCTTCTATCTTTGTAGAAGTTAAAATTAGCTTTCAGGACCTCTAGAAGTTGAAGTTACATTTTGTAGCTTTTAACTTCTAGCTTCCTGGAAACTACCAAGAAAAAATTTAAGGAAGTTATTTTGTTTTCCACAAATATCTTTGAACTTTCTTAGGAAAGAAAATATATGTATTTTTCTATTTTTAAGATATTTCTAATTTCTTGTAAGGAAACCATATTTTCTTATTTATTAGTATAAAATATGTAATGCTTGATAATAATATTTTTATATTTAAGATCTTAAAAATATGTAAAATATGTTTATATTACATTTTCTAAAATATGTTTATATTATATTTTCTAAAATATGTTTACATTCTAATTTCTTCTTAGAAAATATTATATTATGCGATTTTAAGTTTTCATATTTATTAGTATAAAATATGTAATGCTTGATAATAATATTTTCTTCCTTAGATAAAGTTCAATTAAATTATTTCATATAAATTACATAAAATTTTTGAAGGAAAACTGCTCCAGGTAATTTTTAAAATAAATAGGAAATAAAATAGTATAAAGGAGGAAATTAAATGTGTATTATAATAATTTTTTTAGAAAATAGAAGTAAAATAGTATAAAGAAGGAAATTAAATATGTCTTATACTAATTTTTTTTAGAAAATTGAAGTACAATAGTATAACTTGTTAAAACTGAATTAATAAAAGAATCTAATACTCAATTTCTAGGTTTAAAAGTAGTAAAAATAAGTATTCATTAGTCAAACACTAGTTAATAGTTTCTACTTTCAAAAAATACTTCTATGGCATGTATTACTAAACACTTGAAATTTTTTGGAGAAACAGTTTCTGTAAAACTATTCCCAAAAAGTTATTTTGAAGAAGTAATAGCTTGGCCAAACACACCCTAAATGTACTTCAAACCAATCCAAATCAACTAATAATCTATACCAAACCACAACATCAATGAAGCATGGATTGTAGCAGACATATATATAAAGTTGTAAAGAGTCCATCAAAGTACCAACGGTTATAAAGAACTATAACCCACTAAAACAATGCCCTTATACAAAAACTTTGGCTAGAACAAATGTTATGACTTTTCTTTTCATGATGATTAGCTAATCTACGCAATTTTTAATTTCACCCAAAGTTTTTTAAAGCATGTTATCAAAAATAAATTATAAATTATGTTTTTAGCAAAAAAAACGTTAAGAAAAACAATTTAATTAGTTCTTTCAAGAAAGTTATTGTTAGGGTTTTTAATTGTAAGAGCAATACATAATAGCGGAAGCGTCGAAATAAGATGATGACTACTGGATATCGAGATAAAATAAATGCAAGATAAAGGAGACAAGAATTTAACGTGGAAACCCAAATCGGAAAAAATCCACGGGCGGCACAAGCACAAACGAATCCACTATGGTAGAGAGTACAACGAATGATCTCCTCCCGAGATCCAACAAAGAGAGTATTACAAAGATCTCAAACACCGAAAGAGATCCACCTGAAAGAGACACATGCTCTTAGTCAACAAAACTCTCAACAAAACTCTCTCACCAATTGGAATACGAAATTTCAGAATATCAGAGTACACCTCCTCCCATAGGAGGTGCCCCCAAACTTGGCCACACCAAACAAGGCGAACAAGACCCGCTATTTATAGGGGAAACTCTCTATAAACTTACCTTGACTCCCACTCCAATTAGATTTAGAATCTAATACAATTAGGAAACCTAATATAATAAGGAAACCTAAATAATATCCTAATACAATTAGGAGACAAATAATTGTGGGATCAAGAGACTTGGTGATTTTAGGACACTTTCCTAACAATCTCCACCTTGGACTAAAATCAACGAAAGATCTAAAATTTCTTCATCGCCAACGAACTTTTGAAAGGTAGAACTGCGATGGGTAGCCAAACCGATGAATGGTCACAAACTGGATCCAACAGAAATCTTCAAATCCAAAATTTCTTCATTGCCAACGAACCTTTGAAAGGTAGAACTGCGATGGGTAGCCAAACCGCTAAACGGTCACAAACTGGATCCAACAGAAGTCTCCACAAACCCCATATCTGATCTTGCCAACGAACTTCTCGATACAACAAACGAATTTTATGAATGTAGTCTTCTCATAATCGAAACTCTTACATTAAACCCTAACTCCACGAAATTTAAACCACCATGGTTCTGATACCACTTGTTAGGGTTTTTAATAAGAGCAGAATTGATAAGCGAAAGCGAAAAAATAAGAAGATGACACTTGATATCGAGAATAATAAATGCAAGATTACATGGGACAAGAATTTTAATGTGGAAACCCAAATCGGGAAAAAATCATGGGCGACAGAAGCACAAACGAATCCACTATGGTAGAGAGTACAACGAACGATCTCCTCCCGAGACCACAGTACATCGTAATTGTGAAACCATCTCAATTTAAAGCTTATTGTTAGAACCCGGGCTCAAGGACCTTGACAGTTTTAGACTCAAGGACCTTGACGACTGGATCTGTTTTAAATGAAAGCCAAAATCCAGAAAAGGGAAATATCCTTATATTCTGATTATGTGTATATAATATATAATCTCATTATATATTATATATCCTAATTATGTGTGATTCGTTTTCATAAGGAAAACAAATCAGCAAGGATTGCGCAATCAAATACAGACCAAAAGGAAAGAATCCGTTGGATGATTGATGATTGAGGAAGCATCAACACAAAAGGGAAGAACCAACACAGAAGGCAAGTTACCGTTGGAAGAATTGCCAATCAAGCAAGGAAGCAAACTATAAATACATCTCACATTACCTTGTGTTAGATAAAGCGATTCCACGGAAGTAATCGCAGAGTAGGAAGTCCGAGAGATTTCTGAGTGTAGTCTGTGAGAGACGAGTTCTGAGTTTGCAGTAGCCGAAGGACATTAGCGTGTTGTTGGAAACAGAACCTAAAGGGAATTAGGTTATGTGAGTGAAAACACCTTGTTGTGTTGGTACTTTGTGTTATTAAATAATCTCTGAAAGTGCCCTTTAATAAGGCACTCCTCTAGCAGTTGGTATAAGGACCTTACTCATTGAGCAACCAGGTTATTGTATTTCTGTACTCTGTTCTGACTCAATAAAGGAAGTTATTCATTGATATTTCTCTGTCCTTTATATTGCTTAAAGTTATCTCTTAATCTGTATAAGATTAAGAGACTTAACATCATTTATCTCAAGTATGCAGAAAGTGTAACCCTATTCATCCCCCTCTAAGGTTCTTTCACTTATGGTAAAAACCTGCTAAAACAATATCCTTAATTACAAAACTTTGGCTAGAACAAATGTTATGACTTTTCTTTTCTTGACTAGCTAGTCTACACAATTTTTGATTTCACTCAACGTTTGGTAAAGCATGTTATAAAAAATAAATTATAAATTGTAAGCTTACCAAAAAACATTTAGAAATACAATTCACTTAGTTCTTTTAAGAAAGTTACAGTACATTGTAATTGTAAACCATCTCAACGAAGAGCTTATAGTGAGAACCTACTAAAACAAAATGTCCTACAAAACTTTGGCAAGAACAAATGTTGTGAGTTGTGACTTTTCTTTTCATGCTAGCTAGCCTACACAATTTTTAGTTCACTCAAAGTTTCGTAAAGCACGTTATCAGAAATAAATTATAAATTATGTTCTTAGCAAAAAAAAAACATTTAATTAGAAAAACAATACAATTAGTTCTTTCAAGAAAGTTACAATATTCCATCGTAACTGTGAACCATTTCAACCAAAAATTTATAATTGTTGGTTCAATGATGATTTTTATACTCTAATATGCTCCTTCACACGAAAATATCCTTTGAGTTGCAAAGGCTTCACCTTACACCAATAAATATGAGGGGTACTAATATTTAAATATGAGACTTCTTACTCAATCTTACTTTAATATCAAATGATGAATAGCAATAAAATATCAACAATACTATTTACACGTGAAGAAAAGTCAAAAAACAGCTGAATTATTAATATTTTGTTATACAAAATTGTTCTTACACGTGACAACGATGCTATTCGTTGGTCACATGCATGGCAAATTAAACAACGATTGATGCTTTGTCTTTTAGCTAAAGTATTATTGCAAGGTGTGTACGTGTAAGAATTCCACACGTGACGACAATTGTGTTCGTAGCTCACACAACAAAGAGTGAGTGTGATTTGATATTTAGGTAAATTATCATTGGATTTCTGACACGTGTAAAATTTTAACTGATAGAAAGTCATATCACGATGTATAACAGAAAGGTAAAACAACAGAAAAGTAAAAGAGATAATAAATGAAATAAAAATGAAGCGTTGAAATCTCTTTGGGGCCCTCACTGAGACTTTGGTAGATAAGGGGACAATGACTGAACAGGACAGGACAATACACCATGTGTTTGGTAGTTTCATGTGATGGACTTTCTTTGGAAAAATTAGGAAAAACTTTTCCTAGTCTTTTTTTTTTTTAAACTTTTTACTGATATTACGAGGGAAATGATGGGTTTTATATCAAAATTTTTTTTATTATATATTATGTAGAATTAAACATGGGAAAATTTGTTAATTTGAAAAAGTTGATCAACTTTTTCGAGAAATTCTCTTAACCAAACACCCCATAAGAGAAACGTTATTTTAGCGTTATTTTAATCATTTTTTTGCAATTATTGTAAAATACTATTCTCTCCGTTAAATATCATTTGTCTTTTTGTTAATTGTTATGGTTGTCAATGTCATTCTTTAATTGATAATTTCTTATATAATATTTATATTTTTATAATAGTATTTTTCATTATGAATCTTTGCAGTCTACTTCCCCTTGATTTTTAAGGAATTTAGAAACTTGCTTTGCATTTTTCTGATTTTTCTACCATTTTTTGGAATTTTTTCCGTTTTCGCAAATAAAAAATTATATAAAATAACCCGGGCTACGAAAAAATTCCGAAAAATGATTTTTAGTAAATTAACTTTATTATCTACCCAGGGGTATCCTCGGAAAAAATTGAAAAAATCTAGAACTCAAAAAAAAAGTCATACCCATTTTTTTGTCAAAACTATGCCACTGGCCGTAGATGGAGTTATTCACTTAAAGCTCTTTATAGGGGAGGTGCTTGGCAAGTGCTGGGGCAGCGACAGTGCCGATCGCCGACGGCATGGCGTCCATGCATGGCGTGGCATGGCAACCTCGACAAAGGCACTGTCGACATGCGGCCATGCACCAAACCTGTCCCGGACGGATGATGGAACAACGAGGCTCGGGTTGCCTCGGGAAGTGTGCCAAGCGTGAAAAAGTTGCCGATCGATACGGTTGCCTCGGATATTGATGTCTTGTTGTCCAGGTGTGCTTCGGTAGTGTTTCCTGACGTCCTCAGTCGGTGGCATCCGCATTTGTTGCAGTGAAAAACACTATTCTAAAAGTATAATATCATAATTATTAATAAAATATTTTATAAAAATTTGTCAATTAAAGAATGATATTGAAAATTATGTAAGTA
The DNA here is from genome assembly GCA_029582165.1 of Portulaca oleracea. Taxonomy (NCBI): domain Eukaryota; kingdom Viridiplantae; phylum Streptophyta; class Magnoliopsida; order Caryophyllales; family Portulacaceae; genus Portulaca; species Portulaca oleracea. Next base: position 5,307,431 of record CM055871.1, read on the forward strand.
AACAAAATGACAATTAATATAAAATGGAGAGAATAGTTCATTTAAAAGAATATTTCTTTTATAAAAATTAGTGGGCCAGCATGTGCTCCCGTTTCTTTTGTTGATGCGTAAGAAAAGTTTATAATACTCCCTCCATGTCAAAAAAAAAAACAATATATTTAAGATTAGGAAAATTTCATTTGATAGGTTCTAATTTGTACCTATTTTAAGTTGTCAATCAGTTTATAAGATATTTCAAATGGTAGACTTATTTTGAAAATTTTTTCATTTAATGAGCTTCTTTTTGTATTACTAATTATTTCTACTCACAAAACTCTTATTATATCTCAATTTCACTCATCTCACCTCTTAATCTCAAATTTGACTTAGTTAAAATAATATCATCCCTGATTTGGGTTAGATTAAACTCAATGTTGATGGATCCCTTACCAATCAGGGGGGAGCGTTGGGTTTCGTCATCAAGGACCATATTGAGAAAATTTGCATAGCAGGAGCAGGCCAGGTTAACTCCCAAGCTATCATAATGTCAGAAGCTCTAGCCCTACGGGCAGGCCTTTAACATGCTATCCAAGAAGGATTCTCAAAAGTATGTATTGAAGGGGATAACTTAATCCTTATCCAAGCTATGGAAGGCGATATACAAATCTCATGATAGATTGCCATGATAATTAGAGACATCAAGCATCTCTTAAACTCTTTTGAAGCACACTATATACAACATATGTACCGAGAAGTAAATTGTGTGACAGATTGGATTGCCAACCAAGGCTATAATCACCCCCTTTTAACTTTGTGGACATGTAGTCCTTAACATGCGTTTTCTTCTATTCTTTTAGCTAATATCTCGAGGAGATGTTTTGATGGAAGGATCCCTTGAAACTTTGTTAACCCTATTTTACCCTTGGGAAAAAATATCCAAAATGTTCAAAATAAACCTACCACTTAAATAATTTTCAAAATAAGCAGAGCACTTGGAATATTTTGTAAAGTGATTAACAATTTGGAATAAATAAAAATTTATTTTTATTGATGGAGTATCTTTTTCTAATGTTTAATACTTATGGTGGGACCCAACTTTCTCAATAAAATAAATACATCATGATTTTATTTTTATTTTTAGAAAATTTATTCGACCCTATTCTTTATACGGTGCGGTACAGTACTGCAACTTACTACATTACTCAATATTCTTCCAAACTTCACCGTATTTTACCACAATCAATATATCTCATCACTTTTCTCTTTCCTCACTTTTCTCCTCTATTTTTCACATTCTCTCTCATTACCTACCACATCAACCTCATTTCCCACAAATTTTATCAAATCATTCCACACCTTAGCGCATTTTCCAAATTTCACCATACCTTACCATTTCTGCATCTTACCAATCTCACAAAAGAACAAGGCCTAAGTTTCCTTTTTTTAGGTGATATTAATACCGTGTTCTTTAAATTGGTAACTATTTCCAATCCAATCCAATCTAATCCAACCAATCAAATATAATCCAAACCTTATACAATTCCCCAATAAAAATTCTCTTTAAAAACACAATTCCCCAAAAAAACATCATAACTTATCCAATACAATCCAATCCAATCCAATCCAATCCATCCAAACCTCATTTTATCCAATCTAAAGAACATGTAAGTTTCTTGTTTCATTTTAAATTACTTTATTATTATAAATAATCTTTTATAATATAATATTATTGCAAGATGATTGTGTTACTTTTATTTCATACTTTTATTGTAAATTATTCTCTAAAAAAAATTGATTACTTATTGTTAATTGTTAAATATTTATCTTCAACCATAATAAAATCTAAACTTAAAAATATAAACATATGTAAAAGAATACAAAATTGAGATGAGGTGGGTTTCATAAATGAATATTTTAAGATGAAAAAGTAGGAATAAATTTCTATTATTGTAGAACAAATTAAATGGAATTAATGGAGTTTCAATAAGTATGAATGATAGATGATGTGGATAAGATGAACCCTCACTTAAATTTCAAAAGTTCGGATCATTATTGCATTTGTTCTAAGAAGGTTGTGAGAGATTGTGAGGTGTGAGAATATCTGAAATATTGTTGTAATCCTCTGATAGTGTATCGTTCGTGGGTTTTTTTTCCTGATTTGGGTTTTTCCATGTTAATTTCTTATGTTGAATCTTATTTAATATGTTTCTTTGATTATTGTTTGTCTGATAATAACGTCCTAAGAATCCTAAGAATTTAGTTTAATAAATTGTAAACATTGCTATAACAGATAGATGAATTAGCTCCGGTGGCAAATTTCTTATATGCTTGGATGGCCATGACCAATCTTAGTTCAAAACAAATAATTAAAATATTATATAACTAAGGGTAAAATTATAGGTTGTATATTTATCATATGAGTATATTAGTATTCATCCTTAATATGAAAATTTAGATCTGTCATTGATTAGCTCATCAACACTATCAAAGAAGAAGATGTGGTCAAAATCTTGGTATCATGGATATTCTTTCTACATACGTAAATTGGACCCACCTTACTAAGCCCCTATCTTAGGGCCTTGCTTGGTAAGATTTAATGAGTTAGGGAAGGGGAAACCAGACTCAAAGCCTGATTGAAACCCATGTAGAACTCTGCATAAAGGAGTTTACAAGTAATATAAACCAATTCCATCACCTCCGAGTTGGAAGACTTTCTACATACTATCAGGCCCGGTCCTGATATTTTTGGGGCTCTGGGCGATATAGTAACCAATTTGTAGATTGGGGCCCTTTTAAAATTGTATAAACATCCACATGTTGAACAATGATACTACAAGTTTAGTCAAAATGCGTATTAACATGCGAAAACATAAAATTTTCCCGAAGGAATTGATATCAAATGTAGCTCTTCTATGCTCGACAATATATAAAATTTTATAACCTTCTATAATATTTTTTTACTAAAAAAATAATCAAATAAAATTTAAAGAAAAATCTCCTTCACATGGGTTTATGATGCACGAAACTGAGTGGTGAATTTTTTGTGCAAATTAGACCAAGGGCTATTGAAATTAATTAAACCCTTTATTATTGAAACTAAACAAGATCAAAGAGATTTGTTGTCACTTATTTGTGTTAATCCTAGCTCAAAATGCAAACTATATGTAGAAAAAGAGGTAATAAAACCATATAATTTGAAAAGTGGGCTTTCACTAAGTGGGCTTTAATTGCCAATTCATGCTTTATGTAGAAAAATCTCCTTCACAAACGCTACCAACAACTCTTGATATTATACAATACAAGTCAATAGAAACTACATCATGACCAGTGATCATCCTTCAAACACCCCAAGAATTCACTCACAATTGGGTAGTAGCATTTTCATACTACTATCACTTGTGCGTTTGGTTGGTCAATAGCCCCGGGAAAATGATCAATTTCTCGGGGTTGACTTATTTTCCCCATGTTTGGGTATGGGTTGAACCTGGGAAAAATTTCACGGTGGGCCCACCACTTTCTTCATTTTCCAAGGAAAAATTTTCATTAGGGGGGCCTAAGGGAAATTTTAGTTTTCCATGGGAAATTTTCCCCGGGTAAAATTTCTCTGAGGTTCCTACCAAACGCTCTCTTACTGAAATTTCTAGGATCAGATTCACACAAAAAAATTGCAGGGCACAAGACCAATCCCATTTAGAGCTGGGAAAAGCTGACCCGACACGATTACCGACCTGAACCTAACACGATATTAAACGGGTTTAGGTAGAAATTTTTAACCCATTTAATTAAATGGGTTGATACGGTAAACCCGTTTAATTAAATGGGTTAGGTTCAGGTTAGGATTTTCGACACGAAAAAATACCTACTTAACCCGTTTAATTAGGCATGTCACATGGATCAAGTCATTTGCTCCATAATTATTTCTTAATTATACCGTTTATCAATAAAATTAGGTGAAAGTTACAATTGATATTTTTTGAAATATACGTAAAACTTGTAATTTTAACTTATATTTATCTTTGACTATGAATTAAAAGACATCTCCTTATACATAATTCGAATTATATTACCACGGAAATTGTTGGGTATGATATGTCATTATTTCGATCCCACAATGAATTGTTTTGTATAAGTGAGTTAATGGGTGAATGGGTAAATTGGTAACTTTATTTTAACACGTTTACTTAAATGGGTAAATAGGTCAAAATAAGGTCAACCCGTTTAAAATTTAAACGGTAAACGGTTTCAATTTCCAACTCGTTTAATAGATGGGTTAGGTTCAGGTCGAAAGATTTTGAACCCGTTTAAGTTTGACACGAACACGAACCCGACACGACCTGACCTATTAGCCAGCTCTAATCCCATTACCCTATCCTTATTCAAATCAGAATTTTGGTCTTAGGGTACTGGGTACACCTTATAAATCAAAATTCTCTTGTGTGAAATAAGAGAATTTAGGCAACGAAATATTGGATTAAAAACAAAAATTTTACAATCAGCTCCATAGAAAACACAGGCATGCAAGATCAGAAGAAATATATAGTGTGTACTTGGGTTACTGGATGGCTTGAAGACCCTCCAAGAGCACCATTGTGCGCCATGCACCGTTGCCGGCAGTCTATTCAGTCAGTAGTCACCGAGTACCAAAATCAAATTGGATAAAAAGATAAACGATTGACTGATTGTCGATTATGAATTACTAAAAAATTATTGTTTGATAGTTATTATTTTCGAACGAAATTATCAAAATTGCAATATATATTGAGAAAAAAATTTATCGTTGCCAAATTGATGAAGCCATTGTTAATTACTCCCTCCGTTCCATATTAACTGTCATATTTGGAAATTGTGCAGTCAAATTTTAAATATTTTGACCATAAATTTCTCAATATATACAATGAATTGCTATATAAAATTAAAACAATTAGACTCGTAATGAAAAATACTATCATAAAAGTATAATATTGCATTGTTAATAACATATTATGTAAGAAATTATCAATCAAAGAGTGGCATTAAAGACCGTGATGGTTAACATTATGACAATTAATATAGAATGGAGGGAGTATTATTTGTTGAAGGCGAGGAAGACGAAGAGACTACAGCCAGCTAACCAAGGGTGAGGATGAACGGCGAAATTGAGACCTCACATGCTGATTAATAATTCCCAATTCCCAAAATGAATTTAATTAGGTCAAAGTTCAAGAAAACATAAGACTTGGTAGTTGCTGATTTCACTAATTGAGCCTTTGAGGCCTCACACGTTTGGGCCTTGCCACTTCCCCACTTGGGCCCCTTGCTCAAATCTGCTACGTCAAGATTGGGCCCCAAAATTGAAGCCATTTTTTTTAAATTTTTGGGCCCTAGGCGGTGGCCCTTTGAGCCTACCCCCAAGGTCGGGCCTGCATACTATGCGAGCTAAGCTGACTTGGCAGTATCATAGTATATAGAGACTAGAGAGAGGGTTCCCCATATCTTTTTAAACAAGGGTTATCGACCCCAAGGGATGACCCATGAAGGAAATTGACCATAAAGTTCCAAGCAAGACTATGGTGTTCAAATTTGTGAAAAATATCAATTTAATTTTTTTAAATGTTTTTATTTTGTATTTTGGGTGGTTTCGGGACAAATTTCATACTTAGTACATCTAACAAAAACATTAACATAATTAAAATTTGTTGGGTCAAGGTCCTTTACCTGAGTAACTGCACGAAGGACCTTATATGGAGTTTTAATGAAAGACAAAATAAGCCGTCAAAAAGGGAAGTTATTTTGTTTAGCAAATCAGTGATAATTATCTTCAAATCTCTTTATAAATAAACTGATATTGTTGATATATCTTGCAGAATCAATATCTTGAATGGAAGGCAACTCCAAGGAAGGAAAAGATTGCAAGATCAAGAAAAGAGATATTTCCTTATATTATATATTCTAATTATCTATTATGATTACGTGTATATAATATATATATTCTGATTATATATTATATATGGACATGATTCTTGTATATATAAAAGGAAAGCAAGATTGCAAAAGATATCTCAGAAGATGGAAAGCAAATCAGAAGGCAAAAGAAGGAAAGAAGAAAGGAAAGGAAGACCTTCATCTCCAACGGTTCTACCAAGCTACCATTATAAATATGTAGTCACAAGATGAAGACAAATATGCAATTCCACGGAAGTAATCGGAGTAAGAAATCTGGTGGAATTTTTGAGTGTGTAGCCAATAGTTCGGTGGTGAAGATAGCCAGTAAAGGACCTCTGGTGAAGGGATAGCCAAGGACCTTGGTGAGCACTCGTTGTGTCCACATGTGGCGGTGAGATGATGTGTAGCAGAACCTTGACGGACTAATGTTGTGTGAGTTTGTGCTTCAAAGTAATCCATCATGTTTCAAATCGCCGCTAGGGTTTTTCCTACGACGATCCTTATCTGTAACTGTCTCAAGGACCTTCGGCCTTGGTCAGTGAACCTATCAGTAACTGCCTTCAGACTATTACTTCTTGTTTTTTATGCGTAAGTGTAACTTGTTCTTTGATTGATATAAATATAATGAGGTATTTCAGTTACACTGTGTTTTGACCCTAGGTTTGAAATCAAGGAAGTTTGCTCTAATGTCCTTACCTAGTGTGTAGATCTTAATTGTTAAATTCACCCCCTTCAAGGACCTCAACAATATTGATATTTCTCACAATTATAATCGCATAGTCTTGCTTGGATCTTTATGATCCATTTACTTCATAGGCCATCATGTGAGAACCATTTAAACAATAGTGAATAGGTTGAACTCAAAACTCATTAATGGATCACTATCATGGGCCATTTGCTCCTTGATGAGAAGTAGCAAGAGTGGTCCATTATGGTTTGCCCAAATTCGATCGAAATCTAACCAAACCCTCTTATGATGATATCGGCTACTAGAGACAACGTAACTTAAACAATAGAAGTGCGAGGAAAACTCTTCCCCCATCCCCATCCCCATCCCCAGTCGGTATTCAAACCCAGCGGGCCCCAGTGAGGATGAGATTAAAACCATAACTAAGACACTTATAGAGTGAGAATAAAGAATTATGGTTAGGGAGATAAATTATTTATATACATTTAGAATTTTGATTAACTAAAATTATAAATTGCCCGAAATTATACATATAAATTTTAATGTAGGAAGAGTATTTATGCATTTTAAAAGAAATTGCGAAAGGGAATGGCAATATGTGATAGGTAAATTTCTTGAGTGGGGAAACAAGTGAGGGGATGGGGAAAGTTTTTGTCCCCTTCCCCGCGCGGGGATTTAATTCTTCGCCCCATGCCCATGCCCATGCTCATCCCCATCCCCATCTCCATCAGGAGTGGGGACCTTATCCTACAGATATGCGACGTCTATAATTCTCTAAGCCTGAGGCGTGATAGTATCATTCGCTAATGGTGGTTCAATTGCAATCGCTATGTGATTAGCACTATTAGGATTCCAACGACATTGTTAGAAACTCACATATTAATAAGACTAAATAATAATGAAGAATGACACAAAAGCACGTTCATCGTTATTGTTATTAGGGTCTCAAAGCATTGTTGGCTACACAAATAATAATAATAAGGCTAGATAATAATAAAGATTGATACAAAAAGTGCTAATAACATGGGAAAACCCAAAAAAAAAAAAAAACTATGAACAATGCATTGTATTAGATGATTACATATATTTATTAGGAATTCCTTGATCTTAACAATCTCGATCTCTGAGGATTTATAGAGTTACAACCTGAGGACTTGAGACTCACAGTTGATGCGCTTTAGACAACTCCCTTAGAGTCACAGAGAGTACAAGTCAATCTCTTGTGGTACAGATGAAACACTTGCAATCACTTACGATACAAAACAAACCCAACGACAAGTCAATTTATAGTAATAGCAGCTACAACAATTAGGATTTAGGAGCACTCTTTCATGGCCAAAGAAACCACGTGAGGCGGCAAAACAAAACGAAATTGCGAAAAAATATCCAACCTAAGTGACAAAGATTGTGTCCTAGTTGACACAACCCTTGTCACCCCGACACGGACCGTGTCGACCTCGATACAACCGTGTAACATGGCAGTCACCAAAATTTAGCCTCTAGACTCCAGCAAGATCCATGTTCAAGTTCAACCCTATAACACCCGTGTCGCCTCATTCTCACCTCAAACGAATCAATTGAGTTCCACACTCAACAGTTACATAGCAGTATCGTGCTTCAATTTGCACTCATCTAAGCAAGTAGTGATGATCTTGGTGTATTAGAGGTGTAGATGATGACAATGCAAGCGGTGATGATGTAATATTGGCAGTGCATGTGATCGTGTTGCATGTGGTGGTGGTCTATGTTGCTATTTATTGTTTTAGCAATGACAATGGTAGCAGCATGCATGCACGTAGGGGTGAGGGAAAGGGTTTCATTAACAAGCAGAAGAAGCACTTGCATTGGTTTTTGTGATAATGTTGTGTTGTGATTTTTTTTTATTTTCTTTTTTCTTGTTTTTCTTTTTTTTTTGTTTTTTTGTTTATTTTTAATTGTAATTTTGTTAAAAACTTTGACGATTAATATCTTAATTTGTATAATGATTCATCATACAAAATTGATATAGTTGGCTATTAAAAAATACAATATTATATTTTTTTATAAAAATTTTATATTAAAAATTATTGATTAAAGATTCACACTGAAAATCGTAAATGACAAATAAAAAATTAACGGAGGGAGTAATTTTTTTTATAAAAATATATGAGGTAAAAACCTTTTTCATTCATTCATACGTTATTTTTTAGTCAGGTTATGTTCAGGTTAGGTTAGGAGAGGAAAGGAAATAAAAGGAAAGAACAGAATAACAAAGGATATATATATAATTAGTTTGAATTAAGTTAGTTGTCAGGCAAAAATATTTTATTAACTTTTACAAGCTTATTATTTGTATAATTGGAAAAATATTGTAATTTACTAATTTCATTATACTCCCTTCGTCATTTTTTATTATTCACTTAACTAACTTTTTTTGTTCCTTATTATTTATCACAATTACGTTTTCAATCATTGATGGTGTTTTGTCATTTAATTTATTTCTATCTAATTTTTTTATATTGATTTCTTCATTTTTCTTTCAAAATGATGGATAAAAAAATATTGAGAAAGTTATTGATAAATATAATTTCAGAAATACAAAATAAATGTCCCGTCCATTGAACGGGCAATTTAACTAATTCTTATGAAGAATATGTGTATGAGTGTAGTGTTTTAGTTTTCGCATGGAAAAAAAAAAAGGATTCACCACTCTACAATCCCTCGTAACAACAAATATTAGGTTAGAATGGTTCCATCATAATCCACTTAATCAATAGACTCACCACTAGGGGAATTAGAGAGGGAACATCATTTGGGTTAGGATCTAGATTTGCTAAGTTGTCTTAACCACCTCAACAGACTCTTAAATCTTATCCTGCGGAGAATCACCTAAAGGATTCTAGGTTCCTTTAAAGACACAAATTACTTTATGAGAGACTCTCTTGAAGGCAGTGGCGGATCTCGACTTTCTGATTAAAGATGACCAATACATTATTATTTTATATAATAAACATAAAATCCATAATTTTTATTCCAAATTATGATAAATTATTAATTTTTTTGGCATTAACGGTGGCCATCGCCACCCTCGGTATACCCCTAGATCCGCCAGTGCTTGAAGGAGGCTTGTAGCCTATATTGTTTGCTAAATTTGGCCCAAGAAACATCAATTACTTAGACCCTGTAGACACTAAAAAAAATCAAAATAGTGTCAAAAGCTAAAATAAATTAAGTTGATTATGTGGTCGGTCCAAATTAATTAATTTAATTTATTTAAGTGGAATTGGCTCAAGCTGACGATCAAGTCAAAGTTCGAACGACTGCCAAATCAGAATCAAATTGACTACCAAGTCAAGACCCAAGTGACTATCAAGTCAAAGTTAAATGGACTGTCAAGTCAACCCAAACCCAAGGCGCAGTCAACGGCCCAAGAAGACTAACAAGTCACTCAAGAGAGGGAGTCTTTCCTCTATAAATATGACTACTTACTCTCATTTGTGGAGGATAAAAAATTGAACTCTCAAGAAGACTCTCCCTAGAATCAAACATTAAACACTTCACTATGTGTCGTTTGTTCTAGAGATTCGACACCAACTTGATCGAGATTCAAGCCTCATCGGCCCTTCTTCAAGAAGACTACAGAGATGAATCAGAGGATTTTTATTTGTTCATCTTGTAACAAATATTATAGAGATTGTACCCAAATTCTTTGAAATCAATACAAATTATATTTGTCCATTTTTTCTGGTCCTTATTTATTTTAGACTCGAAAATTTGTGGTTACAAATTTTGCCACGCTCGGTGGGACAATCTCTACCTCTCATCTCCATATCTAAAATCAAGACTTTCAAGAACCTCTCCACGAAGAAGACATGGCTACAAAGACTTCAACCAATCTATCTCCTAGAGAAGAGCTCGCAACAAATGTGAAGATGAAACACGAAGCCATTGGCATGGTGAGGGAAGTTCGAAGTAAAACAAGGTCATCTGATCTTGTTATTATGTCAGTCATGGTTACAGGAGTTGTGACTATAGAAGAAGAAATGACTAACATAAAAGCCACGTTACAGAAGCTTACTCAAGAGAGCGAAGAGAAGGACACGCAAATCAAGCAACAAGATAAAAAGATTACTAAGTTGGAGAAGAAGTTAAAGCAACGACCAACAAAGTCCGTCAATAAATATTCAGATGCAGATGGAGAAAATGAATCTAGTGAAAGTGAGGCTGAAAGTGACATGTCTAAGAAGGACGACAAGCCATTATCAGCGACAAGCTCAATGACTACGGAAGAAATCCAAAATTTGATCGCAAAGGCACTCAAGGATCAATTAAGAGAAGCTTCACCAAGAACTCACAGGTACACTAGGCCATACACTAAGAGAATCAGCACTCTTTGTATGCCACATGGTTACCAACCTCCCAAATTTCATCAATTCGATGAACATGGTAACCCAAAGCAGCATGTCGCGCACTTTGTGGAGACATGCAACAATGCAGGCACAAACGGAGATCTCTTAGTCAAACAATTTGTACGCTCCTTAAAAGGAACCGCATTTGATTGGTATACTAACCTTGTATCTGAATCCATCGATAATTGGGAGCAAATGGAGGAGGAGTTTTTAAATTGTTTCTACAGCACGAGTCGTGTCGTTAGCATGACAGAATTGACTAACACTAAACAATGGGTTGACAAGCCAATTGTTGACTGCATCAACCGTTGGCGTGCTCTTTCCCTAATGTGCAAGGATCGTCTATCAGAAACCTCTGCGGTCGACATGTGCGCTCGAGGAATGGATTGGAACATACTCTATGCCTTGCAAGTAAACAAGCCTAAGAATTTTCAAGACTTTGTGACACAAGCTCATGACATGGAGTTTACAATTGCCAACCATGGAAAACATTTTAACAATAGTGTCTCCACAACTGTTTATGAAGACATGCCAAGAAGAGACCCTATGATTGAAGAAAATGATTATTGTTTTTCTGACTCTGATACACCAAAAATGTTGGACAAACTCCTCGAAAAGGGACTCATAAAACTCCCTGAGCTAAAGCGCCTTGTAGAAGTAGGAAGAGTGAGCAATCCTAAGTATTGCAAGTACCACAAGATTGTCAACCACCCATTAATGCAACTAGTAAAGGAGGGGGAAATCACATTAGATGAAGAACACACCGACGAGTCTAACTAGAGGCGACGCGTGCAAGGAACGATGACACCCTAGGGGGCAAAGAGCTGTCACCTGCAAAAAAAAGGGACTCAAACAACAAAAAAAAACCTCCAAGTGATCTTCATAGACTTCCAAGTCATCATTTAAAAAAAAAAACTACCAAGTACACAAAGACTTCCAAGTCACCACCAACGACTCCCAAGTCAACCTAATCAAGAGACTCCCAAGTTGAAGCACAAGACTCACAAGTCTATAAAATGACCAAAGACTTTCAAGTCATCACCAAAAAACTCTCAAATCATCATCAAAAAGACTCTCAAGTCATCACCGACATACTCACAAGTCATCACAAGAAAAAGACGCTCAAGTCATCATCAACAAACGTTCAAGTTGTTATCAAACACTCTCGATTCATTATCAAAGACTTTCAAGTCACAACAAAGGAACACTTGAGTCAAAAGACGATTGACCGAAATAGCAAGCTCTCAAGTTAGCTAAATCCCAGGCTCTTAAGTCATCAAGTATGTGGACTCTCAAATCATATATCTCATAAACTCCTAAGTCATTCATTCATACGAGTGTAGCGCCAACATGTTCAAGTCATGTCCATCTTTTGGCATATAGATGTACAAGCAACGTACATTGTGTAGCCTCGCAAACCTAAAAAAAAAAAAAAGCAAAGAAAGTTTGTTGACTCTCAGAGGGGTTAGTCGTTCTAGCATGCGCCAGGTAAGCCGACTCGTCACCTCAACAAGGATAAACTCCTCTACGCAAAAGCGGAGCCTGTTATCCTTGTCTTTGGCGGTACTCGGTCTTCCAAAAAAAATATCCGAATCATCACCTCCAACAAGGATAAACTCCTTACGCAAAAGTGGAGCCCGTTATCCTTGTCTTTGGCGGTACTCGGTCTTCCGAAAAATATCCGACTCATCACCTCCAACAAGGATAAACTCCTCGCGCAAAAGCGGAGCCCGTTACCCTTGTCTTTGGCGGTACTCGGTCTTCCAAAAAAATATCCGACTCATCACCTCCAACAAGGATAAACTCCTCGCGCAAAAGCGGAGCCCGTTACCCTTGTCTATATCCGACTCATCACCTTCAACAAGGATAAACTACTCACGCAAAAGGAGCCCGTTACCCTTGTTTTTGGCTGTACTCAGTCTTCAAAAAATATCCGACTCATCACATCAACAAGGATAATCATTTCTACGTTATACGGAGCCCGTTATCCTTGTGTATAGTGGTTCATCGGTCTTGATACCTACAAAAATGAAGACAAACAACAACAAAAAAAAAAGGACATAAAATCCTTGAGAAAATTAAAGTCATCAGAGCTTGCACCTCCACTTTGTCACGAAGACAAGAAAAAAAAAAGAAGACAAAGAGGGGCTTAAAGTTTGACGGGCTTAAAGTTTGACCCACCAACGCATTCATGAGATGGCTTTAGTATCACCTTCTTCTAAATCATACCGCATTTTTTCCAGCGCCAGTGGTGTTGCATGGGATCTCAAGCAAGAGCATAGTGGTGTTGCTTCAAAATATGGGAGGATTATGGGCTTATATAATTGGTGGTGTTGGAGCCCAAGAGGGGGGTGAAGTTCACAATTAAGATCTACACACTAGGTAAGGACGTTAGAGCAAACTTCCTTGGTTTCAAGCCAAGGATCAAAACACAGTGTAACTGAAATACCTCATTAGATTTATAATAATCAAAGAACAAGTTACACTTACAAAACAAAACAAGAAGTAACAGCCCGAAGGCAGTTATTGATAGGATCACTAACCAAGACTGAATGTCCTTGAGTCAGCTACAGATAAGGATCGTCGTAGGAAAAATCCTAACGGCGATTTGGAACACGATGGATTACATTGAAGCACAAACACACACAGCCTTAGTCCGTCAAGGCTCTACTACACACCATCTCTCCACCACATGTGGACACAACGAATGCTCACCAAGGTCCTTGGCTATACCTTCACCAGAGGTCCTTTACTGGCTACCTTCACCACCGAACCATTGGTTACACACTCGGAGAAATCCCATCGGATTTCTTACTCCGCGATTACTTCCGTGGAATCGCCTATCTTCTCAATTCTTCTATCGTCCTTTTTATCGATGTCTTTGGATGCTTGGATTTGAGACCTTCCAACGGTAACTTGCCTTGTGTGTTGATTTCTTCCCTTTTGTTGCTACAATAATCATGATTGATTTCCCTTGATTTGTTTCCTTTTGTTTCCTTTTTATATTCTACAAGAATCATGCCCATAATAAGAATATATAACATATAATCAAAATATATATATATTATATACACATAATCTGAGTATATAATCAGAATATATATATATATATATATATATATTATATACTCAGAATATATAATCAGATTATATAAGGCAACTTCCCTTTTCCGGATTTTCACTTTCATCAAAACCGAAGGTCCTTCGCGGATGAGCGGTGAAGGACCTTGACCTTGTCTTCAACAATCTCCCCCTTTTTGTTGAAAGATAAAATTCAGCAACAAAAAATCCTTTTTCCCTTTTCGGATTGTCACAAGGTCAATAGGGAATCTCCCCCTTGATATAACATCTAATATGTTTTAGAGGGTTGGCTAGAAATTTGCAACGCTTGATAAACTTGTCAGTACTAAGAGAGGGTCCTCCCCCTCAATTCATGCCATAATTCAATATGATCAATGAATGGTTTACAGATGACATACCTCAAATTTTGTACCGGATGAAGGACATAAGGATTATGATTTAACCTTTTTTTCCTTATCAATGTCCTTGTAGCAGAATACATCTACGTCCGTGACTTACCTTTTTGTTTTCACTATCCCCCGTAATCTTTTCCACAGAGCGGTTAGTCTCTTCTTGTGTGGACCTGCTCTGATACCACTTGTTGGAGCCCAAGAGGGGGGTGAAGTTCACAATTAAGATCTACACACTAGGTAAAGACGTTAGAGCAAACTTCCTTAGTTTCAAGCCAAGGATCAAAACACAGTGTAACTGAAATACCTCATTAGATTTATAACAATCAAAGAACAAGTTACACTTACAAAACAAAACAAGAAGTAACAGCCCGAAGGCAGTTACTGATAGGATCACTGACCAAGATTGAATGTCCTTGAGTCAGCTACAGATAAGGATCGTCGTAGGAAAAACCTTAGCATCGATTTGGAACACGATGGATTACATTGAAGCACAAACACACACAACCTTAGTCCGTCAAGGCTCTACAACATACCATCTCTCCACCACATGTGGACACAACGAATGCTCACCAAGGTCCTTGGCTATACCTTCACCAAAGGTCCTTTACTGGCTACCTTCACCACCGAACCATTGGTTACACACTCGGAGAAATCCCATCGGATTTCTTACTCCGCGATTACTTCCGTGGAATCGCCTATCTTCTCAATTCTTCTATCGTCCTTTTTATCGATGTCTTTGGATGCTTGGATTTGAGACCTTCCAACGGTAACTTGCCTTGTGTGTTGATTTCTTCCCTTTTGTTGCTACAATAATCATGATTGATTTCCCTTGATTTGTTTCCTTTTGTTTCCTTTTTATATCTACAAGAATCATGCCCATAATAAGAATATATAACATATAATCAAAATATATATATATTATATACACATAATCTGAGTATATAATCAGAATATATATATATATATATATTATATACTCAGAATATATAATCAGATTATATAAGGCAACTTCCCTTTTCCGAATTTTCACTTTCATCAAAACCGAAGGTCATTCGCGGATGCGCGGTGAAGGACCTTAACCTTGTCTTCAACAGGTGGATAATGACAATCAATCAATATGATTGGTGGATAATGATTGGAGATATTATGATCATGCACAATTAGGAATACAAGGATTTGTTCCCTTTTCCTTTTGAAAATCTTCATTGAGCATATATTATTTTCAATTTGCATGGTGATCTCTATGTTACCAAAAAAAAAAAAAAAAAAAAGAGGAGGAAAAAGTGATTAAAAGTTAGTAGTCTTTGGGTACTACTACATGCAGTTCAAGCACAAGAGCTAAAAAGGAGTATCAAAATGTTGGTCGCGCTCAAACATTGACCTTATAGTGACAAAACGACGGACCAAGTCAACAACTTAGCTCGCAAGACAAATCAAATAAAGTGCCGAGACGTCGATCGTGCTTAAACACTTGACAGTGTACACGGCCTAGTCTCGAGGGGGCTATTTGTAGATACTAAAAAAATCAAAATAGTGTCAAAAGCTAAAATAAATTAAGTTGATTATTTTGGTCGGTCCAAGTTAATTAATTTAATTTATTTAAGTGGAATTGGCTCAAACTGACGATCAAGTCAACGTTCGAACGACTGCCAAATCAGAATCAAATTGACTACCAAGTCAAGACTCAAGTGACTACCAAGTCAAAGTCAAATGGACTGTCAAGTCAACCCAAACCCAAGGCCCAGTCAACGGTCCAAAAAGACTAACAAGTCACACAAGAGAGGGAGTCTCTCCTCTATAAATAGGACTACTCACTCTCATTTTTGGAGGATAGAAAATTGAACTCTCAAGAAGACTCTCCCCAGAATCAAACAATAAACACTTCACTATGTGTCGTTTGTTCTAGAGATTCGACACCAACTTGATCGAGATTCAAGCCTCATCGGCCTTCCTTCAAGAAGACTACAGAGATCGAATAAGAGGATTTTTATTTGTTCATCTTGTAACAAATATTATAGAGATTGTACCCAAATTCTTTGAAATCAATACAAATTATATTTGTCCATTTTTTCTGGTCTTTAATCATTTTAGACTCGAAAATTTGTGGTTACATACCCATTATACAACATGCCATTAAGGACTTGAATAACATTAAGGGTTAAGACTTGCTAGTTTATCCTTAAAACCAAATTGATTACCATTTCCCCCAATTTTTGAGGGACCTAGACATAAATAATATCACCAAATTCCTTAGCAATTTCACTAGCCAAGAGAAATTGACACCCAATGGATAATTGTTAATAAACACTAAAAAAGATAACATAGAACCCCTCACCCGATAGATTTAGTAGCCAAAGGATCGGAGTAGGATAAATTGATTTAGGCATCGTTCTTTTATGCGTTGCGTTTACATTGTGTTACGTTTAGTTGCGTTGGAAATGATTAAAAAGTGATGATAATTTGCGTTATGTTGCGTTGCGTTTGGCTGCGTTAACGCATAAAAGAACGATGCCTTAAGCTATCTCATGGAAAAGTTGAGTGACAAACACGAATGGCTCTATACGTACATGGCTAAGCTTGATATAAGGGACCATAGATTGCCTTTAGTTAGAAGATAACTTCAGAATTGTCTTTAACTCTTTCAAAAATAGCAATTGGAGCGTAAACACTAACTTTGCCAATGATATAAGAAGTTAAGGACTTCAATTCAGATTATACAGCAATATACCGATTAAATATAACAGAGGAAGGGGTAGATTTTGAACTTAGGGTGTGTTTGGTGCAAAAAAAAAATTGTTTTCTAGGAAAATAGTTTTTTTTGTAATATGATTTTCTTAGAAAATGAATTTTCATTTGATATTTTCTCGTGTTTGGTACACAGGAAAATGATTTTCACCTGTTTGACAATAAGGAGACAGAGATTAAAATGCGTGTGTGTAAGAGTGTGAGAGAGAGAGAGAGAGGGGGGGAGAGAGAGAGAGAGAAAGAGTAGGGGAGAGAGGGAGAAAATGGTTTTCATAGATAGGAGTTAAGAAAATAATTTACAAAGGGGTGGGGGAAAATCATTTTCTTGAAAAATGGTTTTCTCCATTCCGGTCACCAAACACTGAAAAATGGGAAAATAATTTTCTCCATCCCAACCAAACACACCCTTAGGTAATTCACTTCGGCCACCAAATCAAAGGTGCATTGAGCAGCAGTCAACAGAACCAAATCGAAGGATGGCCATCGAAACATCGAGAACCACACTGTCGGGCACCAACAATGAGCAAATCAAGGAAAACCACCGACGGAGAAAAGAGGACAAAGGAGGATTGTCAAAAATCACCGAGAACAACCGATAAACGAGAACCATCGTCGAACACTAGATTTTAGGTAACATGCACTTCTCAGTAGATTTTAAGTGACCTCAATCGTATTTATAGTCACTGGGACTGTTACATGCCCTCCGATCTCATCTCGTGAGCAAGTGTTCATAAACCAAAACTAGTACTCCTGGAAAGTGTTCTTGTCAACTACTATTTCTGATCCATATTATTTGTACTTTTTAAAATTTTGTGCAGTCAAACTTATAAAATTTTGACCATAAATTTATCAATATATATATATAAATTGATTGGTTAAATAGAATTACTACTGTTAGATTCATAATGAAAAATATTATCATAAAAATATAATATTACAATTGTTAATAAAATATGTTATAAAAATTGATCAATCAAAGAACGATATTAGAAACTGTGACAATCAACAAAAGGACAAGTAATATAGAACGGACGAAGTATCATCTTATCCAATCCAAATAACAAGGGGTTTTTGTTTACATCAGTTTGAAAAAGGATATTGGACTTCTTTAAATTAAAATTTAGTTCAAAAAAACACCCATACATATAATCGGTATGGCTATGAGAGTTATTATACCACTTGTAAATCACATAAATATTTATTTATTTATATTTGTTCATAAATATAGAACTATGTATAAAATATGCATTCTTTACTACGGTCAATAAAATTTGACTATTATTTTTATTTGTTAACCTAATTAATATAAGTGTTATTCCTCTGTTCCGTATTGCTTAGTTTGTGAAAATTGTGCAGTCTAAGTTCAAAATTGTGCAGTCTAAGTTCAAAATTTTTGAAATAAATATTTCAATATAAGATGGTTAACAGTCATCTTAAATTGTCCATATTTCACATTTTTTGTAACTTTTAATAATATTTTCACTAATAATTATATGTATTTATCAAATATAAAAGTATAATACTTATTAGCTAGGTCAAAAATATAAATAACAGCCTAATCTTATCAATCATGTATAAAGTGCATATTTTATGCATAGTTTTATATTTTTGAAATAATATAAAAAAATAATTATTTTTATACTATTTATAAGTTGTAATAATCCTCAAAGTAATAAAACATACCTTTGTAATGATTTAAATATTCTTACATTTAACCTTATGAGCAATTAAGGTGAAATTCAAGATGTTTATACGCCGAGATATTTATCATTTTGCATGCTTCCATGTTATACTACCTTCGTCTCAGATTATTTGTCTTTTTACCTAACTTATTTGTCCCATTTATAATGTCAACAATAATTTCTTTTCTACCTCTTATTAATAAATTCACTTATGAATTTTTACAATTCCAATAACTATTTTCTTCAATTAAAGTGGGAATAATTTGGGTAAATTACAAATATTTACCTCTGTTAGTTTCACCCATGAGTAAAAATGTCCACATCGAAAAAGTAAAAAAGAAAGGATATTAAATATAAGTCAAGTGGGCTACTTCTCTTAGCATCAATTGGTTTTAAGATGGAACCTCACTAAACTGGTGTACCATGAGCCTCGTTTGAAGTGGGCTCCCGCCTTAGATCCCCCAACAACCTCAATTCTGAATATGCATATGGATCTTCTCAAATTAGGTTAATGGACAAATATAATGGAACGGAGGTAGTAGCTCAGTTGATGTGCTAGTTGACCCTGCACACTAAACAATTCCTTAAACATTGATTACTCACCAATTGATTTCCAATTCCATGTTATATGCAAGAGGCTTACAATTAGGACTGGAGCAGGTCAAGTATGAATGCATTGATGCCTATGCTTCCTACAGCCTTGGCTGCAACCTTCATTCATACTTAAGTATTGTTTTTCAATCTTAACTATTAATTTACTGCTTTTTTTGTTATCAAGTTATGATCAGTAGTAGTATGATGGAGGAGTAGTTTAGTGGGTTTTTCGCTTTTCGGACCTCGAACTTTGGGGGTATTTATTTTCTGGACCCCCATATTTCAAAGTTTATATTTTGAACCCTATACTTTGTGGATCCAAAAAATGTGGCCCAAAGTTATGTTTTACTCCGGCGATGACCTAATTGTTGCCTAAACTTCCCGATTTGGCCTTTTATCATTTTTTTCCTTCTTTTGACTGTTGTTTTGAAATTGACCAGACTTTGACAGCTAAGGGTGTGTAAAATTCATAGGTAAAAAACAGTAGCGTAGTTAAATTTTGGTAACTTTTTTGGCAAATTTATGCTCATATGGGGGTTGGAAATCGTGCAAGAAGAGGAAGAAGAAGTTACAGCATGAAAATTTTCGAAAGAAAAAAAAATTCGATAATGGCTTTGAAATATGGGGGTCCATATTATTGTCGGAGACAAAGTATAGAGTCCATATTGTTGCCGGAGACAAAGTATAGGGTCCAAAACATAAACTTTGAAATATGGAGGTCCAGAAAATAAATACCCCCAAAGTTCGGGGTCCAAAAAGCAAAAAACCCGTAGTTTAGTAAGTTGTAGTTTTTCTTGGAGGTGAGTAGGGTAATTTGGATGTTTTGGTATTATGTTTGGAAGTGTTTTCTATCTTGCTGAGATTAATGCATGTTGTCTACTTTAATTTGTTGTTCCCCGTTTCATCTGCTCTTATTTGTTTGTGTAGTTACGTTAGACTTAAACAAGAAGGCTGCCTAAAGATGTTTATCATTGTCAAATGATAGTCACTTGACCTAAAATAATGTTTAATAACTATTTTGAATTTTATTAAAACCACTCAAACAAAATTATATGCATATCTAAATTATTATAATGAAAATGATAAACCATCTTGCATTTTATGTAAAACACTCAAAAAAATTAAATATAAGTATATTTAAATCATTATAAAGGTAAGTTTTATTATTTTAAGGGTTATTATGACTTATAATCATTGTCCTTTAAAATTAGATGTTGTGTAGTAAATTAAGATAGTAACAAATTTTACTCAAAATTCCAATTTGGAATTCATTTTATTGTGGAGAATGGAGAAATGAGTTCATAAATTTTTAAAAATAAGATGATGTGACAAAATGGACCCCCACCAAAATCCAGAACAATGGAATGTCATTGTATATGCACTAATCAATATTTAAGGAACTGTGTTAGCGTGCATGGTCAATTACTTAACTAGAACATCAACTGAGGTAGTATAACGTGGAAATCAATTGGTTTCTAAATGATACTACCCCTCTGTTCCATATTAATTGACATATTTTGAAAATTTCACATATCAAGGTTTAACTAAAAAAACTCGTACGTAATTAAATAACACTATTTTCCAAGATGTTTTTCCAGATACCAATGTATAATAATAGTGAGAGAATGTGAGAAAAAGTAGTTTTTATTAATTGAAAAAGTAAAAAGTTAATATAATTATTAAATTCAAATAATTAAATTAGGTATTGGGAAATGGAAAGTGACAATTATTTTGGAACAAAAAAAATTAGTTTAAATGTCAATTAATATAGAACAGAGGGAGTACCTCCTTTACATGTTATTTATCATATTTGAAAATTATATATGTCGTCAAATTTTAAAGATTTTGATTAAATTTTTCATCATTTATAATGACTTAGCTTGTTATATAAAATTAGTACCATTATATTTGTAACGGAGAATATTATGTTACAGGTATAATTTTGCATATTATAAGAGAAATTAACAATAAAAAAGTAACATTGAAGACATTGACGTATATAAAGTCAACTAAAGGACAAATAATATGGAACGAAGAGACTATTTAGGTGATTGATTTTGCGTACATTGTCAGCTAGAATATCGACTTTGAAATACAGTTACATATTGTGTGTCTGCATATATCCCTATTTAATTGTTCCTCTGAAAAAAGTGAAGAGATATCAAGATAATTAATAAATTAAAATTAGGGAGGAAAAGCAAAAAAAAAACAACTCCTTAAATTGGATAAATAAATAAGGACAGAGGGAGAATTCGGTATTATTGGGAAGTTGTATTTGGCACTGAACAATATCCGCATAGTCTCGTGCTCTTCTATGGCTCATTAAAAGAGTTTTGAATGCTAATATATTGAATTTTTGGAATATTAGACAATAATGCAATGAACTTTGACATTGGATAATAATACACTCTACTTTGGGGGATTGTTACATTGAACAATAATGTACTCATAAGGATTTCGGCAGTGGCCGACTTTGTGACAATCCTACATAGCAGGTGGAGCTTGGAAGAGATGAATTGGTCCAAAAATATACATTTAAATTTATGACATGTCAGCTAATCCACACATGAGCAAAGAGAATCAATTTTGAAAAGAGTAAAAAAAAAAACATAAAATCACATTTGTTTAAACGTGTTTGCATTAATTGAGATATTGTTGTTGTTGTTGTATAAAATTGTCTTTGCTTGTGTAGATTAACTGATCTGTCATAAATTTAGATATTATTTAACTTATTCATTTTCTCGGTATGCAACGTAAGATCGTCACTAAGTCAGTCACCGTTAAAATTGTTTTGGGTGCATTATTGTCCAACATCCCTTAAAGCTTTGTGCATTATTGTCCAGTGTCAAAATTCAGTGCATTATTATTTAATACCCTAAAAGTTCAGCATATTAACGTCCAAAAATACTTTTAAAAATTAAGATTTATGCTTAAATTCATCCAATGGGCAACCTTTTTTGATTCATTAGTTAGGGAGTATGAGATTATGTTGTCTAAGAACGTATACGTTCAATATTTCTTTCCAAACTACATGTAAAGGGTTTAATTTGTATCCCTCAACTTTCGCAAAATTTTTGGTTTCTTAATTTTTCAAATTACTTTTCTACGCAGGTAAAGGGTATTGGGGATTTGTGCTTAGAGATCACCTTGGTGAAGTGGTTCTATGTGGTGTCAAGCAAGCGAATGGCTTTCATGGAGCAGAGGTGGAGGAAGCTAAGGTTTTGCTTGCAAATTTGCTCTACAGCAGTGATGTATGCAAGGTCACGATGATCAGAGTATTGACCTCACAGTACACCACATTAACACACAAACACTCAATTCTGACCTCACAACAGAAATTCAAGCACAAACACACCAAAACAGAACCTTACGACAAGAAATCAATTACAACCTCCTCAAAACAGAGCACAAACACCAATGAATGATTGGGTGAAATGGATGATGATAAAATGATGATCGGATGAACAACTTACAATCAAACAGTAACCGAAGATAGTCTTGAGGCTCGAGCTGATACAGGCCCACCACAGCTAGAACTTCAAGGGCAATGGACTGGATGACCTCAATGGATATAGACACACCACCATCGAGATTACCAAGCTCTACACCCACCACAAGGATTGCCAAATACTTGATACTGTAGTAGAATTAACCAAGGTTGAGAGTTTAACGTCACTCACAAACAAGAGGCTCAATTAAGGCACTCAAAATACTATTAAATTCACTGATAGATGATCCTCACAAGCTGCCGATTACAAAGTATATAAAGCTAGGGTTGAGCTAGAGGATTAAGGGTTTCCCCTTGCTCAAGAAACTCACTAATTAAGCATTAAGCTACTTAACTAACTTAGTAAGCTAATTAAGTCTCATTACAAACCGGATAACATCAAAATAAAATGAAATAAACTCTAACAAACGCGTTTTCTTTATTACAAACGGTTATATCACCTCACAAGCTGGAAATGGCCTCAACAGCTCGGAAATGAGTCTTCATGGAGGACCTCAATGCAGGATCACCTCATAGAACTGAAATATCCTCAACAGTCCAGAAGTGATGTCTTCAAAGAGGACCTCAGAACTGACAAACATCTTCACTAAGCTGGAAAAGTCCTCAACAGCTAAAGTGAAGTCTTCAAAAGACGGGTGAGGACCTCAATCCAAAGATATGGAATTGAGAAAGAACCTCACTAGCTGGCTGCTGCTGCTGATGTTGATGTTGTTGTTGTTGGACGACCTCATGACTTGTTGGACCATCATGAAACACTCTTGGATGTCAGTGTTTGATGTTGTTGGTGATGGCCTTGGAGTTGGTGTTGGTGAGGCCGTTAATGCTGCTGGTTCTGGACTCTGATCTTCATATGGAGGACCTCCATCAAGCAGGCAATTGCAAGAGGTGCCCAGAGGTTAGTGGTTGAGGGGGACAACATGGCCATTATAAGAACACTCAAGCAAGCGTCTCCAGCAAATTCTTTTTTAGATTTTATTATTTCAGATATTTTAGTTATTAGTAGACAGTTGGATTTTATTTCTTGGGCTCATGTTAAGAGGGAAGGGAATGCGGTAGCGCATGCTTTAGCCCACTCACATCCATAGTTATTAAAATCCCGATCCTGATTTACGATCCTACGATTTTATGGTCCAAAATCCTCGTTACGATTCTACAATTTGCACACGATCCACGATCCTACATGGGCTAATTTCCGATCCTAACTTCCCTATAGTTTCGAGTTAGAATTCCGATTTTAACAACCTTGCTCACATCCCTATGAAGACTGTGAGAGGGTGTGGGATTTTGGTTGGCCAGATATAGTCAATGATCTGGCAACCCAAGATATGTGTACCTTCTTAAACTCTACATTAATATAAGCCTTTTATTTTCCTCAAAAAAAAAAAAACTACTTTTCTGCACCGTGTTTTGTCTATTTTATTTTCCGCTATTTAGTTTTGCATTTTAATTTATTCATTTTATTTTATTTAATATTTTTGTGACCACCCTATTCCCCCTCCTCTAAGTTAATCTTATTTCTTCACAGTATATTAACTTTCAAGAAAAAAGTTCAGTGCATTATCATCCAATAACCTCAAAGTACAGTGTATCAACGTCCAAAAACTCTATTAATAATAACTATAAAATAGCAATAATAATATTATTAATAACTATAAAATTAATAATAATATTAACAATAAAATTAATAAAAAATTGAAAGGGGCGGCTGCACCTTGAATGCGACCTACCAAAGGAACAGCTGCACCCATATTGCGGTCGGGCCGCATCCAGCACGCGGCCGCCCCATGTTTCGGTTGCGATTTGGATGCGGCTGGACCACTTTCAAACTTTTTTTCGCATTCAAAACATCAAATTCAATTTATTAACATCAAATTACGCATATTCACATTCGCAAACACAGTAAATACAACTACAAAACAAATAAATTAAAATTTAAAACACAAACTTTAAAGAGAAAGTTACGAGGAGAGAGAGAGAGTTGAGAGAAACTTGAGAATGAAAGGACAAAGTTGGAAATTTTTTACAAACAAGGGGCGACATAAATAAAAGGCAGGCGACGAATAATAAACAAGTTTATTTATACACCAAATTGTCTAAACGACAATGTAGACAGTTATACATTTACACTTACATATTTTCCTATCATACCAAACAAAAGTATGCACTATACAACTTTAAACATATATATGATGCAAACAACATAGATAACACAGTTAAACACATACGTATGTACATGCATATAATTACAACCCAGAGGTGAAAGGCACTCCGGTGGCAGGGATCCAATTATCCCCTACCAAAAATTCTTGCACAGAGAACTTTTGGGCCTCTGCCGAGCCCGTTATAATATGGTATCCAGGCCATTTGACCCGACGACTAGTATCAGCCCCTGGTCCATTATTCGTGTACTCCCCATAATAGAGGGTTTTTATTCCAAAGTCCCCGTCCCACGGGGCCCACCCAGCGGGGTCCACCAACCCACCAATGGTGGACTTCATGACCACTGTCCTTGAGTATTGCTGCCATGGCCGGCCCAGGTAGGTTCGGACTGAGCCTAGGGCTGATTTCAGGTCTGGGGCGGCGTCGATGACCGAGTTGTGGATCACAATCCCGGTGTTCTCGTTTGGATCGGACCGAGCCTGGGCCGTGATGGTGTTGGCCTGGTTGGGCATGGGCCTTCGGGCGTGGATTTTGCAGCCCTGAAAAACTGTGGCAGCGTTGCCAAATATGAAGTCGACTGTTCCATAGATGTCGCAGTCTCTGTAGAACTGGCGCTTGGAGTAGACATAAAGGGTGTCTTGGTAGCCCTTGAAGCTGCATTGGTAAAAGACTGATAGGTCGGACCCGGACCGAAAGGCGACTGCTTGGTGCTTTTGGGGTCCAGCCGTGTTCTCAAATGTTATGCCCTTGGCTATGAACCCATCACCGGAGACACCTGTTTTTGTACAACGTAACGTAAATTTTATATTGATGGATTCCTTCCATGATAATAAATATGGAAAAAGGTTACATAAGCACCGAACTAGACGAAAAGAAGGTCTAGCTAGCCATGAAAATAGACCTCAAGGAATCTTCAAATGCATCACAATATTCTTGAAAAATTGTGGCCGTCAAGAATTAAATCCTAACAGAAAAAATAAACCTCCAACTTTTATACCAAATGCATCACAATATTTATGAAAAAATTGTGGCCGTCAAGAATTAAATTCTAACAGAAAAAATAAACCTCCAACTTTTATACCACTAATGCAGGCATGGAGCTATTGTTTTCGTAAATAAGGCTCAAGCATGATTATGATATAATATTGACTAAAAAGGTAGGTAGAATGACCCATGCATACGTACACACGAATTAGTTGTCAAAGATACATACAAACAATATATATGATTTCTTTCATTTACTTTTATTTTGTTTTCCTTATCACCAAAATAAATGGAAGGATTCTTATATATGACAAATCCTTTTCAATGTTTTTGCGTGGACGAATGTAGCAAATTATTCAATCTCATGTATGGTTAGGTTTATAAATTAAATATCACGCATTCTTTTTTTATTCACGTATTCTTGCAAGCTACAATGTGTCTAAATAATTAAGGAATTATATGAAAATGATATGAGTTTTGGAGCAAGATTCGTAATTATCCTGCTCTATTGTTATATTATTATGTATTAAACCGAAATAAAATGATATGATTGAATTCTATTACTATAATATCACATATAAAGTTATATTTTTATCCATTATTTTTTATATTTCATAAAAAATGCCTAATATACCTAGTTGATGATGTTAATTTGATTATGGTATCATTTGTGTGGCAGTGACATGCATCCAAATTAAATTTCTTATAGTTGATAACTAATATTACGTATCATTGCCCTTATACGAAAATTAATGTCTTAGGATAAATGGTAAAACCCTTGAGAAATGTCTTAGAGTAACACACATATCATTACTCTTATACGAAAATGGTGAAGTTGGTTGGATTGCTAGTCTCCGTAAATTAGACCTGTTAATTTGGACACGCGGGTCATATATAAATTAAGTGTATATTGGATTTAGCTAGGTTAAATATAAGTCGGGTACACTTGTCAATTAGGTCCAATTTTCCATGATGCTTTTTATCTTACTCCGACTTCATTTTTTAAATCAAACAAAAAAATAAGTCATCTTCAATTTTTTTTCCTTGCCATCTCATTACCAAGAACCAAATGTAGCCTTAAAGACAAATTGGACAAATATTTGTTAGATTATAAAACCATTTCTGGGACTACGACTATTAGCTTAAGTTTTTGGTTGAGATGGTTCAACATGGTATCAGAGTCAGACCTGAGCAAGAGGTCTCAAGTTCGAATCTCAGCACCCCCATATACATTTGCGCAAGGTAAAGAGGGTCTGTGCAGCATTCATGCTTTAAGCCCAAAGGGCATTCGCGTGGGTAGGCGTGTTAGACTATAAAATCACTTTTGATGCTACAACCATCAATTTAAGCTTTTGGTTGAGATACTTCCACGGTATTACCCACAACTATGGGATTGATGTTAATTAGTCCCTTGAAATGAAACCTAGGTGCTGGTGAGGGATGAGATCACATACCAAAAGTTGCTGATCTGAAGGTGGTATATCCATCATGGACGTTCTTATCACTAGTCACAATTGTAGCATCAATTCCATCTCCAATTAGCATCAAATTGACCATCTTATTCGTGACAACAACATTTTCCTTGTAAATGCCTTCTTTTACAAAGATGATGAATCGTTTTGTTCCACTTCTTAGCTTCGTTGAAGCTTCTAAGGCTTCAGAAATGGTATTATAATCCCCGGTACCATCCTTAGCCACCACCACATCAGCCTTTGTGGTTGATGTGGTCGATTGCAGCAACTTCCTATCAGCCATGGATACCCATGTTGGGTATCCATAGGTTGATAGTAACCGTCGATTTCCTGTACTGGGACCCCCAATCGATGGTGGTGATGAAGGGTTAACAATGGGAGGAGAGTATGCTTTGTTTATGGCAAGTGCATTGGTGAGCAATTTGGAGAAGTTGGCCAAGATGGATGGAAAGGATTGTAAGTAGGAGGTGGTTAAGTTGAAGTCCTTGAACCCATTTTGGCATGTTTCAAGGTTGGTAATGGTTGCACTCAAGTAGGTTTGGACATCATCTTTTGTAGGAGGGTTGTTTGGGGGATAATCAAATGGCGAGATTAGTGTTTGGTTAAGTTGACCAAGATTCTCCTCATAAAGCTCTAAACAATCCTCCCAAGCCATCCTGACTCGCTCATCCAGCGAGTCAGGGTCCAGCGATATGACTGTCCTATGAGCTTTATAGGCCTGCTCAAGGGTCACCCTCAGCGTCGTATCACGAAATGAGTCATCATTTGAGGCTAGAAGCTTGCTAGCCTCAACATAATGAGTACATGTGATGGGGTGTGGGGTTTGGTCACAAGACAAAACTTGTGCATGAACCACCACAAATACATTGAAAGCTAGAAGGCAAACTAGAAAGACTTGCTTATCCATGACCATGAAAACTAAACTAACTAATAATGACAATTAAGTAATCCTAATTTGGTTTGTGAAATTGTGCCATGTATGGTGTGCATTTATAGAGGGGGTGTTGTAGTTGATTATTGTGTGGTTAGGAACTCCCCAAAGTCTAGCAAAGTTTATTGTTTAGAGGGGTGTTTACATGTAACAAGAAGGAAACGACCAAGACTATGATGTTTCATGTATGCTTACAAAGGATAAGACATACATCTGGCAAATTTATTTTTCTTTTCCAACCTAAGTATCTAAATTTACCCAACCCTAACAATTTTTTTTTTAAAAAAAACCTAATGTATGATCATAATTTTTTAGTCATAATTTTAAATTTGAACCGAATAATACTTTTCTTTGTTTTTTTTAATATGATTGAATTATGACCCTAATTTAAGCTTGTGTGTTTTCCAATCATAAATTTGATTTGAATTTCGTATCCACTTTTTAACTGAATTGAATTTGATCTAACCGGCCCTAAAATAAAAAAGCGTGCATAAAATTATTAGACAATTGCAAGTCTATCTAAACTAAACAATCCAACATGCATAAATACTTATATTTTTCTTAATTTATCCTCTGAAACCCTATTTTTATTTATATCAATGGATTTAAAAATATGTGTGGCTCATGTTTTGGTCCATTCTAGAGGTGGTAGTTATATGGCAAAAAAACAAAGGTTACTATATTTGAAATACCTTGACTATTTGTTCTACATGAGTACAAGTGTGCAAGTAAGTTGACATACAAGGATGTTCTTTTGAGTGGATCCAAAACCAATCGGGTGGTGGATGGGGATCAGGGAGCTGATTCTAACAGTGACCACACTCATAGCAACCCGATTGGATCCTTTGATGGTGGGACTGAGTGTGAATTACTTGTTGATCTTGAGAATTCCATCCTTGAGGCTTCAAAGGCTAAAGTTAGGAGTAAGAGAAAACAGAACATGGTGATGAAATCTAAATGGCAGCTTGTCAAAGAAGCAACTTGTAGGGTTGTTTATGGCGAAAAGAATGGTCATACGGTTAGGATAACTGGGCGTGTGAGCATCTTGGAAGAAGACAATCTTGATGACATTGATGCTGAGATAGACCGAAGGGCTGTGATTATTGCTATGCTATAGGCGCGCGAGTCCTCAATGACGCACCAAATTGAAGTTATTGATCTTTTAACATCGTGATTGAGATGTGAAGGTTTTTTTTTTTGTTGTTGTGGGCGCAATAGCCCTTACCGATTGCTTATGTTTAGCAGTGTTTGGTTGTAGCATTTATCTTTAGGAATTGGTTGTTTGTTATTTTATAATGCAATTTTGATGTATTTTATGAACTTTTAAAATTGTTGATTTTCAATAATCGAAAAAAAGTCGACAATACGCCAAGGCGGGGGCGTACCGTCGCTCGGTTGTTGCCTTTGTTC
This sequence comes from Portulaca oleracea, assembly GCA_029582165.1. Classification (NCBI taxonomy): domain Eukaryota; kingdom Viridiplantae; phylum Streptophyta; class Magnoliopsida; order Caryophyllales; family Portulacaceae; genus Portulaca; species Portulaca oleracea. The sequence continues at coordinate 5,337,367 of CM055871.1, forward strand.
CTTCCTGTTTTTTCTTTTTAAATGGGTTATCGTGTTTTAATATTTCAAAGTCTATGTATACTTTTTTTTTTATTTTTTTATTTTTAAACTTTTTTTGGATTTTTGACAATAATTTTTTTATATTTTTTTCTTTCTATTGAATATTGAATATAATTATTTTTAATATTTAATATGTAGTTTACGAGCATTATGTTTTCTTGGTATTTTTTTCTGTAAAGGTATTATGAGTATCGCATTGTATTTTGTAAATATTTTTTTGAAGTTTATGAGCATTATAGTAGAGTTTAAGAACATTGGATGGTTTGTTTTATGAACATTGTATTATTATTTCTATGAGCATTACTATAGAGTTTTATGGGCATTGCATGATTTGTTTTATGAACGTTGTATTATTGTTGTTACGAGCATTACCATACAGTTTATAAGCTTTTTTTTTTTTTCTTGAGTGCTATAAGCATTGTTGTATAACTATTTTATTTTTAAAAAAATTATGTTCTATATTTATGAATTTTATGTTCATTATATAAAATTACGATAGATTGATAATCTTTATTAAAAAGATGGAGATCCGCCGCTGAGTGCATGTATTAGAAATTCACGAAGGGGGCAATAAAAGGCTTTGTTCAAAATGTTCCCTTCAATTTTCTTTTTCTTAATTTTGAACCATCACTCAGTAGGCAATAATAAATGTTACGTCAGAGTTCCTAGAAGTCTAAGCAACCTGAACTTATTGGTGTAAGGTCCTGTTTTTTTCTGCGATTGGCAAACTGCGGTGCCACAATTTACCGCAGTTTGTCACAACCCACCATATTTTACCGCAAATCATTACTTTTTTCTCTCACAATTCCAATAACCTACTACAATTCCACCACACCCACCACAATTCCACCACACCTCACCACACCACACATCTCCATCCCAATTTGTTTATCATCCCAATTAATTTGATAAAACCAATACACTTTGGAATTGGAGTGAAAATTTTGAACATTACCCAAATTACTCCTATATTTATTGATACAATAAATGTTGGGATTGCAAAAAGTTATAAATAAAGTTATTAATTAAGGGCAAAAATAGAATTATAATCATTGAAATTATAAAAATGACAAACAAATTGGGACAAAGAAATTAATTATTTTGACAAATATTTTGGGATGGAGGTAGTAGCTTATTGCAACATATACCATGATATATATTATATTCTCTTCATCTTTGTCTTTTCCTTTTGTTTATAAGGTCGCCATACATGCATTTCCTGTATACATGTAATATATGTGTCATGTGTGTGTATATATTGTGGAATTGATCCAAAAAAAATATATAAGTATAGGATAATTTCCTGCTCAACCTAATCAATATTAATGCTAGTCCAACCTGCTTGATTAATTTCCAATATTTAATTTGATAACTCGATAATATATAGACTAGCTAAGTTGGGGCTATTTGCATTTTGTAACCCAAAGTATAGATGTATTTATTTTTTGGACAGTTGGTTTTGATTGTTTCTTTTTGGCACCCTAAAGTTTGGGTTGAATAAAAAAAAATCTTAAAGTTTGTAGGTTGAAAAAAAAATCTGTGTACTATTTTTCTTTTTCTTCTCATATTTGAATTTATCTCCCAATTTAGGCCCTGTTCTTTTCTGCGGTTTGGCAAACTGCGGTGTCACAGTCTACCGCAGTTTGCCACAACCCACCATATTTTACCGCAAATCATTACTTTTCTCTCTCACAATTCCAATAACCTACCACAATTCCACCATACCCACCACAATTCCACCACACCTCATCACACCATTCCGCAAAATACCGCATAAAAGAACAGGGTCTTAGTGTCAAACTTCAGGATTAAAGTTAAAACTAATATTAAAGATGTAATACATCTCTCTTATTCATGTCAGAACTACTTAGACTCTGGGTACTTCAGGCTCTAATTAGTTCCAACATGAATAAGAGAGGTGTAATATAGCTTCAATATCAATTTTAACCTTACTTCTAAAGTTTGGCGCTAATCGAGAGATAAATTCAAACATGGGAAGAAAAAGAAAAACAGTACACGAGTCTTCCTTCCAACGTATAAACTTTAAGGTTTTTTTCTATTCAACCCATAAACTTTAGAGTTCCAAAAATAAACAATGAAAATCAAGGGTTCAAAAATAAATCCCCTATACTTCAGGGTCCAAAATGCAAAAATAACTCAGCTAAGGTGTGCTATAATTCATTTACACTGTTTGGAGTGGGTATTGAATGTATTGATGTTTTTTTAACAAGGATATATAATGGATAGACAAACACTGAATTCAAATTAATTATTTGGGCATGATATGGCAAGCAAATCTGCATGTCATGAGATGGCATTTCTTATACTTCTTGTGCACGTACTCTCCCTAATTCAAACCAATTTTGAGGTTATTTCTAGCTAACCTTGAATTGAAAAGTATTGATAACTGTAATTTATTATATGTTCCTGGAGTATGTGCTGCAAATATGGTTGTTGTTCACTTTTATTGTTCACTGATATCTACCCGTTGTTCACACTCAATATATAGCATAATTGTTTATCCATATTTACCCGTTGTTCACTCCCAATAACATAATTGTTACTCATATCTATTGGAAGCACGTACTCCATCTGCATTGAATATGTATAGATTAATCACTATATCAACAATTTGTTATTTTCTTTGGGTCAAATAAGGTTGAAAAAAATTTGTGCTTTGGGTCAAATTTGATTACATCGATAAAATTAATAATAATTTGTGCTTTGGGTCCAATTTGATTACATCGATAAAATTAATCCATAGGAAAATTTGGAGTAAAATTTAATTACAATTATTCAATTTTCTTGAGTCAAATGAGGTTGAAAAAATTGAACATTTGTACATTGAGCCAAAAGGCCCAAAACTATGTGTGAACAATAAAATAAAAGGAATACTATGTTTGAATTTCAAATGTTAAAAATTGGATGAAAATTTTATGATGGTGCTCGATTTTGCAAGTTCGATATATTTTTAAAACATTATCCCACAAGATAATTTGATGTAGTGTTTAATATTATTAGTGGTTCGTCGGCTCCTTTTTAAGAAGTTAACAAAAATGAGTTATGGTTTTTTAGGACATTGCATTTGATTCCACAGATTATTTCCTTTATGATAGTTAAAGAAATCACATTATTCCAATATGGTTGTGTAGTTGACAACAGTACTAAAAATATGTGTATTATCTATCGACCATTTTTTTTCAACCAATTTAAAATAGTTGGAAAAATGAACTATTTTAACAACCATTTCATATTTCAACTATTTTTAAAAAATTTTACTTGGGAAAAAGGGTTGAAAATTTCAACCACTTTTGCTAAGATGGTGAGAAATTTTGCCTACAATCCTTTTTCCTATTATTTGAAAATGGTTGGAAAAATTTTCCATCATTTTAGTAAAAGTGGTAGGAATTTCCAACCAATTTTCCCACCTAAAATTAGAAAAATAATTGAAAAATTAGAAAAATATGAAATGATTGCTACTTACTAAAACGATTGGCTTTTCCAACCGTTTTAATAGGTTGGAAAAAGTAGTCAGTAATACACATATTTTTAGCAGTGCAAGTATATATCACCAATTATTAATTAGTTAATGTTATTTCATATTGCGATAAATGTTTACTCAGTTTGTTTCATAAAACAAATCGATTGAAGATGAAGAGAACGTGGATCGGGAGTGAGATGTCTGTTTTTTTTTTTTTTTTTTTTTGGGCAAGGGAGATAGTAAACAGGAAAATAAAGACTAACCCAGCCTATTATGCGTAGCTGAACAACCAAGCTACAGACTAAACCTACCTGACCCTTCAAAACATACTGACTTTAACATTGGACTTACACATAACTCACCTACGTAAGACGATAAACTACCATCACAAACATAAGTATTAAAACAACATTTACGTCTTTTCAGACAACCTTAGACATCTCCTAAAAAAAGCTTGCGATCCTTCCTCTTAGTAGATACTCCAGGAATGTTGCTTACTCGCTTCTTTAAGCTCTTGCACTTGTGACCTTTGGCACCTCTACTTACAAAGGTCTGTCGTGGGTATCTTTTGAGCTTGTGTGTTCTCTCGAACCCTAACACAGGAGAGGGCTGAAGTTTCCTTGAGCAGGAAAATTCAACTTCCATGTCATTGTGACCTGTTTGAGAGGTTAAGTTGTTGTCCTTACCCTCCTTGCATGGTTCACAGCCAAGTTGCGATTGTGCATCTTGTACCAAAAGTTGTTGCTCGTGTCCTTATAGGATGCTGACAGAGAAGTGATCCTAACATAACGGTTGTGATGGGATCTTCCAAACAGCCATGTACGTAGCTTAGGCTAGCTGGATTGTAAACCTCCACTTATTTCCCTACAATGACCATTTCTTACATATGATGGGGTAATGGGAGATATTGGTTTGGTATTCCTTTCTTTGAAATTTTCATTTTTTTGGTGCACCCACAGATATCATCCCTTGAGTAGTTCATCTTTCTCGGAGATTTTGTTGGAATAAAAACAACCCCTATCATTCATACTTGACATAGTGTTTATCTGTGACTCGTGACACGAAGTCATTGAGTAATCAGACAGACTCTCCCCGGAGAGTTGTTCAAGCTCCTGCTCTTGGAAGCTACTCTCCATTCCTACCGATGACATAGAACAACAAAACATTCCATCTGCATCACATAACTCCTCATTGGTGTTTGTACTCTCAAAAAAAATCCTCATGATTCACTCTTTCCTCATCTTTCATCTGCGTTAAACATGACAACTGGTCACCTAACTCATCACACCCCATTGCAGGATCCCTTGTTTCCCTCTTGCAAGTCCCACCGCTCTTAGCCAACCTATGATCCTTAAAGTTCTATCCTATTGTCACTAGGAATTTGACCTTAGTTAGTTTATATATATATATATATATATATATATATATATATATATAGGTAAATATATTATTTATTAGAGAATTATTAGAGAAAGATAATAAAGAAAAATAAAGTGATCCTGCATAAACTTCAATCTAAAAGCATATAAAAGTTTGAAAAGTTTGGTAATTTATAGTATGAATACTTATTATATATATATATATATATGTTTTGTAAAATTTTCAAAAGTTTACACGTCTTCCCAAACCTTGTCAACCAATATTTATCAAAAATCAACTAACTTGAATCAACCTTACAAACTCCAAAAAAACGAATTAAATAAAATAATAAGAGTATAAAATAAACTTTCATATGGGTAAATTTATTAAGACTCTATTTTTTTATACGGCTGGTTGGTTGCGGTTCCACACCACACCACAACTTTACAATTTCCACCACAACCCACCACAATCTATCATTTCACTTTTTATTTATCTTTTTATTAAAAGTTACACCTTTTCATTTAAAATACCAAAAATTGGAAAATAAAAAATTTTACCCATTTTTTTGTACCTTTTTCAATTAAAAAAAAATCATCTTACTTTTTCCAACTACAATTTAAAATATATCAACTTACTTACAATTATTGTCATCGCAACCTTCCACATTCCACAGAAAAACTTTCCATAACCCACCACACTTTTCAAATTTTCACCACACTGCAACCAACCACAAAAAAGAGCAGGGCCTAAATGTCGTATGATTGAACAACACCCATAACAACGTTAGTACATGCAAACTAAAATAAAGGGCGAATAAATGAAATAATTAAACCATAAAATAAACTTTCAACTTGGAAGTATTAGCTAAGATGTCATTTGAATAGTACCTATCGTATTTTTGAATAGTAAAAATACATGTATAATTATTAATATTTGCTGATTATATAAAATGAAAACAAAATAATAAAATCTATAATGTAGCCCGTAAAATTTAATAAAATTACCTGCAATTGAAATAGTAAATGTGCATTCATGGTTTTTAATATTTAAAGATATATATATATATATATATATATATATCTTTATCTTTATATATATATATATATATATATATATATATATATATATATAACCTTTTTTTAAACTCTAACTTTTTCGATTTGCAATTGTTGCCCACACGCCCATACCCTCATACTCACTCTAACACACCATCTGACCCTCGTCAGTTAATCACTCTCTCCAACGCAATGTAATTTGAGATTGTAGTGCTATTCTGTAAGAGTTTATTAGAATTTTGATTACTTTTAGGATTGTACGTTTGACATTTGCGAGCTTTTAGTAGAAATTTCACATTTTTCATTGTTTAGTATGTTGCAAAAGTTGATTTCAAACACATGTGACTCAGACACGCCAAGGACCCATGGATCTATTGGACCTAGAGGAGTTGGGTATGGGTCCTTCTTAAAAAGATCTAAAGGATCTGGGTCCAGAAAATCAAGATAAGGATACATATTTAGATGGATCGTGTCCAAATACTACCCATTGTCATCCCTAACGTTGAAGCTCTCTAGGAGTGAAGAGGAAGAGAAGAGTGGTGTATGGATGAATGGGAAATTGAGAATTCATCCCCTTCTATAATATTATGGAGCATCAGCGCGCACTTTCCTCAAATAGGCTTTGAATCTTGATTCATGAGCATGATCTAAAGGATTAGCATCATGATTAAGGGGTCAACATTGATTGACCAAATCTGTCAATATCCAACCAAGATATGATTCCACGTGGATTATATTAAGGCTAAAATCATGAAGTTCAAAATTGTGAAGATTGGGGATTGACTAGGGATGGGCACGGGGGGGGGGGGGGGGGTTTAGGACGGGGAGTATACTCCTCGTGCCCGCCCTGCGCCCCATTCTTTGTCCTCGCTGTGGGCCGGGAAAATGGCTCCGTCCCCATCCTCGGGGGTCCCCTTCTCCCAACGAGTATCCAATGGGATTTAAAATATGGTTAAAATTTTTGATTAAATTCAGCACCGATTATATCTTCTCACTTGTCAACTCAGTTGCGTTAGCTATGCAAAAACCTCAAGTTCATGGAATCAAATTGGGTACTTCAGCTTCATATAAGAAATTGAAGCAGTTTAACCACTCGGTAGAATTTGACTTCAAATTTGAAAAAGATATTATCATCCTTCTTAAAATACTTTGCCGTTAAGTATAAACGTACACTTCAAATTATGAATGTGACATTAATAATTTTATGGGTAAATATGTAAATTTCATGTATAACGAGGACTAGTATATAAGCATGTGGGCAGGTTATTTTCCCAGACAGGTTAACGGGGACGAGGAAGTGGAAAATTTTATCCAAGTCCCCGCGCGGGTATTTAATATCCGTCCCCATTCCCATTGGGTGCAAGGATTTTTCCCCGAGCAGGTTGGGCACCAAGTGGAGACGGGGATTCCCCGTCCCGTTGCCATCCCTAGGATTAACACCGTCCATGTGGTACAGACGTGTCCCGTGTCACCTTGATCCTTACTTCAATGACTTTCTGGGCGTTGACACGGTTTGTGTCCGACCTTAGCCCAACCGAAAGTTTTTCCATTGACCTTCTTAGTCAACATTGTACTTATATTATTGAATTTCCAACTAAATGTAGTCCTTTAACTTTTGAAATACTCCAACAATTAATTCCTTCAAAACCTTAGTCACAACCATTTAAATTTTCGATTCACCATATCTCTACCCCTTCTAATTATTCAAGCCGAGTTCAGTGGTTGGAGATTTCAAAGTAGGTTTCGATCTAGGTGATTTTGTTGTGGTTACCTTAGAGCTTTGGATTGATTGACGAAGAAGAGTTGGGTGTCTTTTGTGTGGTTTCTTGTATATGACTTTGAGGGTCAACTGAGGTAACGAATTTGAGGGGAGTATGGGAGATTGACTCTAGGGAGGAAAGAAGAGAAAATAAGAGGGGGGGGGGGAAGGGAATATAAGAAAGAACAAGGAATAAGAGGAGCATAGGAAAGAAGAAGGAGGCGGAGGAGGAGGAGGAGGAGGAGGAGGATTTTAATAGGGTTTTAACTTAGTCCATTTACTTTTTAGGAGGGGGTCGGTTTAGGGTTTTGTGTTTAGGGAGATATTTAGAGAGTCCAAGGATTGTAGATTAAGTTGGTCAAAGCCGAAATATATGTTGTGTCATTTTAGTGGCCTTGAGATTGAAGACAACAACCAAGATGTCACCATTGGAGGGGTAGTTTGTTCCACGGGTTGAGAAGTTTAGATACTTAGGTTCTATTTTACAGAGTAATGGAGAAATTAGTGAAGATAATACACATCAAATTAAGGCTAATTGGAAAAGGTGGAGAGCAGCCTCCAGAGTTTTGTTTGATAGGAAAATTCATGTTAAGCTTATGGGCAAGGTGTACCGTAGTGTGATTAGATTGGCAATGTTATATGGGCAGAGTGTTGGACGACTAAGAAGATTCATTGCCATAGGCTGAATGTGGCGGAGATGAGGAATGGAGAGGTGGATATGTGGTTATTCTAGATTACATATGATTAGGAATGTCTTTCGAGCCAAACTAGGGGTAGCGTCTATTGACGATAAAGTTGAGAGAGTCTAGACTAAAATTGTTTGGGCCTACTTAGGAGAAGCGAGAATGTCTCTATTAGAAGGTGTGAATGGATTTGGATACCCTAAGGACGCGGGGACGTGAGATACTTAAAAAGACCACGAGAGAGGTGAATGGAGCAGATAATAAGCACCTAGGTTGATAGGAGGACATTGCACTAGAGATGAGAGTTTGGAAAGATAGAATCAAGGTGGTAGTGTAAGCTTTGTTGGTATATTGTAATTTGTCTTGGTTTGTTGTCTTGTGTCTTCTATTTATATATGTTGTCTGGGTATTTTTTGCTCCTGAGTTGTTTGAAGTGCATAAATTTGCATCTCTCAACTTATGCTCCACAAAGTCTTACTCTTTCGATTGTTTTTTCAAAAGTTTTAAGGTAAGTTTTTTTTTTTTTTTTTTTTTGTCTAAACTGGTTTTCATAATATTTGTTTCGAAAGTCATTTATGGGTTCGTATGAATCAATCACTTCACAAACTTTATTTAGTTCATGGAAAAAGACTGCCTACATCTTGATCATTTAAAATTTCGTTCAAACGTGTTACCCCTACAAGTTTGTTGTTGTTATTAAACATTAGGGGAGGGGGTGGGGTTTTCATCGATAGATTAAGTACTGAACCAGCAACAAGTTAAAAATTTATATTTGACTAAGACCCTGTTTTTTTGGATAGGTTGCACTAACCAATCCAAACCAATTTAAACTTATTCAAACATTACACAATTCCTTAAAAAAACATCCTCTCTAAAACATAATTACCCAAAAAAACAATTATAACTGATCCAATCTAATCTAATCCAATCCAATCCAATCCAATCTAATCCATCCAAACTTGATTTTAACCAATCCAAAGAACAATGATTACGTTAAATGACAATAAGTTAATTGAAAATTTTTGGTGATTTTTTTAACTTTTAGTCGGAACACTCATTTCTATACGATAAGTTAAAGTTTACCTTTTCGTTAAGTTAAAGTTTTGTAAATTATTTCACCGGCCACCCAAACACATACAGATGCTTAGATACCACTCTCTGCCATAGCTAAAAATCCTACCAAGCTCGAAGCATCGATCAACAATGGCGGCCTCCACTAACTTAACCAACCATGTTTCCGCCCTTTCTCTCTCATCTTCTCGCAACTCCCTCATCCCCTCTTCCCCTTCTTCATCTTCTCTGAAGCTCTTACCCAACAATTCTTCCCAGATTAGCTCCGAAAACCATGCTCTCAGATTCAATTCCTCCTCCATTTCCGGGTCTAAACTCAACCGAAGAAGGATGGCTATCATTCGAGCCACTTCAGAATCATCATCTTCGCCCTCATTCGGGGCTCGGTTAGAGGAGTCCGTGAAGAAGACTGTCACTGAGAATCCAGTTGTTGTTTACTCCAAAACTTGGTGCTCGTAAGTTTTTCCGTTGCGAAATTTGGTGCATTTTTGTATGATTTCTGTGGATTTGGGTTGTTTGATGAATTGGGGCTGGATTGGAAAATGTTGCATTGTTTGGGATTTGAAGAGGGTTTTTTTGGGTTTCTAATCTTATTTGAGTTTCTGTGTGTGTAGGTACTCATCTGAGGTGAAATCTCTGTTCAAAAAACTTGGTGTAGAGCCTTTAGTTATAGAGCTGGATGAATTGGGTATGTTTTTTCTAAGTTTTCACTGCATTTCTACTGAATTATCTCCATATTAATCTAGTGTTTGTGACTTGATTTAATGTTGACCCATGAGGATGAATCAACCCCCCTCCCCAAACAAAAAAAAAAAAAAAAGGAAAAGAAGAAAACTCATGAAAAGAGAAGAACTTGCTCCAATAGACCAAAAATTATGTCATCTAGTAATGCTCCTTGGAAGTGTAGCTTGGAATGAGCTCCTGAGGTGTCAATGATGGTGAAATGACCAGTTTAGATCCTGTTGTTTTTGCTTGTTGATGTTTCTTCTTCTTAACATGGTAGAACAAAAACTTGCATTTGAACAATATCTTGCTTTGGTTTCCTGGTGGTGATTGTGGATTCTTTGTGATGTGTAGAGAAATACATTTTTTCTTTCTGAATGGAAAAGTTACATTTCCACTTGCAAGCTACATTGAAGTGAAAAAACTAAGAATGTGAAACCCTAACATCCTTGGTTTGTGTTTAAGTGCTAACCAAATTAGCAACAATGTTTGGGAAAAGTTCCTTTCCATGAGGCTGGACCTAAACACGAAATGAATAGATCGGCATTTTCTATGAAATACGCGAATGTAGCAATGATTAGATGTCTTTCATGCAATCAGAACGAAAGATGATAGATGGCAAACTTCATCAAAGAAGATAATTCAAGGTGCCCAATGTCTTATTTTGTTTGATCATTGGTGATAGGATCCTTGCGCAACAGCAAAATCTTGAGGATCAAATGTTGAAACATGAAGGATTACAAGAGGTTTCATCTTGGTTTAGTTAGGAGGCATAGAAGAACTTGAGTAAAATGATTCATGCATTTGATTCTTATAGCTAAGGCCTTTTGGTGGGGTGATTTTTGCTCCGTGAATTTCCTTCCAAGTAGCCTTGTACATATTTCTCATTTGGGTTGTCTTATCCAAAAAAAAAAAAAGAATAAAAATGTGGAAACATGAAGGAATGATGGGGCAAACCCATTTTGTCTGTCAATATCCGAACTTTTGACCTATTTTCTTGAACTAAAACATGAAGGAAACATGAAGGAATGATGTGGAAACATAATTATAAATAAGAGTTTTTTGGCCCCAATAATCTCTACTTTTGCATCCTTGATTTGAATAGTCCAAACTTAACATTCTGTCCATCAATATCCGAACTTTTGACCTATTTTCTAGAACTAAACTTTTACCTATCTTAGGCACCATACTTTGGATTGTTGATTGCCCAAAATAGGGTAAAAGTTTAGTAATAGAAAATAGGTCAAAAGTTTGGATTATTGATGGACAAAAAGTCAGTTTGGATTGTTTCCAATCAAAGACTCAAAATTCAGGATTATTTGTGGCCAACACCCTCAAATGACTGGCTCAAATAAAATTATAGATGCTTCCAAGTACTGAAATATATTTGAAACTTTGAATTAGGAACTGAAGATTATGGTGGTGGCTTTAGGGCTTGTTATGTTTAGCTGATACTAGTATTGTGGGGCAAAACATTTGGTGCCTGTGACTTTTATCATGGGGAGTCTATCAAAGTGTTTGACTAGTTGCGTACACTTCAATGAAAATTTTCATGGGGCATGTTCTTTTCAACTTATCATAAGCATTCCATGTAATTAAGTAAAATCAGCGTATTGCTGCACATTTAATCCTTTCATCACAATTCGACAACTTTACTCTCTGATACTATAGACCAATTGAGCACGTTTAAGCAAGATCCAACATTAAGAACCGATAAGTACTAATCATAAATTGAAAAGAACATGAATTTTTTGGAGGATAGTAACTAGTAACTACCATACTGCAAAATCCTAACCTTTGATGGTTTGGGTCAAAGTTTATTGCTTATTATCATCAAGTTCTTATCTTGCTAATGTGTGCTGCTACTACAAATGTTCCCTCTTATGTATAGCATTATTAGCATCCAATGGACTAACCGTTATGGCCTTACCTATCACATGGATAATTCATATTGTTTGGAAACTCATAATAGTAAATTTCTGATATCATTGTCTCTTGATATTCTAGGTGCTCAAGGGCCTCAATTGCAGAAGGTGCTGGAGAGGCTAACAGGACAGTATACTGTTCCTAATGTTTTCATTGGTGAGTACCTCTGAAAAAAAATTATATAAATAAAAAAATTTACATCGAAAGTTCTTGTACATAATTCATGTTTTTGTTTGTCAAAATTAAGCATAGGAATTCTAAGCCTATGGTCTTTTTAGTTTGTATCTAGACTCTGTTTCGTTAGAGCTTCTTGTGCAATTTGTTCTTAAATATTTTCAACTCTGGGTCTCTTGTAAGTAGTCTCTCCGGTTTAGGGGAGTGGTCTTCTGTGTTGAAGCCATCTGTTATTAGAAATCGTACTTCTGCTCTTCTTTCTTTATTTTTTTTTTATAACAAACTGCGTAGCTATGTGGATGACCACTGTGGTGTTGTGCAATTAACATATGCTGCATCATTCATGTTGCAATTGTAACGGGGTATTGCATTCATATTGCAATGCAATACCATGCAGTAATTAATAGAAGAACATTGATACAGTTCTACTATAAATTAGATTGGATCACATCAACATATTATATCAAAATGTACGCAACCTATTCCCATCTGAATACTGTTTACGTATTAACTAACATGCCTTATCTTTGGTCATCGATGCTCAACTTGTGAACATGAATTGCATGAAATGATGTATTGCATAACAACCCCCAGTGTGGGTTCAAGGTGTTGGGAGATCTAAATGTAGGCAACCCTCCCTCTAGAGATTATCACTGCTCGCAGATAAACTTATTCCAGAAGACCTGTTATTTAGAACTAGATTGATGTCGTCTTTGCTGTCTGCTCTGTGAGTCCATTTTGACTGGATTAGTATTTTTTTTTCTTCCATCATTTGGAATGTTTCTAGTTTTTTTTTTTTTTTTTCTTTCCCTCCAATTCACTTACATTTCACATGCTTGTCTTCCCTTTCTGTGTTATGATCAGGAGGCAAACACATCGGTGGCTGTACTGGTAATTCTCCATTCCTTTTATTTTTTTAACAAGTTTTGGATCTTTTATTTAGCTTTTAATTTCCATTCGCAGTAATGGTTTGCAGTTTTTCCAAACCGATCTTGAAATCCCAGCTGTTGTCTACTGTTTCAGTCTTCTTTTCCACTCCTGGGCTGGAAAAATCCTGGCTTTGGTCAAATTCTTGTCAGATTAGTCACTCAATGTCAAAATTTAGGCATGTTAAATTGATGTTTGCAACCCTGTTTTCTCTGAACTGGGCTGGACGAATCAAATGTGCTTAAATTCTGATAAGAGTCGGGTTTGGACCATGGAAACAGGGAAAATGCTTGCCCAAGTTTGAGATCCGGATGAGGAATTCACGACTTTGTCTTGCTCAATGTTTGGATGCAGATACTGTGAAGCTTTACCGCAAGGGAGAACTCGACCCATTGCTTGTTGAAGCAAATGCCAAGAAAGCAGCTGAGAGTTAGCATATGGTGAAAGTGTCATACTAGGTGTCTGGCAGGTTAGCTTCCCTTTGCAAGATAAAACTGTCATGTCATCCCCTTCTGAAAACTGCAATTCTTTTTCCATTGTTGTAGATTTGTTTCTCAAATATCATTGTTACCGAGGATCTTCTAGTTATAAGTGGGTTCTGTAAAACACCTGTACACTGTGCCATGTTGCAAACAATCCTTCTATACATTTTTACAGTCATGTTCAGAAGATCCAGTCATCGTATATGGTCAATTGAACAAATTTCAGGAGCTGGTCATTTGCTTTTGGCGATTTGTTTCTTTGAGACATCGTTAAAGAGCTCTATTTCTTTTGAGACAGAGTTAAGCCCCGTTCTGTTCAACTTATTCTTTTCGGAATAACTTCTGTTAAGAAAAATAATCCAAATAAATGCTGCAAAATAAGCTCAATATGAAATAAGTTTAGTCAAAATAAGCTAAAGAGAACAAACCGTTATTATGTGTGGAAATTCTGTAACGTAGTGAGTAGGGATGCCCCTTAGGCCTTAGTTACATCATCAAGCTTAGTAGCTTACAGGAATTCGACAACATTTTGCCTATGCAAGTTATAAATGCGCCATTATGTACATTTCACAATATCTGTTGCTTTGACATTTTCGTGGTCTGCACTGCTAAATTTGAACATACGCCCTCCGTTTCTTACTATCTGTCACAATGGATGCGTGTAGTCAAACTTTATAAAATTTGACTACTAATTATTTAATGAGTAAAACGATCAAAGATCATTAGATTTGTCATGAAAAATACTTTTTTTTTATGAATACGTTTATGTAATATTTTCAAATTAGAAATTGGAGGTTAAGCTGATGCATTGGAGATGGTAAAACGTCAAAAGAAGAAACCAATATCGAGGAAGAGGAGTTACATCTTACCAAAAAAAAAATACTAAATTATACTTTTATGAAAGCACTTTTCATTACAAATCTACTGCTAGTAATTTCACATAATATATTATTATATATGTTCTGAAATTATAGTCTATTTTTAAACTTTGATTACACGTAAACCATACCGACCGAAAATATGAAACAGGAGCAATGCTTAACTAGGTAGCTGGAGATGCAGCGAATCTTTGTCTTAATCCTTTGAAGTAGGCCAACATCTCATTCTTGTCAGGGATGTTGTCTTTGATCTCTGGAACCTCCACGAATCGCATGCTCCATGCATGTAAACGAGGGAGGTTTTCGGGTTCGAGTAGCTTGAGTTCTGCTGCTTCTTGCATCAGTTCGAGCCAGCAACCAACCCACCCTAAGCATAGATCAGCAAGGCCTATTTGGTCTCCACCAAAGAATTTCTTGTCCCCCAGACCGTGTTCTTCTAGGGTTTTCAACACGTCTTGGGCTTCTCGAGCGAGCTTTTCTTGCTCTTCCCCTGTGGCTCGGAAGTATGAATAGAATACCGGGCTCTGCACCATTTGAAATGCTTGATTAGGATGTGAAGTAGCTTTAGAACAATGGCCCTGTTCGGCAATTAGCTATTAACCTGACAAAATTTGGTCCGACCCGAAAATCGATCTGAATTTGCCTCAAAGTTTTGAGTTGTGCACACAATTTTCAATCCCAAAACCCAACCCATACTGATCCCAACCCGAATTGAAAGGTCTAGTTGTTTGACTTAGACCCTATTTGGCAATCTACTATTACTAGTTATCTGTTGTTTGTTTAGATTAGCTGTTTTTTCTTAATCGCTAGTTATTTGGATTTACTATTTGACTTAGTTGTTTGACTTAGCCGGTAAATTTTCAGTTATGCTCATAGTAATGCTTTTAAGACCAAATAAGGCTTTTCACTTCATTCATACTTAGGGGAAGAGATCGTCGAAGAACAAATTTGGGGGTGAGCTATTACCTGTTTCGATTAGCTGTTAGCTGTCTAAATTCATCAATAAATAGGGGAAAAATTAGGAGGAAGGATAACTTGAGCAACAAAAAAAACTGACCTTGTCTTCCAAATACTTGATCCAAAATCTAGCCTGAGCCTTGTCATAAGGATCGCCCGAAAGCAGGGGTTTATGAGGCCACATCTCTTCAATGTACTCCAGAATAACGATCGATTCCGCGATCGATTTCCCGTTGTGAACGAGCACCGGTATCCTTTGATAAACCGGGTTATACCGTAAAAGATCATCGCTCTTATTCTGCAAGTCTTCTTCGGTGTAATCGTACTCGACCCCCTTGATTTTCAGAGCCCAGATGACTCTGTGACTGTACACACTGGACCAAGCACCCAGCACCCTCACTTCTTGCTTCATTTCTCTGCTCTCCCAAAATGTTGGTTTACAACTTCAGATGTTATTATTGGTGAAGAATTTGGTGGGGGAGTAATGTTTTGATATGATGTTAGAAAAGTTTTTGCATTATTATTGTGTTCTAAAGTCAGTGGTTTCTTTTTGACTATTTTGGTGACATGGATACATCAAGGGGAAAGACTTCTTCAAACAGGCTTTTGTTTTTTGCATTTGGTAGGAATATATTTGGTCTAAGCTTTGACATTGACCGATTTAACTGGATTTTGGTTTTTTTTTTTTTTTTTTTTTGTCCACTGAACATGTTGAAAAGTTCACAAAGTTGCAAAGAGAGAAAGTAATAACACTATAACAACTATAAAACCAACTGAGGATGTCAAAGCATAGACAACTTTTAACACAACAAAATAGAGTTAATTCTTTGTATTGTTCTTCCTTTCAGGTCGATATTTCTTTTTGAGCAACTTGTCTTCAGGATCCTCACAAATGAAGCTTATATCGCAATCAAATTTTGTTGTTCAACGCGCCATCTCGTTCCAACCATCTTGAGAAACCTTTGAGGATTTCTGTAACACGAGTCATGACAGTAGACTTTTTATTCCTTTTTTGCAACACATACTCTCACTAGTAACGGCCCCAGAAGTTAGCTTGACTAACATGATGTCATTTAGATGTTGACAAGATGTTATGTTTTTTTCTTAATTCTAACTCTAACTTTTGAAGCCTTAAAAATGAATTCGCTAGCATTAAGAGGCAAGTCAAAAACCAAACTTTATAATATTAGGAACCTGGTTAAAATCGTTCACTAATTACATTTAATTGCCTTATATGATTATATAAGTTATATTCATTCATTAATAACTGCTTCTAGATTTTAGGAACCCTATAGTTATTTATCAAGCCAAGTTTATATTCTTAAATTTATTTAGGATTCTGATTTCAACTCAAGGCTTCCCGATGGTTAAATTGAACTATGGTAACATGTATGCCTAATGGTCTGCCTGGGAGGAGGGTTAAGGAGGGTGCTTACTCCTCCTTATCCCTATTTGAGAATGGAGTGAGAGAGGGTAAGGGAGAGTAAAAGGGACTGAAATTTACCCCCTTTACCCCCTCTAACTCTTATTTTTCTTACACTCCAATTTGGGGTATAAGGAAGAGAGTTTAATTAAATTATAGCATACATAAAATAGAAAATGACCATATCACCCTTAAGCCTAATTGAATCATAACACACACATTCATCTCTCTCCAACTCTCTCTCTCTCTCTCTCTCTCTCTCTCTCTCTCTCTCTCTCTCTCTCTCTCTCTCTCTCTCTCTTTGTTTCCAACCACTTTTGCTAAAATGATTGGAAATTTTTCCTACCATCCTTTTTTCCTACTATTTGAAATTGGTTGGAAAAATGGTCGGATTTCCAACCGTTTTTCCAACTAATTTTCAATAGTAGGAAAAAAGATGGTAGGAAAAAAAATTCTCAACTATTTTAGTAAAAGTGGTTGGAATTTCCAACCCTTTTTCCCACGTAAAATTTTTAAAAATAGTTGAAATATGAAATGGTTGCTAAATTGGTTGGTTTTTCCAACCATTTTAAATTGGTTGGAAAAAAGTGGTTGGTAATACACATATTTTTAGTTGTGATATAGATATACAATTGTTAGAAGTTACTTTGAGAATGTGAAATGACAAATAAATAGGGTGTAAAATAATTAGTTAAGTGGACAAATAAATAAGTATCATGGGAGTATATTAATATTGATTGCTAAAATGATAAAATTATAAACCACCAAATTCGTTAATCATTAAAAGTTCATATAGTAATCAATCTACTATTGAATTATTGATCACCAAATGTGATCCATGCATGTACCTTGGGCTTTATATATGCATTCAATATAATTTGAGACATTGTTATAAAAAAAATATTTTTTAAGTCATAACAAAAATAATAAAATACAAATTCTAGGATAAGGTTATCAGGGATGAGTAATACTTTATTCAAGATTGAGTAATTTTTATTAGAGTTATTTTAATTAAATTATAAGTCATCTTCTCTCAAAAAAAAAAATATAAGTCATCCTTATATTTGTAAAGTATCATTTTAACAAGTTTATACACTAAATGTTGATTGGGGCTTGCTTTAGTAGCAAACTTTTCATCCTTCTATCCCCTCCATCTAAGGTTCGATTCCTGGGGGAGCATTCCTGTTTATCAGAATGCGGGAGTGTGTTGAATGGAAGGTGTGGACCCTGTATAGAACATTGACGTCCCCTACCCTATCCATTATGAAATCATTGAGTTAGTGTACCCCTGAAATAGAGAACCCAACGTATTGGATTATTACCCGTTAAAAAAAAAAAAAAAAAAAAAAAACTTGTACACTAAAAATGGACATAAATCCTCCAGCACTACAGTTTTGTCCCCTAAGGAACCACATTCCCACACATACGGAATGCATAATTATTTTATACATATACAACACACGTTTAAAAAAAGAAAAAAAAAATTAATGCTAACATATACTAGTATTACATAGATAAAAACATTCATAGATATTATTATAGTTCTTTTACTACATCCAACACCTTATCTTACACTAATCCCATTACTTTTATTTTTCCCATTGCCATTAACAATACTCCTAATATCTGGACATCATTTTACTTTCTTACTGTTTCTTCCCTGTAATTTTGCCATTGACATTAACACTTCCACCGACTCCACCGCCACCAACAGCTCCCCCACTTACACCACCCCGAACTCCTCCTTTAGTGTCATCTTCGATTCTAGTGCCAACGTCACCACACCCTCCACCACCTGCACTAACACCACCTCCTGCTCCACCACCACTTACAATTCCTCCTCCAATACTACCACCACCCTCAACATTTCCACCAATACCACCACTTCCTCCGAGGCCACCACCGACTCTACCTCCCACGCTACCTCCACCCCCGACTCCACCACCACCACTACCTCCAACACTTCCACCAGCTTCACCGCCTCCAACAGCTCCATCCCTTACACCACCCCCAACTCCACCGCCTTCTTTAGCGCCAGCTCCAATTTCAGTGCCAATGCTAGCACTACCTCCACCACCTGCACTAACACCACTTCCTGCTCCACCACCACCTACCATTCCTCCTCCAACACTACCACCAGCCCCTATGACACCACCAACTCCACCACCACCGATAACTCCTCCTCCGCCAGTCCCTGTACTTCCACCAGCACCACCACTTCCTCCGAGGCCACCACTGACTCTACCTCCTACACTACCTCCACTTCCGACTCCTGCACTGCCTCCACCACCACCACCACTACCTCCAACACTTCCACCAGCTTCGCCGCCTCCAACAACTCCACCACTTACACCACCCCCAACTCCAGCGCTTCCTTTAGCGCCACCTCCAATTCCAGTACCGATGCCACCACTACCTCCACCACCTGCACTGACACCACCTCCTACTCCACCACCGCCTACAATTCCTCCGCCAATACTACCACCACTCCCAACACTCCCACCAACACCACCACTTCCTCCGAGGCCACCACCGACTCTACCCCCTGCACTACCTCCACCTCCGACTCCTACAATGCCTCCACCACCACCACTACCTCCAACACTTCCAACAGCTCCACCACTTACACCACCCCCAACTCCACCACTTCCTTTAGCGCCACTTCCAATTCCAGTGTCGATGCCACCACTACCTCCACCACCTGCACTGACACCACTTCCTACTCCACCGCCGCCTACAATTCCTCCGCCAATACTACCACCACTCCCAACACTCCCACCAACACCACCACTTTCTCCGAGGCCACCACCGACTCTACCTCCTACATTACCTCCACTTCCGACTCCTGCACTGCCTCCACCACCACCACTACCTCCAACACTTCCACCAGCTTCGCCGCCTCCAACAGCTCCACCCCTTACACCACCCCCAACTCCACCGCTTCCTATAGCGCCACCTCCAATTCCAATGTCGATGCCACCACTACCTCCACCACCTCCTACTCCACCGCCGCCTACAATTCCTCCGCCAATACTACCACCACTCCCAACACTTCCACCAACACCACCACTTCCTCCGAGGCCACCACCGGCTCTACCTCCTACACTACCTCCACCTCCGACTCCTGCACTGCCTCCACCACCACCACTACCTCCAACACTTCCACCAGCTTTACCGCCTCCAACAGCTCCACCACTTACACCACCCCCAACTCCACCGCTTCCTTTAGCGCCACCTCCAATTCCGGTGCCGATGCCACCACTACCTCCACCACCTGCACTGACACCACCTCCTACTCCACCGCCGCCTACAATTCCTCCGCCAATACTGCCACCACTCCCAACACTCCCACCAACACCACCACTTCCTCCGAGGCCACCACCGACTCTACCTCTCGCACTACCTCCACCCCCGACTCCTATACTGCCTCCACCACCACCACCACTACCTCCAACACTTCCACCAGCTTCACCCCCTCCAACTGCTCCACCCCTTACACCACCCCTAACTCCACCACTTCCTTTAGCGCCACCTCCAATTCCAGTACCGATGCCACCACTACCTCCACCACCTGCACTGACACCACCTCTTACTCCACCACCGCCTACAATTCCTCCGCCAATACTACCACCACTCCCAACACTCCCACCAACACCACCACTTCCTCCGAGGCCACCACCGACTCTACCTCCCACACTACCTCCACCTCCGACTCCTACACTGCCTCCACCACTTCCACCAGCTTCACCCCCTCCAACAGCTCCACCACTTACACCACCCCTAACTCCATCGCCTCCTTTAGCTCCACTCCCTCCAACACCGATTCCAACTCCACCTCCGACACTGGCTCCACCACCAGCATGGCCTTCAATGCCTCCCAATCCACCATAGCCACCTTTAGCTTTACCATAACATGTAGACCGAATGCAATCTCCAACACTTCCACCAACTTGAGGACCTCTAACAGGTCTACCACTTCTATCGCCCTTGACTCGACCACCTTCCGTAGCTCCACCTCCAACTCCTGTACCAATACCAGTGCTGCCTTCGCCGCCCATTATTCCTCCACTAGCACTCCCACTAATATTTCCACCACCTCGAGTTCCTCCACTAACACTACCGCCACTTCCTACAACTCCACCTACGCCGCCACCTCCTGCAGCACCTTCAACACCACTCCGTCCAACACCACCTCCAACTCTACCTCCTCCACTACCTCCAACTCCGACTCCACCTTCTACACGGCCAATGCCACTGTGTCCTCCAAAGCTTCCCTTGACACCAAAACCACCTCTAGCTTTGCCATAACATCTAAATCTAATACAATCTCCTGCACTACCACTGCTACCTTTTCCATTTTGTCCACCACCGACATCTCCACCGACTCTACCTGCAGCACCACCAGCACCCACACCATCATTAACATCACCTTTAAGACCTCCATGGGTGTCAACATTGCCTCCAACACTCTTAACACCAACTCCACCTCTAAACAACATAAAAAGAAGTGCATATAGTACTCCAATGCATGCTAAAGATCGTTGCATATCCTAGATTAAGAAAGCCACACTGATTATACACAACTATTTCTGATATATATCTCTTTTATGTTCCTTTTTTAAAGTTTTCTTCTTGTTTTGGGTTGTTGATAATAAGTAACAAGCCAGGATATCCTATTTATAGCAAGAGGGAGATGAACATGGGTGATAAGCATGCTTGTTTATGTGTAAAGTTTGCATGAGTAGGTGTCAAGCCTTGAAGTTCATGGTTAAACTAAAAAATATTATCAACCATGGTTAGTGCTCTTCAGCACTAACTTGTAGTGGCTAATCTTTTTCATTGGTAATGTTACGGCTACCATGTGTCCCTTGATCAACTAGTGGTAGCACGAATGACGAAAATACTAGGTTTAGAATTATGGAGAGTCGGTAACTTTGTCAGAAAATACAGCAATTATTTCATCAGTTACCGAATAGTTAGCCAATACTTGTTGCTACCCATTTGACCGGTTGGCCCTGTCAAATTCACGGGTAAAAAGTAGTTGGGTAAAAGTTAAATTTTAGTAATATTTGGTAATTTTTGGTAACTTTTGACAAATTTACGTAAATATAACAAAATTAATTTATTTTTTTAACTTTGGTAAATTTTGGTAAGTTTTAATAAATTCTGGTAAATTTAGGTAAAAATTGGTAACTTTTAGTAAGTTAAACTTACCCTTGAATTTGTCAAATTTACCAAAATTATACTAAAATCATACCCTTTCCATCTCTATTTATTTATCACTTATGAAAGTGAAAATTCTATGTGAATGAACTTTTTTTCCATTATGATAGTTGAAAATTTCATAATCATACATTTATCAAAAAATAAATTATACCCGTGAAAAATTTATGTTTTATTGAATGCAGTAAACTTTTGTAGCAAGTTAATTGTTTTAATTAATATACATTGATTTTGATTTTATGGTAGAACAGAATCAATGGTACGTCCACATTTCAACTATAATAGTTGAAAAAAAAACAATTAAGGTAAAATCTTCTATTAATATTAAATTTTGTAAAAGATTGTATCTCAACAAATATGATTACTCATTATAACAAGTCATTGTATCAATACATATTAATTTTAGTTTTCTTAAAGATAAAACCTAAGGATACCATAACTGGAAAAAAAAATCAACTGTAATAGAATCTCCCAAACATTTAGAGAAAGAAGCTAGGGCTTATATTGAAACTAGAGTTGGGGATTATAAAGTTAACTATTAAAGAAAAAAAAAACTAGTAAAAATTACCTTAAGAATGTAAAATGACAACTAATCAAAGATTTTTAAAAAAATAGTTAAATTAACATATAAACAACTAAGAGAGTATTTATCATCTCATATTAGCCCGTACAAATTTTATTTTTGTCAATTTTAATGAAAAATATGTAGTCTCTCCCCTCACCCCAACCCCTCCCACACACACCCCTCACCTTCTTCGCTATGGGGTTAACATTTGTAATTTTGACTACTAATTATTTAGTATAGATAATTATTTAAAATATAGAATTAACATCAATAGATTTGTTGTGAACAGTATTTTCACATGAATATATTTATGTAATATTTTCCCATATATTGTATTACATATTGAAGATTAAATGGTGCATTGACGGCCATGATCATAAAGAAAGAATGACAAATATTAAGGGCAAAGAGGGAGTAGTTAAAGTTAGAGTAAATTTATTAATGAATGTAATTTGTCTATTTTGACTAGCTATTTCTTATATTTTTCTATTTTTTTAAGATTAATGTTTAAAAAATGTTTCATGGACTAGATGTGCTTATCGTTTCTTGTTTGGGGCCAATATCTACAATGGAGTTCATCCAACATTAAACAAAATCAAATCTAAATAGTAAAATTATGACACCGATCAAACTCGAATGAACAAAATGTTAAATTGAATCGCACCAATCTTTATTGGAAACTATGGTCATGTTTGGCAAAAGAGTTTTTCAGGCCAAAAAGAGTTTTTTGAGGTTAATTAGCTATTTTGACCAAGTCAAAACAATTAATATAGTGTTTGATAAACAGTTTTTTGAGTTAGCAATTTGAACTCAAAAACCTGTTTTCGAAAACACTATTTCAAATATCTTTTTAATTAACATTAAGTGTTTCTGAAAATTATTCATTTACTCAAAAATTTATGAAAATTACGTTGTTTACAAATATATCTTTTTTATATCATAAATTTATAGCTAATCCTATATATTTGTAAATTAAATTGGAAAAACGTTACATAATTGACTTCTATAACTATCATAATATATAAAATGTATAAAATCACACTTCTATCTATAATTTTTAAAATTTACAAAAAGACGTCTAAAATATGCCCAACGGATGAGGTTCATTCGTTTGGGTGTCAATTTTAATTGTCGGCGTAGCCAACACATTCCAAGTTTCTTATAATTGATAATTAATAGTATTTGTCAAAAAAATTGAAGTTAAAAAGGATAATAAGTATTAATTTTATAAGGAACAAGACACTTAAGCAATGTCTTGCCCCAAGACACATATCATTACCCATATATATATCGAAAATGATAAATGTATATTTCAAGGCAATGGATAGCCACTTGGATACAACTTTCATGTGTTAAAGCTACGGTAGCTACCCTCATAATGGAGCTAGGGGTGAGCAAATATTCCGGGAATCCCGGTCCCGTCCCGCTCCCGGTCAAATCCCAGTCCCAAAATCCCGTTCCCGGTGGGAGCGGGACCGGGAGTGGGAATAAAATTGAAGTCCCGGTCATCAACGGGACCGGGAGTGGGACTTAACCTCATTTCCCGGTCCCGGTCCCGATTCTCGGTTTATATATATATATATATATATATATATATATATATATATATATAACAAATTAAGTGACTTCATGATGAATGATAAACTTATTTAATTTAATTTGTGTTCGTTCTTTATATTTATTTTATTTATTACTATTTCGAACTTAGCATATTTTATTTCCGGAAAGAAAATGTTTTATATATTGTGTAATTTTAATCCGGGAAAAAGTGACTATATAAACAAATCGACACCCATAAATGTGAAATTAAAGAAAATTAATTTGTATAATTTTTGTTTGTTTTTATGGAAATAAATCAAATAATGGGTGGAAAAATATTAGGAAACCGGGACTAAAAAATTCCCGGTTGATTTCCCGGTCCCGGTGGGTGCGGGAGCGGGAGAAAATCTTTGCTCCCGGTCACAACCGGGAGCGGGAGCGGGAGCAAAGTTTTGCTCCCGGTCACAACCGGGACCGGGACCGGGACCTCCAAAAATTACCGGGATCCCGGTCCCGCTCACCCCTAAATGGAGCAGCATCAAAACCACCCTTGTAATTAACTTAATTGAATTAACTATCGATTAGCTTATCCGGAGTTTAACTCCAACTGAAATATGTGCAGTGTAAACTGTAAAGTACAACTTTTAAGTTTTAACCCTTAAATTTAGAGAGAACATCAATCACTACGATAAAGGAAGAGTTGGACAAGGCCTTCACCATAAAAGACCTTGGTCATGCGAGGTATTTCTTGGGAATTGAAGTAGCCAAATCCTCCACGGGAACCTTGCTGAATCAACGAAAATATATTGTTGACTTATTGACAGATATAGGGTTGTCAGCATGCAAGCCTGCCAAATCTCCGTTTCCCACAGGACAAAAGATGTTCATTGATGAATGTGTACTTATTAATGAACCTAAGAAGTATAGAAGACTGGTGGGTAAACTCTTGTACTTGAACCTGACTTGGCCCGACTTGTGATATGCTATACAACAATTGAGTCAGTTTCTCAGTACTCTAAGAAAACCGCATTGGGATGCTGCTCTACATGTTGTTCGATATCTCAAAGGCATTATTAATAGAGGTTTGTTCTACTCTGGTCATTCAGAGCCCACTCTTAAGGGATTCTCTGATGCCGATTGGGGGGGTTGCTCTTTCAGTAGAAGGTCTCTTAGTGGATATTGTGCTTTTATTGGTTTTGCCTCATTTTATGGAAAACAAAGAAACAACGCATCGTTTCCAAGTCCTCTGCTGAGTCCGAATACAGGAGTATGTCTGTCACCACCGGTGAGCTTGTTTGGTTAGCTGGATTACTTCAGGATTTTAAAATCTCAATCCAGTACCCTGTTACATTGGTTTGTGATAACCAGGCTGCTCAACATATTGCGGAAAACCCGGTTTTTCATGAACGAACCAAGCACTTGGCAATTGATTGTCACCTTGTTCGTGATCATGTTCAATTAGGTTTCCTTCAAACTTCTCATATCCAATCTCAACACCAACCTGCAGATATCCTCACAAAGGCATTAAGCATATCGCAACATCACTATCTCTGTGGCAAGCTTGGCCTCGTTGATCCTCCCGAGTCCAGCTTGAAGGGGGGATGTGAAGTTACTAAAACATTGAAAGAGGGCAAGGGCTGAGTTTTCGGTTTTGTGTTACCACGTCATCAAGTTGGGTCGGTTGGTTTCTTTGTTTTCTTGTGTTTAGAAAGTTGTATATATATATATCACTTGTTTTCTAAAAAGCTTTTTCATAATTGCTATACCGCGAAGAGTGAGGCATTCTAGAGAGAAGGGCTTTGCCCTCTCTCTAGACTTCTTCAATGAGTGAGAGAGAGAAAGAGAAACAGAGAGAAAGAGCAAGAGCTCCCTTCCCCTTCCCCATCCCCTCTTTTGTTCCCTCCCTTTCTTCTTTTCCTTTCTCAGCAACCCATTTGAGGCCTTCAATGGCTTCATTTTCTACCATCTCCATTTTTGGAGATTCAGAAAACCTTTCAAACATTTTCATGTGAGGAATGTATGCTCCTTTGTTTGGTCAGATTGGTGTAGATTGATTTTTTTTGCTTTCCGGGAAGTATCAGTTCTTTAGCCATGAAGGATTTGGATGTTGTCGTTTATTCCTCCATCAGGTCTGAGGTTTTGTACACTATTAACCTTGGAAACCATATAATCGGCGTTCATCGTTTTTGTTCCTGCTAAGTTTTGAGAAATTCAGCTCTACAGGCGGCAACCGAGGGTGGTGGAGGCGGTGCCGGATTCTCTCCTAGCATTGATTCCGAAGCTTGGTGGGTTGTGGGTGGTTCCTTTTCCGTCGGTGTTTGTTCTCTGGGTCGGCTTCTAGGGCTGGGCTAAAACAACAGGGATCTACAGAGGATTGCTTGGGCTCTTCGGTCTTCGGTCTTCGGTCAATTTGTGATTTCCAAGATTGTCTTTTACTTTTCAGTAGTTTGGCTCTTTCTTGTTGTCCACTTCTTTCTTGTTTTTAGTTGTTTGTTGTCTTTTAGTTTTTGTAATTTAGTTTTTGTCCCACCTTATTAGTCACTTGATCCTGGAGAGGAGGTGTCTAACCTTAGGTTGGTCCCCTTATCATTTACCATGTAGAGGGTGAACCTTCTCATTTACTTGAATTCAAAAAAACATATCCCTTATTTTCTCCTCTGCCGCTACATATACATATCAAAAACAAATCAATACAATTCTCCGTTGAAATTCTCTCCTTTTTCTCTGCTTGTTTTTCATCCGATAACAGTAGTTTAGGGCGAATTCTATGAACATGGATAAATGGATAAAGGGATCCATATGCATGCCGGCACAATAACTATATCCACAAAGGGCATAGTGGAAGGCACTCAGGGTCACGTTTGCGCATGCTCAACGATTAACCTAACAGCTTCCAGAAAGCACTACGTACTAATCTTGTCATCTTGTTTACATTTTGGTTGATTAGCTTAATCATTACACATGTAACATAATCTAGCTCCTACATGTCCGGTGCATTTTAAATCAATTTTTCAACTTTAGTGCATATGCATGGGAGGAGGATTTAGATTAGCACACGTATCAAACATGGTCTTAGGCCCGTTCTTTTATATGGTTGGCTGCAGTGTGGTGGAATTGTGGTAAATTGTAGTGGATTGTGGAAAGTTATGGTAGGTTTTGGTTTTAATAATTGTAAATGTGTTGGAAAATGTGAAATTGTAGTGAGTTATTGAAAGTTTAACTTTTAATGAAAAGATAAATTAAATAAGAAAAAGTAGATTGTGATAGATTGTAGTGAGTTGCGGTAGATTGTTATAGATTATAGTGAGTTGCGGTGGAATATGACAAGTTGTAGTGAGGTGTGGCACCGCAGCCAGCCAGCCGCATAAACGAACTGGTTATTCATTTGCATTTTCCTACCTAGGTGGTGATTTGTGTCTCCCAGGCACTCTTAATGTTGTATTTGGGAGTAATTATTGTTTGGGATAACGTTTAGCGTCTTGACCAAGTCAAAACTATAATTGCATAAATATTAGCGTTCGATAAGCTAACGTTTTGAGGAGCGCTTTGTGAAACGCTAATAAAGTTAACGTTTAGCGTTTGAAGTAGTGTTCCATATTTTTCGGTCAAAAAATACCCTTTGAAAATTTTAGATTTGGAAATTATTGATATCCTTTTATGTCAATTCACATTAATTTGTTAATTCAAGCGCTAAATTTACCGAACACAATTTTCATTTGAATAGTCATCTGCTATCCGCTACTTAAACCGATATTTGCTGCTTAAACCGCTATATGATACATAAACATCTATCGGCTATCTAAAATACTAATTTTGCCGAACAGGACCTAAGTGTCTTACCCATCACCAAAATTAGTATTTTTATAGATCTTTTGCACAATTTTTTTTAATAATAAGTAGTAATTTTCAATTAGAAGAATGTTTAGATGCATTGACTACGCCAATATGCACAGTTGATACCCTAAACGGATCATCATTCATTAGGCATAGTTTAGGTGTTTTTTTTTAAAATACAAAAAATAATCGATAAAAGTGTAACTTTATGCAATTTATATGTAATAATATGCAATTTATATATAATAAAAGTGTAACTTTATACAATTTATATGTAATAATTGATTTTTAATGTTTATGTTTTGCAACTGAAGGTTCGTGGACTGAATGAGGGTGACTCGATCTTCTTGCAAAAGAGAGGCATCTAGCCTTCCAACCTGACAATTGACTACCAATTTTGTCAATAAATGCTTGGTATGTCGCTCGAGTCACTCTCTCGTGTAAGGTCGAGATCCCGAGGTACCTTCCAAGATCCTCTGTTTGATTCATGTGGAGCATGCTTGTAGACACCGGATTTTGTACCGTTATTAGTTTTAGTTATTTGTAAAAATAAGTTAGCCGAGTAGTTTAGTAGCATGCAAGCCCATTTCATTCCTAGCCCGAGAGCAAGCAAAACAGCCCAGCAATTACAATGCAAACCGGTTGAGTTCCGTAAGCCTGTTTCGGCTCAGCAAGAACCCGTCTGGGATCTGGGCCAAAGCCTGGTTCAAATCAGCAGGAACCCGTCTGGGTTCCTGGGCTGAATTCCGTCGCGACGGCTAAAACCTAAACCCTAGAACGCACCCTCTACTCCCCCTACTCCACTATAAATTAAACCCTTTTTTCCCTTCCATAGACACACCAAGATATGCTAGAGTATTGACACTAGCATATTCTCTCCACCTCTTCTCTCCTTTTTGCATGCTGCTTCACTAAAGGTTATCATAATTGAAATAAAACATGTAGTCATCTATTGTATTCTTTTCTTTATACTTTCATTGTTTTGCATGATTTTAATGATAAATTTGTGAAATTCTTATCTAATTCCTCCCTCTTTACTTTTGTCTTGCTTTAATTTAATTCTAGTAGAGTCTATTCGTTGAATAGGCGGATTTGATAATTTTAATTGTCAAATTCGTAACCTTACCCCCGGATCCATCTCTGGATTCGCAGGCCGGAGTCCGTGTTTAATGGTTTGTTGTTTTTCTCCTAAAATTCAACTGGCGACTCTATTTTCGTGTCTTGGTGTTTACCCCCTTTTTATGATTTTTGTGACCTAATTTGAAATTAACGCCAAAGATGATCCGGTTTGGTTCAATCCATGAACCCAGGCGGGTTCCTGCCCTCTTTTCACCCTCTTTTGCTTCGCCTCTTTATTCGGTAAAATTCGCCGAAGCGCAAGGAACCCGGCTTGGTTCCTGTCCTCTTTTCTCTCTTTGTTTTTTTCCTTTTTCGTAGGGTTTTGCAGCACGAACCCGTCTTGGTTCAGCATGAACTCAAACGGGTTCCTTTGTTGTTTTCCCTTCCTTTTTTTTGCCTCTTTATTTCTTCTTTTTTTTAAAAGGTGAATCTAGGGCCTGGGCGCATAAATCGTTTTCAATCCGCTAACGAAAATATTCTTGAAAGTCCAACCTTATTTAAGGTTAAGCAATCCTAGTCGGCTCCCAATCATACTCCTTAAGTAGCGCCGCGAAAAAGGTCATCGATCGATTTTTTCGGGGTCTACAATGCTACAAATTTCTTCCCTTATTTCCATCTAGGTACTAGGAGAAAAATAAATATTGGATTTTTGTAGCTAGACTAATTTTCTGACCCGAAACATTGTAAAAATTGTTAAAGACGTACCTTTATAACCATAGTCTAATATGTCATAGCTTCAGCAAAAAAAGGATCACATCATTGGTGAAGAAAAGGCTCGCCACTTTGGGCATTTTCCTGCTTGTTGGGAAGGACTTCCAACTACCCTTACCCACCACTATCTCCATGAGTTAGGTCAATCTTTCCATAAAAGCCACGAAGAGGTAGGGTGAAAGGGCGTCACCTTGTCTGATGTTTCTATTTGGTTGAAATTATTCAGTAGCGCTTTGTTCCAAAGAATGCTCATGGTACAAGTTTGTACACAATTCATTATGACTTCTACCATGGACCTTGGCAAATTCATATCAATTAGGGTATCATGGAGAAATGTTCACTTAACCCTGTCATAAGCTTTCTCAACATCGAGTTTTATGGTCATCCACCCTTTTTCCCCTTGTACTTCTCATGAAGTAGATAATCTCTTGTGTAGCAATAATATCATCTCCAATTTGTCTCCCTGTGACAAAGCTTGATTGGGTTAGGGAGATTAGTTTACCTAGAACGACCTTCGGCTTATTAACACTACATTTTCTCACAGCTTTGTTAAGTACATTAAACAAACCAATGGGCTTGAACTGTTTCACCATTTGCGGGTTAGGCACTTCGGGAATAAGAGTGAGGAAAGTATGGTTTAAACCTTTCGGGATATATAGGCTCCCCATTCAAGATTTTCAAGACGAGAGCGGAGACAGAGGGACCCACTATATGCCAGAATTTTTGGAAAAATAAAATGGTAACCATTTGAGCCTGGGGCTTCATTCGGATGCATAAGTAAAAGAACCTTATGCACCTCTTCGAAAGAAAAGTTTTTGCGAAGGCCCAAGAGAGTTTTGGAGTTTTTTTTTTTTTTGGGGGGGGGGGGATACCCTTAGTATGTTAGCATTGTTGTGAGGTGTTCTTCTCAAAATAAAGTTGCACAAAGAAATCACGAACATGGGAACGAACCCTCGATCTCAGCTTCATTCAGCCAGTCCTCATTTTGTAGTTGGAGGGTCTCAATCTTGTTTTAGCATCTCCTAATCACAATAGTAAGGTGGGAGTACGTGTTGTTGCGATCTCCATCCTGGATCGCTTCCAATCTCGATTTTGGTGCCGAAAAATATCAAGCTGATTTAGGACCTCGTTAGGTTGAGTCTCACTTCCATTTCCAACTTGACAAGGTAACTTGGATTCCCGCATTTAGTTTACCCTATATCCCTTAAAGTGTAGTCCAAATTCTCCTCTTTCGCTGGAAGAGATTTCCAAACACCTCCTTATTCCACTTTTGGAAGACTTGAAAAGAAAAAAGAAAATATGGAAGTAAATTTATTATCATTAGAATACAATTTTTTTATTTTTAGGATTATCAAAATAAATAAAAAATTATAACATATGAAAATTGAATGTAGGATTATTAGAATCCGATTTTCTTTTTTTTTTTAATTCTTTGTATGTATATTTTTGGATAGATAAAATTGAACTCCTTATTTTTTTAGTCCACCTCTTTTTTTGTCCCAATTCCTTGTCCGAATTTCAAAGGGTATTGCTTAACGTCGCCCCCCCCCCTTTTACTAATGTCGCCTCCCCAAATGACGATTTTACTCCTATCCTTTTTCACTCCTCTCTCCTCTCTAATTTCTCTCTCTAATAATAATAATAATAATAATAATAATAATAATAATTATTATTAATAATATTAACAATAATAATAATAATATTTACAATTTTAAAAAAAAATCGAAACCGATGGTTGCCGCACAAAACGTGCAGCACCGCCATGCCGCCGCACGTTTTGTGCGACAACCATCGGTTTCGATTTTTTTTTAAAATTGTAAATATTATTATTATTATTGTTAATATTATTATTATTATTATTATTAATATTAAATTGCAATATTATTATTAATAAATTAACGGTTTTTGAAATTCAACCTAAATTTAATAATAACATTGCAATTTAATATTAATAATGATAATAATAACAATAATAATAATAATATTATTAACAATAATAGTAATAATAATAATAATTACAATTTTTAAAAAAAAAATTGTTAAATATTATTATTATTATTAATTTTTTTGTTAATAATAATAATAATATTGTTATTATTATTATTATTATTATTATTATAAGAGAGAGAAACTAGAGAGATGTTAGAGAGTGAAGGGTCAAGGGTGATATTGGAAATTATTATAAAAAAGTGGACGAAATTAGTAAAAATGGGGCAACGAAAAGCAAACAGAATTTCAAATTCCCAACTCCTTATTTTTTGGTCCAACCCTCTTTATTTGTCCCATATCCGGGTTATAACAAATTCGGACATCAAAAAATATCCAAATTTAAAATTCAAGCAGGATTCAAATTTGGGAATTTTATCCAAATTATTCAGATTTGGCCCCAACCCAATTTTTTAACACCGGTATCAATCATCCACTTAAAATATGTGGCAGCAAAGACCGAAACAAACCACTCACCAGTACTCCAGAGTCCAAAGTCCAGAAAAAGAGAGAGAGAGAGAGAGAATGAATGGGTGAAGAAAACGATTCAATGTCAAAAATGGCCTCCCAAATCTGCACCCAAATCGCCGCCGTCTTCACCACCACCTCCCCCCTAACCCTCCTGGTCGAGCACATCTCCGCCACCACCTCCGCCCAGCACGGCCGCATCTTCCTCTACGGCGTCGGGCGAGAAGGCCTGATGCTGAAAGCCCTCTGCATGCGTCTCTTCCACCTTGGCCTCCCCGCCCACTTCGTGTTCGACATGACGACTCCCCCGATCGGGCCCTCCGACCTCCTCGTGGCCTCCGCCGGCCCCGGGGGGTTCTCCACCGTGGATGCGATCTGCAGGGTGGCCAGATCCAACGGCGCACGGGTGGTGCTGATCACTGCGCAGCCGGGGAGTGAGTGGGAGTGCGTGAGGGAGGCCACGGCGGTGGTGCATCTCCCGGCGAAGACTATGGCGGAGGAGGAGGAGGGGGGTTAGAGGGGGTTGTTGCCGATGGGGAGTTTGTATGAGGGGGCGTTGTATGTGTTGTTTGAGATGGTGGTTTTTAGGTTGGGGGAGGTATTGGGGGTCAGTCCTAAGGATGTTAGAGCTAGGCATACTAATTTGGAATGATCTTTTGTTTTGTTTGGTTTTGTTTTGTGTTCTTAGCATCGTTATTTTTATTTTGTTCGTTAACGCACCCAAACGCAATGCAACATAACGCAAATAATCATCTCTTTTTAACAATTTCCAACGCAACTAAACGTAACGCAACGTACAAAAGAACGATGCCTAAATATTGAATCCCATGGTGTAGTGGTAATAGGCTAATAGCTTCTTCACCAAAGTTCAGTGCAGTTTCTGTTTTGAGAATCGGATGATTGGTTTAAGGCACCGTGTTTTTGTGGATTGCCCAACTTATCTACACCGCAATCTACTATTTACTTTTTTATTAATATTAACATTCATTTATTATTTTTCACCGTAACTTACCGCACTATAATTTTATCGTATAAAAGTATAATGCTTAAGTTCTGTTCTTTTTTTGCAATGGGTAAGAAGAGGTAAAGATATATTCCCTCCGTTCCATGTTAATTTATGTAGTTCAATTTTAAAAGTTTTGACTATAAATTTCTTAATGTATACAATCAGTTGTTATATAAAATTATCAACTAAAAAATAATATTAGAGATCATATAATAAATAACAAAATTACAATTAACATGGAACTGTGGGAATAAGGAGTTATATCCACAAAAGAAAGGATTATTAGGTTCTCATAGAGGTGGTAAAATTTTATTCAACTTGAAATATTTGAATTGTCCATCAGAATAAACTGGATTTGGACATAACCTTTCATCCGAATTGATTGGATATTCTGACATAAATTTCTCCTTTTCCATTGTCTGAACCCGATTTCAACCAGAAGATAGGCTCTACCCGAATTGTCCGACCCGATTTGACTCGGGAAAATTGTGTCCAGACATCAATTTTTCGTCCAAATTTAACATTGGTCGACCCGAATTTTACCAAACACGATTTTTGGTCAGCACTAAGGGGACTAATGCCTTTTTTTCTTTTCAAGTAAATTCTATAAGTTGAATAAATAACTTTAAATATAAATTATCTAAATGTATAACCTTATTTTTTTGAATTATAAGATAAAATAACGTAAGACAAAGTAAGATTTAAACTACCTTACAAAAGAACATGTCTAAAAAAAAAACAACTGCCATAGCAGCCAGGTAAACAATGAAGAGTGAATTATACCCTTTGTGAGTATTTGGCTAAAAAAAACAACTATTAAAATAAGCCTACCTTACAAAAGAACATGTCTAAAAAAACAACTTTTAAAATAAGTCTACCACTTGAAATAATTTTAAAAGTTGTTGACAAATTGGAATAGGCAAAAGTTGAAACCTATCAAATGAAATTTCTCTTAAGAATTTTATGAGTTTACGATTTTTATTTTATGAATATGTATATATTTATTAATTTTAAAAGTATACACATATGCATAAAGTATATGGATAGTAGGAAGGTTGTTAGCCTAAGGCCCGGTTTATTAGGGGCTATTTATGAACCATTTTTTTTTTCCAATACCTCAATTGTATATGAAATATATGGATAGGTGGAAGGAGACCGGGTTTTAGAGGAAGATGTAGTCCTATGAAATTCAAACCAAATGAAAGATCCATCTCTAGAAAACATTGTACAACGCCCTTCCTTCAAATTCGATTAGAGTGGGATAGGACAGAGAAGCGGACACAAGCTGCCACCTATGACCTATGTGGCTAAGGTCATCTTTAACCATGATCCAAGTTGAATCGCTCGCTGATATGGCGAGTGATCCTTAAGTGATCTTGGAACTTTAAAGGTGATCCAAAGAGGATTGATGTGAGAGAAAAAAAAAAATTTTGGATGAAGGTAATCTTGTGGATTGGAAAAGAGAGTGATCCATGAATGGATCATGAGTAGATCATAAGGTATTTCCCTTTTTTGTTGCCTTGAAATTAAATTACCAAACTCAATGTTTTTATTTTTCCTTTTTTTTTTGCTTGTTGGGTGGTAAGTGATCCTTAGTTTTGGATTATCATTATTTAGGGTTTGCTCACACCTAATGGATTACACCACTTTTTGGTGGTGGACCCCCCACCAATCCAATCCATTCATGAATTACCTTTGCAGATGACCCAAGAGATTGCAATTGGGCGAAACATACCTGATTTGCATCATCTTTAGGGATGAATGATGGACCCACAACTGGCTAATGATGATTTGGAAACAAAAAGGGGGCATGGACCTTGCGGCCAAATTCATATGAATGATCTGATTATATAGATTGCCTGAAGCAAATATCTATCAACAAGTAACCAATGGTTCTTGAGGAAATTGTCCAATGGACTCTGAGGCCCTGTAAATTTTATGGGTTGATTGAGGTAAGTAAATAATTATCATAAATTATCGAAAGTTACCGAAAATTACCAAAATTTACCGAAAGTTACCAAAATTATCGAAAATCACATGACACGTGTAAAGTAGATTTTTTTTTCATTTTTTCCTTTTATTTCAAAAACACAAATTTACCCATATAAATCTACCCAAAGTTACCACGAGTTACCAAAAATTACCAAATATTACCAAAATTCATCATTTACCTTACCTCAAGATACCCATGAAATTTACAGGCCCTAAGTGGTACATCTATATCGACTCGATAGAAATCGTTGAAGCATTTCGAGGAAGTAAACAACCACAGAACCACCGAAATGTACCAGTTTATTAGCTTATGTTGTAGGTCGTTATTGTTGCACTTTTTGTTTTGCATAATCACAAAAGTTATAAGATTAGATGTTAAGGAAGCACATGCTCTAACTAAACTAGCCAAGAGATAAACCCTTCCCTAATGATTGTTTACTTATCTTATACCATGTCTACGTTACAAAAAAAAAAAAATCAATTAATTAGATATCTTCAACATTCTCTATATGTCAAAATATGCTTACAAAATGATGTATTAGAAGTACGGAAGCATGATATTTACAATAATATAATCTCAGTTCTGTGTGAACATGTAGTATCCTAGCACAGAAAGGTTAAAATTTTCACAACTTTGAAACTGGATGTCAATAATTATTCATTCATAAATTTAGGTCCTGTTCGGCAATATTAGCGGATTTGACAGCGGATAGCTGTTTAGGTAGCGGATAGCTGTTGGGTAGCGGATAGCTGTCGGAGTAGCGGATAGCTGTCGATAAGAAATGTGTTCGGTTAAATTAGCGGTTAGATTAACTAATGAACATAAAATGACCAAAAAGGACATATTATTATTATGATACTTATTTTTATTATTATTAGTAAAATACTACTACTACTATTATTATTATTATTATTATTATTATTATTATTATTATTATTATATTATAATTATTATTATTATTATTACTCCCTTCGTTTATATTTAACTGTCACTTAGATTTTCGTCATAAAATCTTTGACAGTTAATATATTTATTTGTATAGTGATTCATCATACAAAATTGACATCATTAAGTTCGTAATAAAAACTAACTATTATAAAATATAATAATTGTATTTTTTTATATAAAACTATAATGTGAGAAATTATTGATTAAAGATAATTCTTAAAAAATATAAATGACAGATAAAAAATAGCATAGGAAGTAAAGTTCAATATATTAAATAATAATTGTGGATCAAATTAATTTCTAACTTTGTTAATAATAATAATAATAATAATAATAATAATAATAATAATGGATAAGATTTAAAACTCAATCACTTCACTTTCTCACCAAATATACATGCAATTATTTCAAATAATATGCACTTGTTTCTAAAAAAAAAAAAAATGCACTTGTATTAGTGTAAGTGCCAACAAAAAAGGACAAAATTGAAAAGCAATGAACCAAACACTACTTTGGAGAGTTTGACGTTAACATTTACAAAACAGCAACTTAAATGCTAATTTTGATATTAAATGCTATTTTACCAAACAGTAAAATTGAGAGCGGATAGTGTTTTAAGTTTGTCAAAACGCTAAACGCTACTCAAAACGCTGTTGCCGAACAGAGCCTTACTTTAAGCGTTGTTTGCAATTTATTAATTAAATCCTTTTTTTTTGGATAAACTTAAATCCTTTTGTTTTGCTTCAAAATTAAACTCCCTCAAAAATAAATAAATAAACAACAGCTAAGAAAATTTTCAAAAAACAGTTTATCAATAGAAGACATAAAGGGGTTGTTCTTTTATATTGGAAAAATATAATTGCGGTGAAAGGGTTGGAATGAGTTGTATACATTGCCGGACATGGGACTAAGTCAAGGGTGATCACGGTAACCGGTAATAAAAAAATAATTCAATATAATTCTGAATTTTTTTGTATATCAGATGAATATAATAGTCTATTAATCACCCCTAATCAAAATATTTAGATCTGTCAATTGTTGCATGAAATTGAAAATTGATGAAGGTGATTGTTTGCTGGTTTATTTGTGATTTTTTTGTTTTCTATGAACTTTTAAACTTTTTAACTCTTAATAATTGAAAAAAATATAGGTTCAAAATTAACATTCTAACCTCAAACAAACAATATATATTACATGCACCCGGAGCATGTGCTCTAGATACTTGCGAGTGAACAATCATATGAATCAGAATGACAATCATAACAATAAGAGTGAACAACCTAATACATATGAGTAAATAATTATAGAATCCGAAGTACGTACTCTGGAGCACCTAATAAATTACATCAAACAAAACACAAAGGAGAGGGGTAGAGGGGGGTAAGGAGTTGGGAAGAGAGTGAGGGAGGGTAAGGGAGAGTAAGAGGGAGTATGGTTTACTCCCCTTTATACCTCTTTACCCTTGTTTTTTAACACCCCAACAATTTGGGGTGTAAACAAGTGTTCCATATAATTATATCATACATAATATAGAAAATGACCATTATACCTCTAACCCTAATGGGTAAATATATATGCATTATATTGAATTACATATAATATAAAAGGTTAAATATGTCATTTAACACTTTACTCTTATGAACTCTCCAAAATATTCTCTCAAGCAAGGATAAATTGCTTACCCTTATAAACTCTTTCACACGCTCACCCTTCTTTACTTTTTTATAAACTCCCACTTCTCATTTTTTTCACTTTCCTTCGGACCGTGGCGCCGTGGCACCTTTCTAATCATCCACTGGTTGCAAAATTTTCAGCCTCAATCTATCCCAACCCAAAACCCCAAGAAAAAAATATGGAACGCAACGGTTCAATTTCAACTACTAACCCGCCATCGCCATTGTTGGTTCCTTTTCTTAGCTCATGTTCTTCGGCTTCTGCTTCCCCTACTCATCATGGCTTCTTCGGTAGCCCAAATTGCTCATTTTCTGAGATTGCCACGCCCCCATTTATCTCCTCCAAATGACTGCTCGGCGTTTCCCCGGAATTTTCAGTGTCGCCGGAATCTTTTTCCCGCCATTGATGTTCATGGGGTTGGTCGACGAAGCTCTAATTGGTCTACTGTTGTCTGTTCTGCTGCCAATAAACCCTCCTCTTCCAGTGATATCAGGTTCCTTTCTTTTCCATCTATATCTGATTGAGTTAGGGTTTTCGATATTGTTAATGGGCATTCAATCTTTTATAGAATTCTGCTGTGTGATTATTTTGTATGATGCTTTATCAGCTTGTTGAAATTTCAGTTTTCATTTGTTCTCTGATGAATGTGTGCTATTTTGGCATAAGCTTAGAAATTTTGAATGGATTTGGGAGTTTGGGGTTTTGAGGAATTTGATGGTCATATTTGCAGAGGACCCCATTGATGCTTGTATTGATGAGGGAGGTTGCATCCCTTTGTTGAATTACTAACAAAGAGTGTGTTGGCAAGTTAGTCTTAAACCTACTTTGTTATACAATCTGAGAATGTGGCTAGACTATCAAACATGGATGTATGAATATATGATACCTCTTCATTGGTTAGACTCTCAAACATGGATGGCCAATCTTGACATACATGCATAAATACAGCAAAATCGATCACCCAATTTGACTTAGCAACATCATCATCATCAAATCATAAACATCACCAACCACATTTACTTCAAATGAATTTCCATCTTTTGGACCTGTTAGCTTGAATTTTGAGATTTTCATGCATTTGTGGGTGTTGACTTTGTTAGTGACCTTTTATGTTGTAGTAATATTGTTGAAGTCTCTATGGACTTCAATCTATAACAGTGTTGTTGGGAGCGCACTGTGACTCTTAATTCCACCCCACCATTGCTAGGAACCCACTATGACTCTTCATTTCGTCCTACCATACCTATGTCAAGACACTTAACACTCTCACAAGTATACACTTACCTCTTCAAATTACAACAAAGATATGACAGTATTCTTGAAAAGATCAAAATCATTACCTATGGTATTAATCTCCATCGACATCATTGATGCACTTTCTCTTAGAGTTGTAATTGCTTCATCTGACTTCAATGCTGTCCTTTCTAATATCAATGCTTACACTTATATACCACTAGCCTACTAGACTTGCTTTAATCTAGCTCCTCTAACACATTATAGTTTATTTATGAAGTAATCGCCAAGCGATTCATACTTGGGGGCTTCTTTTGCATTGGCCTCTGTGCTGCATCATCGTAGGTATTCAACTTGGAATTTTCAAGAGCTTAATCAAAACCTTGCCGCAAAAAGAGGTCTTTAATCATATTCTCCCAACAACAAGAACAATCCCTAGTGTAGTCCCGCTAATGCTAGGTCGGGGGATCCAGATGTAGGCAACTCCCCTAAGCATGAGAGAGGCTAATTCTGGCAGAACCGAACAAACTAATCCGAAAACAAAACTATTTCGAAAACCGCTTAGGAAAACAAGAGATCTAGAGGAACAAAGAGAAAGATAACTTCATACCTATGTGCTATAAGCAATGACTAATCACACCCAAAGATCAATAGTAGGAGCACACCAAGTAAATAAGAGTAGTATTTCCGATAATTCATCTCCCCACGGAAATTCATCTCCCCATTATAGAGTAGGATTTTGGATCTGGGTGCGGTCCCCATGGCTCCAATGCCGGTTTATTAGGTAAAATACGAACCACATTCAAAGATCAATAATAAGAGCACATCTAGTAAATAAGAGGTACTCAAATTTAATGTTGTTCAAAACCTCACACTTACTCCACAACCACACAATAAAAGTCGTTATATTCATCAACCAAATGACGATACAACTACCTCACAACCCATAATAACTTGAAACTCAACACACGTGCTCTCTCCCGTACCCCCAAAAAATAAAAAATCAGGCAAGGA
Organism: Portulaca oleracea; assembly: GCA_029582165.1. Classification (NCBI taxonomy): domain Eukaryota; kingdom Viridiplantae; phylum Streptophyta; class Magnoliopsida; order Caryophyllales; family Portulacaceae; genus Portulaca; species Portulaca oleracea. Next base: position 5,377,620 of record CM055871.1, read on the forward strand.
GCAAACTCATGTTACTTTTTCTGTTGCGTTGCAAGAGGGAGGAGGAGAAACTAGAAAGAAGTAACCATATATAAATAGTTCTTTTCTGAGGTGCATGTGTTTCTTCTTGTCTAACTTGCACCATTCTTTTGGTATCAGGTTCTGATTTGCAAGTATGGCTTCCCTGTATTCATGATTTTATTTGTGCTTCAGCTCTACAGCCAGGATTCGTAGCGAGGTCCTCTCTCCCTTCCGTTCCGTGCGAATGTTCTTTTACCTTGCTTTCATTGCAAGTGGCTCTTTGGGTGGCCTAATAGCTCTCTCACAACTCATCGGTGCTCTAGCCAATCCATCGAGAGCAGCTGAAGTCAATGACATACTCAAGGGTCTTGGCATTGATTTGGGAGCGGTTGCCATCTTTGCCTTTCTATATAGCAGAGATAACAAGGCAAAGAACGCTCAACTAGCTAGACTTGCAAGAGAAGAAAGCCTCTCAAATCTCAAAGTTCGAATTGATGAAAGGAAGACCATTCCTGTTAGTTCATTGAGAGGGATTGCCCGCCTTGTCATCCTTGCAGGTCCTGGCTCCTTTATTGAGGAGGCATTTAAGCTTAGCGAACCTTTCACAGAGAAGCTCTTGGAGCGAGGGGTGCTTGTGGTTCCATTTGCAACTGACGGGCAATTGCCTAATCTAGAGTTTGAGGAGAGCCAAGATGCGCCTGATTCAACTGTGAAAAGAAGACGGCTCTGGCAGTTGGTTCCTTTCAATATTTCGGAATGGTCCAAGTGAGTATGGTCACCCCCATTTTTCAAAGAGCTGCATGTGTTTTATACTTTTATGGTTTTGTTTTTCCCTCACAGAATTTCTTTGCCCTGTTGCAGTTGGTTAGATGAGCAGAAGAAGCTAGCAAATGTGTCTTCTGAATCGCCTGTGTATGTATTTCTATATCTTTTGTCACTCGATTTCTCATTTAACCTCGTGTATCAAAACAGTATTTGATGCTTTGTGGACCTCTTCTTTTAAGGAATTGGAAATTTGGGAAGGTGTGATAGGAAAGGAAAAATTTAGGGAATGTGAGAAGGGATAGGGAAATTTTTTGTTGAAAATTTGAGTGATAATTTTGTAATTAATTTGCTGATATTTTAGGGAAAATTATTTGAAATCTTCAAAAAGATAATATCATTTGAATATGAATTCTTTTTGGACTAATAAACCAACAGTCACATGTCCAATGCTAGGAAAATCATACAAATAAATTTATGCTTTATCCAATTCTATCAATTTAAAATCCAGCTTGACATAAATTCAAAAAGTTTCAAGTATACGAATCCAAGGTATTGAAAAAGACAGGGGAATGCACAAATTTGTGGGGAAGAGTGGGAAATTTTAGAAAATGTGGAAAAGAGGGGGTAATCCAGAGACGTTGGGGAAAGTGAGAAAATGTGAGGGAGAAGCTGAAGACTTTTACACCCCCCCCCCCCCTTTCCCGTCTTTTCTGATGTGCTTTTGAGTCAGCATATCACATATATGGCTGTGTCGAGTAACACTTTTTCCCATGTGCTTTCGATCTTTAGGTATATGTCCTTGCGCATGGACGGTCGTGTTCGAGGTAGCGGAGTTGGTTACCCACCATGGAACGCTTTTGTTGCACAGCTTCCTCCTGTTAAGGGCATCTGGTCAGGTCTCCTTGATGGCATGGATGGAAGGGTCCTTTGAAAGATTCCACTCTTCGTTATTTTTACAAGGTTAGCTTTTGCTCTCACCCTTTGCATTAGTCACCAACCATTTGAATATTCTTAAGCATATCAACCCTGGTGGAGTAGACCAAAACTTTGTTTATGAATCAGCTCAGACCTGGAGTTGACTAAACCTTGTATTCTTTTTTGTATTCTTTTGACATAAACATGTAGACTATTACAAGGAGTCTCATTCTCCTGTCAATCAAAGAACACCTATCTTTGAACTTTGTCATTTTTCCCCTACTTGTTTTGCTATCTGCACGCTCGTTCATGTCTGAAAATAAGAATTTGGGTGATTTCCTTGGGATAGAGAGTGTAGGTGATGTGGAAATTTCAAACTTTGACGAAATATGTTTGGTTTTATATACTTGGCTTAACGACCTGAAAACAGAAAGAAGAGCTAAATAATCCCATGGTCCTTGCTACTGAAGTGGTGACATGCATGGTGTTTGGGTATTTGCAGATTTGAAAGCCCTTTTGCTAGAGGTGCAATGCAAACCAAGGCCAGAACACTTTATCAGCAGGCTATCATACTAGAGTTACCAAAACCAATACTCCAAAATCCCACCCAGGTGGGCTATGGATGGGTCGGATATAGCAGTCTTACCCCTAAATTTTACAATTTAGAGAGATAGGTTCTAGTTGTCCAAGATTTAGAAATCGTTCGCTACCTACTACTCCTTGGAAAAAAAAGTAGAGGAGGTTTAATGAGGCATTTTACTTTAGTCATTGCAATCCAAGATTTATGAGACTTGGGTTCAGTGGTAGAAATCGTACTTAATTTGCTTGCTTTCAAGTTTCAGCTGAATCTGGTGCATTTCTAAGGGCTCGGTTCCTTCATGGCAAACTCCAGCTAGACCAGGGCAGGACTTAGGAGTGGGACACCACACTACACCCCTGAACTAATTACCATCGTACTTCGCCATATATGTCTATATACGAGATGGTCGAGTGCAGTTTTTGTAACCACAAACAAGAACACAAACCTGGTCGACTGGTCTACGTACTCGACCTGTTACAGATGACTTCTTACTTCAAAAAATGTCTTTGATGTTGTATTCATTCCTCTTAACCTTTTCGACCATTCGGTTGTTTTCAATAATAGAAGGTTATTATTTTGCCTTTATTGTTTGAAGGTTACCCCAGCCAAAGTACATTTCCTATTGATATCTGTTGTAGTGATACTGTCATATTGATGACCCTTAGTTTAGCGTTCCAATCTTCCCAACTCCCCACAGAGGTTCAAACCCTGGTAGAAACAAAAATATCTTCGCCGTGTGGAAAATGTGGGCTGGTTGATGGGTCATGTTTCTCGTGAACAGTTTAGTCTTTACTGCCTTTCTTTGAACAGGTTGTGACCCGTTGGGTTGCTTTGAGATAAGGGCTCAGTGGATCAGCTTACATTTACCCGAATTTATGAATGAATCGGTTTTGCCAAATCCTAGATATACCCAATGCCCCGATTGTTGACTGACGTGTCGAACTTCTTGGTTAGCCCAACTCAAGAATTGAGCTAAAGTCGATTCTTTTTGTGAGCTTATAACTCCATTCAAAACAACAAAGAAACATGCCTTCATTTGGCTCGCCAAGGCCGTTGATCATGACTTGGTTTAATTAGACCTTCGTTTGTTTACCCATCCGTTGTAGGCGAGAAATACTGTTAGAATCTTTAACATCCGAACTAGTCGAAGGGTTTGGGACTTCTTTCTTAACTTATTATAAACCATAATAAGTAACTCATTGCAGATGACAATTGATAAGTAGAGTTGTCATTGAGTGTTTATCAGTATTGAATGTTGATATACCGAAAATGCTTAATGATAAGTTAAAAAGAAATCAAGCCCTAGTTGACCTTTTTGAACCAAACCCAGTTGAGGCTAGTTCTTGCTCCCTTTAGTAAACAGTTTTTGTATGCCAAATTTTGCGAGGAAGGCCTCTCAAGATTGGAAGATTAAGGGAAACATATTTGGGATAATTAACAAATATGGGAATAGCAATAAAGGGTAAGAATCCAACACTCGAAAGTAGATGTATATTTTGATACACGATCAGTGGTGCTGATAATTCATTTAACGTCGAAAATCCAAAACGAAACTTCATATGTAGCACCCCCAGAAAGACATAGAATCGCTCATGCGACTTCTTGGACTTCATCCAATGCATAGTTGTTGGTCGATATGTTTGCGTAGTTGACCTTGGTGAATCGCACCACCACCGGGTACCTTGTCCTCGGGTCCTGCAAGTCGTAAATTTTAAACTTTTAGACCGTCTCACACATGAATTGTTGCTTACTCGACGAATATTTACAAGAAGAATCTCAATCGAGAAAGAGAGAGAGATTGGTGACCTGATCAACAGTGACAACAGATCCAACACCCTTGTACCAGTATGATTCCTTCCTCAAAATTCTCACCTGCAACATACCAAGTTTATTAGTCCTTAAATGAATTCTTCCTTAGCAATATGCTTTGCTAATTACCATGTTAGTTGCTCCTTATTTCTTGGTTGTGACTTTTGAGAGAAGAGATGGTCATTTTCACTTGTGATGAAGTTCTTTATATACTACAAATTTTCTTAAACATTGGTGGATCCTTAGAGTTGGCAAAAATCTGGGTCCGGATAATTTCGTGTTTGGACAAGTCGGATATCGGACCCAAATCGGACAAGCATAAATTTGGGTCTAAATTGGGTTCGGACTATAGAAATTTGAAAAAATTTTGCTTGAATTTTCAGTCAATGTCTAAATTCGGACGAAAATTTTATGACAGCAATGGTTTTTCCGAGTCGGACAACTCCGAGTTATCGGGTCAGACATATTTTTGCCGGCCCTAGATCCTTTAGTATATGTAACACTTCGGGTTGAAAATCTTCAATGAACGAAACAGTTCAAATTTCAAAATAAGTTCATATAAAATTCCAATCCAAAGTATCACTTCACAGAAAGTTATCAAGAATATCAGCTAATGCTATAAGATTAGCTATCAATATTATCACACAAAATTACTTACCCATAAGTGTAACAATAGCCCAACACTACACACTAATCTACTTCCATACACTTGAAATAAATACAAAGCCAAGATTCTTGATAACACTTGCTTCTAGTCCTTTTAAATTATCACTATGATTAAAATGAATTGCAAGCAGCATTCTATTGATGTTAAGTCATGCATTAGTTTCTTCAGCTATTTTAACTCATTCTTCCCTCTTTTTTCTCCATAGTAATAGTGGGCAATTTTGGATTAGTGTATACTGTGTATGACAACCAAATCATAACCATTCTTGTTTCACTTTTCCTTACTTATATTGATTTTCTTTTTTAAAAAATAGACTTCCTAATTTTCAAAAGGAAAATTGAATTGTACTAAGTCGAACGTAATGGTTGAAATATTGAACCTTGGATTATTCAATAGTTGAGCTTACTGTCATACAATTATAAACTTTGACTTACTATTATATTATTGCATCAAATGAATTATTCAATAGTTCAGCTTACTGTGATACAATTATAAACTTCGACTTACTACTATATTATTGAAGCCAATGGATTATTCTATAATTTAGTTTAATGTGATACAATTATAAAGTTCGACTCTATTATATTATTGCATCTAATGAGTTATTCAATAGTTCAGCCTACTGTGATACAATTATAAAGTTGGACAATTACTAACCTTAGCGCCCCTCTTAGGGCCAATCGGAGGCGGCTTGGCCGGGGCAGCAGCCGGGGCAGCACCTTCAGCGGCGGCCGGGGCGTCATCAGCTGCCCGAACGACGAGCCTGGTGGTCCTCGGGCAGTTCCGGTTGCCGGGCACCATTGTCGGGGCGAGCCCGAGCCGGGCAGTTACTGATGATGCCATGCTAGCCATTGCTTCTCTCTCTAAAATTATCAGAGGATGTGTGAAAACTAAAGGGGTGAATGTGTATATGTTGGTGCCTTGGTGGTTTTGGAGAAAAGTTTGATAAGTAGTCAGAATTTGGGTGTCCCTATTGGGTGTGGGAGGGAGGAGATGAGCATTGTTTGGACCAGTAGGAATTTGACATGTAAGCACCATATCCCCTTCCTGTGATCCTTGTTCACGCTGTTATCTTTTTCTTACCTTTCGAGATGCCCACGGGGTAGTATATCACTATATCTTGTCTGATTTCTGAGGCAAAAGAAAAAGAAAAAAAACTCATCTCAAATAAATTAAAAAAAAAGTCATTCGACAGAATTAACGGTTTAGATATCAAATAGTGATTGTTCGGTGTGATTAACAGTTCAGGCAGTAAATAACGGTTTAGCCTGCGAGTCACGGGTTCTACCTATAGTGTATTGTTGTTTAGATGAGATTTTGGCCCTGTTTTTTAGAGTGGTAAATTAGGTTTATCCTTGTCTAACACATTATCTTATGTTACCAAATTTTCTAAAAAAATACTCAAATCAAAGTCAAAATTTTACTAATTAATACCTTTATCCCACCACTAATTACCTACTACAAATTTTATTCTTACATTTCCTTACTTTACCAAAGTTAACTCGATTCTGCCACTCTAAAAAACAGGACGAAGAGAATGTGTTCGATAAATTCAGCAATAAAGATACTCCCTCCTTCCCATTTTATTTGTCACTTGGGATATAATTTAAAAAACCAAGAAAACCTCCATTTCACATTAATTTACATCATTGAAAATGTGAAAATGTTGAATAAAATGGTAAATGAAAAGGAAAAAGGTGAATAAAAAGGAAAAATTGAAGAAAAAGATGTAAGTAATAAGGTTAATTTGATAAATTAGTAATTAATGTGTTATTAGAATTATAAAGTGACAGATATTATGGGAAAAAAGAAAGTTAGTTAAAGTGACAGATAATATGAGAAGGAAGGAGTAGCTTATTAACATAAACAAACTAAAATAGATATGGATAATTTCCTCTGAATTTTAAAGAGTACTTCATGAATTGTGGCCAAATTATATGAAATGTTACTTCAAATGGTAAATGTTAGATTTACAACTGACTGAAACACAAAAGTTTATTTAAAATGCTAGCTTACTAAACATTAATATTTAAGCAAAAAGGTATACAAAGACTCATGAGGACCCTTCTAAAACAATTTATCAAAAATAAAATATCGCCGTTGCCGAGGATCGAACGCGGGTCACCCGCGTGATAGGCGGGAATACTAACCACTATACTACAACGACAAGATGTTTTGATTTAGTACTTACTTTTTCTTATCTTACAAATGAAATGCACCACATAAGGTATGAATAAATTTGAGCTAAGAAAAATTTGGGTAAACATTAGGGGCGGTAAAAGTTGATACGACACCACACGAACCCGACACGAAATAAGGCAAATTGTGTCACAAAGTTTGAACAAATTTAATTTAATAGGTTAATACGCCTAACACGTTTAATTAAATAGGTCAGGTTTAGGTTGACTTTTCCGACACGGAAAAAGCCAATTTTAAATGTATAATTAATCGGGTTTGTCACGCTTGCCTCTTTACCTATTGTACTTGTTATATTGGATATGATATTTGAAATATATATAAATGATTAATCTTTTAAAACATTGACAATACTTTTTAACTTGGTAAAAAGCTAAAAAGATCCTATTGCTAGTGAATTCGACGCAAGTTTTAATAGGTCAACTCAACCTACTGCGAACCCAATTAAGTTAAGCAGGTGAACAAGTTGGTATCTGGTCAACCCGTTTAACTTTTAGTCAGGTACATGTCATAAATTTTCAACCCATTCATTAAACGGGTTGGGTTAGTATTGAGGTATCTTGAACCCGTTTAGTATTGACACCAACTCGAATACAACTCGACATGACCTATTTGATGCACCTAGTAAAAATTGTGTCTCAAACACCTTGCAATTTATTAGATGCACCCGGAGCATGTGCTTCAGATATTACGATTGTTCACCCTTATTATTATTATGATTGTTCTCTTGTTATTACAATTGTTCACTGTAAATATCCTAGAACACGTGTTCCAGTTGCATATTGGATCTTGCAAAATAGTCCAAGATAGTACGATCAATATGTATTACATGCACCTAAAGTGTGAGTTCCGGGTAGGTATGAGTGAACAATTATGTTATTGGGAGTGAACAACGGGTAGGTATGAGTGAACAATTATATTATTGAGAGTGAACAACGGATAAGTATGAGCGCACGATTATGTTATTGCCAATTAACAATGACGATATTTGGAGCATATGTTTTAGGAGCATGTAATAAATTGCATAGTCGATGTGAAGTAGCTAACACGTGGGCCCAATAACCTTTCCAGTATTTCAGCCCATGATTTCACAGCTTACGCCAGCCCAGCCCACACAATTTCGTAACAACTTCACATGACCATCATCTTGGAGTACTCCTTCGAATCGTCGAGCTCCAAAATCGTAAAAATGGCGGTTTCGCGCCCAAACTGCGTCCGTCTTTCTTTCTGCTGATCGATTCGCTCCCCGCCATTGACGAACTTCTCTCCGCCGACGAAAATGAAGAAGCGTTTCGATGAAACTTCTGGAAAACGATCGCTGGCCTCTCGAAACAGAGCTTCAGGTTCTCTTCGCTACTTTGATATTTCTTTCAATGATGACATTTTCTGATGTGTAATTTCAGCTTGATCAGTTAGGTAATTTATGTTCTGTCTATCTTATATGAGCTGCTTCAAACTTTTGTGTTGGTGATTCGACTATGATTATAAATGGATTGTATAATCGACAAAATCCTGAAAAAGGTTGAAATTCGAAGTTATGGAATTCATACGGAAGTAGTTTCCTCTTGCGATAACTAACTGCAATCTGCGTTTCTGATGTAATTGTTTTTCAGTCGAGAAATTCTTTACTTTAAATTTTGTGTTGGAGATTTGACTACAATGAAGAATAGATTGTATCATCGACAAAATCCTGAATGTGCCTGAAATTCAGAGTTATGGAATTCATAAGGACTACTTTCCTCTTGAAAAAAAAAGCTGATTCTCCAATCTGCCATTCTGATGATGGAAAAATGTTTTTTAGTCGAGAAAGAGGAAATCTAGGGCACAAAATGACAGCAATCAATAGCTTTTTTAGCCTGATCTGATCATTTGAATGTCCATGAATACTTAATCTCATTGCTGTTTATTATTTTGTTTATTTTTTTTCGAATCGATTATTAAAGCTAAGAAGGTGAGATTCAAGGAAGCTGAAACTGAAGAAAATCATCCTCAAAGTCATACATTTGATCCTTGTTCCGTCCCATGCGAACCAACAATCGACACACAAGGCACGATCTCTGAACACATTATCTGCTTAATACCCTTTCTTCACCCCTAAACATAAAAATGCTATTCACCTAATGAATCAGTGTTGTGCAGGTTCAAGTAAACCGAAAACTTCTGAATATGCATTTTTTAAGAAGTTGAAATGCTCAAATCCAGCTGGTAAAGAGGGTATACCCAGCAGGAGCTTCAGACCAAGCAACAGTTTAGGAGGTAAGTTGATTGTTGCTATGTTACTCAGACTCAGGCATGCATGTCCATATTGGACATGAATAGAGGTGTCGGACTCGGCTATTTCAAAGAAATTTTATACATTTTCGTTGTAATTTGATGTGTCAAGTGTCATACCCTTGTCCGGGTATCAAGGGTCCGACGCCGGTACGGCAGGGAATATGAAGAGTCGGAGTAACATGGGATTGTTGATTGATGCCCTAGTGTGGACAATTCTTTGAGAAACGCTGATGAAAAACTTGCTGTAGGATTTGGTTTAATTCACTTGGTTTGTGTTGATGCTGAGGTTGAGTTAGAGTTTATGAGTTATGCAGGATCAGGTGACTCGAAATACAAGGATCCTGAGTGTTTGTCTTACGTTAAGAAGTCTAGCAGCAGTGATATTAGTTCTTTCCTATCTCCAAAAGTCACTGCATTTGAGAATTCAGGTGTTGCTTTATATGGGTTCCTTTTATGTAAGTTTTTTTTTATTTTTTGGGTACTTAAATGCTTAATTCTTGGTTTGGATGTGATTCCAGCAGACTTGACCAAGGATCATGAATGGTTCAAATCCTCAGTACTCATCAAAACACCAAGAACAATTGACCTGGATTCATTTCTTTCAACCGATACTGCTGCATCATTAAAACCAGGTAATTAACAAACTCTTTTGGATTCAAAATGTTGGAGGAAGTGCTAGTAGATCCCACTGGTGAATTTTTATCTTTATATGTGATACTGATTTTTGAATGCGACTATTTTATGTCAAAAATTGTTGGGCTCTTCAAAAATCGTATGTGTACTTTGGATATTGATAGTTGCACAAAGTGAAGATCATGATATATTTTCGCTCAAGAGGTTGAAGTTAAAGCAGCAAATTGAGAAGACCTTGTTTCCTGAAGTTGATAAAGTCCCAAAGGAGTTAGGTGCTTGACTCTCTTTTGAATTGCTTAACTTCTGTTCCTGTTACAAAGATTGACGGGGATATTTCTAGGTGTGATTTGGTGTCTCTCCTCTTGCACCGGCTGCTTCCTGAGAATTGTGGAAACCTTGTACGTGCCTCGATGTTTATCAATTGAACATGAATCCTTACCTTTGCTTGTTTATTCGTGTGCATTCACTTCTTATTGCTAATTGATAACAATTTGGTAACAGTTAACACGAACACAAAATCTGAGGCAAGAAGTCGAAGACAAATTTCAGCAGTGCTGTTTGCCTGATTCAGATATTCAATTTGAGGACAACTGGGGAAGTTCGCTGAAGCTTTTGAATACCGGAGATGATTACTTCTTGGGTGATGGTGGCTCCACTGTTTGGTCCCGTGATTTCAGGGATAAATTTCCATCCTGTCAAAGAGATGAGGGCATGGACAATTCTGGTGTTCGTCACGTTGACAGAATGCTTCTTGGGTACCCACGAATCGATGCAGGTAGCTGCTTGAGTGATACTGAGCCCGAGTCTTGGTCAAGCAGGCTAGGAGATGCAAATCTGTTAATGTGGAGAGATGAAAGTTATGACAACTCAACTGAGAGTTGGTCAAACCAGTTTCAAGAAAGAAATATGTTGAAATGGAGAGAAGATGACAATGATAATGGTTACTCAACTGAAAGCTGGTCAAATGCATATCGAGAAACGAATCTGTTGAAATGGAGAGAAGATGATGACGACGACGACGACTATTCAACACCAGAAAATGTTGTTGGCAGTCCTCGATCATTCAAATCTAGCGACAAGGCTCATTCATATCTAAATCATGATGGAGATTATGCCTCCATTGACACAAAAACAGGTGTTCAGGAAGGTGCCCACAAGTATAGAGATGATAATAGGTCTGAATGTGACATGGCCAACAGTCGAATGTTATGTTCTGATCAACCATATGGCTCAGCAGGTCATGGGTCATTTGAAAGATACAGATCTTCTGAACCAAGTGATCTCAAAGATTATGCAGAACCTTGCCCACTTTTACTTCCTTGGCGAACCGATGAACTTGATATGCAAGGCTCCCCACATACCACTACCAAACTTGATCCATATGATTCATCATCAACAGGCAGTGAACATCATTTACTTGGTCAGTCTTCCAGCTACGAATTTCAAGATCATAATTTCCAGAGATGTGCTGTATTACCCTCATCATATGTTCCAGAACAACTTAACCTAGGTGATGGTGGCCTCTTAAAGAACATATTTAGAGACAGCCATTTATTCATGCTTCCGCAGAATCACCTCCCTTCTGCTGGATTGTACGATATGAACCGTTCATCCATGGAACCTTTGCTCCTGCCTCAGAGCTCCAATTCTGATCCAGGGTTGAAATTCAGTTTGCTGCCTGATTTCTCAGACAGGCCACACGACATCTCTGCGAATGATGTGCAGATTCTAAGGGAGGAAAATTCAAGCTCAAAGCTTCTCTTTGAGAATGAGAATACATCGCAGACGATTGAAGATTGGTCCTTGGTGAGTACGCGGATTCCTTCTGATCCTGAGGTTTCACTTCCACAGCTTCATCAGGTAAGATGGATGGATGCAGAAAGTGAAGCTTCTGAGTATGTTATGAGGTGTTTGCAAATGCCAAACTAAAGGTACATTGCTGAAAAATATGCAATTCTTTTGCTGTTCATAGTTTAGCTTTTCATTTTGCAAGCATTAGTACTCATTTGTGTGAGCATCTACTACTACGGGTGGCCAAAGAAGTTGGTTTGATACTTTGATTAGGTCTCAATTGGATCAAATACATGCATAGCTAACCAAGTTAGGGCTTCTTCTTTAGAGTATTTGGACAACCACCCTTGACTACACTCACCTACACTTAAACTGCACTCACCTGCATTACATTTCAACTGTGTCGACATGTACTTATTGATGTCTGATTCTCGGGTTTTTTTTTCTATATTTTCCGGGTCGGATAGTTTGAACGAGCTTAAATTTGGGTCAATATCAGGTCCGCGTCAATAGAAAAATGGAAAATATTGTGTCCAGAATTTCGGTCAAAGTCAAAATCGGACAAAAAAATTTATGACCGTGCTCGATCTTTTCCGTGTCATACTAAATCAGGTTTTCTGATCAGACAGTTTTTTGACAGCCCTAAAGCAGCACCGAACCACTAGCTCCACTTTTTCAAATGACCCAAAGAACAGGTTAACCTAGCCAAGTTGAGTTCTTGGTTGGGTGGACTAACCTTAGCTAGATTGTTCTGAACCAGGGTTAGTGTATGTTTTTAGGAGCTTTGGGCCACAAAAGTTTCAAAATACATAAGCTATCCACTTGCCTGTTGAACAGCATGGCTATATAATTATGTGACCCAAATAATGACAATATATTGACTCAACATGTATGCATGTATGTGTATATGTCCCCCCATCACCATCCCTCTATAATGAGGGTATTCGACTTTATATAATATAATCAATGTACCTTTAGTTGTAAATTGGTAACTCTTCTTATTTGGACGTATACAATTACAAACAAAGAGAGATATGTAAGAGTGGAGTGAATCTTGAGACCAGATTCTCATTAAATCTCTGTTGTTTTGTTAACTACGTACAGCTATCAACAAACCAGAAGAGAAATGTGAATAAAAGAACGATCATTAGGGTTGTTATTTATTAGCAAAACAACTAATTTAAAATGTGTTTACTAAACATCACATTAGTTATTGTGACCTTGATAAAAACATTTTCTTAGAACCCTAGAACACCTTATCAAATCATTTAGGCTTTGTTTGACAATCAGTCGGTAGTTGTTAGCTGTTAGCTTGTAGCTATTAGCTATTAGCTGTTTGGATTAGCTGATTGTAAAAAAGTGTTTGGTAAAGTAGTTTTTTGTGAAAAACTATCTCAAAAAGTTTCATCAAGTGGTTTTTTGAAAAGTAATTATTGGGTCCAAAAAGCTGATATAAAAAGTTATTTATCAAACAACCTTAAATAACCTTTTAACATTGATAAAAAACTAACGGCGTCCAGAAAGTTAAAAGCTACCCAAAAACCTAGCTAACAAAACACCCCTAATCCCCCTCAAAGAAAAGCTCTTTGACCTCAAAAATCTAAGCTACTAAACAAACCCTACAAGGGCTTGTTTAGAGAGAAAAGTGGAATGGGTTGGGTATGGAATGAGAATCCTAGGCAGGGGCGGATCCAACATGGGTTCACGTGGGGTCACATGACCCCGCTTTTAAAAAAAAGAAAAAAAATATGTTTGTAAAATTAAACCGTTTAAGAAAATATATATATATATATATATATATATATATATATATATATATATATATAACATGAAACAACTTGAAATAATATCCCCTATCGTAGCTGAGTGGCGTGCGCGTACATTGAAACAAATTTAGGGTTTTTTGTTGGACCATGATACAATGAAGGGATCCTAAGGTTCCGTGTTTCGAGACCAACAAGCCTCAAGTCTAGCATTTTTTTTAGACTATAATACACATCATGAGTCAAGATGTTTATGAAAAAATATTTATAACTTTTAATAATATTTTCTTTATCTTTAATAATTATATATATTTATCAACTATAAGAGTATAATATTTATTAGCTAGGTCAAAAAAATATAATAATAGCATAATTTTATCAATCATAGTTGAAAAGGCACATTCTACGCATAATTTTATATTTATGAAAAAATATAAATAAATAATTGTTTTTAAATTGTTTATAAATTATAATAACTCTTAAAGTAGTGAAACATACCTTTATAATCATTTAAATATAATTACATTTAACTTTATTAGTAATTTAAGTGAAATGCAAGATGATTATCATTTACTAACCATCTTACGTTAAGATGTTTATTATTTTGCTTTTTTTTTTTTAAACTCAACCTAGCAGCAACAATTACAGTTCAAGCCTAGTGTTGTTTTTAACAGTCTCAGACGAATTTTTGAAAAACACTGTTATTACTTATTTTGAGGATAAAATTTTCAAGAAAGTACCAAATGATACATCATATTGGAATACTTTCAAGTCATGGCGCCTTGTCGGGGACAGTTATCCAAAAGAAAATAATATTATAAGTTTTTTTATTTGTTGTTTTAAATTTTTATGTTTGACTTTGAACCCGCTTGTTTTCATTCCTGGATTCGCCACTGATCCTTGGGGGTTGGGTATGGAATTAGAACCCTGAAATGAAAGTGTTTGGTAAGCAGTGCAATGGAATCAAAGCTATAGTTTTAGTACTTATTATTATTATTATTATTATTATTATTATATTATTATTATTATTATTATCATTATCATTATCATTATTATGACAATAATAAAATTATAATAATTAATAATTAGTAATTATCAATTATTAATTAGATATTATTATATATTAATTAATAATATTAGTACTATAAATTATAAATTTTTATTTTTTATTAATTAATAATTATTATCAATGGCTAATAATTAACAATAATAATTATTAATTAATTTTTAATTGTATTAATTATAATTATTATTAATTAATAATTAATAATTATAATAATTATTATTAATTAATAATTTTAATTATTATAATTATTATAATTATAATTATAATTATAATTACTATTATTAATTATTAATAATTGTTATTATAATTCTTATTATTATTATAATTATTATTATGATTATTATTAACTATTATAATTATTATTATAATTATTGTTATTAATTATTAATAATTATAATTATAATTATAATTATTATTAATTATTATTTATATTTATTATTATAAAAATTAATAATAATTATTAATAATAATTATTTTTAATTGTTAATAATTATAATTATTATTAATTATTATTAATTACTAATAATTATTAATAATTATTAATAATTATTAATAGTTAATAATTATTATTATTATAATTACTAATAATTATTAATGTTTACATTTATAATTATAATTATAATTATTAGTAATAATAATAATAATAATACTAATAATAATAATTATTATTATTATTATTATTATTATTATTATTGTGAAAGAAAAGGGATAGCCTATTCCCCCCACATTTGGGAGGATTCTAATCCCCCTATTTGGGAGGGATAGCAAATCCCCTAGGATTGCAATTCCATTCCAGAAACTGCTCTCCAAACAGAAAAAAAACAGGAACTAGAACTCATTCCTGGTCAATTGCATTCCTGTTTTGTTCACCAAACAGGCCCTAAAATTACATTGATATCCCTCTTTATCAATATAGTTTACAAGCACATGTGCTCATAGGTATTCTTACACTCAAATTGTATTTGGGGCTAAAGGAGGGGAGGGAAAGGGAAGGGAGGGGAATGATCTAATTTTTCATGTTTGGGAATACAAATTAGAGGGGGAAGGGGAGGGGAAGGAAAGGGAACACTTAACCTTCATTCCCTTCCATTCCCCTTCATTTTCTTAACTCTTAAAATAAAGGGGAAACGAAGAATTTTAACATTTGTCCTCCCCTCCCCTTATTAATAAATCCAAACAAGGTCAATCATAATTACCTCTCTTCCCTTCCCTTCCCTTCCACTACCTTACCCTCATTTCCCCTCTCTTCCCCCCTTTAAACTGAATCCAAATACACTGTTAAACTAAGGGTAACCCTATAAAATGAACATCGCTGAATTCAAATAAGTTACAACTCTGCAATATCAGTTATTGTTATTAATTTTTAATTAAAAAATGACATTGTTATTGCTACTATTACAACAAATTTTCAAGAAAAATATACATGAGTATAGGTCAGGGACTCAAATATATGCAAAATTTCCATATAAATTGAAAAAATTCATGAAGAGGTTGATTCTCCTATGGATTTACATAAACAATTTTCAAAAACCACATGGAAAACCAACTTAGACATGACATGATACCAAATTAGAAACCCTTTGATAAAAACCAATAAATGAGCAAGAGAGCAAGCATAATTACTCCATATAAATTCAGAGTTTACAATGTTAGAGAAGCAAGAAGATGTAGTACCAAATTAGCAATGGAGGTGGGGCTTTGCTTTTCCTTTTATCCTAAGCACTTCCCCTTCTTGCATCTACAACAAGCCTACTATGATTTGCAAACTAAGCTACAAATGCCAACATATTTATTTATTTATTTATTAGGTTGTTATCAAAGGATTAAATTTTCATGTTAGGTTTAAGAACAATGGTCAAGAAGTTACAAAATAAGCCAACAAAAACTAGTACTATTGGAACACGTTTTCCTTCATTTAGGGGCAACACAAATACTTTGCTACTTAAGAATAATTTGATTGTAACAAGCAACTTGTAATTGAGACTAGATGCTCATTTTTTTAAAAGAAAAGTAAGTAAATATGTTAATTGAATTTGAATTTTTATGACATCTTAAATTAAAATGGTTAAACATTACTTTAATTTGTTTGTAACTCATATTTTTATGATTTTGAGTAAGATTATTTTTAGTAATGACATGGCTTTATCAGTTATAAGACATTTTGGATGAGTTATTTTCAAGTTAGGATTGCTAGGTTGGGATAAGTTTGTATGCTTTCTTGGAGAATTGTGTTTTTAGAGTGGATATTTTTTTTCGGGAATTGTGTTATGTTGGGATAAGTTTGGATAAGTAAAGATAGTTAGGTTTAATCTGACAAAGAAACAGGGCCTTATTGACTATGTTAACAATATAAATAATGGTCTAATCATATTAAAGATAATAGACTATGCACATTTATGCATTGTTCTGTATTTATAAGTAAATTATTTTTACATGGTTTATATCATATATCAGTGATAGTAATCCTCATAATAATGAAATATATATTTATAATGACTTAAATCTACTTGTATATAAATTTTAGAGTGATTTAAATAAAAATTCAAGATCATTAGTAAATATAACCCTCATTTTCATTTAAAGCCTACTTTGATTTAGTCCATGACACTTGATAAAATTCCAAAATTATATAATGTATACAGTTACGAAATCTAACTCATTTTATATCCTAAAGATGTTCAAGGACAAGAAGGCAAATATTTTTGTAAGGGCTTGCCTCATATTACAAAGATCTAGTTCTTGACACCTGGCTTTTGATAATTTTTTTTTTCTTTTTTTCTATGGAAACTGGATCACGACACTTCTGATAAAATTTCAAAATTATGTTGTGTGTTAGCTGCGTTAAATTAAACGTCTCAAACTTTTGTGGTATTTATATTTATACTACTACTAGTAGTATGAAATTGTTATATTTTCAATTGTATAATTATTGCTCCTGTGTTTAAATGTTTATGATTTTGATTATATTGTCCCATATACTCTGTATCAACCATCAGTTTTTGTCCATACAATTTTAAAAAAATTACGAAATCATGTTTCGATGAAAATTTAAAACTTGCAAACACAAGTACAATGAGAGGGTGAGGGTGAGAATTTATTAGATAGAAAAAGAGTTTTCGAATTTGGATTTTTTTTGACTGTAGATTATATATTTTTTTAATAATTAGCGGTCAATAGACCCTTTTATTCAAATAACACTGCAAAATCGAATGACCAATGCAAGTATTACAGAAGGTTGTAGGTTATAACATGTTAAAGAACCCAAACTTTTAATATAATATATTACTTCTATCAACGATTTGAAATTTGGGGGTAAATTTCAATAGATTACAGCAAATTCTGACCATTTTAACTTGATGTAGATTATGAGACGTCAGAGCTATATATCCTATGTGTATTATGTAATGTACCAAATCAAAGAAACTCAACTACCGCCATGCCATCCAATACCAAGTTAAAGTAGTTGCAATTCGATAATAGTTGCAACACCCCAAATATTTTGAAGGGAAATTGGATTTTGTTGGGATTATTTAAAGAGTATAAGAAGATCATATAAGCATGAGAAGTCATATAAAACAAGTATAAGAGTCATATATAGAATAGATATAAGAAATATGATCAACACGGATGAGTACAAGACTAGCACGGGTCGTGCTGGTGTCCCAAGAGCTTAAATAAGGTCTTTAGGCTCAACACGTACTGTGTTGAGGCACCACAGACCATGGTGCTCTAACACGGACCATGGTGATCTCACCACGTACTGTGTTGAGGTCCAGGAACTGTTTTAATCCTCCAAAGGCTCCATTAATTCATAATCTCAATTTTATATTAGATTTAAGTATCCGACAACAATATCCTCATTATACCACATGGTCAATAGACTTAGTCAAGATGAAGATACTCATTAATGACCTTAATTAAGTCATTTGACGAAAGGTATAAAGAGGTGGAGAAGTCTCCTATAGATAGGAGACATTCTCTAGCCATTTGAGCACACTATCCTATAATCACATTTTGTTATTTTTGTCTAGAATGCAACTATATTATAGTGATTCAAGTGAGAAACAATATTCTTGAGTGTGTTAGTTGTTAAGTTTTTATCCTTTTGAACATTTACGGTATAGTAAATAGTTCTTAAGGAAAGAGAGTTTGTTCACGACTTTTAGCAATATCCTAAGTGAGTTTACCATTATAATTATACCAATACTCCCTTTCCTCCAATAAATTCTAATAATTCCAACTTTTAGTCATCCAATAGTAGTAGTTTTTGTACACTAACAATCCCAAAAAAAGTTCCACATGAGGAAATTGGATTCTAATAATCCAAATTTCCAGTACTATAGGCTTATCTTATAGATTCCCTCGATCGTTATTTATTTGTTCATTTAACTAATTTTTTGTCCCGAATTATTTATCATTTTATAATACCAACATAACTTTTACTAATTTAACTTCTATATTCTCCACCCTTTTATTGATATTTACTAATTTAAGTAATTTTATTGGTGATCGTAATTTCTCCCAAATCTCCTAATATATCAAATAAAAAGGTACAAGACAGTAATGACTAATGAGTAACCAACAATATAAACTACAGAAAGTTACCTATATGAGGTAATTATATTTTTTTTTGATAGGATGAGGTAATTATATTATACTCTCTTCGTGTTATATTAATGGTTCAAAATGTCATATTTAATTAAAAATGATTTATAATATATTTTATCAAAAATTATAATATTCTATTCTTATAATAATAATTTTTATTATAAATTTAATAATAATACTTTCATATATTAAAATATTATATATTTTAAAAAATTAATTCGATTAATGAATAATTAATATACAATGGGGCGAATATAAACTATTCGCCCCATTGTATATTAATTATTCATTAATCGCATTATAAAATTTCTATTAATTATTCATTTTTTATTTTTATTATTATTAATTATTCATTGGCTTGCTCTATTCATAAAAAGTAAATAAAATAATAATAATAATAAAAAATGCGAGAGTATTGTTTGGCTTGCTCTATTCATACTTTCCGTTCCACTTCACAGCAAGCTCTCTCTCTACAGTCTGAGTCCACATTATAAAATTTCTCTTTCTCACTTCCTGGCGTAATCCAAACCGATTCATTAAATTCGATTAACCAAACACGCCTCAATTCCACTTCTTACTACGGTCGGTGTTCGAGGGCTTTAGAGAGAGAGAGAGAGAGAGAGAGAGAGAGAGAGAGAGAGAGAGAAATAACCAACCACTGCTCAGTGGTCACATTTACACAATTTCATTTCTGATTTTGTATCTGTTTAAAACTTTTAGAGAGAGAATCTCAGAAACAGATAGAAAGAAAAACAAAAACTCACCCAGATAACCTCTCTCTCTCTCTCTCTCTCTCTCTCTCTCTCTTTTCTCTTCTCATTCAGAGAGACAAACCCAGTATACCCTTTTCCGCCGCCGCATCTCCGCCCTCATTTCCACCGGAATGTTCCTCCTCCGGCGACCCTTTTCCCCTCTCTTCATTCTTCCATCTTTCATTTTTCCGGCCGTCTAATTCTTAATCTGATTTGATTTTCCTTCTCCGTACTGTCGGATCTCTCTCTCCTGTTGTCCAAGGTACTGTTAGAATCTGTGTCTTAGCTTTTTTTCCCCTTTTTTTCTCTCGTGTGTAGTGAATTTAGCTTTTTTTTGGGGGTGGATTTTGCTTTTTGTGCTTTTTTTCTCACAATCATTGTGTGATTCTTTTTACAATCATGAAAAGGTATGATCTTTTGTTCATTTGGATGTGGGTTGTGTAAAATTCGAGCTGATTATCAAGTGTTGGAATGTGGGTTGAATGAGGATTTGATTTGTGGGGTTTTCAATTTTGGGTTGATTTTACTGAGATTTACTGTGGGTTGTGTAAAAATTGAGCTGATTATCAAGTGTTGGAATGTGGGTTGAATGGTGATTTGATTTGTGGGGTTTTCAATTTTGGGTTGATTTTACTGAGATTTACTGTGGGCAGTGAGATTTGATGTGAAATATCAACTGATTATGTGCTTCTTAATTCACTGCTATAATCTGGACTTGTCTCTATCATCCCTTTATTTTTCAACCCTTAAGTTAGTTTTTTATTAAAAAAAATTAATAACACAAATAGTAATATGTCAATTATTTTGGGTGGCTCTGGTTGACCGTTGGTATTTTTAATCTTGGGTTGTGAAATGAAATGAAATGCTAGAGATCAAGCTAATTATTTAGGTAATCATGCTGTTCTTTGCTGTTATCTTTTGAACATGGGCTAAAAAAGTAAACAGTGTTTTTCCATTTAGTCCAACTTTTTTATTGGGATGTGTCCTCCTTTTTTGTGTTGATTTCTTTTAGGGTTGATGTGAAATTTCATCTGGGTATGTATGTATGTGCTCTATTCACTGCTAATTCACTTTGCTTTCTCTTATTTCCCTTTCTTTTTAGATCAAGCTAATTCACTGCAGAATCAGTTGACTGACAAGTCCCTGTTATTCCTTTCTTGTTAGATTTCTGTGTTGATGGGTTTCAATCAATTTATCCTTATGAGTTGAGCAAGGAATGTTCTCTTTGCTTTCTCTTATTTCCCTTTCTTGGCAGATTTCTGCATGTATGTATTGTGTTAGGCTCTGTGTTCTCTGATTAGCCCTGCAAATTCCTTTTTATGTACTTGGAAACAAGTTGCTCTGATTGTTTCCATGCTCTTGTTGGGAGATGTCCTCAACCTTGAAAATGAAAGGTCCTTTCACTCCTTTGCTTTGTATTGTATGAAGTTCCTATGGGGGTTTGTGTGTGCTTTATTGGGGAATAGCTTCTCGGGCTTCGCAGTTTTCTTTCTATTTCTATATCTTTACTGTTGTAGAACCGAACATTCAATAACCAAAACCAAAACGAATACTCCAAATCCTGTCCACGCAAGGTATGGAAGGGTCAGATGTAGCAGTCTTATCTCTAAATTTTGCAATTTTAGAAAGACTGGTTCCAATTGACCCAAGATGTTGAACCTAACATTCAATATCTCTCGAATTTGTTTAGTTTTTATGACTGTGTAGGTGAACGTTGCTCTTCCTGCTTAGTTTGTTGTTGATTAGTTGTTTACTGAGTCATTGACTCTAGGTACATGTTTGCTACGTCAACGGCTTTTTGATCTTATTTCAAGATGATAGGCTTCAGTTTAGCACCGTTGTGGGGTAATCTAGTCTTGTGTGGAGTCATAATGAAGAGAACATCATTGGTTTAATGTCTCTTTTTGTGGTTCATTTCAGGTACTCAAATGAATGGGATTCAATTCAATGGTAAACCTCGTGGTTATCAGAAGTCTGCCCCAGGATGCTTGGGAAGAATGGTGAACCTCTTTGACTTGACTTCCAGTGTATCGGGAAACAAGCTTCTAACTAACAAACCACACAACGATGGTGATTACCATTCTTATATCTATCGGTTTACTTTGTCTAACTATGTGTTTATGTTGTCGATTACTGTTCAATTCGATAGCTGTGATGCACATAGTTGTGTAGTTGAATCAAGCTTCTCCTTCGTTTGTGTATTGATAGTAAGCTGATTAATTTACAGGATCTTCTCCATCAAGAAGTCAATCATATGACTCTGCACTTCCCGGCTTTGTTGGAGATGAGATGGAAGATGGGGTAATTCGGAGATTGACTGTTGACATTCTTTTCCTCATTATTTTCTCTATGTGGGCTAGTCATTGCAAGCCTTAACATTCCTTCATATATGTTCAGGTTGTATCTGAATTTAGAAGATCTTCACCGGGCAAAAAACCCAATGGAACTCCTGTGAAGATGCTAATAGCTCAAGAAATGTCACAAGATTCAGACTCAAGACAAGGTTCCCCTAATGTAGTGGCCCGGTTGATGGGACTTGATGCTCTTCCACATCAGCATCCTGATTCGGGTATCCAAAATCGTTCTCAATCTTATTCACGAAATAGTAGTCATTCAGAGAAACCAAATGGATATTGGGAAGAAGGAAGACACGGGCTTTTCAACAAGCATGCCGATCATGGTATCCACCCAAACCTTGAGCAAAGCGAGTGTAAAGCCATATATGAGATTTGGCAACAATCCCAGTTGAAAAATGGCAGGAGAGACAAATCGCCGCAGAAGGGAAGTTGTAATGAGAACATAAACGAGAAAAAAATGGCCCTTATTCGCCAGAAATTTATGGAAGCAAAACGCCTTGCCACGGATGAGAATCTAAGGCAAACCAAGGAGTTTCGTGATGCTTTGGATGTTTTGAGTTCCAACGGAGAGTTATTTTTGAAAGTCCTTCAAGAGCCAAATTCGTTGATCTCACCTCCCGAGACCAAGCGAATCACGGTTCTTAGACCTTCCAAAATGGTGGTTGATGATAAATTTGCAACCCCGGTTAAGAGAAATGAAAAGCAAGTGAAGAAGCAACAACCTCATGTAAACCATGTTAGTTTGTGGGATAGTCATAACAGGTTTCCTCCTACTACGCCTACGTGGAAAGCAAATGATACCCCGGCTCAGCCCACTCGGATAGTGGTACTAAAGCCAAGTCCTGGTAGAGTTAATAATAACGTCAAACCCGTTGTTTCTTCAACCCCATGTTCGCCAGGTGCTCTACAAAGAGGGGATATCTTTGAAGAAGCAGAACATGAGGAGGAGGCGCAAGAAGCAAGGGAAGTGGCAAAGGAGATCACGCTGCGAATGCGTGAGAATCTAGCTGGACATCGTAGAGATGAAACCCTACTTTCTTCGGTTCTCTCTAATGGGTATACAGGGGACGAGAGCTCTTTTGAAAAATCAGAAAATGAATTTGGTGCTGGAAACCTAAGCGATTCCGAAGTTATGTCTCCACCTTCTAGGCATTCTTGGGACTATGTCAACAGATATGGTAGCCCATGTTCTTCGTCTTTTAGCCGCGCATCTTTTTCCCCGGAGTCATCAGTTTGTAGGGAGGCAAAGAAGCGGCTTTCGGAGAGATGGGCGATGATGGCATCAAATGGGAGCAACCTAGAACAAAGGCACGTTCGAAGAAGTTCAAGTACATTGGGTGAGATGCTCGCGCTTTCCGGCATTAACAATTCTGAAATATGTGAAGAAGGCGAGGTTAACAATAACAATAGGGGTCAAGATCCACGAGCATCAACTTCTTGCTTGAGAGAAAGTGGAGATGAGTCTCCCAAGAATCTTTCTAGGTCAAAATCGCTTCCCGTTACTTCGACCGTTTATGGAACAAGGTTGAATGTCGAGCTTTCGGATCCGGTTCTTAGCAAGAAGGACGATGGTTCAATGGAGGCAGTGAAGACAAAACCCGCCAAGACAGCCTCGTTTGCTGGGAAGGTCACCAGCTTGTTTTTCTCAAGGAGTAAGAAAATGAGAAACGAGGAGCAATCCAGCAAACCGCAATCCCATGATGAACTTCAATCGGCCCGTGCTGAAACATCTGGGAACTCGGGATTTCCTGGAATGACAAGAAATGAGTCCTCTGATGTGGGTTTGTCTCCTGCTTCACTTGGACAAGGCATATTATCTCATCAGCAGGTATGTTTGATCCCTCTTGTTTGTTTTTAACCAAAGATTTTTATTTGACTTGTTACAGTGCAACCAAGTAGAGCTGGCAAATTTTGTTTGATCCGAATGCCTAAATTTGTTCGACCCATGAAATGCTTGAATGGTCATAGATTTTTTGTCCGAATTTTGACATTGATTGATTTACCAGATATTTCGACACGATATATCTCTTTGTTTATCCTATTATCTGAGCCTGTTTTGACCTGAATTGGTCCATCCAAATTGTCCGATCTGAAAAAAATGGTAATGAACATCAATTTCTCGTCAAATTTTGACATTGACTGATTTGACCAATCCAAATATGATTCAAACCCATATTTTTGCCAGCGCTACCCAAAATTTACATCGGTCTTGACATTTCTGAAGTATCTTTGCTGAGATAAGATGTGGCTGGTTTTGTTTCAGGGAGTATTATCTGTATCTCAGCCAGCTGTGCCTGGAATTCAAGGAGAAAACCAGGACCAACCGAGTCCAATATCTGTACTAGAGCCACTGTTTGAAGAAGAACGAGCCGCCCTTGATTGCTCTCACAGAATCGAGCCAAACCCTTACGGTATTTGATATTTACTTTATCCTATTTCCTTCCCTGTAATGGATCATTTAGTTGGTAAATCTCCTTGGGAAAATTGGTCAATTTTTCCAAACCGAAAAAAACTCCGTATGTTTAGTTAGGTGTTTAATGGATGGGAAATCTCAGGCGAGGCCCGATGTTTCATGCTCTTTTAAAATTCAATGGTAAATGGGAGTGGGTAAATATTTACCAAAAGTTACCTGAACTTACCAAAATTATTAAAAGTCATGCTTTTACTAGTACTTACTTTTTCTTTGAAAAATACCGCTTTATTCAAAAGTATAACTTTTCCTGATATTTACCAAAAGGTGTCAAAACTCGACTTTTACCATAGCATCCACTCACCAGCAAATTTTACAGGCGAAAATTTTTCTAAGGATTCTACCGAAAGCACTCTAAGATCTGGCTCAGCTAAGGCTAACTTATCCTCATTTTTTTACTATATTAGCAGGAGGAAAGCAACTCTTGTCATCTTGCCTTAGCCGGTCCAACTTGATCGATAAATCCCCGCCAATAGGATCCATTGCTCGGACCCTCTCATGGGACGAATGCTCCGCAGAAACCGCCACCAGTTACCCGTTGAATTCCCCCCTCCACATCCTCTCCCGAGGAACCGAGGTGAATGAAACCGAACTGTGCTCCTTAGTCCAATCCCTTCTGACAATGGCGGGATTCGACAAGGACGGACAGCTGGACGCACCGAATCTCGCCAGGTGGCACTCGCCCGAGAACCCGTTGGACCCGCTATTGAGGGACAAGTACGTCGACCTAGCCGCCAAGGATCAGCCCGCCCTCCACGAGGGTAAACTGAGGCAGCTGAGATCGACCCGGAAGCTGGTTTTCGACGGGGTCAACGAAGCGCTCCTCGAAATCGGATCTAGTCAATGTGGGCCCCACAGTAGGGCCCCGGGATACGGGCCGGGGGCGGTTTTGGGAGATAAGGTGTGGGCCCGGATGAAGGAGGAGTGGTTTAGTGAGGATGTAAAGTTGGTAGCTGTTGTTGAGGAGGAGAGTTGTAATAGTGGGGACTACAACAGCCTGGTTGAGAGAGTAGTGAAGAAAGAAGTGGTGGGAAGATTCTGGGGGAATCAAATGAGAGTAGAAGTTGATAAAATAGGCAAAGAAATTGAAGGGAATTTGATTCAGGAACTTGTAGAGGAGTCTGTGCTTCAATTCACAGGTAGAGACTGAAGAAGAAACAGATAAAACCAAACTAAACAAGCCTTTGTTCATCTTTCTTTCTTTCTCCACCTTTTTTTGTGTTGATTAATTAGTAATTATGATTTTGGAATGTATTATTTTGGTGTATTTCAGTGATAACATATTGGTAATGCAGTAAGGTTAACAACAACCCTGAGTGAGTTCCTGAATTGTAGCTGCAAACTGGTGCAGAGAATGTATATTTTATTGATCTGACCATGGTTTTTTGTTATGTATTTGAGGGAGGATTTTTAAATAAACAAACACAGGTAGGAGTAGGAGAGCATTGAGATCTGGTTCTTCTTGTCATTTGTCTTTGTCTTGAGATTGTCTTGGCATGTGTCATGTTCAGATGTAATAAATAAAAGTAGTCTGTCTTGGGGGATGATGCAAATAAACAGTTGGGTGTGGGACTTTTGCCAGGCTGCCAATATGAGTGTTGTAATTCTATCTTTGAGAAGTTGGTGTTTGTGGCACAGTTTTTTTTCCGGGTCGGATCTAGTAGGTTAGTCAATCATTTGGAGAAACATGAATTTTTTGGGATTTAGTCGGTTTATTTGGAGAAACATGAATTTTTCGGTGGGTTTGGACGATAGAAATAAGAGAAATATTGTGTCTGTATTTTTAGTCAATGTGAAAATTTGTATGAAAAAATTATGATCATACTTATTTTTTCTAGGTCGGGTAATTAGGTCAATCAAAATTCGCCAGCTCTATCCAATTTCGGTTCTCTAATCCAAGCTACCCAATTTCTTCATTTCCTTGCAACGAATGATATTTGTCCAAGTACACCTAAATATTCATAGGCCCTGTTTGGCAAACAGCTGATTGCATTGGCTGATTGTTGTTGGCTATTTGTATTGGCTTATTGGATTGGCTGTTTGGAAAAGTTGTGATTGATAAAGTTAGCTGATTCTAAAAATTTTTTTGCTAAAATTCCATTTATACCCTTTATCACTAATATGATAAATATGCATCAAATATTGGGACCAATAAGCTTTAGGATGACATATGGTGTAAATTTAGACAACTTTTGGACAAAATGGTCTTTTCCACAATCAGCCATTTACAATAGGCTACTCCCCTCAGCCTATTGAAAAATGGCTTATTGGGACCAATAAGCTAATAGAATGGGTTGTTTACCAAACACCCCAACAACCTATTTCACCTCCTAATAAGCCAACTTTTGCAATAGGCCAATGAATAGGTTGTTTACCAAACAGGGCCATAAACCCTGAATTCCATGTAACTGTGCACTTGCTTGAGAGGGGGAAGAGGACGGGCATGATATAAAAGATCATTTTAATCCTTTTAAGTCATTTTAGTCATATATTGGGAATATTACAAATGATAAGTTGCTTTTAGTGATATAGTTTTCAAGGTAAAGAAAGTGAAAAAAATTCTTTAAGACAACTATTTGGAATGAAAGTTTGGAGTTAAACTAATAGCTAAACTTATTTTAAATTATGTTTATTTAACAATTGGAAAAGAATATAATAAACTCTAATCATTACAACAAAAATTGTTTTTTTTTTTTTTTTGTTATGATCACACTATCATATGCAATCATAAAAATATAGGAGTACCATAATGTAGCATGTCATAGAGTCCCAAGTTGTAAGGCAAGTAACCACGTTTGGTTGCAATTTATTATGTGCACCTGGAGCATATGCTTTAAATACTACAATAATTCGTCCATATATATTAAGTTGTTCATTCTCATTATATAATATATATTGACGTTTGGAGCATTTTAAGGAAAGTAAATGTGTAAAATTTTTAATATAATAATAATGATGTAATGTGAACACTACGTGTACACGCACAAAACTATATGATATAATATTAATACTTACCATTCGTACGTAACTACATGTCCATGGGACAAGATAAATTAAATAAATAAAAAGAAAGCAATGTGAAGTATGAACATTGCTTTTGTTATTTATCAAAAGGTATTTTTTGGGGGGAGGGTCATAGCTTACTAGTTGATTTGTTGTTTAATATTTTAATTTAATATGTCAAGGTCCAATGTGCATCATACATTTTAATATTGATAGGTTAGAAGATGCATTGACTCCTCTCTATAACGGTTTAGACATCAAATGACAATTTAAATAATTGATAGCGGATGATTTTCTTCAAATGTGATTTGTGTTAAGTAAATTTAACGGACAAGATTAGAGGATAACACAAACAGTATGTTAAAGACAACCTTGAAAATAAGCCTGCGAAAAGCTGAGTACGTCAATGATTTTCACCATGAGAACTGTGGCCACCAAAACTCAAATGTTAGTATAGAGAGTACACCTCCCTTGCACGTAATGTTTAATCCTATATAAAACACTTGATGGAGTTTTCTTTTTTTTTAAAAAAAATAAAGTTGTCAAAAATTGTCCGATTTAAATACCTCATTGATAGTCTAAACCGGGAAAAATGGTTTAAGATTAACAAACATAAGTTTTCTTTTGAATTTTGACTAAAATTTCAGACAAAATTTGTTTGCATTCTTTCGTCTAAACATGATTTTGATTTGAAGTTTAATTTGCCCGAATGTCTAACTCAATAAAATACTCCGAAAGACAGTCTCTAACATAAAGTTTTTTTTTTTAATCTAATGTATAATTCATCGAATACGAAGTAACCTTAACTCAACTTCAATTTGCACTGATTCAAAAATGTCTATTTTGTCATTCTTGTTGATTCATCGTTGCAAAACACATCCTAAAATCCTACTAAAACGGAGTAAAAAGTTGTTGCATAAATCATACATCGCGTGGCAAGCCAGCATACCTACATAGCATCATTATATACCAATATATCAAGTGAGCTAAGAGCTCCTTAATTAAGTCAATTTAGAGCTTGCAATCTAATTAAGGTCATTTTTTTTGGGATGATAAGTAGGAGGTGGGTAAGTAAGGTAACTAAAGTTGGGTGAGGAAATGTGGATAAGATAGTGGATGGGGGTAAATGTCACGCCTAGGGTTGTGCATTATTCGGTTCTTAATCGAGTAAACCGAGTTCCGAACCGGTTTGAACCTGCATTCAACTCACACCACTTTTTTCTTTTTCTTTTTTTTTTAAAAAATTCTATGCATTAAATAAAGAATTTTGACTATAAGTTATGTAAAAGTAGAGTTATGCCACATAATTTTTGTCTGTTTTGTCACTCAACTTTCGAATATGTCAAATATGTCGCTACCTAACTTATGGAAGTTATAGTATAACATTTAACTTTTAAATTTTTTCGAAAGTGCCACAAAACTTAGTCTCGACCTGCTGCTCCACGTGTCAACTATGCAAATACTATTTTTGACAGAAAGAGAGAAGAAGTTGTCAAATATGTCATTTAACTTTAAATTTTGTCAAAAATGCCACAAAAAGTTTTAGAAAAAAGCAAAATTTTGACGGCCCTAAATGCATTGGATTGTTCAAAGACTATTACATCTTTCAGCCTTCAAAAAACTATCCAAACATACATATAGATATTGGTCATGTTTGGCAACCAACTGTTAGATGATAGTTGTTTGGATTAGTTATTTTACTTTAACTGTTTGGATTAGCTGATTGTGGGAAGAGTGTTTGGTAAAGTAATTTTTTGTGAAAAGATACCTCAAAAAGTTTAATCAAGTAGCTTGTTGAAAACTAGTTTATTGAGTCCAAAAAGCTAATATAAAAAACTACTTACCAAACACCTCAAATAACTTTTTAACCTTGGTCAAAACGCTAAAAACTATCTAAAAATTTAAATCTACCCAGAAAGTAAGGTAGCCAAACACCCCTATTATGTTAATATGTTAATATTACAAACAGACAAAAATGTATCTAGCAATAATTATGTTTCTCACTAAACTTCTCTCTTTCTTGAGGCCTATAGGTAAAAATGGTTCAAACAAACAAAATAATTATTGAAATTATAAAATTGACAAATAAAAAGGAAAATAAATAGTTAACTTGACAAAGGAAATATATGAGATACTACTGCTAGTTTTCAATTGAAGCTTCACACAGGCTTGTGTTCCATCATACATCAGATCACTACTACTGTGTAGCCAAAGTTATAACTATACACTATCAAAACATTCAATACAAATACTAGTGTGACTTTCACAGTGTCTTATAAGTTATACCTAACACAAGCCAACTATGCCCCCAAAAGGAGAAGTGTACATCCTTATGTACAAAACTTTTTGCTACCATAAACCCAAATTAGGGTTTATCAGCTTTATTCTGTAAACTGCCAAAAAAAATTGCTCCCAAAAATACATGCTTTGTCGTCAACATGAATGAAACACCATTTCATAATCCAATTCTTCTCTGGATTTTCGCCTGCACTTTTTTCTTTCTGGGTTGAATTCAGATTTCACTGCCATTAAAAACTATCCTCCAGATCTTCTTGTGCAGGTACTTGTTTCTGGGTTGAATACAGATTGCACTTGCCATTTAAAAACTCGTATTTTCTGAAAAATACCGCATTTCTGATTTCATGGCAACTTGTTCTCTTGATTGCCGAATTTCCACCCTCTTTTCAGCCTGTTTTGGTGCACAAAAGGGTGCCACTGCCGAGTGATGTCATTTTCTTTTTCTGACATTCGGTCCTTGTGTATAAAGGTCAGGTCGAGGGCTCAAGGCTATATGTACTGATGTGCGGTTTAACCACCATGCGGTTAATTAGTTGGTTAGTTGAAGAAATAAGGGGAGTCCAGAACCTCGCGCAAGTCAAAGTCCCCACGTTCAGGGAGAGGTGGGAACTGTAGGTTTGGGAAGGATGTCTGAAAGCTCTCCAACAACTGCACCCATAAAACAAATGAACCCAATCGCAAGACGTTATCTAATGCTCAACACATACCATGTTACAGACAATGCTCAAGGAGATGAACAAACATATGACGATGATAACAATTTAGCCAAGGCAAAAATTCGGGTCCACGTCAAAAGGGTTGGTCAAAGTCAAAATTCAGATGAAAATAGATGACCGTCACCCTGTTTATTCGGGTTGGACAGTTTGGACAAACGTAAATTCAGGTCATAATCGTGTTCGGACAATAGAAATATGAGAAATATTTTGCTCAAATTTTGGTCAATTCCGTCAACATCAACATTTGGACGAAAAATCTATGACAGACCGGAGAATTCAGGTATCCAGGGCGGATGAAATTTTGCTAGCACACAATGTGGGTCGCACTTAAGCAAAGTTCGGAGGAGAGCCAGCTGTAATCAGCCATATCTCGACAAACATTCCCAGCCTGTTGAGAGACTCATTCCAAGAAGACAACAACTCCCAGCATGGGTCCCGTTATTGCGGGGTCTGGGTCCAAAAGTAGGTAGCCTTACCTCTATGACCATTGTTTGTGGAAAGGCTAATTCTAGAAGACCACGTATGGAGTAAAAAGGTAACCATGATAGAATAATCACATAGGAGAAAAGTAGCAAGCGCTTACATTCTCCAATATAGGTTGTTGATAGAGCTCAACAAACTTCTCCCTCAATATCCGGTTCATTTCTTCAACATCACATGCATGGGTCCAGTATGAATCATGAACTCCTACAAAAATCGTGAGCATACAAATGTTATCATTAGGCTCAGGAAAGAATATTCAGAGGCGGGCTGAAAAGTGGAAACCGGGACTCATTTTTGAATACCTGCAAAATTTAAGCCCGCTCGTTTGCAGGCAATAGCAGTCATCATCATGTGTGAACCGTCGAGGGAGTGAACGAAATTAGGAGGAAAAGCTGTTCTCTGCCTTTTACCCATGACCTGGAAACAAAAAAAGACCACAAAATATTACAGCCAAAGTACACAAATATGATCACCAGCGGAGGGAAAAAAAAAAAGAATTCCAAGAGCACTGACCACCGAATCTTATATTAGGGAGCGTTTGGCAGTATCCCAGGAAAATTTTCCCTACCCCATGGGAAAACTTTTACGAGTGTGAAATACTATGCCCCATACAAGATTTCCCCACCCATTAAACTCAACCAAACGTAGGAAATTTCGCAACCAAACGCTCACTTAGATAATGCTAGAAGTGGAGAAGCAAAATTCCCATCCATAACTTTGCAAGGGAAGTTGGGTATACTAGGTCAAATCACTACCTTGTCAGTTTCCCGTCGAAGAGTCAAAACTTGAAGAGAGGTCTTGACCTGCATCCATTTCAAGCATAAAATGAGCCAAAAAAAAAAAATACATATCAAACTCCACTAGAAAGGATCCAATGTGCAAATATTTGAAATCCAGGAAGTCAATCGCTTGGAACATTACCAGATGTCTTCCAAGATTGCGATAAGGTTGGACAACAGGTAGGCCAAGTGGAGTTGTCCATCGCACTGGCTGGTTTTCTGATGCTATCACCTGTTTTTATGTTTGAAAAAGGGAAAATAAGAACACTGATCAATCTTAAAGAGCTTCCATAACATGACACTTGGATTGCATTCCGCAAACACAATTTATCAAACTTTTTTTTAAAATGATTGCTCAGTCAACCTGCTTTGCACCACATCTTAAAGACAAACAGACAAGTAAACAAACAGGATTTGCGTTGTTTAATGGCTAGTTTTCGTAATTGCATGGAGCTAATATAGGTACAAATGTGAATAATTAGGCAAGAACCTTTCAAAATAACAATGGTAAATCATGTTCTTGTTTGCAAGAAAACTTGAAGCTATCACACATATAAGAAGCAAAGACCCTCCTTTTTTTTCTTCTAAAATTTGGAGTGGTTGCAAACCGGAGAAAGGATATTTGAGTATAAGTATGTGCCTGAGAAGAAGGTGAAGCTTGATGCTGTCAAACTTAGGAAGTATGCATCAACTAGGTATGTAAATGTCACCAAAAAATTACTCTGAGGTACCCTAACTTTTGGTGAAATGTTTTTCTGGTACCCCAACTTTTCAAAACTAATTTTGAGGTACCCTTACTTTTTGGGTTAGTAATTATTTGGTGCTTTTCCGGCTATTAATTTTATTAAGTGACCAAAATGCCCTTTTCTTCCCTTCTTGAAGAAATACCCTTAAAGAAGAAGAATGAGGGTATTTCGGTCACTTAATAAAATTAATGACCGGAAAAGCACCAAATAATTACTAACCCAAAAAGTAAGGGTACCTCAAAATTAGTTTTGAAAAGTTGGGGTACCGAAAAGTTTTCCCAAATATTGGGGTACCTCCGAGTAATTTTTACAAATGTTACACTACCTCCGTCCCTAAATAATTGTCCATTTGACTAAACTTTGAACGTTGACTACTCACAAATTGCAATGAGTTACAATATGAAATTATCACCATTAGAAAAATATAGTACTAAAAATTACAATGATATTAATTTATATTGTAACTCATTGTAATTTGTGAGTAATCAACGGTCAAAGTTTAGTCAAATGGATAGTTATTTAGGGACGGAGGTAGAAGTTATTAAGAATTTACTTCGGGACGAAAAATTACCATGTCCATGTTTCTTAGAAATGCATGGCAAAAGTAAATTCAATCTAGCTATAAAATTCCAATGCAAGTTTAACAGATGGCCAAAAAAGCCAAATCACACACCTTAGCACAGTCACCAAGCCAACTCATAATGCTTCGTGCTGCTTCGAACATCTCTCCCAATGCAGTCATGGTTGTCTGTTCACACAGCAAAACCATCACCAAAACAAGGAAAAATGAATAATAGATTCGAAATGCTACAATAGTCCTGTGCAAAGAGATGCTACAATAATGCATTATATGTTTTACTGGAGACATAAAAAAGTTAGAAACCTCTGTTAGGATCAGGAAAACTATACAAGCATCCATCATGTGCTAGATAAGTTCAACTAATCAAATGTGTACAACACTTGTTATTTAGATGTAACACTTTTCAATGAACCCAACCATCATGGCTATAAATTTAAAGCATCGGTAAACACGAATATTATATCACTGATTCATTGTAAAGTGCAAGTCATGATAACTTACTTTCGCTGCATAACATGCTGCTGCAAACGATTCGTCATCATCTGCAATAGCATTTCGTTCTTTTAACCTCCTCTTTATTTGATCACGTGCACCAATATAGGTGACACCATATACTGATGTCATCACAGTCTGCTTCACCAGTTTCCTGTCCACCTAATTTTTTCCCAGCAAAAGCAACATATATTACCAAACGATCAAATCAATCATCAAAAGCCAACTCGCAACTCTACATGGTTCAATCTCACACACTAAAGAAACCAGATCCTACCTATCTTATATATAAAATGACACGACTGACACCCTACGGGCGAGTTGGCCAAAAAAAAAAAAAAAACAGAGGTACCTGATTTAGCAAAAGCCTTGCATAGTGCGCATTTGGATCTGTTGCAGGATCTTTTTGTGCATCTTGACGCATTATTTCATGAACTCTACATTAAAGCAATACAATTCAAATAATTAGCAAGAACGTACCATCTCCTCTCGGTAAGAAATACTAAATAAAGGCCTCCTAACTTCCCTTCTTTCTCGTCATCGTTTTTCTAGAGGGAAAGAGGGGGGGGGGTGTCTAATGTCGTAAATGAAATAGGTCACCCCCCCCCCCCCCCCGCCCCAACACACCAAAAAAAAAAAATTATTTGGCTGCATATCATGGAACTCTTCAAAACCAACCCCAGCAATTTCATAGACCATATAGTGTTTGACTGTTGAAACTAATTTCCGGAATTTTACTTGTTCAAGTTTCACGAGTATCAAGTTTCAGGAATTTTACTAGTTCATGAAATCCTCTTGAGATCCCAAGAAATGTCTGCTTACCGAGCAGCAATTCCAGAGTAAACATCCGCTGGCTTCTCCCCTGCTACAAGATTCACAGCCTCTGCTCCCAGCTACACAAATTGATAATTCATGGTAAGTAACCACAAACAAGATAAGTCAAACAAAAAGAAGGAATTATGGAGGAATGACCACCACATGATAAGAAGAAAACATCAAAGAAAACAGATACTATATCAGTATATCTGAAAGTGAATGAGGTAGATGACAGTCCTAACATGGTCTATATCTGAAGTGACTCCAGTTCATCAGGCAAACAACGCGAAAATATGCAAAAACAATGCTGAATGAACCTTTCACCATTTTCTAATTAAGCACTTCAAATTGCATCCACACAAGGTTTTGTGTGCTTGATATTGTTTGCCTACATATTAACAGGGCTATGAGTGTAGGACCAATTGACCATCACATTTATTTGATTCTGTTCATTTATGATTTGCGCACAAGCCCATAAATATAATAGCCAATTGACCTAGACATGAGAGAACAATCCCTATATTGTTGAGAATCAAGACAACATGGTCAATGTGGGAGGGTTTAAACCCAAGTTTTGTGACACCGATCTCAACATATACTTCACCAGCCATACCACCCAAGTTAGAGTAACTGCTAACTATAGTAAGTCGAGAAGAATTCTGAGATGAAAATAAAATTCAACCTAATTACTCTAATATGATTCAGTTGAAACTTGCAACACAACATTCCAACTCCAAAACCACCATAAGCTCAGCTGACACACAAAATAACATTTCTATACATCCACAATCACGCAACATTTGGAAGCAAATTATGGAGTGTGGAACATGCCATAACCGAAAACAGAAATTAACATTGGAGGCCACACCAATCATATAATTGATTGTTCATGAAAACTCTACAGCCAACCAATCTATCTCTGCCAGTAAGAAAAGCAAGGATGTCACAGATCCTTGGCAAACAAAATCGTCATTTTTAAGCTCTTTTTTCGGAAGGGGGAGAAAGAAATGAATGAGGAAGTGCATTACCTTGTCTCTTCCCAGGGCAGCATAATGTTGTAGACCATTACATGAGCCATCCTTAAAGAAGCGGAAAACAAAGATAAACAAAAAAAAATGTCAAAAAGCTAGTCGTTCTCCACAAATCCAAACATTCTAAAAATCAAACCACCACAAACATGTGGCACCATAAGATGTTCTCAACAAAGAACAAATACAACACCCAAGATTTTTAGCTTTAGCCATCTTTTTTTCATTTTTTTTTTTTTGAGGGGGTGAAACTTGGGGGGAAAGCACCTCAAGGCAAATTTCCAGCACTACTAATCTACTAGCATAAACATGATCGTAAATAATAGTATTAAGTGATGGACACTTAATATCAGGCTAACATGGTAATTACATGATCAGAAACAACACTAAACTTAAGGTATTTTCCACCTTCTAACAAGATATTGTTTACATTCTAATTTATTCATCCACTAAACTCCTTTGGGGAAAATACACCAGAGTACATATTTTAACGTTGTATTAGTAATGTACAGAACTCCCAAGAAGAGCTACGTTACTAGACAACTCCTCCAAGGCTGCTTTTGTACAGCCAAGGTTGCCCACAATTAAATATCTGAAATCCTACTTCACAGGATCTATGCAATGCTGCTGATTCTAATAACCTCATCGAAAATCTATTCTAAATAAAATGCATTATAGTTTCTTTCCATTCCTCTCTTTTGCACACAACCAAGCATAGTAACCAAGGACTCCTCTCCTCCAAAATTCAGAGAAAACGTACATTACACAGAGAGAGAATTCAGCATTATTTCAAATGCATTTTAGAATTAAGTACCTGATGGACAGGGATATGCGAAATGTAATCCTCTGGTGACGGGCTTCTCAATGCCTCTGCTAGATTTATACAAGCTGCTAGGCACTGAAGTGGGTCCTCTGCACCTAACCACCAGCGTTTTCCTTCCAAGGGCCTATCAGCGGAATCAAATACATCATCCAGATGATTCTCAGTGAATGCTACCCGACCTTCATAGGATAATTTGTCCACACCACCGGCATACAAATTTGCCAAGTGTATTTTTAGCCAGTGGAGTCCAGACTTCCGAAGAGGACGACCCTCTGAGAACTCCAGGATTCCTCGGCACAAGTCCGAGCCAAGATGATTCAAATGCGGATGCATGGGGTATGCACGGCCACGGAAATCCAGATTGTGTGGGTAGTAAAATCCATCTTCATCCCTCATGTTTCTTGCCACCTGGTCCCATCGACAAAAAAAATAATAAATAAAAATAAAAACATCCCAAGGCATGAATTTATTTGGGCATCAGTGACGGAGGCACGGAGCATCCACCAAATATACAAGTAGACCGCTCAATTCCGGTGGGCAGGTTAAATATGGGTCAGGTTCAGTACGGGCCGGCTTCGGGTTTGGAAATCGTGTCCAAAAACCCTAAACTTTCAGGAGGGTTCGGATTGGTTTCAGGTCGGGTCAAGTTTTGCCAGGTCATACAGATAGTAAACAAAGAAGATCCTTACAGCCAGTTTGAGTTCCACGTCACAACGCTGAGAATGACGTTCTGCATTTTCTTTCTTGATATTTCTAATTTTCCAAGCCCATTTCTTGAGTGCTGCAGCATCATCGGTGTCCGGTTCCTCAGGCAAAGGAACCTGCAATTGTAATACAGAAAGTTCAGCAACAACACACACAGAGCTCTCCACATCAGGTGAGGCAGAGGCCATTGACACAAAAACTTACATCTTCACGGTCAACCAAGTCAGCAACGCGGCCACCGCTAGCCCATATCTTGTCTACAACACTAAGAACCCTTTTGCTGATCCTCCATTTTGTGTTGCCAAGGGTATCAAGAGCCTAAGTGCATTAACGCAATTACTAATTTCTTAGCATCCGGAAAAGGCAAATGCTGGAGTTGAAGAGGGGAAAAGTAAAGGTCTACACACAGAAACAAACTAAAGTTTCCCATACCTCAAATACAGTTGCCAACTGTGGCTTCGGAACGCTTCTAAGTGCTTCTCTCTGTTGTTTCGCTCCATGCGTTCGCATAATATAAGATGGAAGGAACAAATATGCTCCTTTGTCATACCTACCCATGTGAACTCGATTGACCAAAACATATTAGGCCCCAAGGAGCATTTAAGTGGATTTTCCATACATCAAAATCATAATCACGCTGCAGGATATCATTCTCTCTATACTCCCCAAAGGAAAGCAAAGGGCCACAATTGAAGTTCGGGACAGTAAGAATACTAATCTTGATTATTCATTATTCATCTCAGTATCTTTCACATGAAACCTTATCAATTTATTCATTTCTCTTTCAGATCTCATTTGTTCCACTGGGAAAAATACAGAAATAGTTGATCGGCAGATTGGCAAAATATGAGATACTACCGCTAATGACAGAAACACAAATCAACATATGGACTTAAAAGCTCATACCCTGTCCAGTTCAATGGAGGAACCAACATTGGCATGTAAGGGATCACCATGTGCCTTGCCTGATTGAACAGCCAAAAAACATGTTGGACACTTATAATATTTAAGAGCGTATGGGAAATGGTGCATGGCTCACTTAGGGAAAAACTTCAGTACTTACAGTTTTCTCCAAACCCTTGCGCACCAAGGGGTCACATTCTATAACTCCATACTTCCTGCTTGTTTTTCTGTCAAATGGAAATCGAAGACATATCTTAGTCCTTAGTTCTTTATTTTAAACAGGATGGAAGTCTACAATTTTGTCAAATGACGGACAGTCACGGACTTACTTTGCGTCTTTAGTGATAGTTTTTTGGGTGTGTATGAATGCAGGGCGAAGATCAAGTGGACCATCTCCTGTCTGATCCAATGGAGGTTGGATATATGCTGTGTCCACGAGAAGTTGAATCAATTTGCAACCCACCTGAACAGAAGAATATAATGGTTTCGGACAATTAATAAACAATTGCATTCAAAATAGTGAAAAATCTTCAACCCCTAGCACTAGAAGGGAATTATAAAAGAGTTTAGGGTGAGTAATTCAACAAACCTTTACTTGAGTATCCTGACCCCAAGGCTTTAGATCATGCTGAGTCTTCACTATTTTTCTAACCTCGTGAAGCTTTTGCTTCTTTATCAAATTTTGGACCTTCTTCCTAAGTCTCTCCTTCCCTTTTGTTTCATCTTCCTCATTCAAGCTGGTTGATGAATGCCTTTTCTTTGATTTTTCTAAAAATCTCCTGATTTTCACCTGACAAACAAAAACAAAACATTTAAGTACCTACATCTTCCTAAGCCACAGGTGTCATATTTATAATCAACGTCATTCCATGACACATGATGATCAGTGAGAAGTCTGTCACCTAAAGTACAACAGATTCAGCTCAAGGAAGATCAAGAATAGAACAGTTGGTTACAATTTAGTTATAGGTAGTTATAAATCTGCTGCCTTCCATCTATCCTTCACCTATGTGTATGGGTGTGTGTACACAAACATATATATAAGATATAGCATGCACACAATTACTCATATATTACAATTCTCAGAGATACACAATAGAATCATTCTATACAAATGCTCCCTGATTACTTCTTCTTTCCATCGTTTATACATATAAGATCAAGAATAGATCGTTACAATTGGTTACTTATAGGTAGTAAAAGATTCATTCAGCATTTGTAAGATGGTATTAGAGCTTTGATACAATCACCATTGCTTTCTATCACGACAAGCACGTACATCTTCCATACTCTTTTTGTTACTATTCCAAATTCCTGTTGGTTTTGCTCTTGTTCTTTTGTGAAACATGGCAGAGTTAGATCTTAGACGTTCATCTTTTTTTCTACATCCCTTAGACAATCCTACCAGCATACTTGGTAGTGAATTAATGAATGGGAAAAATTATGCTACATGAAAAGAAGTCAACGGAAAATTATTTTATAGCCAAGAAGGCAAAAACAAATAGGCATATGTTCACACTGATAATTCCAGACTGAACAGCACTTCATCATTATTAGCACAAAGGGACAGATGTGACAACTGACAAGACAGTCATTTCGTGGCTTCTGCATACTGTTGAGAAGAATATATCTAACAGTATCCTATTTTCCAATTCGTCAAGGCAAATTTGGGTTGATCTTGGACAAAATTTTGGCCCGATCTAATGGTACTGGACAATTCCAGGTGAAAAGAGACTCATATTCTCCATCTGAAGGTAACCAAGATATTGCTATTTACATAAGAAAATTGTGGGATGCACAAGAATCTATAACAGTAATTCCTACTTGCACTTGTACCATTGCTTGTGCTACCTATACTCACGTCTAACAGATATTACAACAAGAACAGCTAATTCAACTTCTTGTTGGTTTCAATGAGATATACAAGATGATTATTAAGTAAATAAATGTTGGATATTGACTCATTTGAAATCCAGACAAACAACAGAATGTATTGGGGATGCACTACTAGGATCTTAGTACTGATATTGGAGTCAGTCGAACCGAACCCGCGTGTGGGAAGTGCTTCAAGAAAGGAGGGCACTGAGGATTTATGAGCAATTCTAGCTCGGAAGTTGGATGCTACAATGTTCCTCATCATGGTAAGCTTTTATCTCCTTGTTTCCATATCACAAAAGGAAGCTATTATGACTTTATGAGAATACGAAGTTTTCTTACTTTGCTGTCGATAGAGCTCATCATTTGTAGTTGGACATTGACTCATTTGAAACCTTCAACATACATTGTTACTATGGGTTTTTCTTTTTCTTTTTCCATTTTCTGTTTCGGTATTAAAGACCTTGGTCAAGTTCACTATTTTCTTGATTTAGAGGTTACTTATTCTGAACAGGGGTAATTCTATCACAGCAGAAGTTTACAAAAGAATTAGTATGAGATTGTGGTCATTCTTTCAACAGACATTCCAAGACTTCCTTTCCACTCAATTGCAAGTTACTTCCTGATGAGGAATCCATAAACTTGCTCGCCACCCCCAATCATTCACATTGTGAAACCCCAGGTCTTCCATGAACGCATTAAGCCTATCGAGATTGATTACCACTTCACTTGAGACAAAGTACTTGACGGGCTCTTAGAACATACATATGTGCCCACTACACATCAGCCAGCTGACGTCCTAACCAAACTTCTTCCCAGCAACCAGTTCAAGTAGTTAATGTCCAGGCTTGGAATGGTAGATTGCTAAGAAAGATCGAGAATAGTTTGTTGAAAGTGTGCTCTGTTGAGGGTAGATTTAAGTTGGATAAATTTTGGTAAATATTGACCGACGACTATTGGAAACACGTGAAAAGTTTTAGAAAATTGAGTAATGTGTAAGATGAGCATTTGCTATATGTTCTCTAAACTTTTCAAAAATCTACATGTTCCTCCAATGCCTTGCCAACCAATATTATAGTTAGTTAGCTATAGGCTGCTATAAATCTGCTGCCTTCCATCTATCCTTCACCTAGGTCCACAATTACTCACTTATGTGTTACAATTCTCAGAAATATAAGATACAACCATTCTCTCTAAATGTTCTCTGGTTACTCCTTTCTTTCCTTTGTTTTCGTCTCTGTTTTAGCTAAATGACCAGCATTTGCAAGAGTCAGCACTAACATTCTTCAGAAAAGGGGGAAAAGCAAACCAATCAGGCACTCACTAGCCCCTCAGAACAAGCAAAACCAAACCCAAAACCAATACTCTGAAATCCCGGCCAGGCGAGGTATGGAGGGGTGGATTACCCACAATTTACAGAGACTGATTAATTTGACCCAAGATTTCGAAATAGTTTGCCACCCTACAACAGTCATTTTGCTTTAGTCCAATCTAAGTCAAAAAAATAATCATTTTCAACTATACATATTATACACATGACTAGCCACTCAGAATAAAACCACAACATGTAAGTGCATCCAAAAACCCGGGGGACCCCCCCCCCCCCCCAACAATACCATTACCTCATGCTCAGAATAAAACCACAACATGTAAATTCCAAAAAAACGACTAGAAGGTACCCTCATTTCGTGGAAATTAGAATACATTTTAAGGTACCTTATAATTTAAGTCAACTATTGTTAGATGACAAATTCGGTGATTTGAACATGTATTTAGCAAAATTTTGGTGGCAACTTGCCTGGAAACGTTTATTGTTGACGAACGTCAATGCTCAAAAAATCATGGATATTTAAGTAATCCACGTGACCTCACAAGAATGCAATTTATCAGATGCACCCGGAGCATGTGCTCCAAATACTACCATTGTTCACTCTGGTTACTATGATTGTTCACTCGCAATACTACAATTGTTCACTCTTGTTACTGTTATTTTTCACTCGCAATATCTTGGAACACATGCTCCAAGTGCATGTAATATATATATATATTGTCACAAGAAACATGCTTAAATCACCGATTTTATCACCTAGCAATCATTAACGGGTTCATTAAAACGTATTCTAGAAACAGGGCCTTCACCTTCCAG
Organism: Portulaca oleracea; assembly: GCA_029582165.1. NCBI lineage: Eukaryota > Viridiplantae > Streptophyta > Magnoliopsida > Caryophyllales > Portulacaceae > Portulaca > Portulaca oleracea. The sequence continues at coordinate 5,419,659 of CM055871.1, forward strand.
TCGTTTTTTCTGCAAATCCATCCAAAAACCCGAAAAAATAAAAACTCAACAAAATCATTACCTCATGCTCAACAGCTTCCCCAATCTGCAAAGCAGCTTGCACAACAGTAGCACTCCCAGTGCCACCCCCCGCCATCAACAGCCCCATCAACTTATGCATAGTGATAACCGCCATCATATCCGCCGGCAATTGCTCGAAATGTGGCGCATGACTAACCCTATTTCTAGGGCTAACCCTACACAGATCCTGCTCAGCCTTGATCGCATCTCTCAACGGCTCAAACCACCCCAGAAACAGCGATTTCATGTAGGGCAAATTCGGGGCGAGTTTCTGCTCACACATCTCCGATAACATCTCCTGGTACTCCTTCGCAGCTTTGTCCCATGCTTCCGTTTCCATCTTGATTTGCCTCCTCTTCAGTAATCGGTACTTTCCTTGAGGAATCCCCGCGATCAATTTAGGGTTCGGATTTTGTAGGGTTTTGGTGGGTTCCTCCATGGATGATGATTCGCGACGTTCGTCGTCGGAAGATGACGTTAGAACCGCCTCAGCAGCCGTTGCGAAAGAACGTGTCGTTTGCGGATTGAAGTTGAACCCTGAACTGGTGAAAGGGTTGGATGAAACCCTGAAGAAGTTGGATCTTCCCATGTCGAAACTGTGAGTAGAACTCATCAATGGCGGATGGGGATTGATGCGAGCTTGGACCTCGAGATGGGGAAGGTTTTGGGGGGGTTTAAGCTGCCTAATCTTCCTCAGAAGATCGAGCTTTGTAGCTCTTCTCCACATGGTTTGTGGGGTTGAAGAGAAAGCTTCGAAGGTGTTTTAGCAATGGCGGTTAGATACCCAGAAGGGTGAAATCAGAGAAGAGGAAGATATGAATGTGATGGAGGAAGGAAGGAAAGGGAAGGAAGAGAAGAGCGGCGTTGGGGAAGACAGCCAGGCTAAACCCTCCTTAAACCTGGACTTCAAAGATCTTGGGTTAAATTTTTTTTTTTTTTATTTGGGGATCTTTTTTCCCCTTTACTTTTTAAAATTTGCATTGGACTTTATTTAGTTTTCTTTTTCTTTTTTCCCTTTAGGCCCTTTTTCCCTCCTCCTTCCATGCCTGGGAAGTCCCAATGGATTAGTTGGTTGGGGTCTTTTTTCATCAAAATCAAGGAAAGTAATTGTTGTGATGTAGAGGGGTAGAAAACAGTGTGGAAAGTAAGGTTATACTCCCACCGTTTTTATTTATCTGTCATCTAAGAAATTATGTTAAAAATTTTGATCATTAATGTCTTAATTTATATAATAATTTATTATATAAAATATATGTTATTAGATTAGTAATAAAAAATATTATTAAAAAGGTATAATATTATAATTATTTCATAAACAATTTATATTAGAAATTATTGATTAAATATTGACACTGAAAACTATAAATGACCGATAAATAAGAACAGAGGGAGTATGACATTTTTTGATACGAGTATGGTTGTTGTTAGAGGGCTTAGGAAATTTGGGTCGGTTAAATTCGGTTAGTGTCAAAAAATGGACAAGCAATTCATGTCCAGACCTTGTTTTCATTCGTGTTAGACCGGATCAAACAATTTGGATAGCTAAATCCGAGTCAGAATCGGGTTTTGACAATAAAAAAAGTGAAATATTATGTCCAAATATTCGGCCAACTCGGTCAATATAAAAATTCGGACAAAAAATCGGTGTCCAAACCCGATTTTTCCTGGTTGGACAATTCGGTTTTGGGTTGGTTAAAATTCTCTCAGCTCTAATAGAAGGGGAGTAGTGATGTAATAGTGGAAGATAAGATTGGGTAGAAAAATAAATTATTGGGAAATATGTTACTAGAATCCAAAATGACAAATATTATGTGGAAAAAATGTTTGTTAAAGTGACAAAAAATAGGGGATGGAGGGGTATTAATTTGAGCCAAAAGACTTTCCATCAAAAAAAATTGAGCAAACAAAACAGAATAGAAATTTTTAAATTTTGAGCAAACAAAACATGATAGAAACTTGCACAATATCATGAAAACAAAATTACAACTCATGCCTACAATTGTTGAGGCACTGATACACCTGAAAAAGCTTTTAAATACCCAACATACATAGGCATAAAATGAAAAATATAAAATCTAATCGCCTAATTTGACACATTTTTGCTTCTTTTTACTCCAATGCTAGGCTTTTAATAAACCAAGGGAGTCAAACATGATTCTCAACTTCTAATATCTATCCTTGATATATATCATTCATCAAATACAATTTTGTTATATCTTAAATATATAAAATAAAAAATAACTTCACCATTCAGTAGCATCCTCCTAATTGAATATCATTGGAATTACATGGAAAATTCTAGCCAAAGTTGTCTCTTCTCTTCCTTTCAACTTATTGCCCAACATCCACCTGATAGATTCAACCCTCATCAATGTCATGTGCTTGATTTTCGAAGACTACTTTATTTATATGGTTCCACAAAGACCATACAACAAAGCATGAAACTCTTCGCAATTTCTCCTGATTGTGCTTCTAAAGATGCACCTCTCCAAACATCAATTTTCAGTCTCAAGATGGTTGTTTGAGCCACGCAGCAACCTAGATCGATCATGATGATCTACCAAACGCTCTAAGTAAAGGGGCAAAACAGTAATAAATGATCTAACTATTCCGGATGATTCTCACAAAATAGACATATGTCATTATCGGTGGGATTACACCATTTCTGCACAACATTGATCTTGAGCGACCCTAACAAAGCAATGCATACTCTCGACCTTAGGTGATGCAATTTTCATTCATGTACTGCGTGCTAGAGAATCAACTTGTGCTCCTTATGAATTAATTTGATTTGTCCTCTTTACTAAATATCTTAAAGTGAAATTGTTTGTTCATTCTAAACTTACTACATCTTTAATGTTCTCAGTTTGGGAATGGGTTTGAAGTAAGGCTCTCAGTTCTTATTCTTCCTCTAATTCTTGCATAATTAATTCCTTGACTCAAGTCCAGGACCATGTCCAATAATTGCCTTCAAATAATCTCATCTCTATTATTTACACTTCTTTTGGGATGATACCTGATGTAGTTAGGCCAAGGCATGCATTAAAATTGTTCGTGATATCTTCATATTTTTCCAAAATTTGACATCTTTGCCGGTTATCATCACCTACTTAAAGGCCCTGGTTAGACCTCAATTTTACGGCATTTTTCACATACTTGTCACCTACTTTTCATGATTAATAATGTGGATTTATTGAGAATTTAGTGTTCTTGTCTTAATTATTCATGTTCATCTTACTTTTTGTTATCTTTTCAATTTTATAGGTATTTTCACCTCGAATTGGAGAAAATCAAAATTATGAAAGTTCAAATGATGAACAAAGACATGATTTGGAGAAAAAGGCACTGAAAAGGTGATCAAAGTGAAGGGATCCATCGTTTAGGGTACTTATGGAGCAAAACCATGTCCAAATGTTAATGCCGAAGCCACAATACATAGGAAGAGTAGTGACGCATCTGCCTACATGTTTTGACACAGGTGCGTAGTAATGGGCTGAAATTTTAGAATGGCGTAGGCAGCCATGTAAAATAACACAACTATATCATGTGACAAGTTTTTATTTCAAATTGAACGTCAGTTTCAAGAGCTAATTTTTATTATAGGTTTGGGGGAGGTTTCTCATTAGCCTCCCTATAGTTTTTAGGTAGTTCCTATGTTTAATTCACTTCTCTATGCAAAGGATTCTTGGAATCTATTTCCATTTCCGTAATCAAGACTAAGTTCTCCATTCCTTTCTCTTTATCTTTGTTATGTTCATCTACTCGTTTGCTAGATTCGTTTCGCTTCTTTTTAACTGTGTTGGTATATTAAATTTTAATTAGATGTTAGTGATGTGTTGTTTGGGTTGTGGTTGATGTATTTAATAGCTAATTGATTTTGCTTAGACCTAATCTTTCCAAATTCGTGCTTGTAATTTGAGGTTTTCTCCTTGCACACCACATTTTCAATGTAATAATTGAGAGAGTGTTCATCTGTCTTTTAGGCAATTGATTTATACTAAGAGTGTGTTTTGTAGGGGAGAAAATATTTTTTTGGAAAATGTTTTCCCAATTTTCTAGTGTTTGGTACAAAAAAAGTTTAGAAAATCATTTCCAAAGAAAATCATTTTCCTTTAAAGGGAGGAAATTGACTTCCTTTGATTAACCTAGAAAAATCATTTTCCATCATTGATTGTTGGATCGATTTTTACTACTAACCCTAACTGAAATTTGAGACCGAAATTTAACATTAACGGTTTTGCTCGAAATTTTATAACACGATAGAATTGATTTAAAAAACCTCGAATATAAATTTTTAGCTCAAAATATTTTTATTTGATAACATTTATCTCGATATACATCAAATCAGAAGTTTTTGCCCTAAAACTGACTGAAACTTTTAAAAATTCAAACTGAACCGTTTGAATCGAAACTTTATGATTTGATAGTATGAACTAAGAAAAGCTCAAATATAAATTTTGAGCTCCAAATATTTTCATTTGTAACATATATCGCCACTTTTATCGACATTTTTTTGCGGTTAAATATGACTGAAACTTAAGAGCAAAATTCAATTTTCTCAGTTTGTCACGAAGCTTTACAATACGATAGAAATGATTAAAAAAGCTCAAATATGAATTTTGAGCTCCAATTATTTTCATTTGTAACATATATCGCCACTTTTGTCGACATTTTTTTGCGGTTAAATATGACTGAAACTTAAAAGCAAAATTCAATTTCATCGGTTTGTCATGAAACTTTAAAACACGTTAGAAATGTTTAAGAAAAGCTCAAATATGAATTTTGAGCTCCAAATATTTTCATTTGTAACATATATCGCTACTTATATCGACATAAATGATCATTTTTCGAAATATAATTTATCTCCTACCAAACAAGGGAAAATTTAGCATGGAAAACCATTTTCCTTGGAAAACCATTTCTTATGGAAAACCATTTCCTCAGAAATCGTTTTCCTCTCAACCAAACACACCCTAGGAGGTAAGATTAAATTGCTAGTGTGAATAAAGAAAATAGTTAGGGTTTTGACATGAGAATAGTCAAATTCTAACTATGTCTAGAGTTGCTATTCATGTAGTTTAATTAGACTAATTCTATGAGAATACAATGTTAGAATAATAAACTAGTCTTTGACCCTCGAGAGTGCTTTAATGTTGCAATCGACCACTTTTGATTACTTGTTTGGAATTGGTAGATTAGGCCATTCAGTTTGATTAACGATTAAATATTGATATCATTGCCTTGGATCTTTTATTCCTTTTATGTTAGTAATTTTCACGATCGTCACCATTACTATCCTTAGTTAATTTGCCTAACCTGAGACACTATAGTTAGTTCTGATTGTTTGGAGCACAACTCCCTATGGATAAGACAATCGTACTTGCAAAAGCATGACAATAACTTTTCGTGTCGTTGTCGAGGAGTTGTTGCTTCCTAAGCTTAAAATTTGATTGGCAGCATATAAACCTTCTATGACTTTTATTTGAAAAGAAGGATAAAAAATTTTTTAAAAAAAAACTTTGAAATGAATTTGGTTTAATTTAGGTCAATTTCGATTTTGAGTCCACTTTCAAGTTAAGTTTTTTGGATATGTATCCCAGATAATTCTATTCGTGTTAAATAAAGAATTCTGTGAGGTGAATAAAGAATTTTAAAAATAAATTATTTAAAAATTTAACCATGTTCTTTTGAATGGTAAGGTTCGATAAGGTGAAATAAAGTAAAACTTTACTTATCTTGCAAAAAAACAGGGCCTTGAAACTGAAGCATAATTGAAAATGTGAACGGAAATGCTCGGGGGGGGGGGGGGGGGGGGGACGGCACTTGGATAACTATCATAACACAATTCACACAGAAGATATGTTTCTGAAAAAGAATTCTATAGCATCCTAGTCAAGAAGTTTTGTTGTAGTTAATTTGATCCAAAAGATCTTTCTAACAAATAATAACAATGTGAGGCAATCACATGATGCCTTGATAGAGCAAAGAAATTGTAAGCCATGCCCATAAAATTGAAACCCTTCCAAGTTACAAACATACTTAGCCACATCATCAACATTTTACATCAGAAAGGTACATATGAATGAAGATGTACTGAATTCACAGTTTCACACCACCACTCTTTTGGTCAGAACTCTCTATGGGTTTGAGCCCAACTCTTCTACAACATGTCAGCATGGCAATCTACCAATCTTCAGTCTTTACATGTTCAAAAGTTCGCAAAGCGCAATAAAAATGGTACAAACTATGAAGCCTGACAACAGTGTGGCCTTGAGATACAGAAAGAATGAAGAATTGGGTGACTGTACATTTACACAGCTCTCAGATCTTACATGTACCTTTTCTCTTCATTTGCAAAGGATGATTTGATTAACTATGGCTGTGTACTACTTGATGCATTTTGATGCTGAGCCTGGTATTTGTTTGCCTTGTTGTCCAGTCCATACTGCAGAATAAATTTGACACACGTATGAGGGTCTGTTGCTTAGAACATTCGGAAAAGTGCAGTTTGCAAATAAATGCAGATCAATGCAGTTGATAGGGTAAATTTCAAGTCTAAAAAATGACCGCAGATTCAGGTGAGTGCAGGTAAATGCAGATAGGTGCAGTTGACCGTAGCTGAGTACAGTTTAGTGCAGGTGTTGCTCTAAAGAACATGCCTTTAGTCTATGCCCAGAGAATAGAACTCAAGCATATGAAAATGTTTCGGGGAGCAGAAAACATACAGCGAAATTGAAAAAGTAAATCCTTCTCATACAAAAGAGTACGCCAACAGTAACTCAGAAATGCAGCATCAGAAACAGATCCAGCATGTTTGAGTTCATTGATAACATGGAATTGAATCAAATCAAGAAAAATCTAGTGAGTACAGAATAGATTAGAAGCTTAGCATTGTGCTCTATCGTAGCCAGAAAGCCATATATAAGAGTGTAGTGTAATACCTCGGCAAGCAGTTTTCTAGGTCTCATGCTGGAAAAGGTTATAGGTCGAAAAGGCAACAATTACAATGCTATACAGATCTTGCCAAAGCAAGAAAGATAGATGTAAGGAATCATATGCCTACAAGGAGAGGTTATTATGCTAGTATAAGAATAGACAGGTAAATGAAATGCACTTGATTGTCTGCTCCAAGGCTGGACATGAATTGGCCAATGTTGACTGAAATCGAACAGATCAACCAGAAATTTGTGTGGTCCATACACTGTTCTATTGACAGGCTTATTGATCTAACCAATAACATCCCAAACATGAGCATGTGCCAAAGTGGTCCTACTGAACATGGTCCAACTCGATATTCATCATTTTGCTATGATATGCTATGTTACTTCAACTCTCCAGTCAGCCTAAAGTCGGACGCTTTTTTCTCAAACAAGGGTATGGAAATTTGGCAAATGATAGGTAGAAGGAAACCTCTATCAGTCAATCAAAATAAACTCTGCTTCAAAACCGTCGTGGATCGACTTGATAACTATTTTCACACATCAAGAATTTTGTTAATCTAACATCTAGAAAACCAACTTTTGACTCTGACCCATCCACCCACCCTTTCAAACCAGCCCATCATTCATCCGTTTCAGCCAAGAAACCAAAGAAGCAAATAGGCAAAAAAATGTTGAAAGACGAAGCACTGTCAAGCACTCCAGAATATGAGACTGGATAGTGAGTATTCGAAACAAGATACCAGTACATTAAATGAAACGGGAAACAGGAGAAAACACTGTAAACTTTCTTTATAAATGGTACCTTCTGTCTTATCCGGGTAGTCCAGATGTCTGAAAGAGTTGATCTGCCTTCTCCCTTGGTTGACCCAGATGGTTGAACTTGTTGCGAGTTAAGAAGTGGTTGCCTTACTCTATCCCTATCAGCAGCGTAGTTCTCCTCATCAGAGTCATCTCTTGGAACAGAAATCATGGCTCGCAGAACCAAGGATAGCAGGACTGAAAGCCCCTGTAGATAATAAGAAATAGACAAAGCCCATAAGAGATGAAAACTTTTCATAAGACTGAAAAATTGGGAGTGGCTATCACTAGTGTCAGCTCTGTACAACTTGATCAAGAAAAGCATTATCTGAAGTGCATGCAGTTCAACAGTAATACGTAACATCATGTGCAGAAGAGAGCAGGTCAACTCATAGCAAAATGATAAAAGGTACATAAATGGATAAATTAGATCAAGACACAGTTAATAGTATTGCATTTTAAGATGATTGATGGGATTAACACAGATATTCTTATCTCCATAGCTTTCAACACTAGTTGGTAACAAATGCCCCTGGAAGTACGTGTAGGAATTCCTAGATCCCATGCATTCAGCGGCTTGAATTTCTTATCCAAAGAGTATAGATTCCGTTGATTAATATATGAAGAAAATGTGCAGCCACTAGCATTAAATGTTGAATGCTATTCTAGATCATTGAAAGATGTTACAGAAGATCTATGATTTGTATCAAGAGTTTTCAAACTGGCATCAACAAATTGAAGGAAAATTGAACCAGCAGGCTGATTTCCTACGCTACGCTATTCTAGCTGGTGAGGGGGAAATTATGGTTGCTCTCATAGTTGCCGTCAGAGCTGTGGCTTCATGGAAATTTTATATTACATGAGTCCTTTTTACATTCATTAAAATTTATTTATAGACTTAATATTTTGAACTTTCTGGCTGAATAAGCATTACTAATATCAGAACAACAACAAATCCTTTCACTAATTGATAAGATCAGTAAAGAAATACCCAATTTTCTCTAACAGCGCCCTATATTAGCAAGTAAACCCCAAGAAAATGTAGTTCTGCAATAGATTCACCCATTTCCTATTATTCGTCTTTCCATAGCAAGAATTACTCATTGCTCCCATATCTGCACTCCTTAGCATAAGTGACGCTTCTAGCTTTGTACTTCTTTCTTATTGGTTTAATGCTTTCTAAGCAATTATAGTTCCATATCTCATTTGCTATGTGTATTTACACCCTTTCTAATTCATTCACAATTCATGTTTTAATCTTTTGTTGCAAGTCTAAAGTAGTACCCCCAAAAGAAAGAAAAAATAAAAGTTTGAATTGTCTTATGCTTGCGCTAGAGTGATCCACATTAGGTGGTACTTATTGTCATAACAATGTCTTAATTTAAGCATTGATATCATTCATTGTCACAACCAAGAATGTTTATGAATATAAAATATATTGATGGATACATCATGATTGAAAGACCACTACCTGTATCCAATACTATATCTCTAGTGCTAAGTATGAGCAATATAAAAGAGAAAGCCCCAAACACTCCTAAAATTTGGTGGAAACATATTTAGATGTAAGGCTTTCTGCCAAGATACTCCCCTTTGTTACCTTCTACTGATAAGGAGGCATGTTATTCTTGGATGAGACGATGTCATGGACTGCTTAGTTGGAAACCCACCGGCAAACCACCTTTTTCATTATGTCTCATAATTTTCTTAGATGATAACTCTCACCCACAGTAAGGTCAATAGGTGATAATGTGATATCCATCAGCAAAAATTCCTCAAAGATATTCTATACTAGCTCTGAATGCATTAGAATTCACTTAATAGATCCAGGACCGAACACCCCCCCCCCCCCCCCCCCACCCAAAATGGAAACAAAGGGGGTAGGAGATGGAATACAATTGTTTTGACAGAAATTTCTAGAATGGACAGTATAGCCAATAAGTTACATTGTTCATTCATGATGGTTGGAACATGATGCTTTGACTTGTTGACATAAAACCAAAACCAAAACCAATACTCTAAATCCCACCCTAGCGAGGTATGAAGGGGTTAGATGTAGCAGTCTTACCCCTAGATTTTGCAATTTAGAGAGATTGGTTCCAATTGACGGAAGATTCAGAAAGCGTTTGCTACCTACTACTCCATGGAAAAGAAGCAGTGGAGGTTTAATGACTAGTTGACATATCTAGTCATGAATACATTCAACTCACACAATTTAAACGTCATTATACATTTTGGTTCCCTCGAACAGAACACTGCCAAAAATAGATGGGAAAACAGTGCCGCATAGGAATTGTAGTCTATAGATACCTGAACCACAAGCAGAGTGATGCCAACCCACTTGCATATATCGGCATTTTCTTGAACAAAAGATATAAGCTTCTCAAGATCACCTGTCGGATCAGATGGAAGATCCTGTGTATAGAAAAACACATTACAAGCCAAATGATTATTAACATTAGAAAAAAGAACAAACTCCATATATGTTAGTAAATTCGCACCACTCAATCCTTTAAATGAACTGTCCTTTTCCCACCGTTTATCAATCGTAATAAACAATACCAGAGCCACTTCGAGCAGAATCAGCACAAGACTGAGAACAATGTACTGGTTGATTTATAAGTTAAGGGAAAAGGTGCAATGATTTCTTGACACCCCCCCCCCCCCGGCGGGGGGAAGGAAAAAAAGAAAGAAAAGAAAAGAAAAGAAAAAGATGCTCGTGTTTACAAATGCAATAGGTTTGAGAGTTCAATGCCATGGATGATGCAATAGATCTAGGACAAACCATACAAATGCAGGCAATTGACACCAGAAGTGTTGAAGAAGTTAAAAGATACTTGAAAGAAAAGGAATCAAATTGTTGCAGCTGCTAGCAAGCAGTAATGGAATTAATCATTTGCAAACAATAAACAAATACATGTTTAATTGTCCAAGGATACAAAGCAGAGGCAACAACCATTGATTGCTTCAGCTGCAATGTGACCAATGCAAGACATACAGCATAATAGAATGCCACTTGCCATTAAGAAATAAATGAACCTGCATCATAAAATAGCTAGATGAAACTCAATGTCTTTCAGCTTCCCAAATTTATGAGTTGTGGTACAATATTACAAGGTCAATCAAAAACAGATTCGTTATAGAGACAAATCCTCAAGTTTGAAGCAATAAGTCGATTTTAATTTAAGGCCTGAAACACTGTCTCAAAGACATAGATCAAATACATCACTCGTCGCAACTCACAAAAATACCATCACAATCATTTTTAAAGGAGCTAGCTTGCCCTTAAGTAACAACTGTTCCCACAATCTCTTGGCCCTTGGATGTCTCAAACCCTCAAATGGGGCACAATTCACACGGTCACAAAATATTTTAAGGCTACTTTCCATAGAATAGATAACCATTGCTGCTACTTCGGTTTGAAAGTTCATAAACCTGTAGTCCTCTACGATCAAAGAGCAAAACTCAACCTATTTAAAGGCGATGAACATGATTTTTTTTATGCATAATTCACACACACGCAAACATACAAGGAAAAGTACTTCTCTACGTATCATGCACGATAAGGCTGACAGAAATGATCTCATTTCCAACAATATAATCTCCATTACATTTCACATATTTCGGCAAGGCAGATGAAAACTTTCTATCTAGCCCTTGGTTCAACATCTTGTGGAACCCTATAAAGCTATTTTTGCACAAAGTCCCTATCTGTTGATCCATCTCATTTTCAGTTGCAAGACAGAAATCCCACCAAAACAGACCGAATAAATCCGCTCTTTGGACAGATTTACACACCTCGACAAGTTCAAATCTGCCCTTTCGACAGATTTACCTTATCCTTCCATTTGGAACTATATTCCTTTTATTCTTCCATTTGAAACTATACTCCTTTCAGCAAGGGCACATTGCATTTATGGCTTCAACTCTGATAGCATATTCAAGTGCCTATCTCCATAATTTTCAGGGTTCCATAACATCATAATTTGTAAACTTAAGTAATCATCCCAGGTCAACTCTATCTAGACTCTACAGCCTCAATCAATGTCACTAAGAATTATCTATTTTCCAACCGTACGAGCACAGAAGACCCTTAAACATCCATTAGGTTCACAAGACGACTCCAATTTCGAAAACTTCTCCCGGGGCCAGTTTCCTACAAGGTATAAGACTATATATGTCTAGAGCCCTCGAGAGTCGGAGACCATAGTTCAACAAAACCAACATTGAGGGGTACTTGGTGAAGCTGACAATCCTACAAAGGCCTTTCTTCTCTTCAAAACCCGGAAATGTTCAACCAAACATAATGTGAGGAAAAGTGGTCTATGCTCTTCTTACACACCAGAACATCTATAATGCTTGAGAAATAAGAACATGGCGGAACTCCAAGGACCAAGGTTTCTCACATTTCATCGATTTGAGCACATATAATTTCAACAATGGTATCAATAACACCACATATGTAACATTAATTCTATAAGCCAAAATCAAACATAAATGAAACAAATAGAAATGGTAGCGAGGGTTAAGCTATTACCATGGAGCAGGAAGATGAACCGAGTACAATTCGAGCATTAAATCCGAATCTGAATCCGAACCTGATACTAATTTCCCAGCAAGATAAACAGAATTCAGCTGATCCTCAACTTCACTCGATCCTGCATTCGAATGAAAAGGGACATAATAATCTGGCGGTGAAGCTGGAACTGGAGCTGGCGAAGGAACAATCGGAACTTGATTATGCCATTGATTCAGCAGGTAAACTGAGTAAATCACAGTCGAAACTCCCAGAAAAAGCTGCAGAAAATTAAAGAATTTCAGGTTGAACGCCAAGAATCTGTGGCAACAATTGACTCGCATTGTTTGACCAGGGATTTTGGAGCACAATTGTGTCGTAGAAATCGGAGGTTTGAAACCCTAATCCTAGAAATGGTGGTTAAACCCTGGAAGTGCAGAGAAGAAAGGGAAAGTCAAGAGGGATAAAGGAATGTGATGATTTTGATTCCATTGAAGCTGCCCTTTTAAATTTCTTTTCCTTTTTTATTTTTCTGGTAATGTTAACAGTTTATGTGGGTTTGAGATCCGTTGGACTCCTGACTAACGTTTACTACCAACTGTTTTTTAAATTTAGGTTTGGTTTTCTTTCCCATTTTAAGGGGGGAATACTGTACTTTGTCCGTCCCAAAATATAAGTCACTTTAACTAATTATTTTTCACACAATATTTGTCATTTTAGAATCTCAATCACATATTTTAATTTATTTAACCAATTTTATCTTTATCTTTTCATTATTATACAACTATTATCTCTCTAGTACAACTACCAAAAACATCTCAACTATCCAACTAACTATGTTTTATTGATTTTTGAGCATTTTGCGAAAATAAACTTATATTTTGGGATGGAGAAAGTATGTCATACTACATGTATTTTCAGTCAAAACACAAGGTTATATAAGTTTTTAAAACGATAAAATATGACATAATTTATAATATGGAAAATGATGATATTGATAATATAGTATAATAAATATGAACAAGGACTGCATTTTTTATACTTATGTTATCATATCATTAAGGTAACACTCAAAAAATATGGGTCTAATTTCTTAAAGTTCAAATAAAGATCATATATGATCAATGGCGGCCTAATAACTTATTTACTTGGGAATATTTTATATTATAGTGTTGAATATACTAAGTCTCAACTCATTTTTCTTAGAATTTCAATGTTTTGTTCTAGGCATTGAGTGAATTTTTTTGATAAATTCTTGACAAAGGTAGCTCAAGTAGCAAATCATATCACTACATAGTTCATCAGCTTAAATTTTCAATAATATTAGTTAGCTCACTAATACTCAATATTCTAAACCATGTGTGATCAATATTTCTATACTTTTCTCAAAAAAATATTTATAATCTTAGTGTTAGATAGCTGCATGGACACTCTTTTTACTAAATTATAAGTACAATCATATTGTTCATGTTGGGTGTTAATGGTTTTCAATCCCTTGCCTATTTATAAATGTTCTCACTCAAAATCAAACTATCTTTCAATACATGGAATTGCCATGATTTGTTACTAAGTATTTATTATATTATTCTAACTTACGGATTTTATCAATTGAAAGTTTCGATAATTAGTTACGAATTTTTACGTTATGCATTTGTATAGATAAAAGTCTTGTTTGGCCATATTTAGAGAAGCAGCATGACGCTCTTAGGTTTATACACTTCCGTCAATACAAGATTACTGTATTGAAACATGTTAAATAATTACCTCATAAATCGGTAGTATTGCACAAACAATGCAATATAAAAAGTTTAATGAACATTTTATACAATGACAAAGATTAATGAATCTCACTTGCTTACAAACAACTCTCACTTGGGAAAATATGAACTTAACAAGCAAGCAAAGTTTAGAACTAAGAAAACACATTATTGAGAGCATGTGAAGCAAAAATCCAAACAACATATAGATGAACTAATAGTAAGTGCTCAAACAATTCCCATATTTGTCGCTTGACTTCTTGCTTGTTGTGCTCATCAAAATGTTTTCTTAACTTCAAAATTTGCTCGTTAACTTCATCTTTCCCCTTCTACCAATCATTCCAGGATAATATCACATAGTGTACAGTATGAACAATGGTTGTACTTGGTTTGAGGTACACCTATAACCTATTGGTAATTGCTGAAGTACATGGTGAAGTACAAGTGAGACATGTGTAATTATGTTGTTGAATCACTTATAATAATTAGTCATTTTTATAAATTGATAATATTGAATTATGGTACAGTGAATAAATTATTAAAAAAAGTTCATAGAAATATATTTAAAAGTACCTTTTAAAAAATTAAATTTAAAATTTATTACAAAATAATGGAACAAATAATATATCAAATAATTAAAATATCAAAATAATTCAATACCAAATTTTAAAAAGTACTAATGAGGAGGAGGTGGTGGTGTTGTTGTGCGCGAGTATGGGGTAGGCTGGAGAAGGGGGGTTTCACTCACAATGTTTTTTTGGTCCCCACAATTTTTATCTCATATTAGTTCCCTCTCATCACCTCCTATTGCAACCAAACATACTTCAATGTACTCCATGGCAGCACTATTTTTTTTTTACCTTTTTATTGGGCTACCATGTAGGTATATTTTGGTGCCATGTACGTCCTTTAATGATAACCTAAAATATCGTAAATTGTACGCTTTCAAAATAACTTTAGAGAATAAATGTATTAAGGCATGATATAATTTACTATAAATTAAAAGTCAAAAAGCTTTTTTATTCAAGAAAACTTGTAATATCTTCAAGTTGGATGATAATTGTTCTTTATGACTATGTTTTTAGGGGGTTTCAATAGTGAATTACGGATAGTTTTGAGTGTGAACCTTAATTTATATTCCGATTTCCCTACTACACTTGGTGTTGTTGTTTTTGATGCAAATTCGTAGGTTTAAGGCCAAAACATCAAATTTCTCTCAACTTCAGGCAAGAGTAAAGACACCATAAGCCTCTACATGCCATACCCAGACCGTGGTACAAATTTGGGACGGAAAGAAGCAAGGAACGCCCGGTCAGAGGCCACCACGATCTGCCCGTGGTGAGCCCTACGGTCCGTGGTGTACGGACTGTGCAGACCGTGGCAGATTACCCGTGTAGATCGGTTGTTTTCGCGAGTAGAAAAGGAAGCAATCGCCAGTTTTGCGTCATTCATTCATAATCTATCATTTTTCCTTCGTTCTTTGGCTGTCAAGGAGAGAAAAGAGAGCCCTAATACTTCCATTCTACTCCTCTTCCCCACCATCTAGATTTAAGATCGAATTGATTCAAGAGAAACCAAGATCAAGATTCGCAAAGGAAAGAAGCGGCGTTCACGGAGAAGGTTCCACCCCGGGATCGAAAGATTCGACGGGTTGTATTCTTCGCAATTCTACTCTTTCTTTTTTATTTCCTTCTTAGTTTTGAGATTCGATTATGATGTTTGGAACTTGTTTCGTGCTTTTCTTGAACATGAGTGAGTAGTTCCTTTGAATTCTAGGGTTTTGCAACCCGAAACAATGTAGTTTGATTGAATGTTTCTAGTTTGTGCATGAATTCTTGATTTGAATCAATAATTCCATGTTTATGAGTGTTCTTAAGGCATGGAATGCTTGTAATTTGAGGTTAACCTGAGAAGTACTGAAAGGTGAATTAGGATAATCTCACTACCAACCTTTCTACCTAGTTTTGTGAAATTTGATAAAAGAATAGCAAATTAGGGGACCTTTTGATAACCAGAATATTTGAGGTCTTCAACTTTTATCAACTTGAAAAACAAACGAAAGTTGTAATTTAGGTTAATCGAGGTAATTCTATTAGCATCAAAAGAGTAGTAGAGTTCTTATGGTTATCGTTCTTGATTCGTTCTTGAATGTATGATTGTGCAAACTAGGTTTTAATAATCGAACTCGTTGCTAGGTTAGCACTTCCCTAGAAGTCTTTCTCACTTGATAGAATCTTTGATTGTTTTCCCTGCTTTAATAGTTTTAATTAGTGTCTAAAAACCTTTCAAAACCCAAAACCTGATTTGCTGAGCAATCGCATTAGAGACTAGTTTATTGAGCTACTAGTTGAGTCCCTGTAGGATCGACCTTGACGTGCTACTACGTACACCATGCGATTGCAGCCCTGTCAAGTTTTTGGCGCCATTGCCAGGGACTCTGTCCCTAGCAGCCATTAAACGAACCCTCTTAGGTTGACTAAGTTGTTTTCTTCTTTTTTCTTTATTTTCTTTTCTTTTTATATTTGATTTAAAAAAAAAACAAAAAATGGCAATTCTTGATTTTCCCCAATTTGAGCAGGAATTACTTTGGTACTATTTTGAGAGATTATTTGCATGTCCTGTTTCATGTGGTATTGTGCCTGGGAAATCAGATATTCTTGAAATTGTTGTTGAGGGGGTGAATAGTGAGACTCGTACTCTATTAGAGTATTTTGGTTTCTATGCTAAAACTGTTGATGAAGCTTGGAGTTTGCTTGAGTGGTTTGCACGTGATACACTTGATTTTGAGAATTCTTATTGTGCATCTGGTTACTCTTTCCCCAATCCTTGTGCATCTCATGCTAGATCATATACTCAACCCCATTGTTCGTCTCCTTGTAGTTTATGTTGTTCTTTTGACCACGATGATTCTACATGCCCTGGTTTAGCTAGACTTGACATTTTAATGAGGGTAATGCTAGAGCAACAAGATAGGACATTTGGCTTGATGTGAGGGTTCGGCCCATTACATTATCCTGACCATAGTTCTAGTTCTTTCAATTTGAATGTTGGATTATGTGATGAGGTTGAGCCCACTGCCCCTTTAGAAGCTAGTCTAGAGGAAATAGTTGACCCTTTTAAGGCACCCTTGCCAATTGTTGCTCCTTCTCATCCTAGCTTATTTAGAGACACTACTGATGGTGTCTTGACTCTTCATAATGCATCCTCACCTTTTTCTCAGTCGACGGGGTTTGAGGTGAGTGAATCCCATGAGATTGATGCTAGGTATGCTGATAATTTATGTCATGGGCCAATTGGTATTATTGATGAGGAGTCTTGTGAGGGGTTTGTGGGTGGATTGGATCCTTCAAGAAAAGAATTTGATGATGTACTCCATGCCTCTATACTTTGTTCACCACTTTCCCTTGCCCCTAAGAACCTTAAGGAGCCCATTCCATGTGAAAAGACCATTGATGTTCATGTTGATGTGGGATGTGTGATCGACTCTTGTGATGCGACTGTGATTGAGGGGACCAACAATGTTCTTGATTTGTCCCTAGGCACTTTAGGAGGATTTCATCCCTATCCTGATCCATATTGTAAATGCCTAGAAGACTCAGCTAGAAAAATCATGTGGACAACTTATTTTGATTCTTTTGATTTTTCTAGTACTTTTGACTTATTTAAGATAGTGCAACTAACACTCTTTGCCATGAGTGTTTTGTTGCTCTCTTATTTGCAAGCTTGTGAACAACATGCTGCCGAGTTTGACAAGCTTCTAAGGGCTTTGTCTGCGTCTGAGGTGATTGCTTAATCGTAAGGTCTTAATGGAATGGCTGATGCTCCTCATGCCCTTTGTTGGATAAAGAGATAGTTTAGGTGCATCCTGCACCTAACCTGGTGAGTTCTTTCTATTTTGTCCCTTTATTTTTCTTCGTTTATTTTTCTTTCCTTTCCCTTTGAGTGTGATGCATTATGTCGTTTCCCTTTTGTGCATGTTACCCTTACTCGACATGCATTACGGAAAATGCTTTGTCCAACCATTGGGGGGGGGGGGGGCTTGGATTGACTGTCTTGAAATCATATGTTTGAGTGAGACTGATGTTTATAGTTACATATTTTATAGTTTCTTTTTGTGTTTGTCAGACTTTGAATTTGCATCTAGGTTGCATATAGGAGTAGTTTTCTTGCTTTCTTGTTAAAAGTTTAAAATCAAATAAAAGTTAGGGTAGTTTTTGGTTTCGAAAACCCCTCCTATGATGAGTACTTTAAAGGGTGTGTTTGAATTGTCATTGCAAGTGTGTACTCATGTGATTTCTGGCTTGATGTAGATGATGAACGAGACTTGGTTGCTTGTTTGATTTAGGTTGCTTGTCTTGTTTGTGATTCATCTAGTCTTGATCGATTCATGTGTATGATAGTGAAGTTCTTGTGTTTGGTACATCAAATGAACTAGTTGTAAAGATTGTGGTGGGTTAACCCGTGAGACTTTTTGATCCTAAAAGACTATCATTTTTATAGTCTCATTTTCTTTTGAGTGTGACCTTACCATGTTTGCATCTCTGGAACTTGATTTGAATCTCTTTGAAACGACATTTGACCTGTGCATTGTGTTAAGATGATTGATGCCCACTTTGAAGCCACTAACCAAAAGCTACCTGACAGTTTGACCTCTTTTTACTAGCCCTTGCGCAGTTTTTCCTGTCTTGATTGTTTCACCTATTTTGTGCACTCTTGGCATGTTCTTAATTCCATATCCTTTAGCCAAGTTAGTGGAGCAACAATTCGGCTGGGGATAGTTTTGTAGTCTATTTGTTGGCGAATTCGTTAGTTGTCTTGCTCGATGAGAGGAGCGTTGTTGTTGATCATTATTATCCCCTCAATTATTCGAAGTTTTAATTGGGTTGAAGGGAAAGAAGTCTATCTTCATGTATCCATGCTATTCACCGAAAAAAGGAGAAGAATGTAACTTATTGAAAGGAAAAAAAAAATAAAAAAGAAGTTTTGAAGAATAAGGTGATTAGCATGGTCACTTTCTTGCTTATATTGACTCTTACATTGCTTTTCCTTCAATGCGGAATGTATTTAAGCTTCGTTGTGGTGTAATGTAGGAGGAGTTGTGCTTTATGTATTGGGAATATTGCTCTTTAGGTCTATTTAGCTCCACATTTCCCAAATGAATTCCCTCCTTACCTTGCACCTAAGCCCCATTACAACCCTCGAAAGTTCTCATGATTGGCATTTGTGCATATTGTCTATAGCGGTAGAGAATCGAGAGTCTTGTTAACCTTATGGTAGTTTGCTTACATTGGTTAAAGGTTTTGAGCAAACCGTTATATCTTTTGCAAACACACGAGGGGAGTGATCCACATACCCTAAAGTGAAGTCCTATTGATCCCAACTAGTTTGCCAAGCATGTGAATGGAATTTGATTGCATTTGAGTTGTGATGGATTGGTTGTGTTGCTTCTTGACTTGTGACTTTTTTTCGAACAAAAATCTTTATCTTGATTTGATTCTTAATTTCGCTAGGGCGTCTCATTGTGTATGCTTGTTTCGGTTTTCTGATGTGCCCTTTTATTGGAGGAGGTGTGTGAGTAATTTTCCTTTCAAGTCCTTTCATTTTGTTTTGAGTCTTGTACTTGCTTGAGGACAAGCAAGGAGTAAGCATGGGGGGATTTGATAACTGTTCTTTATGACTATGTTTTTAGGGGTGTTTTTAGGGGGTTTTCAATAGTGAATTACGGATAGTTTTGAGTGTGAACCTTGATTTATATTCTGATTTCCCTACTACACTTGGTGTTGTTGTTTTTGATGCAAATTCGTAAGTTTTGAGGCTAAAACATCAAATTTCTCTCAACTTCAGGCAAGAGTAAAGACACCACGGGCCTCTACATGCCATACCCAGACCGTGGTACAAATTTGGGACGGAAAGAAGCAAGGAACGCCCGGCCAGAGGCCACCACGGTCTGCCCGTGGTGAGCCCCACGGTCCGTGGTGTACGGACTGTACAGACTGTGCGGATCATGGCAGACTGCCCGTGTAGGTCGGTTGTTTTCGCGAGTAGAAAAAGAAGCAAGCAGTGGTTTTTCGTCATTCATTCATTATCTATCATTTTTCCTTCGTTCTTTGGCCGTCAAGGAGATATCCCTAATAATTCCATTCCACTCCTCTTCCCCACCATCAAGATTCAAGACCGAATCGATTCAAGAGAAACCGAGATCAAGATTCGCAAAGGAAAGAAGCGACGTTCGTGGAGAAGGTCCCACCCCGGGATCGAAAGACTCGACGGGTTGTATTCTTCGCAAATATACTCTTTTTTTTTATTTCCTTCTTAGTTTTGAGATTTGATTATGATGTTTGGAACTTGTTTCGTGCTTTTCTTGAATATGAGTAAGTAGTTCCTTTGAATTTCAGGGTTTTGCAACCCAAAACAATGTAGTTTGATTGAATGTTTCTAGTTTGTGCATGAATTCTTGATTTGAATCAATAGAAGGTTGTGTTTTCCATGTTTATGAGTGTTCTTAAGGCCTGGAGTACTTGTAATTTGAGGTTAACCTGAGAAGTACTGAAATGTGAATTAGGATAATCTCACTACTAACCTTTCTACGCAGTTTTGTGAAATTTGAGAAAAGAATAGCAAATTAGGGGACCTTTTGATAACCATAATATTTGAGGTCTTCAACTTTGATCAACTTGAAAAACATACGAAAGTTGTAATTTAGGTTAATCGTGGTAATTCTATTAGCATCGAAAGAGCAGTAGAGTTCTTATGGTTGTCGTTCTTGATTCGTTCTTAAATGTATGATTGTGCAAACTAGGTTTTAGTAATCGAACTCGTTGCTAGGTTAGCACTTCCCTAGAATTCTTTCTCTCTTGATAGAATCTTTGATTGTTTTCCCTGCTTTAATAGTTTTAATTAGTGTTTAAAAACCTTTCAAAACCCAAAACCTGATTTGCTTAGCAATCGCATTAGAGACTAGTTTATTGAGCTACTAGTTGAGTCCCTGTATGATCGACCTTGACGTGCTACTGCGTACACCGTGCGATTGCAGCCCCGTCAAGTTTTTGGCGCCATTGCCAGGGACTCTGTCCCTAGCAGCCATTAAACGAACCCTCTTAGGTTGACTAAGTTGTTTTCTTCTTTTTTTCTTTATTTTATTTTCTTTTTATATTTGATTTTCAAAAAAAAAAAATTTAAAAGATGGCAATTCTTGATTTTCCCCAATTTGAGCTGGAATTATTTTTGCACTATTTTGAGCAATTACTTGCTTGTCCTGTTCCATTTAGTGTTATGCCTGGGAAATCAAATATTCTTGACATTGTTGCTTTGGGGTTGAATAGTAGACTCATACTCTATTAGAGTATTTTGGTTTCTATTATGCTCAAACTATTGATGAAGCTTGGAGTTTGCTTGAGTGGCTTGCACGTGATACTCTTGATTTTGAAAATTCTTATTGTGCATCTAGTTACTCTTTCCCCAATCCTTGTGCATCTCATGCTAGATTATATACTCAACCCCATTGTTTGCCTCCTTATCGTTTATGTAGCTCTTTTGACCATGATGACTCTACATGCCCTGGTTTAGCTAGACTTGAGATTTTGATGAGGGCAGTGCATGAGCAACAAGATAAGTTAGAGGCTAGTCTAGAGGAAATAGTTGACCCATTTAAGGCACCCTTACCCATTGTTTCTCCCTCTCATCCTAGCTTACCTAAAGACACTACTGATGGTTTCTTTAATTTTTATAGTGCATCCTTACCTTCTTCCCAATCGACGGAGTTTGAGGTGAGTGAATCCCAGGGGTTTGATGCTAGGTATGATGATGATTTTTGTCATGGGCCAATTAATACGATTGATGAGGAGTCTTGTGAGAGGTTTGCTGGTGGATCAGATCCTTCAAGCGAAGAAATTGATGATGTACTCCATGCTTTTATACTTTGTTCACCACCTTCCTTTGCCCCTAAGAGCCTTGAGGTGCCCATTCCCTATGAAAAGACCAGTGATGTTTATGTTGATGTGGGATGTGTGGTCGACTCTTGTGATGTGACTGTGATTGAGGGGACCAACAATGTTCTTAATTTGTTCTTAGGCACTTTAGGAGGGTTTCATCCCTATTTTGATCCATATTGTAAATGCCTAGATGACTCAACTAGAAAAATCACGTGGACAACTTATTTTGATTTTCTTGATTTTTCTAGTACTTCTGATTTGTTTGAGAGAGTGCAACTAACATTCTTTGCCATGAGTATTTTGTTGCTCTCTTATCTGCAAGCTTGTAAACCGCATGTTGCCGAGTTTGATAAGCTTCTAAGGGCTTTGACTGCGTCTGAGGTGATTGCTTAATCATGAGGTCTTGATGGAGTGGTTGATGTTCCCAATGACCTTTACTTGAAGAAGCGATAGTTTAGGTGCATTCTGCACCTAACCTGGTGAGTTCTTCCTATTTCGTTCCTTTATTTTTCTTCGTTTTTTTCCTTTTTCTTTGAGTGTGATGCATTATGTCGTTTCCCTCTGGTGCATGCTACCCTTACTCGACATGCATTACGGACAGTGCTTTGTCCAAGCATGGGGGGATTGGATTGACTGTCTTGAAATCATGTGCTTGAGTCAAATTGACGCTTATAGTTGCATATTTGTTAGTTTCTTTTTGTGTTTGCTAGGTTTTGAATTTGCATCTAGGTTGCATATAGGAGTAGTTTTCTTACTTTCTGGCTAAAAGTTTAAAAACAAATAAAAATTAGGATAGTTTTTTGTTGTGAAAACCCCTCCCATGATAAGTATTTTAAGGTGTGTGTTTGGATTGTCACTGCAAGTGTGTACTCATGTGATTTCTGGCTTGATTTGGAAGATTAGAGAGACTTGGTTGCTAGTTTGATTTAGGTTGCTTGTCTTGTTTGTGATTCATCTAGTCTTGATTGATTTTTTGCATGATAATGAAGTTCATGTGTTTGGTACATCAAAGGAACTAGTTGTTTATGATTGTGGTAAGTTTACCTATGATACCTTTTTGAGCTTAAAAGACTATCATTTTTATAGTCTCATTTTCTTTTGAGTGTGACCTTACCATGTTTGCACCTCTAGAACTTGATTTGACTCTCTTTGAAACTGCATTTGACTTGTGCATTGTGTTAATATGATTGAGGCTCATCTTGTAGCCACAAAGCCAAAAAACCACCTGACAATAAGACCCCTTTTTGCTAGCCCTTTACTAACCATTTTTCCTGTCTTGTTGTTTACCCTATACTGCGCGCCTTTGGCATGTTCTTCATGCCATATCCTTTTAGCCAAGTTAGTGGAGCAACAATTCAGTTGAGGAGCAGTTTTGTCGTCTTTTTATTGGTGACTTCTTTGGTTGAGTGCTTGATGAGAGGAATGTTATTCTTGATCATTGTTTATCCCCTCTTTTCATCTGAGGTTGAACTTTGTTGTTAGGGAATGCGTCACTCCTTATGTAACCAAGTTATTCATCGAAAAAAAAGAAGAGAAGAATGAAACTTATTGAAAATGAATTAAAAAAAATGAAAAAAAAGAGAGATCTTGAAGAATAGATGATTAACATGATGGTTTTCTCGCTTATGTCGACTCTTCCTTTACTTTTCTTCGATTAGGAATATATTTATGCTTGATTGCGGTGTGAAATAAGAGGTGTAGTGTTTTATGTCATAGGAATGTCGCTCTTTAGGTTCTTAGCTATTTAGCTCCACATTTCCTAAATGATTTCCCTCCTTACCCTACACCTAAGCCTCATTACATGAAAAGTCCTCATGATTGACACGTGTGCATATTGTCTATAGTGGTAGAGAATTGAGAGTCTTGTCAAGCTTATGGTAGTTTGCTTACATTGGTTAAAGGTTTTGAGTGAACCATCATATCTTTTGCAAACACACGAGGGGAGTGATTCACATACCCTAAAGTGAGGTCCTACTGATCCTAATTAGTTCGCCAAGCATGTGAATGGAATTTGATTATGCTTGAGTTGTGATAAATTGGTTGTGTTGCTTCTTGACTTGTGATTCTTTTTCTAACAGCAATCTTTGTTTCAATTTAATTCTTAATCTCGCTAGGGAGTGTCTTTGTGTATGATTGTTTTGGCTTTCTAATATGCCATTTTATTGGAGGAGGTATGATTAGTTTTCTTTTTGAAGTCCTTTCATTGATTTTGAGATTTTGAGTCTTGTACTTGCTTGGGGACAAGCAAAGAGTAAGCATGGGGGGATTTGATAACTGTTCTTTATAACTATGTTTTTAGGGGTTTTCAATAGTGAATTAGGGATAGTTTTGAGTGTGAACCTTGATTTATATTCTGATTTCCCTATACACTTGGTGTTATTGTTTTTGATGCAAATTTGTAAGTTTTGAGGCCAAAACACCAACTTTCTCTCAACTTCAGGCAAGAGTAAAGACACCGTAAGCCTCTACATGCCATACCCAGACCGTGGTACAAATTTGGGACGGAAAGGAACAAGGAACGCCCGGTCAGAGGCCACCGCGATCTGCCCGTGGTGAGCCCCACGGTCCGTGGTGTACGGACTGTGCAGACCGTGGCAGACTGCCCATGTAGATCGGTTGTTTTCGCGAGTAGAAAAAGAAGCAATCGGCGGTTTTGCGTCATTCATTCATAATTTATCATTTTTCCTTCGTTCTTTGGCCATCAAGGAGAGAAAAGAGAGCCCTAATACTTCCATTATACTCCTCTTCCCCACCATCTAGATTCAAGACCAAATTGATTCAAGAGAAACCAAGATCAAGATTCGCAAAGGAAAGAAGCGACGTTCGTGGAGAAGGTTCCACCCCGGGATCGAAAGATTCGACGGGTTGTATTCTTCGCAATTCTACTCTTTCTTTTTTTATTTCCTTCTTAGTTTTGAGATTCGATTATGATGTTTGGAACTTATTTCGTGCTTTTCTTGAACATGAGTGAGTAGTTCCTTTGAATTCTAGGGTTTTGCAACCCGAAACAATGTAGTTTGATTGAATGTTTCTAGTTTGTGCATGAATTCTTGATTTGAATCAATAGAAGGTTGTGTTTTCCATGTTTATGAGTGTTCTTAAGGCCTGGAGTGCTTGTAATTTGAGATTAACCTGAGAAGTATTGAAAGGTGAATTAGGATAATCTGACTACCAACCTTTCTACCCAGTTTTGTGAAATTCGAGAAAAGAATAGCAAATTAGGGGACCTTTTGATAACCGGAATATTTGAGGTCTTCAACTTTGATCAACTTGAAAAGCATACGAAAGTTGTAATTTAGGTTAATCGAGGTAATTCTATTAGCATCGAAAGAGCAGTAGAGTTCTTATGGTTATCGTTCTTGATTCGTTCTTGAATGTATGATTGTGCAAACTAGGTTTTAGTAATCGAACTCGTTGCTAGGTTAGCACTTCCCTAGAAGTCTTTCTCTCTTGATAGAATCTTTGATTGTTTTCCCTACTTTAATAATTTTAATTAGTATCTAAAAACCTTTCAAAACCCAAAACCTGATTTTCTTAGCAATCGCATTAGAGACTAGTTTATTGGGCTGCTAGTTGAGTCCCTGTGGGATCGACCTTGACGTACTACTAGGTACACCGTGCTCTTGCGGCCCTGTCACTGGATAAGTATCTTTAGGTCTCCGTAGTGGTTCAAAGTGAACACCATTTTTCCCCCTCATGAATTTAACCTTCATTGGCAAATATATGGACATACTTGTAGTGTAAGAGTATCCACAAAACAATGAGTTGAGTTTATCAGGCAATTCATGAAGTCTGAGTCTCTTGAGATCTACAAAGAAGGGTGAGAGAAGGAAATGCATTGTACAGGAGAAAAGGGTTATCACCAAGGAGAATTATCTTTATATGTAGTTACTCCAAGTGGCAGTTGGTATATATAGTGGGGCGGAAACTTTGCTTTAACGCTTAAATGATGCATATTGATTAAATAATTTGATTAATCTGTTGATGGGGGGTGAAAAAAAAAACACGCTTCGTGAAATGTTAGCTTATTTTTTATTGGTGTCATTAATTATTTCTTATATTTTACCAATTAGTTGTGTCAGTGGTGTTGTTTTGGTTGTGGTGTTTGGTCATGACTCATGATTAGTTTTTTAATGATGTTAGTGATGTTGTTGGTGTTGTTGCTGTGTTAATAGAAATGCATGTCACTTGTTATATAGGTGGTGTTAGTGATGATATTTGTGCTATTGTAAAAGTGATGGTGTGTCATGTTGGTATTTTTCACACTTTTTAATTGGTAATATTTGTACGAGAGATGCAACTAGGAAAGAGCTATAAGTGCAGGGTGATACGCTATAAACTTTTGGTTAAAAAGAAATATTTTTTATTTTAGTGTTGTTGGTAATAATCATTATTAAATGCTAGCATACTACAACATTACTACAACATTCGTAATAAAAGATTGATCTATTGCTACAATTGGTCATATACTTATGATACACCTATCATAAACTGGAATATACACTTCATAAGCAACTCTTGGTAGATTTCCCAAAACTTGACTATAGTACTCTGTTTTTTAACATCACTAAACTTTGTTTACAATATGAACAAAACAAGATAAAATGATCATTTACAAAAATACTAAAGAATTTCATGAGTAATGAATTGATCAAAATCTTAATCTCAAAAAGAGTAACTCCACAATGGCACGTCAGCAAATCAGTCCACATAAGCATCCAAGCTGACACTGCTCCAACAACTCAGGAGTAGCGACCGTGGGGGCATCATGAGCCCCTGGTACATGTCCGCCACCAGCGCCGACATTCCGAAAATATCATCCTCATCCACGTAGGATTGACACATTCCTCCACCCTCCGCCACATTACCATCACTGTTGGGCCCCACCTCCTCCTCCTCCTTGACCGCATAGGCTCGAGTCCGGGAACTGATCCGGGGTATCATTAGTGGGGTACGGCGGGAGCTGATCCCGGGATGGTCACGACGATCTGATCTGGGGTAGCAATGGTGGGACCCAGCAGGGTGGATAAGTCGGGCGTCAAAGCGAGTATTGACAGAAAGTAGTCTACTGGACCGCATCTAGAGTAGCAGCTGCATTAGAGTAGTCGACCTCCTCCCATTTCTCCTCGACGAACGAAGCCCTGTACTGCTCCCCGTTCTTTGGGCTCGCGCCGCTTTTCTTGTATACTTTCGCGATCACATAAGAATCCTACGGGACCCGCTTTCTAGCAAGCTCGGCGTCCTCAAGCTTGTACTCATGCATGACCCAATTGGTCCGGTTGCCATTAGGGCAGAGGCGAATCGAAGAACTAAAATTAGAGGGGTCAATATTTAAAGACGAGTAATTGAAAATTTTACATCTAATTAGCAAAATTTAAAAAATAAATATTAAAAAGTAAATATAAACAAATTATAAGTATCATATGGTATATAATATATTGTATACATAATGTACACAATTTTTTCTTCAATTTTTGCATTTTAACTTAAATAATAAATAAAATCGCTATCAACTTATTTAGGATAATTCAATAGTTACGCCTAAATAACCCAAATCTATATAATATAATAGAAATCATTGTATGTCCCACGAAATAGAGCCACAGGAGTGACTGTAGGGGATTTGGCCAATCACATCGTAGATTTTTTTTTATTTTCAATTTTTTTATTTTCAATCCGAATTTTATTTTAAAATTATTTTCAATCACATCGTAGAGGATATCTGCATTGTACTGATATACTTCTTCGACCACTTGGCATGTTAGCACTTAGCACCAGATTATCAACATTTGAACTTCTGACACGCATTAAAAAAAACTATAATTTAGGGAAAACTTATCTTTCAATTCATCCAAAGTTCAATTCATCCAAGAATCAGAAAACCCACTACAATTTTCACCAGCTCTACTAATACACCCAATCTTTCAATTCATCCACAGTTCCACACAAATTTCAAAAGAACCACAAAAACCCCACTACAAATTCCACCAGAATAAAAAAACTAGATGGCAATAAGATTCCAATTTATCCAATAATCAAAGGGGGCAAACTTACCCATTTCAATTTTCACCAAAAAAACGCACATACCCACCCAAATGGCAGAAAATACCAAATTCCTCAGAAAAAGACGCACAAATACACAATCTTTTCAATTTATCCAAACAATTTTCATCAATATAGTAATAGAAAAGCCACAATTAACCATTACAGTGAAAGTAAACCTAGAATAAATGGATTCTGATATAAGACTTCTCTCTCTAACCCCCAATTGAAATCAAGCATATAGATCAAAATCAAACGGAATTGGAAGGGATATATGAAAGAAACACTTGGGGGCCGTTTGTTTAATGAGAATTGGTATTTGGGAATGAAAATAGAGGGGTGGGGATTACAATTACCATGTTTGTTTCATGGTAATGAAAAAAAATTGGGGAATGGGAATGGGAATGGGAGTAGGAAGAGTGAATTCCCAAGAATCTATTACCATGGGAGGTGTGGTAATTGATCTTGAGAATTCATTAGTCTATTTTAAATTACAATATTACCCTTAATATTGCTTTCCCTAATTTAAAAAAAATAAAGCAAAATATTTTATGATTAGCAATATTGTTTAGAGTAGCTGTTTGATTCTCCTTTCTTATTATTATAAATATTTTTAGCAATATTACTCACCCTAATTTTTTTTTATAAAAAAAAGTCACTTTTTAAAAAAAAAATTAGCATATTAATTACTCACCCTAATTTTTAAAAAAATAAACCTCACGTTTTAAAAAATCTTTATGAACTTTAATTTTTTTTTCTATACGGTAATTGACTTTCTAGAAGTAAATGTGTATCAATTATGGCTTTCCATCGATTTCAATTTATTAAAACATTCATAAATTAATAAAAAGGGCATTTTAGTAAATGTATTTTTATTCCCAATCCTATTCCCAATATCAATTACCATATAACAAACAAGAAGGTTGGTAATTCATAAAGACATCTTAATTCTCATTCCCATTATGAATTCTCATTCCCAGTAGCATTATGAATTCTCATTCCCATTCCCAATTCATACCAAACGGCCCCTTGGAAAAATCAAAGTAGGACTAGTTTACCAAGGAAACACTATGTAATTCACAAAATGCAGGCGACCTAGAAACACAACAACCACAGGCAAGTGGAGAATGTCATAATCGACACAGCTCACCGGAATCAACGCACCTCACCGGAGATAGAAGTGGTGGTGGCGACGATGACGGGTGAGAGAGAGACTTGACAGGGAGAGTGAGAATGAGAGACAAAACCCTAGCGTTTGTGAGGCTGATAGCAGTTCGCCGGAGACGACACAACTCACCGGAGTCGACGCAGTTCGCCGGAGTTGGTACTGGTGGTGGCGACGATGGCGGGTGAGAGAGAGACTTGACAGGGAGAGTGATAGTGAGAGGCAAAACCCTAGAGTTTGTGAGGCTAAGTGAGTGCGATTGCAGATGACTAGACGAGGGACGACATTGCTCTAACCCGTTTCTAATTATTGTCAAGCCCAAACTTGGCCTGCGGGGGCCCGTGAAATGGAATAAACGGTGTGCCTGTTAAGAGCCCGACCTGTTTTTGGTTTGAACGGGTACAACCTGCTATTTATAGTCCGCTCACAACTGCCCATTTGCACAGGTCTACTAACCAACAAATGCAATAGAAGTCGATGGAGTTGGTTAAATGGGTTAACACGGTAAACACGTTTAATTAAAGGAGTTAGGTTCATGCCAGAATTTTCGACACAAAAAAAACACCTACTTAACCAGTTTAATTAGGCATGTTAAATGGGTCAAGTCATTTGCTCGATAATTGTTACCCAATTATATCGTTTATCAATGAATTTAGGTAAAAGTTATAGTTAATACTCTTTGAAATATACGTAAGACTTGTAATTTTAACTTATATTTATCTTTGACTATGAATTAAAAGACATCTCCTTATATATAACTCGAATTATATTTCCACACAAACTGTTGAATATGATATGTCATTATTTCGATCCCATAATGAGTTGTTTTGTATAAATGAGTTAATGGTTAAATGGGTAAATTAGTAACTTTATTCTAACACGTTTACTTAAATCGGTTAACAGGTGAAAATAAGGTCAACTTGTTTAAAATTTAAACGGTAAACAGTTTCAATTTCGAGCTTGTTTAATAAACGGGTTAGATTCAGCTCTGAGGATTTTGAACCCATTTAAGTTTGACACAGACACGAACCCGACTCGACCTGACCTATTAGCCAGCTTTAGTCATATTAATTGTACTAAAACATACTATTTTACTATGGTTGTTAACAACAGTAGTAAAAGACATCTATTACTATGATTACCAACAACGGTAGAAACATATATACCATTATACCCGCTTATGCTATCGTAATAGAAAGCAAATGTGAATCGTAGTAGTAAACAGTTATTGTAGCAATTTTAGGAAAGTGAGGGACAACAACAATGAGCGTTTTTCAACTTGCCACACAAATGACAAATAAATATAAGATCAAAACTAATGCTTATTACCAACTTACTTGGGTGTTTAAATGGCACTATGAAGAGTGCATTGTTTGGGTAATAAACAGGGCAAATTCTGAAAGAATAATTCCTCCTGTTTTTGTTTTTGAATGAAAGTGCTTTATTGGAACGTTCAGGGTTTGAATAATGATTGCAAATTAGCAGAGTTTAATTTTCTGAATTCTAATGTAAGACCAGATATTGTTTTCTTAAGTGAAACAAGGGCCAATAATCAAAGTGCTCGGGGATTACTAAAAAAGCTAAGTTCTCCTAAGTCCTCGTACTCACATTTCTGGAGGTTTATGGGTTTTTATGGAATACTGAGAATGTGGAAATCCACTTACTACAAAAAACGGACCGAATGATTCACCTCTATGTTAGGAAAAAAATTCAGGAAAAGAATCTATCCTATCAGGAATCTATGCTCCAGCCCAACCCAATGAAAAAGATTTGTTATGGGAATCCCTTTCCTTAGTTAACCAAGTTTTCCACCTTCCATGGTGCGTAATTGGAGATTGCAATGAAATTCTTTGTAAGGAGGACAAAGCTGGAGGCTCTATTCCGCAGGAAAACCGTTTCTCCAGATTAAACAGTTTTTTTAGTACTCTCCAAGCAGTAGAACGCCCCCATAGGACATCAGTTCACTTGGAAAAAGACATTACATGGTCATAAAATTTTTGAAAGACTAGATAGAGCCATAGCTCAAAAATATTGGAGTGATCTTTACCCACACACGACTATAACTCATGGTCCGTTTACCTTCTCAGATCATTGCTATATCTTGCTGGATATGAATCCCGGTAAAAAAGCCACAAAAAATCAGTCGTTTAGATTCGGTCAACATTGGCCAAATTTTGAAAAGGTTACTAGTATTATAATATAAAGAAAGGGTGGAATCTCAAAATCTATGATTTTGCCATGTTCCGCATAGTCAAAAAACTTGAAAAGATCAAACAGGAGCTTAGGGAGTGGGATTATTCTCAATCAAGGAATTTCAAACAAAAACTGGAAGTTAATCTTTCCAAGTAACAAGCAGTAGAAGCAAAACTTATTCAGCATCCAAAGAGCTTTCGCTTTAATGACTGGTTTATCAGACTAATACGTCAAAGAGAAAGGATGCTTCTTTTCAACCAAAACTTCTGGGGTAAACTTAACATAAAGAAATGGTTGACAGAAGGTGAAAGAGGAACTTCTTTCTTTTATAAGTCAGTGACTTTCAGGAAGAAGAAATCACAAATAACCGGTCTAAAAGACCCGTCTTGCGTCTGGATTCGAGAGAAAATGAGATCCAAAAAAAGTTTTGTAGAAGAATCTTCCGCTAGATTCAAATCAAGTGGTACAGCTGGATCATCTCATCTCCCGAACCTCCCAAAATTAACGCAGGCCCAGAGTGCTCGTATTATTCAGAAATTAAAGACGTTGTTTTTCAAATGGACCCTAGCAAGTCTCCCGGGCCTGATGGGTTTGGGGCGGTTTTCTTTCAGAGATACTGGAATGTATTAGGAAAAGGTGTCTCTGATTCAATAAGAGAATTTTTTACAAAAGGGAAACTACTAAAGGAAGTGAATCACACTTTCATAACTCTCATTCCAAAGGTTGAAGATCCAAGTACGTCTAACCATTTTAGGCCAATTAGCCTTTGTAATGTCATTTACAAAATTATCTCGAAAATTTTGGTGAATAGACTTAGACCTCTTCTAGATAATCTTATAAGTCCTTTCCAAAGTGCATTCGTCCCTAAAAGACAGATTCATGATAATATTCTTTTAGCCCATGAAATAATGCACAGCTTCCGCCAATCTAAGGCTTCAAAACCGTGGATAGCCTTAAAGCTAGACATAGAAAAGGCTTATGATAGAGTTGAATGGAACTTCTTGGAAAAAAATTATGGTTACTATGAATTTTCCGCCTATTTGGATAAGTTGGATAATGGAATGTATTTCTACGGTCTCATACTCAATTCTTGTAAATGACCAGCCTTCGGGGCTTATTAAACTAACGAGAGGATTACGACAAGGTGACCCTCTATCTCCGTACCTGTTTCTCTTGTGCATGGAAGTTCTGTCTCAATCCTTGATTGATCAAAGTAAAGTTAAAAAGAATGGGATAGGTGTTAAAATCTGTCAAAAAGGGTTGACCATCCCTTGTTTGTTTTTTGCGGACGATATCTTACTTTTTTGCAAAGGGTCAGATTCTGGTTGTAGAAATCTTAAAGAAGTGTTAGACAGATTTTGTGGCCAATCTGGACAGTAAGTAAATTTTCATAAATCGTCTTTAATTTGTTCTAAAGGGAGCTTCCCAAAGACTTGTTGACATGATAAAAGGATTCTTTAACATCCCTATTAAGGAATCATTAGGAAAGTACTTAGGTTGCCCTTCTGCGGTGGGTAGAAGAAAAAAAGAGATTTTTTCTCCTCTTCTAGAACGAGTCTCACATAAACTCTCGAGTTGGAAAGCAAATTCACTCTCGAAAGCAGGAAGGTCAGTATTGATTCAATCTAATTTAGAAGCTACACCAGCTCATTTAATGCAATGTTTCCTATTGCCGAAATCCACTTGTGAAAGACTGGATAGAATTAATAGAAATTTCTTTTGGAATTCCTCTTCAGAAAAAGGAATGCCCATGATTTCTTGGGATAAAGTTTGTAGACCAAAAGACCAAGGAGGTCTAGGACTGCGAAAGTCCCAAGCTGTGAATCTAGCCTTCCAATATAAACTGGTATGGAAGATCATGAATGAAAAAAAATAATCTTTGGGTTTCTCATATGCTAACTAAATATAACCGGCATGGTGAAGGATTTTTCAGGAATCCCAAGCAATCGGACTCTTGGGTTTGGAAGAATTTGTGCAAAGCTAGGAAACAGGGAATTGATAGATTTTTGGAATGATAGTTGGTGTCATCAGCTTCCGCTGGTTGATTTGATAAAACTTCCTTCAAATCATGAACAACAAATAGTTAAAGTAAAAGAGTTCATTCAAAACAATGGAAATCTGGTGATGCAAACTCCAACCTCAATTTTTAATGAAGCAGATGAATTGTGCTGGGGGCTGATTGGAAGTGGCAACTTTAGTACAAAATCAGCAACCTGGTTATGTCATGGTTTTATTAACCCACAGAAGTTGGAGGGTAGGTGGATATGGAGGTTGGATATCCAGCCTAAGTTAAAAGAATTTCTCTGGAGGGCATACCACAACGGTCTTCCCCTAAAAGGAAATCTTTTTAGAAGGGGAGTCACGGACGATCCAACTTGTCCTATTTATCTTTCTGAGATTGAAACAGATAACCACTTCCTCAGTAAGTGTTTCTTTGTAAATAAAGTTTGGGATCTAGCTAAATCCCATGGGTGGCTGGCCTCCTCTACTACTTGGCCGTCAGATAACACAGGTTCTTCTTTTCTCAACGCTCTTAGAAATTCTCTCCCCCCAAATGAATTTCTAAGAGTCATCCACCTTATTTGGAGCAGCTGGAAGGAGTGCAACGATTGTTCCTTCAACAAATCCGTGTTCAACACTACAAGGGTCATCATCCGAGCAAAAAAGAATTTTGCGGAGTGGCGAGCTAGAAGAAGGTTCTCTTTTCAAGGCTGGTTACAACCCTATCCAATAGGGCTAACAAAACAAAATCCGGGAATTTTTAAACCAAGTCGTTGGGAATCCCCAAGCCCAAGTTGGTTCAAACTCAACTTCGACGGTTTGCAAACTAATGAGGGAGCAACAATTGGCTTTGTTATCCGAGACTTTCTCGGGCGAGTACATTTATCTGGAGCGGGACAAGTAAATTCTCAATCCATCCTCGTGACGGAAGCACTAGCTCTACGAACGGGTCTTCAACAAGCTATCCAAGCAGGCTTTACGAGAGTTCAAATTGAAGGCGACAGCCTAATCCTTATTCAAGCTATTAATGGAACAATACAGATACCGTGGCAAATTGATATGATTGTTAGAGATATCAAGAAACTCTTAACCACCCTTGATACTTATTACTTGAAACATATCTACCTTGAAGCAAATTCGGCAGCAGATTGGATGGTCAACTACGGCCATGGTTATCCTTTTCTTTCTTGTTGGTTGTCCAATCCCTCTCCCTCTTTTTCTTCTATTGTACTAGCTGACATCTCGAGAAGATGCCTTGATAGAAGGATCTCCTGAGAAGATTACTGTTGTAATCCTGTTATTTTACCCTGTGGAAAAAAAAAACAAATATGAATGAGTACAGGAGTCAAAGTATATACATACAGTTGGTTACAACCACCATCCAGCTGACATCATATATATCTACTCTACCTAATTGTCTCTACATCCCCCTTAAGATGGAATTGGGGGAGAATCAAACAATCCTAATCTTGAAGTAACATAGTGATGTTGGGCTTCACTAAGCGGCTTGGTGAGGAGGTCCACAAGTTGATCACGAGAAAAGACATAGTGAGTCCGCAAAAACACCTCCTAGACCTTATCCCGAGTATAGTGGTAGTCAATGTTGCGGTTCTTACTACGTTCGGATTATCAACGATATGCATATCCAGTTTGTTGTTGCACTG
Source organism: Portulaca oleracea (assembly GCA_029582165.1). Classification (NCBI taxonomy): domain Eukaryota; kingdom Viridiplantae; phylum Streptophyta; class Magnoliopsida; order Caryophyllales; family Portulacaceae; genus Portulaca; species Portulaca oleracea. Next base: position 5,454,727 of record CM055871.1, read on the forward strand.
TAGAGATATAAATGATGAAGGAGCAACATGAAAATCTCGAAGCAAGGAGTAGACCCATTCCAGCTCAAATGTGGTAACAGACATGCTACGATACTCAGCTTCTGCGGAGGACTTAGCAATCGTATGTTCTTTCTTGGTCTTCCAAGAAACCAAAGAGGATCCAAGAAACATACAATACCCAATGAGAGATTAGGCTGAATCCTGACAAGAGGCCCAATCAGCACCACAAAAGGCAAGCAATTGCAAGTTGTTGGTCTTGGGATAGAACAAGTCGGTGCTAGCAGATCCCTTCAAATAGTGCAAAACATGGAAGACAGCTCGTAAATGAGGGAACCGAGGCTGTTGGATAAATTTATTGAGGTGCTGAACCGAGTAAGAAATATTAGGCCTCGTAAGAGAGATAAAGAAGGCGAACAACCAGCCTTCGATACATGTTCGGTTGTGGTATTTTGGGTTTTCAAGTAGGGTTGACGTATCCACAGGGATCGTGTGTCAGGCAATGAGAATTGGTTTGGTTGAGTTTGAATATTCCGAAACAGTAAACATGTGTAAATGACTAAATTAAACTAACTACAAATGTAAAGACCGAAACTTAACATTAGAACTGTAAATATTAAATTTAAACTAAAACTAATTGCAACAAATAATTAAAGCAATCAATTAACTACTAACGAAATTAAAACTAAATCTGCGAGGAAAGAAATTATACCTACGTCTGTATTTCTGGCGACTGAATCACACGAATCTCCTGAACAACAAGAAAGGTGTGATTTGGATTACTAAGACTGGAGAGAAAACTAAAGAAATATAAACTAAACCTAAAGTTGTTGAAAACTAAAAGAACTAACTAAAACTAAAACTTTCATTGTATACACGAGAGTGTATATATATATATATATATATATATATATATATATATATATATATATATATATATATATATATATATATATAAACACTAATGTTGTGTGAAACTGACAACGGCTGCACAAAAAGAATCCCATACACGGGTAGCGTCTGAATAGGCGCTACCAGTGCCTTGAGTTTTTCCTCCGGACGCTCTTTCTGACCGATCGTTCTTTCATCTCTTTCTGTCTGGGACGCTGGTGGCATCTCTGAGGTGTTGGTGGCTTCTCCGAGTTTCTTTCTCCTTTTTGTCCGGATTTTGTTATATTTGACTCCTTTTTTAATTTTTCTCTTATCAACCTACAAAAAAACAAAAATCATCGTAACTAACCGATAGTTAAGGGGATAAAACAAACAAACACTTTATTAAGGGTATCAATTCGACTCGAAATGAGACCGAACAACACTCCCACACAAAAGTTTGCTCGTCCCGAGCAAACCAAAACAAAGTAAAAAGAAAACTAAACTAACCTAACTCACTTTCGTAGGAAACACGGTTGCATCTAGCGTATGCAACAAGCCCTTTAAACCCCTTGGCAGCCCAAGTGGACGAGAAAGGTTCCATGAGAGTTTATAGAAGCTATACCCACAAAAGCAAATAAAAGGAAGAGAAGCAAAATTACGAGATAAAGAGGCAAAAATAAGGTAAACACAGAAGGAGGTCTACACACACGGTTGTGAATCTAATCACTTAAACAATGTTTTTACTCAATTTAGAGCAGCTAACAAGAACATTCAAGGCTACTTGCAAGCTCGTTACCAAACTTCACATTTTTCACTCCACTCATGCATCTGCCCGATGGGTTCCTTGTGCTCAAGTGCAGTGTTTCCGACTTATTTTTGCTTAAGTTAAGGTTTAGTCAGTCAGAACTAGCTACTTACATACTCATACTTAATACTTAGTGGATTATACGCGGTTCCCCTCCCTATTTCGTGTTTCCCTTGGCTTGGTGAGGGTCGTAGGTTACATAAGGAAGGGTTCCACAATTATTTCTTTTAATTCTTTTTGGTGTTGGTTTGTTCGAGAATTGAACGACCCTAAAAGGGGTCTACTTTTCCAATATAGATCCTTTCCATACACATGCAAGGTGCTTAAGGGGTATGAGTGTCGTACCACTCATACTGATCTATATAGGTGAACCAACATTTTCAACTATTCTTTTTCTCACTGTTTTTGTGTTAGTAATTTTTCGGTAATAAAACGGCCCATAAATGGGGTATACCCTCCCAACACAGGTTACTCCATTCACAACAAAGTGCTTAAGGGGTAAGAGTGTCCTACCATTCATACAAGCCTACGTAGATGTACCAACATTTTTTTTTCTTTTTCCATTTTGTTTCAATCTTTTTCTATATACAAGAACAAGAACCTCCCTCCTAAACTAAGACCATCACATTAACAAACCAGAAGTGAAATTCTAAGGAAACTACATGGTTGCAAATACAGGTGAGGTTATTATGTTTAGGTAAAGCAACAACCAGACCTGAAGCCTATCAAGCGCTCACTAACTATTCCTAACTAAGTAATTGCACTATTCAAGCTATCGGCGACAAAACCATGTATACAAACTACCTCTGGCTAATAAATTTTTTTTAAAATTTACCTTTTCTCAATGGTAACCCAAAATTCTTTCTCTTCCTAAATTTTTTCAGGCACTTGTGCCACCCCACTCTCACACAAAAACTCTACAATGGCCTCATCGGAAATAAAGTGACACCTCACAAAAGAAAATGAAAATCACACAAAAGAGAAAACACACAAAAGAAAAGAAAAATCACACAAGTCGGCATGCATGCCACTCCCACTCCCACTCAAAAAGGCCAACAATGTCCTCATTGGAAATAAAAGTAAGCACACACCCAAAAGAAAAGAAAAAGAAACACACCGGAGGCAAACAAAGAAGCAAAGAAAACAAGCTCGTTGACCATATTAAAAAGGAGGAGGGAACGATATTACCTGATCGAGTTCTGAGTGTACCCAAACTATGAACTCTTGGTTAGAATAACAAGAACCACCCATGGAGCATCAGCCACTCCATCTCACCTCAAGATGTCAGGCACCATCTCAGAACCATTCAATGCTCGCAGAAGTAGGTCATGCATCCTTGAATGCATCTCGAAATGCTGAACATAAGAACAGAATCTCAAAGGTACATTAGCAAATATGAGTGTTCTCAACAGTGTATCAAATGCCTTTGAATAATCAGTAAAATCATGTAATGAATATACAAAATTCACTTTCCTAGGCAAGTCCTCTAGGTAGGTGCTATAGGGATCAGTGAGGCAATTATACCCTCCTAAGAGACCTAGGGACTTCATCAACTCAGGTTCACGGGAAAGAAGTGTAGGAAAACAAATCACATGAAGGGGAGATGGGGAAACAATTTCAATCTCATTAGAACCCAACGTAGAGTCCTCACACTCAACCTCCACACAATTTTTATCAAATACATACTCCAATTCACAACTTTTATCCAACTCGTCATATTTATTAGTGGGTGATAAGGAAAATGTAGGGTTATACCACATGATCACACTCTCAACATTACAAGGGGGTACATCTTGATCTTCATCAATTTTAGACCCATAAGAAGAACTATCAGAATCAAAAGATAAAGGTGCATCATTCAAAACATCATCGAAAGTGAAAGTGGAATGTTCAGGGTCATAACCCATCGTGAAAGACTCATATTCACACACAGATGCATCGTGGAAATTAAGATCCTGAGTTAGAAGAGAAGGTGGAGGAGTAACTATAGATGAATCCTTATATCAATCCACACATGGAGATTGAGCGTGTAGATCAATAAGATGGGGCAATGAACAAGCACTAGACTCCTCATCTACGAAATATGTATTATATTGAACTTTAGAACATTCAATCCTCTCCTCACATGATGACATGGACAAGGGTGTGACTAATGATTCATTAAGCATATTCTCGTGGAGCACAACATTATCACACACTAATTCGTTACTTGCGGAATCCTTCTCCATCAATGGTGTCTCATCCTCAAGTGTACTGTCACTAGTGGGCTCAGTAACCTGATTAAACTCAGTATCACATTATTCTTCCCTACTTTCAACAAGTGAAGGGGGAGGGGGTTCGGTAAATATAAACATTGGGCCTTCATCCTCATCCCACATTTCACACACACGAGTATTATCCGATTCAGATTTAGCAGATTCAAATTCTTCCATAAAAGCTTTAAAAAAGGGTATTGAGGGCACACACCAAATAAATGACCCCAAGAGTGACATACAAAACACTGAGGAAGAAACTCGTTATTGGGGCATTAAGAAGATTCACAAAAATTTCCCACATACTCACCACCACTAGATTGACTATTCAGATTTTGGGGGCACACACAAGATGGTGCGGCTAAAGTCTCAGAGGATGGTGAACCATAAGAAGGCTGGAAGCTAGGAATAACATTTTGTTGCTCAAATTCATAAGAATCCCTAGACAACCACTCAAGTAATTCTCATGCACCATCTTCTCCTAAATTAGAAAACCAATAATATTCTAAGAGATCACGGGTTTCACAGTTCACACCCTCATTCGCAATACCCAAAATATCCAATCTTTCATATGATACACCATATGATTCACATTGAGCAATATAATCCTGTAATCAAACAAAATATCTCCAAAATATTTCTTGCTCAAATTGTGGAAACTGGACATCGGTCATAACTCTCTCTTTTTATTTTTTTTCTTGTTTTTCAATTTGTATGTTCACATTTTTTTTGGAATTAAATTACAACTACGAAAGCAAAGAACTATTTACAAAACCAATAACTTAATCTACCAAATAACATCATCCCCAGCAACAACGCCATTGTTCGGTTGTGGTATTTAGGGGTTTTCAAGTAGAGTTGTCGTATCCGCAGGGATGGTGTGTCAGGCAATAGGGAATTGGTTTGGTTGAGTTTGAATATTCCAAAACAGTAAACATGCGTAGACAACTAAATTAAACTAATTGCAAAAGTAAAGACAAAAATTTAACATGAGAACTGCAAATATTAGATTTAAACTAAAACTAATCGCAACAAATAATTAAAGCAATTAATTAACTACTAACGAAATTAAAACTAAATCTGCGAGGAAAGAAATTATACCTACGTCTGTATTTTTGGCGATTGCATCACACGAATCTCTCGAACAAACAAGAAAGGTATGATTTGGATTACTAAAACTGCCCAAATCCTCACTCGAAAGGAGAATTCGGGAACCTTAATCCTCCTCTTCACTAAAAATCGGATTTTTGGGTTGAAACGTATATTGAAATGATTGAAATAGCGAGAATTGAAAATAACTGTGAATGAAAGTGAGAAGGAAACGAGAAATTGAAAACTAAAATTGACTTAAATTAAACTTTAAAGAGGTAGTAAATTACAATCGAAGAAAAACTGGAGAGAAAACTAAAGAGATATAAATTAACCCTAAAGATGCTGAAAAACTAAAAGAACTAACGAAAACCAAAACTTTCGTTCTTTAATCGTATACATGAGAGTATATATATATATATATATATATATATATATATATATATATATATATATATATATATACATATATATATATATATATATATAAAAACCTAATGTTGCGTGAAACTGACAATGACGCACAAAAAGAATCTCCGACGCGGATAGCGTCTGAATAGGCGTTATCAGCGCCTTGAGTTTTCCTTCCGGACGCTCTTTCTAACCGAGACGCTGGTGGCATCTTAAGGCTCTGGTGGCGTCTTTGAGGCGCTATCGGCGTCTTTGAGGCGCTATCGGCGTCTTTGAGGCGCTATCGGCGTCTTTGGTTCTCGTTCTTTCCTCTCTTTCTGTCTTAGACGCTGGTGGCGTCTCTGAGTTTCTTTCTCCTTTTTGTCCGAATTTTGTTATATTTGACTTCTTTTCTAATTATTCTCTTATCAACCTATAAAAATACAAAAATCATCATAACTAACTGATAGTTAAGGGGATAAAACAAACAAACACTTTATTCAGAGTATCAATTCGGCTCGAAATGAGACCGAACAATACAGTTCAAGATTAGGAAAAGGATCACCATCAAAGGTAGACAGTTTGAGACCCATTTGCATAGGAAATTCGGTCGGCTTAGCGGCAGACATCCTAGCATCGTCGAGCATATCCTTGATATATTTGCGCTGATGTAGAAACGTGCCCTGAGAATAATGAGCAACTTCAATGCCCAGAAAATACCTTGCAAGACCAAGGTCCTCAATGGTGAAGGTCAATTCCCAGAAAATACTTTGCAAGACTAAGGTCCTTGATGGTGAAGGCACTATGCAAGTCACGTTTCAGCTGAGCAATGCCCCCAACATCATCCCCTGTGAGAAGTAAGTCATCCACATAGACAACAATAAACAAAGAAACTCCATTATATACTCGAAAAAACAGAGGGTAGTCATTTTTGGACCGGGTGAAACCCTTAGAAACAATAAACTTGCAAAGTTCTATGTTTCGATGTCGCGAGGCCTGTTTGAGGCCATAAAGAGAACATTGTAGCTTGCACACCTATCCGGGACATGCCTTGGTGTAACCATCTAGAGGTTGCATGTACACCTCCTCATCAATGTACCCATGGAGGAAAGCGTTATTGATGTTTAGTTGATGCAAAGGCCAATCACGAGCAGTTGCTATAGCAATAAAAACTCGAAAAGTTGTCAATTTAGCCACTAGAGAAAAAGTATGTTTAAAACCCTTGTCCTTGATGTACTCAACGCCTCGAATGACAAGGCAAGCTTTATGTCGTTCAATGGAACCATCGAGTTTAAATTTTGTCTTATAAACCCATTTGGAAGAGAAGACTTTTTTCCCCGTGGGAAGGTCAGTGAGAATCCAAGTGTGATTACAATCAATGTCATCAAGCTCTTGTTTCATGGCCTTTACCCACTGAGGATAAAGTTGTGCTTGGGAATAAGTGGTTGGTTCACGAGTGTTGAGAACATTGACCAAAGAAACCATATACTCTGGAGATAAGTGTGTCCTATTAGAATAAGTGAGTAAGGGGTAGGTGTGAGAAGGGTCAGTGGAAGTAGGATGTGAAGGAGGTTGAGTAACATGATAGTCCTTCATCTAAGTGGGTGGATCTCGAACCCTTTGAGATTTGTAAATGGGTGCAACTACCCCGGGAGGGGAAGGTGAAGTAGGTGAAGAAGAAAAAGATTCTGAAGAAATAGAAACATCAGAAGAGACAGAATCAGAGACAATGGGTGTGGAATATGGAGGGTTAGAATGAGCAGAATCAGAATCAACATTAGGGGAAGAAAAATGAGAGGTAGGAGATGATAGGTCAGAAGTGGAACCACCATCCATAGAAATAGAAGTGATGGCAAAGGGATAGGAGTGACTAGAGGATCATCCATGGTGGAAGAAAAAGTGGGAGAAAGTTGTGGGACAATGGGATCAGACAAGCATTGATCAACAAGGGACGCAACTAGAAAGGGAAAAATTGACTCATGAAAAATAACATCCCTATTATGAAAAATCTTTTTGGTTGCCAAATCATGAAGTTTGTATCCCTTGAGTCCAAAAGTATAGCCAAGAAAGAGACATCTAATGGCCCTATGATCAAACATGTCTTTGGCATTCAAACTTTTGGCAAAACACTAACAACCAATGACAGATAAATCATTATAACTTTTGGCAAAACACTAACAACCAATGACAGATAAATCATTATAACTGGGTTCCTTTCCGAACGGTTTTCATAGGGTGAGAGCCAATTTAATTTTTCAATGGGTAAAATATTAATAATATGAGTGAAAGCTAGGAAGCATTCACCCCAAAACTATTTGGGTTGACTAGCATGGAACCAAATGGCTCGAGCTGTGTCTAAGAGATGGCGTTTGCGTTCAACTACCCCATTTTGTTGAGTGGTACCAACCATAAATCGTTGGTGTAAAATGCCTTGAGAAGTGAAGAAGGTGAAACAATCTGAGTAAGAAACTCAGTTCCATTATCACTTCTAATAATGCTGATTTTATTGTCAAATTGGGTCTCAATCACGGTATAAAATTGAACAATAGTATTTTTCACTTGAGATTTATTTTGTAAAAGGTAAGTCCAAGTATTTCTAGTTAAATCATCCACAATTGTCAAAAAATAATGAGTTGTTTTATAGGGACCCCATACATCCAAATTAATGTATAAGATGAAAAGGATGAGTAGTATGAATAGAACTTGTATTAAATGGTAGCCGATTCATTTTGGCTAAAACACAAGTTTCACAGGACAAATTGTTCATCATATGATCCTTACACCAATGAATATGATTCATCTTAGAAATAGAAGTATGACCTAACATAACATAAACAATGACATTACTAGGCTTATTACAAGAAGAAGAAAATTGCAATATAGAGGCAGTTGTATACATTTTATTCTCATGAGAGCTAGAGTCTTCAACACTGGACAAAGGAAGACAGTAAAGACCTCCAATATTGGGAGCAATACTCAGATCCCTTTCACTGGAAAGGTCCAGTAAGAGGCAATGTTCAGGATAGAAAATAAAAAGAAATGTTGATCAGCAAGCAATCTAGACACTGAGAGCAAATTATCCAACAAGACAACAATTACCGAAGTGAGTGCCAATACATGTCATATGAGTCATGGTATCTCCTTGATAATCTTGATGATTACTCTTCATCATCCTTATCATTTCCTAAGTAAGTGCCTGAATCAGACTCGAGTCAATCTAACCTCCTGAGCCCTTGCCTACTGCTAAGGTCTCCAGTGGATTATCCTGCACAAATGACAAGTCTTGTGTGTGCCAATGGCGGACAAGCTTGACTTAGGTTTGTTCTTGTTTTTCAATTGAATATACCACTCTTGATAGCCATGGAGCACAGAACACTGATCAATTATGTGTCCTAGCCTTTGACAATGACTATAAAATTTGATATTCTTGTCCCTTTTGGTATCCTTCCTAGTCTTTTCCCCTGACATACTTTTAGTTGCAACTGCAAGACGACTTGAATCTCCCTAGATGTTTTAATGTCGAACGATTGCAGCAAATTCCCTAATGTGACTTGAATTACCAGTTGTCACCCTCCTTTGTTACTCAATTCTCTCAATCATGGAACATGCTTTGCGTACAGATGGTAGAGGATCCATTAAGAGAATTGACCTCTAATTGCTTCATACTGTTCATTCAATCGCATCAGAAACTACATTAATTTTTTACGATGACTTAATTCCAAGGTCTTCTTGATCGCCTTACAATCAGGATGCTTCTCCTTGTAATCATACTCGGGTATTTCGCTCAAATCATGCAATTCATCCCAAAGCCTCTTCAATGTTGTGTAATAGACTGCAACCAAATCATCATTCTGCCATAAATGATTAATATTGAATAGTAAATGTTCATTGCTCTGGCCAAACCTTTCCGTCAAAGCCTTACAAAGTTCCTTCGCGGAGTCAAAATATATGAAGGCTTATGATAGAGTCAGATAAATGGAGTTCAAGATCCAACTTATATATTATGACCATGCTATCGCACCTCATCCATTGTTGTAGAGTCGCCGTTGTAGACCCTAGTCTCAGACATGCACCATTTACAAAACCGAGCTTCACCTTCGTTCGAATACTTATCTTGGCAGCACGACACCACTGCTAATAATTCGAACCTCTGAGTTTAATATTAGTCAAACTAATCCCAGGGTGATATGACGGATGAAGATAGAATGGATCATAATTATAGGTTTGCAAAATCGATTGTTCTTCAGACATGGTTTCACCAAAATTAGGGCAAAAGATGCGAAGCAGAGAAGAAAAGAAAACTCGATTGAAGCAAAATCAATATGAGAATTTGAAAGCAAGAAATCGAAATCAAGATTCTTGCAGAGAAGATGTGAAACTTAGAAGAGCAATCAAAAAATCCCCGATGCTTTGATAGCATGTAAAGAGCTCAATAATACGCAAGATAGAGTTGGAGAGAGAAAAATTGTTTTCTCAATTTCTATGAGAATCAATATGAATGAGTACAGGAGTCAAAGATATATACATCAGTTGGTAACAACCACCTTCTAGTTGGCATCATAAATATCTACTTCACCTAATTGCCTCTAGAGGAAACTATCTTGAAGGTTGAATGATCCCATTATTAACAATCATACCTTCAATTTTAATCTATAACCTAAAGATGGTCTATGTTTTATGCACGTATGGTGAAAGTGTAAGTCCTTTTATCTCAAATTTACCTTTTTTGGGTCATTTTTTTGTGTTCTTCCCTTTGACATCGTTGCTTTGTTTATTTATTTATTCAAAAAACGGCTCTGGGGATCTCTTATTTTGGTGTAATAATCATAAGGGCCCTATATTTTCCTAAATTACTGGGAGGTGACATCATATTTGATGAAATTATTTGGGAGGGACTTTCAGGTTGAATTCCGACCAAAAATTGGTGGGAGACATTAATGTTGTATTTAATGTGGATTAAGTATTAGATGGGTTTGACCAACTCAATTAAATATTGGAAAATAAAAAAATCAAAAATAAAAATGAGAGTAGAGAGAGAAAACTCTATTTGAACCAGAAAACTCAACTCCATTGAAGAAAGGTGGCCATCTTTGGCAAGCTTCAAATTCACAACAGAATCCGAGAAAGGAGTATGTGAAGTGTGTGAGAAACTTATTTCAACTTCATACACTGATTCCAGCCTTCAATCGTCACTCTTCTTCCATTGGTTTGTTGTTGGGTTTGATGAAGGTGAGAAGGGACAATGGCATAACAAGTTAGGATTTAGGAAGATGAAGAGTGTGGGGGAAGGAGAGAGATGAAGGTGGGAAGTGAGGTTTGTTGTTAGGTTTGATTTAAGTCTTCCTTTTGTTTTCTTTTTTCTTTTTTGAATATAAGACCTCTAATCTTTCATTAAAATTAATTACAGTTGACTTCTTTTAAATACACAATTAATCATAACATTAGTTGCCTCCTGCCAATTTTAGGCCGGAATTCAACCTGAAAATCCCTCCCAAATAATTTCATCAAATATAATGTCACCTCCCAGTAATTTAGGAAAATATAGCGCCCTTATAATTATTACACCAAAATAAGAGGCCCCCAGAGTCGTTTCTCGTTTATTTATTTTCAATTGTTTTTTTAGTGTGTTGAGTAAGATAAGGCCAGTATTTGAAGAAATTAAATGAAGGTTGAATAAGTTTCTCTAAAATTTTAAAATCCAGTGTTGAAAATTGAACAAATTTGAGTTCAGTTGAATAAATGAGATAACCTTAGTATAGAAACTATGATAGATGAACAGAGTTGGGGTAAACTTTGGCTTCTTGTTGCATCTATTTTTTTTTTTCATGGAGTAGTAGGTAGCGAATGATTTTTAAATACTGGGTTAATTTAAATCAGTCTCTCTAAATGACAAAATTTAGGGATAAAAATGTTACATATAATCTAAGCGGGATTTCAAAGTATTGATTTAGGCTTTATATAAACAAGATATAATGAGTTTAACCAAATATCAAATTTTCTTTTAATTTGTTTTAAATTCTATTGAAAATTTTCATCGTAATACATCAATTCAACATGGGAGGTTTTCCTTATAAATTAAGATGTTATGAATTTGTGTGTTTGTATTCATCATTATTATTTTGAAAAAAGAAGCTAACTTTTTTTATAAAGTAGGATTCACTTTTGTTACAAATCAAACGATTGAGTTTTGTGCAAAATGTGTTATACTCCATTCATTTCACAATATCTATTATTTTTTTTAATTTTTCACAATATCTCTTGCTTTAAAATTTCAATATAATATTAACGATTTTTATCTAAATTCACCTCTTATTTTTATAATTCTAATACAAACTATATAACCAAAATAAAAGTGACTTTGACAATATAGCAATTATGTAGCTACTATTTTCTTAAAATCCTCCTCAAACTTAAAATGACAATTATCAAAGAAAATGGAGGGATTAGTAGTAAATAAAAATATCTACTTTGATTTTTATCACACATCAAACTATTTGTAGTATTGTACAAGACAATTTTATAATTAGTTGTGATAAAAATATCTCATACATATAATAGTCACCACCATAAAGGATCTTTTTTTTTAAAAAATATCAAATAGTCTAAAAAACAACTTACCATAACATTGTTTTATACAAGAATTATTAAATTTTTAAAAAATTATTGTGCCAGGATCCAAGTAGTAGTTTACATGTCAATCTAATGTTCTTGACAGTTAAAATCTAACATCTGATATCCAAGTGCCCCTAATAAGCTAGCCTGTAAAGATAATGACAATTAGAATATTAATTAATCCTTGGGGTGATTAACACCCACTTTCTATTACAAATACTCCCTCCGTTCCATATTAATTGTTATAATTTTGACTTTCGCGGTCTTCAATATCACTCTTTGATTGATAATTTCTTATATAATATGTTATTAACAATCACAATAATATAGTTTTATGATAGTATATTTCTATACGAATATAATGATTATAATTTTATATAGCAACTCATTATATACATTGAGAAATTGATGGTCACAATTTTTAAAATTTGACTGTACAATTTCGAAAGACAACAATTAATATAGAACGGAGGGAATAATAAATAAACACAACAAGGATTTATATCTAAGTAGTATATTAATTAACATAAGGAAGCATGATTGAACAATAAAAGTTAAAGTGGGGAAACCTTTGCCTAACTTTTCCTTTTAGCTTTGTCCAAATTAGGGTTTGTTGGCCTGGCTTTGTCATCAAATTAACCCTTATTCTTTCTTATCTCATTCTGCTAATGTGAACAAAATCCACCATGCAAAAATATGAAAGATGGGGCTACAAAAAGATTAGGTTGAAGTTAAATTCAGTAATCTGATACAGCATGCATTATGTTAAAATTTTAGTCGATCATGCTCAAACTTCTTTTATGAAAAAAAAAATTACTCTAAAATAGGTTTTGACGTGATATTTTTCTCAATTTTTTGGGGAGCTTTAATAGAATTTATTCAACATTTTCACATTTTCAATGAGGTAACTTAATACAGAGGGAATGTTTTTTTGGTTTTCTAAATTGTGTCTTAAGAGACAAATAATATGGGAAAGAGGGAGTATCTAAGACCATTTTATCATAAATTTATCCTAATACATATAATTCATAGTGACTATTTGTTGGTATATGGATGACTAATAATTTATTTAAGTCAACTCTAAAAAAAGCTACATCTTGATAAATTATTAATCACATTCATATTAAAAAGTGATTGACAAAATTTGAATTTAAACTTTGCAAGCACTACTAAAAATATGTGTATTACCAACCACTTTTTTGCAACCAATTTAAAATGGTTGGAAAAACCAACTATTTTAGCAACCATTTGATATTCCAACTATTTTCAAAAAATTTAGAGGGAAAAAATGGTTGGAAATTCCAACCAATTTCGTTAAAATTGGTTGGAAAAAGTGATTGATAATACAAATATTTTTAGTAGTGAAGAGACTCAATCCCACCACCTCCAAGTTGGAGGGCAATCCTCATACCATTTAAGCCAAGCTCATTTGGCTTGAACACCATTGACAAAACTGATTTATTATTATTATTATTATTATTATTATTATTATTATTATTATTATTATTATTATTAATAGGGAAATTGATTCCCTTTAAATTTAGGTAAAAGGTATGATCAAATCCTAGTTTGATTGAAACTTTTTTAATCATTCTTCATGTAAGGATAAGATTATTATCATACACTTACTAATAATATAATCTTACTTTTATATTCATTGCCAAAAAAAAAATACTCCCCCTCTCAATTCAGGTCAGATAGAAAATTGTAATTAATAGTTTAACGATTATAAAAATTATTATATAAAAAAAATTAATATTTTTCAATATAAAGTGTAACTAGGTAGGTACATTGCGGTGGACATTTCAATTTGCAATAAAAATTCGGTGGGAGGCAAATTTTTCATTAGTACAAGAATTAAAAAAATGTATAATTTTGGAAACAATAGTTGGCAAATTTTGAACACTTAAGCCCCGTTCTTTTATGCGACTGACAGGCTGCACTGCCATATCGCACCGCAATTTTCTATATTCCACCACAACCCACCACAATTCATCACAATTTACCATGACTCACCACAATCTACTTTTTTTAATTTAATTTCTCTTTTTATTAAAAGTTAAATTTTTCATATTCCACCACAACCCATCACAACTTTCCCAAACCCCACCACAATTCACCACAACTTTTTCTAACCCACCACAATTCACCACATTTCCCCCACACCGCACCCAAGCCAAACTATATAAAAGAACCGCACTTTAAAATTACAAATATGTGGAGTGGAGATAGATAAGAGGAGTTGGAGGAGGCAAGCATGTAGAGGGATGGGATGGATTGCCATTTTTATTGGACAAAAAAGATGAATATGTGTGTTTTAATGTGTCAGTTCACCAACAATTAATCTAAATTTTGAATTTGTCAATTTGTAGTACAATTAAAGACAACGATTGTTCGTTAATTAAAGCTTAATCTTCTTTTACTTTAAGCTCTACCATGTCTGTATTTTTTCGACTAAATAAATAAGTTTTTGTTTGTCAACAAAAATTGATCACACATTGGTACATATTACATCAGTCCTGTTTTCTCTGTTAAAATAATTAAATTTGAAAATTCAGTTCGCTATGAGAATTGAGGTAAAAATGATTTGAATTGCAAATAATGTCATTCATAATTCCTGTGCATAAAAAAATGCAGCTTATTTTATTCAGTCAAATTCAGTAATTATTAATATTAGAGAAATGACCAATACTGTATTTTGGAATAATGAAATTAGTTATAGTAACAAAGAAATTGAGATGAAGACAGGAACATGTTCACTTCAAATACATTCAAGAGACATTAATATAATCCACTAGATTAGTTGAGGAATCAAATTCTGATTACAATAAATAGGACAACTGGGGACTCACCAACAATTAATCAACGCTTTTAATTTGTTTGAGGTGCCCTAAATTATAACTTTTAAATAAATATTACATCTATCTCTAAATAAGTGTTGATTTAACTAAGTTTTAATTTTTAATTATTCATAAACTATAATGAGTTATAATATAAAATTTATATCATTGTAATTTTTAGTATAATATATTTTTAACAGTGGTAATTTTATATTGTAACTCATTGTAATTTATAAGTAATTAACAGTTAAAGTGTA
This sequence comes from Portulaca oleracea, assembly GCA_029582165.1. Lineage (NCBI taxonomy): Eukaryota > Viridiplantae > Streptophyta > Magnoliopsida > Caryophyllales > Portulacaceae > Portulaca > Portulaca oleracea. The sequence goes on from CM055871.1 coordinate 5,469,842, forward strand.
GTTAAATTAACAGTTATTCAAGGAGGGAGGTAGTATTTTTATTTTGGGAGTCTATGACCAAATTAATTTGCATAGAAATGTAATTTACCTTTTTTTTTCTAGAAATTTGTTCAGCTTTTGTACACATTTCATATCAAACAAAGTTTTCAAAAGGTGCTCAGAGTATTAGAGAAGTAACGTCTAGAGTTGTTCGTGGCCAAAAGGATAATATGAAGGTTAAGGTGGTCAGATGTGAGAACAACTTGGAAGTTGATCGTCTTGATGATATTGAGGCAAGGATTGATCGTATGGCTGGGACAATTGGTAATGATATAGGCGTGCGATTCTTCGATGATCCACCAAACTGAAGTTTTTAATTTTAAGAGTGTGTTTGAGTTGTGGTGGTTTTTGGCAGTCGTTGGTGCAACCGTCCTTGCTGTGCTATTTTATTTAGCAGTGTTTGGATGTATCTTTTTCTTTAGCGTTGGTTGGTTGTTGTTCTCTTTGCGGTTTGCTGTATTATGTAATCTCTTAAGCCTTTTGGCTATCAATAATCGAAAAAAAAGATGCTCAGAGTCTTAGAGATTTAGAGCAAAAATCTGTAAGACAAATTGTATTTCTTTTTTTTTTTTATCTCCGATAAATTGTAGTTCTCAACTTTTGCTGATTCAATTAATCACTATTTTCTTCAAAAAATTAAAATTTAGTTAGTGTGAACTACTGTGAATAGTAAACTAAAAGAGGATAAAATCAACCTTGAGAACACTAATTATTCATATTTGTTTCTTTTAATGTATAATTTTTTTTATTGACAAGGAATAGAACCAATGCCAATCTCAGATAATTTTTATATAATATTTTATATTTTATTATCAATAATAATATTATATATTTTTATATATTATTTTTATTATGAATTTAATAGTAGTAATTTCAATGTGACAAATAATATGAGAATAGTAATACTAAGTACTAATAACCACCGGCAATTTGTTTAGCCATGTCATGTGCAGTAAGTTTAGCAACAACATATGCGTTTTAGACTGCGGGTAGTGGTTTATATAGTGATCAACAATTTAAATAGTGGATAATATATGACTGTTCACATGAAGATTGTGTTGGTTAAATTTAGCGGTTGAATTAGCATATCAATATGAATTGACATAAAAAGATACGAATATAAATTTCAAAGATAAATTTTTCACGGGATATATTTTGCCCAAAATATATGAAATGATACTCCAAATGCTAAGTGTTAACTTTAGTAATGTTTCGTCAAACGCTATTTGAAACGGTAAAGGATACTCAAATTGTCAGTTTATTGAACACTAATATTTATGCAATTAATGTTTTGATTATGTCAATACGCTAAATGCTACCACGAACTCAAGACCCTGTTCTTTAAGAGTGTAATATTAAGTTAGGTAAATAAGGTAAAATAATGTAAGGGAAACTAGATAAGAAAGTAGTGGATGTAGATAAATGTTCAATACACCTACTTTTTTGTTATTTTTAAATAAATTTTATGGGTAAAAATTTAAAATATTTAAATATAAATTATCTAAAAGTATAACTATGTTAAATTAAATCTGACCTACCAATGTAAAGAACAAATACTTAGTATTAACTACTCCCTCTGTTTCATATTATTTGTCGTCTTTGAAAATCGTGCAGTCAAATTTCAACAAATTTGATCATAAATTTTTTAATATATACAATGAGTTGCTAATAAAATTACTACCATTAAATTCTTAACGGAAAATACTATTGTAAAATATAATACTGCAATTGTTAATAATATACTCCCTCCGTCTCAAATTAATTGACACTTTAACTAAATTTTGACCGTTAATCATTAATAAATTACAATGAGTTACAATATAAAATTACCTCTATTGTAACTTTTAGTAAAATATCTTTCTAATGATAGTAATTTCATATTGTAACTCATTGTAATTTGTGAGCAATTAACGGTCAAAATTTAATTAAAATGTCAATTAATATAAGATAGAGGGAGTATTATTTAAAAGTTTATTAATTAATTAAAAAGTGATATTAGATATCATAAAAATTAAAATTATAACAATTACTCCCTTCGTTCCATATTAATTATCGTAATTTTGACTTTCACGATCTCCAATATCACTCTTTGATTGATAATTTCTTGCATAATATGTTATTAACAATTGCAATTTTATACTTGTAGTATAGCATTTTTTGTTACGAATCTACTAGTGACAATTTTATATAATAATTCATTGTATATATTGAGGAATTTATAATCAAAATTTTTAAAGTTTGACTGCACAATTTCCAAAAACAACAATTAATATGAAACGAAGGTGATAGTATGGAATGAGGAGCATTCAATTTCACACTAAACTTTTTTTTTTAGAAGTTAACTGTACAGCAGCAGTATTTAACTTCATCCAAATAAAAAAACCTGCTGTAGAAAAGTAGCGAAGAAAACGAAGAATAGAAATGTACAGAAGAATTTTCAATGCAAAAGACGCTTTGAGTTTCACCCCACCACCCCAAACTAGATTCCCTCCTCCCTAATTCTACTGCACACCCACTGCCAGTCACTCTCTCTCTCCCTCTCTCTCTTCTTCACTGGCATTCACACTCTCTCTCTACCGACCGCCATAGATAGATCTGCTCCTTCCTCTGCAGATCCCTAACCCTACCCCCTCCTCCTTAACAATGGAGGAGGCCTTGGAGTTAGCCCGTGCCAAGGACACCAAGGAACGTATGGCCGCCGTCGAGCACCTCCACCACCTTCTCGAAGCTTCTCGGAAGCCATTGACGTCCTCCGAGGTCACCTCTCTAGTCGATACTTGCCTCGATCTCCTCAAAGACAACTCCAACTTCCGTGTATCTCAGGGAGGACTCCAGGCTCTAGCCTCCGCCGCTGTACTCGCCGGCGACCACCTCAAAATTCACTTCAATGCGTTGGTTCCGGCCGCCGTGGAGCGGCTGGGGGATGGTAAGCAGCCGGTGAGGGATGCTGCTAGACGACTCCTGCTCACTCTCATGGAGGTATGGATATGGAGGTTTCTGTAATTCTCCTTCTTTTTAGCATGATTCTGGATTAGTTGTATTTGTTGTGGATGCTTGATTTTCGAATTTACTCTCATGGAGGTATGGCAATGGAGATTTTAGTTCTCCTTTGGTTTAGCATCAGGATTGATTGTGTTTGTTGTGGATGCTTAATTTTTGAATTTGAGTGTATTGAGTGTGATTTTGTTTGTAGTTGAAGGAACTCTCTATTTTTCTCGCTTAACACACATTCTCTCCTTCTATCAACGCGCCATGGATTGCGGAATTGTCTTGGATGCTTGATTTTTCCTTTTTTTTCGGTGTTGTGGAAATGTGATTTTGTCACTCTCGATTATTTTCTCTCGCTCTTCACACATTCTCTATTTTTTTTTATGTGCAATGGATTGAGGAATTGTCTTGGATGCTTGATTTTTCATTTTTTTTTATGGTGTTGTGGAAATGTGATTTTGTTCCCGATTAGAGGAACTCTCGATTTTTTTTTCTTTCGGTCGACACACATTCTCTATTTTTTTTTATGTGCCATGGATTGTGATGTGGATTGCGGAATTGCCGTGATTTTTTGGTGTTGTGGAAATGTGATTAGATGGAGTCATTTTTGAGTAAAATATGGTACTTGTAGGTTGTTGAGTTGTTAGAATTTAACGCTTGTACTACGTGGTGGGTTCTTTTTGCCCTCTTTTCTGATGTATTTTCTTTGATTGTTTCCTACATTTGTTAGTTTTGGATACGTATTTAAATAAAAATAGAAATTCAAGTGATGGTGAGACAATTTCAGAGAAATGAAAGGTTATGTTCAGGTTAAGTTATTTATCTTCAGTGGTCCTCTGTAAGACCTTTTGGACAGGATCAAACTAGAAGTTTGTATTCTTTTCCATTTGTTATATATATATACATACATATATATATATATACATACATATATATATATATATATATATATACATATATATATATATATATATATATATATACATACATATATATATATATACATATATATATATATATATATATATATATATATATATATATATATATATATATATATATATATATATAGTATGGATCTAAACTTCCAAGTTAGGGGTGTCCACTTACACTAATAACTGGGGGGTGGGTAACGGACGGGGTCAGAGTCGGCACATTAGTCATGTAGGGTTGGTCGGGTCAAGGTCGACCCTTACTAATAACCTTCAATTTTTGAGGCATAGTATCATAAAATTGAATTAGACCGATCCATATTATACCCAATATTTTGCGACTTATTGAAAAAACAACACCCAAACACAAAACAAAAATCACAAATCACATCAAAATATTCAACATTTACAAATCTGTGTACCTAATCAGTACACAGTTAACAGTAATACCTAATTATTAATAGTAATTTACTAAATCACAAAATGTAATTATTAACACTAATTATTTTACTAAATCACATTTAACAGACTTTAGGATTGTATATTTCTCAAAAATATTAGGTGACCGATGATAGACCCATGCATATTTCAAACATATGAAGTCCAATCCAAGATTTTGGATGAAATCGGACGCTGGAATCAAGTATTTAAGTGGTCCTTTTGAATCCACATCTATTAATTCAGGGGTGAATTTACTCGTTTACTAAATCACAGTTAACAATAGTTCACAAATGACAATTATAAATCACAAACCACAAATCACAAATTATAAATTTAAGTAATTTACCAAATTGGAATGAAAAACCTAAAATTGAAACAGTGAATTGTAAACCCTAAGATTGAAAATCAGAGAATGAAAGTATGAAAACTCACAAGTGGATTTCAATTCGCCGGTCGCCGGAGTGGGAGGCTGCCGAGTGCGTTGGCCGCTGGGTTGCTGGCGGCGCCGATGGTGCCGCCTTGGGTCAAGCATTCGGTCGCTGGAAGCAACGACAAGCAGAGACAGAACACAGAGACAGAGAGAGGGTCGACAAGAAGCAACGGCAACCACGACTCCTCGTGCTTCGGCGGCGCGGCAGCTGACATGCGGTGGTAGCTGTGGCGGGGCTCTGGCCTCTGGGTCGACCGTCGACTGAAGAAGAAGGGTGGGGGGCTGTTGCTGCTTAGTTGTGCCTTTCACTGAATTCAGAAACTAAAACAATAACTAATTTAAAAAAAAAAATTGAGGTTTAATGGGCTGGGGCAGTGGGGCGCCTCACGCATGGGCTGATGGAGTGGACACCCTATATTAATTTTTTGGGCCTTTTTTAGGGGTGTCCATTTAACCTTTTCATATTATTTTGCTTCCCACTCATTCTAAGTTCCTTAAATTTTTTTTGGGCCATACAGGCCCCAAATCCGCCCCTGTATATATATATATATATATAACAAATGGAAAAGAATACAAAGTTCTAGTTTGATCATTGATACTCCCCTTACCATACAAACTTATAGTTAGATGGAGTCATTTTTGAGCAAAAACGGCAAGACATCAAGCATTGCACTAGGGGACGTCAAGTATGCAAGGGGAACATCAGAACATTGATACTCCCCTTGCCCAAAAAAAAAAAAAAGAAAGAAAAATGTTTGGCGTAAATGAGCATTATCCATAAGAAAAAGAGCATTAATGGCAACCTCTCATACTTGTTTAAAATTAATGAGTAATTAAAATAACATTTTGCTCAATGTCACCAAATAGGATGTCTCCCATGCGTAAAAGGAAGGCGCCATTTTCAAAAATTGTCATGCGCAGAAGTTTTCATAGATAGTATCATCAACAACTTCCAGCAAAGTTAAGCTTCCAAACAAAAATGAGCACTAGACTTTCAGTCTCCGACTGTGTGAAGTTCTCGAAATGCAGAGATTTAAGTTTTGATAGGGCATTGCTATGCTGTAAAATATCCACTAATTAATTGCATTCTGACTAAGCCACCAGATAGCCCAAAGAAACATTCTCAAGCTTCCCAAACCCAACTATTTTTCATCCTCTTTCTACAAACCAACTACTCATTTTGACATTTGACTGTTGAACCTAATCAACCCCTATCAAGGACATAGACAAATGTCAGGGGGGAAAGGCCCATCAACAACAAACAAGGAAGGAGTCCACCAATTCTTCTGCTTGGAGGCATGCGGCCCATCAACAATAAAACAGAAGGCAGCCAACCAATTCTTCCTCCTTGATACACAGTGAACAATGCCCTATCAATATTTCTTCTCTGAGGTATATTGTCTCTGTTTGAAAGTAACAGAGTCCGTTAGGCTTCTCGAGAAAGTTTCCCATGGCTTTGAGAAAGACTAGAAGGCACCATTTCTTGTGCCTTTGCCTTGGGTAAGCAAGCCATGCTAATATACTCGGCCATACACATGTTCAAGTGGTTCGGGTCTGATGTTGGTGTTGTGTTTGACTTGGTAATTTTTGAAAATTTTCCATATTTTTGTTCTAAAATGGAGTGTCCAGTGTCTATACTCATAGGCCCCATATCCATGTCTGAGTGAGTGTTGAGTGTCCGACACTGTAGTGGCGTGCACTACCTAGAACTATATTTATTATGTTAGTTGTGCAAACTCTTTAATGCAGTTACTTCCACAATACTGCAAATTTGCAATTTAACTGTTTTTGTTCCTTGTTACACTTGTGAGATGTTAATGTAGATCATGTTTTATGTTACTATTACTCACATTTGTTTCTCTGTTGTTGCTATTAGTTGAATGTTATCTTCGTTTTTACTGATTACCAGATATACGACAACTGATGGCTGCTTCTGATTCCTGTTTAACATGATGGATATTTTTTGTGCTTTCCAGGTTTCTTCTCCAACAATTATTGTTGAGCGCGCAGGATCTTATGCTTGGGAGCACAAAAGCTGGAGAGTTCGGGAAGAATTTGCACGCACAGTGACATCAGCAATCAATTTGTTTGCATCAACTGAGCTTCCTCTACAGAGGGCTATCCTTCCACCTGTATATTTTCCCCTCTTTTCTTTTTTGGCTTTGTATTTGAATTTCCAGTGAATGAAATATCATTCCAGTTCCATTGATGTAATTTTACTAAATTAAATACTTGTACTTTCAGATATTACATATGCTAAATGACCCAAATCAAAGTGTCAGGGAGGCTGCAATTTCCTGCATTGAGGTCAGTGAATCCTAACGACATTATTGGTATCTAACATGTTATATCTTTACCCTTCATTAGTCATAACTGTTTTAAGATTTGTGTGTGGAGTGGATCTTGGGTTTGTGTGTGTGTGTTGGGGGGTGGGTAAGACTGTAGGTTAGGTGTGCAGCATATCATGAAAATGGAAGCAGTAGAGTCCAGTTGCTTATTGGCATTGTTGGCTAGATTCATAACTATTAAAATGCGACATTACACATGAAAACTTCAATGCTACTGAAAGCAGGTTTGATACTTGTCAGAGCAAGATGATGAAACTAAGAGAATGGACTAGTCAATGGATTTTTAAATGTTACCCTAATGTTCAAAAATCACGATAGTTGTTTCCTGCGTGCTTTTGTTAATCTGTTAGGCCATTTTCTGACCCTTTTGAATTTAAGTAAATATTGTTTTGTTTCTCAGGAGATGTATACCCAAATAGGGCCTCAGTTTCAAGAGGAGCTTCAAAGGCACCAGCTTCCATCTTATATGGTGATTGCTCTGAAGCTTATTTGAGTTTCAATCTTTTTTGCTATGTGGGTGATTTTATTTGGGAATGTTTGGTGGTTGGTGAACTATATTTCATTTTCATAGCTTTAAGGTTAGGTCTGAAGTTGTACTTTGCTCTGAACTGAGCTAGCTTTGACAGTATTTCAGTGACTGGAGTAGTGGCCATTATGGCTATCTACATGTGTATTTCTGTCTTAATTTTGCCTACTCATTGCAAATGCCAGGTGAAGGATATAAATTCCAGGTTGGAAAGGATTGAACCAAAGCCAAGATCTTCAGATGGAGCTGCTAATATGAGTGCTGCCAGTGAGTCTAGGTTGATGCATTCTATGCCTAAGAGAAGCAGTCCCAAAGCAAAGAATTTGTCACGTGAAACATCTCTGTTTGGAGGTTGTCATCTTTGTCTTGTTTTAGTTTCTGCCTTGGTTTTCATCTATTTTTATCCATACAGTGAAGCTGTCAGGGGTACTCTTCATATATTTACATTGATTTTCATCACTTTGAGAGGCCTCAAAATGAGAGTAATTACATGTTACGTACTCATTTATGTCTGCTTGCTCTGGTGTTCCAAATTCTCAGCGGCTATCTAACATGTCGGTTACATTTTTGTAGTTTTGTTGAGGCATAAGTAATCTTGTAGAGTTGTATCCGCAGTATTTCCTTGTCCTGAATTATGGTTGAAAGGAATTTCAGTTTCTCTGCATAGCTGATGTGATTCCTTGTGATATGCTAGGAGATGGAGACATCACAGAAAAACCTGTGGACCCTGTGAACATATATTCGGAGAAAGAGCTTGTAAGGGAATTTGAGAAGATAGCTGCAACACTTGTACCAGAGAAAGATTGGTCTGTCCGGATTGCTGCCATGCAGAGACTGGAAGGCCTTGTTCTTGGAGGTCTTCACACCACTCTACTTTTCATTAATGCTCACTAATGCCATCATGCTGTGTGAATTTAGTTCTTTACTGGGTTTTATCATGCTTTGCCTAGTATATTTGACATTCCTAGGTTACTTGTAGTTGTTACCTTTGATTTCATCAAGTCTCTTTTCCTTTGGGTTAATAGAAAGATTAACTCTTCTTCTTTGGATGTGGTAGATTTTGTGGATAGTCTATATTTTGGTTGTGCATAACTGTGTAGGATGCTTGCTAAGCATATGTTCTTTTGATGCTATTATTAATATATAGTTATATTTTTCTTATAAAAAATAAAATAAAAATATATCCAATCCCTTCAGCCAGTCTCTAGAGTTTGGATCCTATGTTACACTGTGCTTTAATGTATCTAAATATTACTAATCCACTATTTGTGTTATTCACATGTCTTAGAAATAAATGCTGTTCAGAAGCGAAGCATCTTGTTTTCAGTAAAGTGTCGTATCATTACGAAGCAACTAACTGAATACTGTTTGTATTTGTTTCTGGATCATTTGCATGATGCTCGTAAATTTGAATGTGGGATGTTGCTATGCCTGCATTATCACTTGTGTTATTTCTCATGTCTTCGATGGTGCCCACTGGGGATTATCTTTCTATTGTTCAGTTGGTGTGTTTTAACCTAAACTATTATGTCCTTGTTTACGTGTTTAGGTGCAACTGATTACCCATGTTTCCAGGGATTGCTAAAACAGCTTGTTGGACCTTTAAGTACACAGTTGTCTGATCGTCGGTCAAGCATAGTAAAACAAGTATGTTTATTGCTCCAATTTATAGTTTCAACTGTAATTTCATTTGCTTTCCTTTGTCATTCACATAGAGTTGATCAACTTCCATAGAGTTTCTATTGTAATTTATGTGCTATCCAATAATTTGGTTGAGGTGTAGTTGTGGTGTTTTAGCTCTATGCTTGTTAGACCATCACATATAATAAGAGCCTGTTCCTCTTGTTGCATTCTGGTGGAATTTCTGGAGCAGATGTTAGTGATCAGCTTCTTTTGTCATCAAAAATTGCTATGACCTATCTCCTGCAAGAAACTGTTAATGATGTTTGAAAAAGGGGGGGGGGGGTATTAGTTGTTAATGCTTATGAAAATATGTTTTCAAGATGGAGAGTTGTAATTTTAGCTTGATAATAAAAAGCAAAATAATTTTGCTCATAGAAGGGAATTTTGTTTGACTGTTCCTTATTTCAAATTTGTTATGCAATGTGATTATGATTTTGGAGACCAGCTACATGCATGGAAATTTATATACTGATGAATAATGTGCCTTCAGGCAGATTAGTGCTATTTTAAACATTAGAGCTGCTTTTCCATGTTCCAATCTGATAAGTTGTTTTCAGTATTTAGTTTGTTTGCTTGTATGCTATATAGGGCTACCTCTTTAAATAACAACTTAGCACTCTCTTGCAACTATGCAGGAGGGACTGATTATTGTAGGGTTGTTGCATACAACAGTGCTTACTAAATTAATCCCACAACAGAAGACTGATTATCCGACTTACTGTCACAAATAGCTGGTGGTTATTGCTAGGGCTGTTCATCGGTCCGGACTGGACCGAACTGGACTGGACCGAATTGGACCGAAGACCGAACTAGAGGACTAAGCTGGACCGAGGACTGGACCGAACTTTTTTCGGTCCGGGACTGGACCGACCGAACTTTGTTCGGTCCAGTCCTCGGTCCAGTCCGGACTGGGCTATACATAAGGAAACCCTATAAATTTAATAACTTCAGTCCTTCAGTTCGGTCCATGGACTGGACCGAGGACCGAACATCAAATTTTTTTGGACCGAGGACTGGACCGAACTTCCCTCGGTCCAGTCCCTTTTTCGGTCCGGACTGGACTATGAACAGCCCTAGTTATTGCTCAAACGGAAATTAGCAAATTAGTAACAGGAACCAAATGCCCCAGTAGTCATGCGATTACCATGATTGGTTACTGGTGGTAGAACGTACTGGCTATGGTCCACATTCTGAATGATTTCTTTTCTACTAGAAGGATACCCCCCCCTCTTTCTCTAAAAGATAAACTCGATAGAAAGGATTTATGTGGCTGATTTCATGGCAGATTCCTGTTTTGATAACATGATGCCTTTCAGTGAGTTGTCAAGCTTGTGATGAATATTTTTTGTTTTAACATATCTAGGACCGATACATATTACATATACCTGGAGCATGTGCTCTGTGTAGGTATGAATGAACAATTATGCTATTGAGAGTGAACAACATGCATGTATTAGTGAACAATTATGCTATTGAGAGTGAACAATGACCGTATTTGGAGTACGTGCTCCAGGAGCATGTAATAAATTGCATATCTAGAAATTAGTTTGTTACTGCACAGTTGAACTGGGTCAAATATCAATGCCGCCTTTTCATTTGGAATAAAAGATTTGACTCAAAAGAAACATAGTAGAGTTGTGCATTAGCTATGATTTGCCATTCAATTGAGCACAACCTCTAAAGTTCTCATTCCCCTGTGTCTATACAGGCTTGCCATCTGTTGAATTTCCTGTCAAAGGAGTTGTTGGGGGACTTTGAGGCTTTTGCAGAGCAGTTTATTCCTGTACTCTCTCTCTCTCTCTCTCTCTCTCTCTCTCTCTCTCACTCACTCACTCACTCACTCACTCACACTCACACACACACACACACACACACACACACACACACACACACACACACACACACACACACACTCACTCCCTCTCTTGGCAACCTGTCACATTTGAAGTATACTTGTTTCTGTTGCTGACTATTCAGTTTATTCTGCAGGTCCTTTTCAAGCTTGTTGTGATAACCGTACTCGTAATTGCAGAGTCTGCAGATAATTGCATAAAGACGGTACTCTATAGACCATCATTATTGCGTCTACTTTTGATCATCATGGTTTTGACATAAAATGATGTTTATGTTTTATGATTTTTGGACTTTAAGATGTTGCGTAACTGCAAAGTTGCCCGTGTACTTCCTCGGATAGCAGATTGTGCAAAAAGTGACAAAAGTGCAGTTCTTCGTGCAAGGTTTGCATTTAACTTGGTTGGAAGGGAAAAAGAAAATGTAGATGGAATTCAAGTTTTGATACTTGGTCATATGAGTCACTGATCTTTCCTTTTATCTATAAATATTGTGCTGTTGCAGGTGCTGTGAGTATGCACATCTTGTACTGGAACATTGGCCTGATGCACCTGAGATTCAGAGATCTGCTGATCTTTATGAAGATCTAATTAAGCGTTGTGTTGGAGATGCAGTGAGTGAGGTACAGATGAGTTTCTTCTCTAATTGTCTAGAAAAAAGAGTAGAATGTTCTCAGTAGTTTTTACTACGGAATTATGTATGTTGTTTACAGAAAACAGCTAGATATTTATTCAGGTAATGTAATGTATGGAATTCTGTTGGCCTTGGCCTGTGGAGCATGGATGTAGGGTGTGTCTTGCTCAGGGTGAATGTTAGGACTTTGGAAGGGGAGCATCGCCAAAAACACTTAAATTGACAGCACCCTAGGGTAAATGGTGTACTTTCTTGTTTGACAAAGCGGTTTTCCTTTGTGGAAGTATACGAAATGTCCTGGTGGCATGGAGAAGAAGATTGAAGAAGAGTTCGGTTCTTAAGGTTTGGAAGTTGATCCCTTTGACTATTTGGTGGTGCATTTGGAAGGAAAGAAATTCTAGGATTTTTGAGGCAAAGACTACTAGACTAGGATGCTTAATGACTTGAAACTTTGAGAACATTGTGTAGCTGGTGTCAAGGTTTTCATCATGGTAAAGAGATGACTATTTTGGATTTTAGGGATAAGATAGCTGTAGATTGCTCAAGGCTAAGGGGGTAAGGCTTTTGTATTTTTGTTCAAGCGTCCTTTGTATATAAGTGACTTCCCCTCGGTATCCTTTAATACATATTTTGATTACTCATCAAGGGGAAAAAAGGCAATGGCCAATGGACAGGTTAAAAGAACGAAAGAAAAGGATATTGTATTGACCATTTTAGTATGAGCATGGGTTCTCAGTTTGCTTTTTCTTTTTCCTGTCTATCCTCTTTCAAGATGTTTGGACAATCTTTCTCAAAAAGGTTCATTGCATCTTATATCGTCAGTTGTGTTGGATGGCTAGCAATGGCATATGGTTGGTACAGTCCTCAAGGTTCTATTTGATTCATGAAATGTCAAATTGATATTTTTTTCTCTCTCCATAGTCCTTACTAGTCTAGTTTAAGTCCCTACGTTCCTACCTATTCTCATTTCGTTTTTCGTCTCTCCAATCCTCCCTTCTAGTTTAGCCTGTCACATGTTCCTATACTTTCCTTCTCAATTTTGGAAGGAAAGTTTTGTTCAACAAAATCAATCAAATTTTGCATTATGTTTCCTTGTTACTCCTATTCTTCCAATTTTCTTTATGCAAATGAAGTAAAGTTGGTCTTTTTTCAATATTTTTCCCCATCTCATTTGCCAAGAATAAAATAGAGCCCCAGTATGCACTGTTTACATAGACCCATTTAGCAGTATACAGGAGAGCAATTCAAACAAATATCTTCGCCCTTTGCTACTAGCCAGAGCTAGGCAAAGTTAAACTTATTGGAAGAAAAATTTATGTATGCTGTTATCAGTCATTCAATAGTTTCCAAAGTTATATCGCTATTCGCTGGACTTGATTTGTTTGTTTGCCTTTACCCTATTTGGCACTCATCCAGAGATATTCACATGGACTTTTTTGTGAAATATTTGGGACATTATCGTGACAGGTGCGGACAACTGCCAGGGCTTGCTATAGATTGTTTGCAAGAACATGGCCAGAACGTTCAAGGCGGCTGTTTCAATCATTTGATCCTGTTATTCAGAGGGTATGTTACTAGTCCTGGCCAAGCTTCTGAAAATAATATTCTTGTTTTTGTTTATTTGACTGATGTTGGGTATGTTTTATTTTGTTGCCAGTTAATAACAGAAGAAGATGGGGGCTTACATAGAAGACACGCTTCTCCTTCTGTCCGGGAGAGAAATGTTCCATTTACATCTCAGTCATCTGCTTCAATGAATGTGCCTGGATATGGTACTTCTGCTATTGTTGCCATGGACAAGAGTGGAACCTTAGCCTCGAAGCCATCAGTTTCTTCTGGCTTGCTTTTGTCTCAATCAAAGTCACTTGATAAAGGGTCTGACCGTAGCTTGGAAAGCGTGCTGCACTCAAGCAAAGAGAAGGTCTCTGCCATTGAAAGCTTGCTTAGAGGCTTGGATATTTCTGGAAAACATAATTCGTCCAACCTTAGATCATCTAGCCTTGATCTAGGTATTGGATTACTTCTCTCCTATCCATGGCCGTTTTCTTTTGGTTTGGATAGGTTGATGTGTGATTATTGCAAATCATCATGCTGTTATTTGTGTTCTTTCAGTAGTATATATTGCTTTATATGTATATTTGGTTTCATCTTGGTTTTTGCACTTCGAGAATGGTTAAAATTTTCTTTTATTGTCCCTAGTGCAGGGGTTGACCCTCCATCGTCTCGTGATCCACCATTTCCTCTTGCGGTTCCTGCTTCAAATCAAGTCACAAGTTTATTGCTGGACTCAAAATTGTCATCTACCAATCAAAGCAACAACCGCAATGGTGGCTTAGGTCTTTCTGACATCTACTCGCAGATACAAGCATCTAAAGATGTCTCCAGTAAATTGTCATATCTTAGCGGTTCTACAAATGAACCATCATCAGCACCAATGTCATACTCAGCCAGAAGAGTCTCTGAAAGAGTTAAAGAAAGAGGCTTAATGGAAGAGCAAACTCATACCAGGGATCCCAGAAGATACATTAGCACACATGTGGATCGGCAATTGTTGGACACAGCCTACAGAGATTCAGGCTTTAGAGAGCCACAGGCCAACCATGTCCCGAATTTCCAAAGACCACTGTCAAGGAAGAATACCACCGGCAGAAGTGTTTCTTCAAGCCGGAGGAGGAGTTTCGATGATAGCCATTTGTCATTAGGGGAGATGCCAAGCTATGATGATGGTCCAGCATCTCTTCATGATGCTCTAAGTGAGGGGTTAAGTTCGAGTTCTAATTGGTCTGCTAGAGTTGCCGCTTTTAACTATATTCGATCCTTGTTGCAGCATGGTCCAAGCGGTGTTCAGGAAATTGTCCAGAGTTTTGAAAAGGTGATGAAGCTTTTCTTCAAGCATTTAGATGATCCCCATCATAAGGTTGCACAGGCAGCACTGTTGACTCTGGCAGAGATAATTCCCTCTTGTCGGAAGCCCTTTGAGAGTTACATGGAAAGAATTTTACCCCATGTGTTCTCACGGTTAATTGATCCAAAAGAATTAGTTAGGCAGCCTTGCTCGACAACATTGGATATTGTCGGTAAAACTTATGGAGCAGATTCTTTGCTGCCAGCTTTGCTTCGTTCTTTGGATGAACAGCGGTCACCCAAAGCAAAATTAGCTGTTATTGAATTTGCTATTGGTTCTTTTAACAAGCATTCAGTTACTTCTGAAGGAGCGGCTAATGTTGGGATACTGAAGCTATGGCTTGCAAAACTGACACCTCTAGTTCATGAAAAAAATACCAAACTTAAGGAAGCTGCTATTTCATGTTTTATATCAGTCTACACTCACTATGATCCCACAAATGTGCTGAATTTCATCCTGAGTTTATCTGTTGAAGACCTAAATTCCTTGAGACGGGCACTCAAGCAATATACACCACGAATAGAGGTAGACTTGATGAACTTTTTGCAGAGCAGAAAAGAGCGACAACGTTCTAAATCTGCATATGATCCAAGTGATGTTGTGGGAATATCTTCTGAAGAAGGTTACATGGGAATGTCAAAGAAACCTCAATTTCTCGGCAGATATTCTGGTAGTTCAGTTGATAATGATGGAAGCAAGAAATGGAACTTAATGTCAGATTCAGCACACAGCAGTGGGCGTGCCAATCAAGCTATGGTGAACGATACTCAAGAAACCCACTATGATGGTCATGAACGTGGAACCACTAGCGAGATTCTGATTTCGAGGATTAAGGATATTAAGTATACAAGCAATAACACCACTGAGAGATCCTGGACCAATAGACTGGAAAACGCAGACAGTAATGAAAATGCTGGAACTTTTGTCACTCAACATCTGGATATCAATGGGCGTAAGAGTTCTGACAGCCTAGGAGTAAGTGCCGGCATCCAGCTTGAAAATGGTGTTCCAGATGAGCTGAGTACAGACCATTCAAAAGCTGGACCCATAAAAATCATTTCAGCTTCTGAAACAGGACCAAGCATTCCCCAAATTCTACACCTGGTGAGATTCATGTTTGTTTATGAGAATTCGATGTTTTGGTCCAAATTGCGTATCAGGACCGGAATGGTTTACTCGACTATGTGGTCCTTTTTCTTAAAGTTATGAAATTAAGTGAAGCTGCTTTAAAGCCTTTTGTTTGACCTTGTTCTATCAGATCTCCAATGAAAATGAAGGAAGCCCTAGTGATAGCAAATGTAATGCACTTGAACAATTAATTGAAGCATCGATTGCCAATGATCCCGCCATATGGAGCAAGGTATAACTGCTGTCACCTTTTTCAGTCTACTCAATCTATGAAATGTTTTGCTTGGTAGACTTTTCCTCAAGTGTCATTGTGGTTGGTTATTTGAATGGTTCATCAAGTCTCAATTTCCTTTTTTTGATCCCCTTAGGTTGTGGATACTTGATACTGTGAGGTTCCTAATCTCTGGATTTTGTATGGTGCCCTCTTGTTTGAGGATGCCATGGGAATGGGTGGGAAAACTTCCTCATTCCCCGACTAGATTTTACCTTTTGTGGACATTGGGTCTTACTTCCTATAGGCAGTTTTATGTCTTATCACAAGTATTTAAATTCGGCATTCATCATCAGTTTCTTTGTACATGTCTTCTTTTATTGCTTTTATATTCTAGAATCCAACATTCACTATGCCTCATGACGAGGGTTCTTGAACTCGATTCTCCTTGTTTCCTTTTGGATGATCGTACTTACTGCTTGGTATATTTGAATATTCATACATGCTGGTTTGATGTCATATAATTTCTTTATGTTGAGCTTTGAAGCAGTCTGGAGAGGCCTCTCTCTCTCTCTCTCTTATTTTCCCGGGTGGCTTTTTTTTTTTTTGTTGGGGGTGGGGGGGGGGGAATTGTGTCTTTTGGGTGAGAATGGTTTAAATAACAAAATGATCTGTCAATTCTGTGTTTTAATGGAAACAATTGAGGCCCGAAAAAAATAATTGCAGAGTTAACATACTGGTTTATGTAAAATTTAATAGAATCTTCTTATTTTCTGGTCTGATAAGTTATGAAAGCCCTTTATTTATTGAGGGCAATGGGTTAAATAAGTATCAGCTGCTTCTGGATGGTCTCTCAATATTTGATCCTGCCATAAATCTTTTTCCCTTTGTATGTTAGTGATTAATCTTTTGGCACATGTAAGTTATCTGCGCACATGTTGTGTTTTTAGTGTTTCTCTATGTATGCTTTTTGATAGCCACATGCTAGTTTCGCCATATTCAGAATGAAAGATTTGGTGGTGGTGGGGTTGGGGGGGGGGGGACTTTGAGAAACTCTGAAAGGAAGAATGGAAGGCCTGTCATTATTAAATATTAACTGTTGCTTTTCATGGATTGCAGTATTTCAATCAGATCTTGACAGCTGTTCTTGAGGTGCTAGAGTGCTCTGATTCGTCAGTCAAGGAGCTTGCATTGTCACTGATCACTGAAATGCTGAAAAATCAGGTCATAAGTTATTTCCATATGTTGTCATGTGGTTTACCTTGCATCTTCTTGGTTTGAGGCCTTCCCATCCTGCTCAGACCTTTTTTCCTTTTTTTTCCCCTTTTTTTTGTGTGTGTGTGTGTCGGGGGGGGGGGGGGGGGGGTTAGTGTGTGGCTGCCGGGCAATTCTTTCTTCATTGCTGACATGTCATCCTATCCCAATCATCTTACTCCAATAACAGAAAAATGCTATGGAAGATTCTGTTGAAATTGTGATTGAAAAGCTGCTTCATGTTTCAAAGGATCCGGTACCCAAGGTATGTTTTGTTTATTTGAGACTATCTTGCTACACATATTGTCTTTTTTTGCCAACTTTGACACTGTTCTTTCAAACTTAGGTTGTGAATGAAGTGGATAACTGTTTGACTACCTTGTTGGCTCAGTATGATCCATTCAGATGCTTGAGTGTAAGTCCTGCTGTATTTTGAATTTTCTACAAAACCTTCTCATCTGTGCTTGTTACATGATGCTTTTTGTGCTTGGTGTTGCAGGTATTTACTCCGCTTCTGGTCACAGAGGATGAGAAGACTCTTGTCACTTGCATAAATTGTTTGACTAAGGTTTGTCATGATCAGTTGTCCTTTGTTAACGTTATGTTTCATCAGTGATCCAAATATCACAGTTATGATTTGTTTGGGTTCTGTTATTTTTGCTTATGTACGTAGTAGTCAACAATCTGGACTTGGCAGTCTAGTTAGTATGGATTGATGGTTTAGTTTTTGGGTTGGAGAATGCTCAAAGCTGGCAAAAATCTTGTTATGGAATACATGGTCTCATCAGACTGACAGTAATTAGATGTCATGTAAGCTTCAAAAGGCACAGTAGCAGTGTTGGGAGTAGAAGGCATAGACTAAATAGAATCTTTAGAGGAGAAAAGGGTTTATGAGGTGAACAAGCCCAACAGAAAGTGACTGTTATTGGATATGCGATGAGCTATGAGATCCATGCAGTCATGTGTAGGAATGAATATCCAAGGGTTTTAAAGCTGGTGTGGCCTTAAATACTTATTTTGTGATTAATTTCTGTAGTTTTAGTTCTTTTATTTGGCATCTTTGATCTTGCTGTTTAACCCACAGCAACCTTGATAGTGACCTTGAAGTTCAGTTATTTTGAGTTCAAAATTTGTTGGAAGTCTGTTGTCTAACGCAAACTTCTTCTTTCTTTTGGTTGAGTTCAGCCTTACTGAATTTGATCAACATGTTCAACTCCCCAAAATGTGCTTTTCTTGCAACATAGTTTAATGGCTTGTGATTGCGTACATTCTAAAAATTCCAATTGTACCCTTCAACTGGTTCTGTTTGTCTATCTTCTCTACTAAGAAGTCTCTGTGAGTGAATCTTTTGTTTGGAGTTCTATGTTTCCTATTCAGAAATCTTATGTGAGGAGATTGTAGTATAGCAGGGGGTGAGGATATGAAATAGAAAGAAACTAAGGGGGCAGGAATCATCAAGTGGTTTAAGCACCTGACTTTTTGCTCTCTCTGCTGGGCTGTAGACTTTGTTTGTCTGAATGGGGGAGCCAAAACAAAGTATAAGATCTTCTTTTGAGATCTGCCAATCCTTTTCTTGGTTTATTGGAGAATAAATATTGCTATTGTTAGTTTTCATCACGTGATTTTGGATGTCCTGCATGTGCCTTTTCTATTATCATGCTAAAACACGTTTCTATCTTCAGATTGTTGGTAGGTTGTCCCAAGAGGAGTTGATGGCACAGTTGCCCTCTTTCTTGCCGTCACTTTTCGACGCATTTGGAAACCAGAGTGCTGATGTTCGCAAGGTAACTATCACTTATTCTGATGGACACACAATGTGGTTCGACAATTGGATGTGATTCTTATTTCTTATGTTGATGTTGGAAACCACCTTTCCACTCTTGTTCATTTGATTTTGGATACCCTCTAGTTTATTAGTGCCCTGAACTAGGTTTTGATAAACTTTGCGAAACAGAGCCTTATTTGACTGTCTAGTCTGAATAACCTGGAACTAACCAGCGTTCAGTCTGATTTGAACCCAACAGAAAACCATTACTACCTATATGTTTCTTGAGAAATTCTCTCTCCCTTTGTCAAAAACTGTCATTTGGGAATGTTGAGTGACAGATATTGTGAGAACTGAGAAGAGCCAAGTTAGTGAAACTGTGAAAGTAACACATATTGTGGGAGGGAGGGACTATCGTCTATTCTTTCGAAACAAACTATTGTATAAATTTATGATAAGGAGTAGGGACTCAAAATTGGCGTCATGGAACTCCTTCACATTGAAGAAGCCCTCTAGTTTTTGGTACAGTGCCAATCCTTGCTAATATCTTTTTATCCTTGATTGTTGCAGACTGTTGTATTCTGTCTAGTGGACATCTATATCATGCTTGGGAAGGCATTCTTGCCATATTTGGAGGGATTGAACAGCACCCAATTGAGGTTGGTGACAATTTATGCAAACCGGATCTCACAAGCTCGGACTGGAGCCCCAATCGATGCCGCCCAATGATTTTACTCAAGTTTCGTCGCTTTTCGGTGAAGACATCTAATTCGGTTGGAGGAGTTTTGGTAGTTGAGAAATCCATTCTCGCTCGTGTGTCTTGTATAGCGTGTGAAAATGTAGTGTTCTTGTTTTGGCGTGGGGTGTCTGTTTCGTGGAATGTAATTGTGTGTTGTGAGTTGTGATTTGTTTGGTTGGTGCTTCAATTGGGCTGGGAAGGGGAAGTTGTATGATGCTGTTGTTTTCTCCCTTGTCAATATTAATATCATTCTTTGCGAATAATACCTGGTTTGGGATTTACATACATTATAGAATTATACATGCGTTCTCTTGGGTTTCATGAATATTTTTCAGATGTGATTTATCAATACTTACTGTCACGAGGGCTAGTTTGTCAATATCAGCATATATTACATATATCTGGAGCATGTGCTCAGGCTCAGTGTGGGTACTATATGATGGACAGACATTTGGACAGAGATTGGGATTACAACTTTTTACTGCAAATTTACTGAGATTGGAATTTCCTATTTCTTATTGCAAATTAAGGAGTTTTGGTTTGGAGTACTGTTGAGATTTTTTTCTTTTCTCCAAATAAGATAAGGTAATTTGTAAGGAATATAAGAAACTTCTCTAACAAGTCTACTCGTAGCTACAAATAATTGGAAGTTGTAAATGATGAGAAATTATAACTAATCAAAAGATTCACAACCTTAGAAAATGAACTGTAACTTTGTAAGTACTACAAAATTTAAAAGAGCATAAGCCAACACTAACAGTTACCTTTGGGTGAAAGAGTGCGAAACCTATGTTAATCCTATGTCAATTCCTTTGTTGATGTATGACTCAAGTTACATCCCTTGCAATTTGATCATATCAAACGCCATGCTCCATTCGATTGGATCATATCGAACACCATGCTCCGTTACCATTGTCCTACACACCTAGTAACCATCACTACAAATATTAAAAATAGTTCTTTACAATACAGTAGTAAATCATCACACCCTGAGTAACCAGCACTGCAAGTGAGAGAAAAAGAATTGTTTACAGGATGGTGTTATGATAACTTACCGTAGTACCACCCCACACAAAAATGCAATTTATTAAGTACACTCGGAACATGTACTCCAAATACTACGATTGTTCACTTTTGCTACTATGATCACTTTTGTTATTGTGATTGTTCACTACAATATCCTAAAACACATGTTCTAGATGCATGTATTATATATTGACACAAAAATAATGGTTATCCCACTCATACATAACAATGTTCATTGACTTGATAACCATCAAACAAAACGTACAAAAGCTCCCTCCCCAACCTAAAAAGAAAAGGATAAGAGCAGAGGGAGGGAAGTAAGTAATGTGGCATGGTTTCAAGAAACTACTCTAATCAAGTGATACATTGACATTAATGGAAGAATCTGTTAAGATAATATCCCTCGAGTTATCAGCCTTTGGATGGTTGAGGATGTTGAATTTTATCATGATATGCAGGGGTTTAATAAACACAACATCTCCCAAATCTCGGTCAGAATTCAGCAAAACGCTGATGAATGCATCCCTCGCAATTTTTCCTGCTCTATCAGCTTTCAGGATTCTTGCTAATCGGGCAGCCTTCATTTCCTCAGTCTCCTTGCAATCTTCTGAGGAATTTCGCAGTTTTAGGTACAATGGAGCGGAGATAGTAACCTGGATTATTAATTGCAACATGTGTCAGTTACCCAGGAAATTGTGTTCTCCATAGTCCTAGTAACATTCAAAAGATAGGAACCCAAACATTCTTAGTAACATTGTGATGGCAAAATAAAAGGAGAAAACTGAATACTGTAGTTTATAAACTGAAATTATTAATTAAATTAAAAAATCCAGTCTAATGCTTAACCCCAGAAACATCAATCTTTACGATACATATGTGTACGGTATATATCATTGATTATCAGCAAAACTTTCCAAATATGCTAAAATATAATGTGTTTAGAAAAGACATATATTTACGATTTCGATCCTCGGCCCACACTGATCCCCGACCCTGGCAACTACGGGTAAAGCTGCTGAAACATACCTCACTTGTTCCGGGGCTCGCATTGATGACACAGTCGATATGGATTTTATCACCTTCCAGGTTTCTTTTAGTTGATTTTTCCTCTGTGGAAACATTAGCTTCTTCCTCATAGGCTAGATTGTCCAATTCATCGTACCACTGCTGGGCAGAACCCACCTACAACCAAACATAAAGAAAGGATAAGCTGAGATATTGTGAATATGCGCGCGTGCATTCGTGCGTGTCTCTGTGTGTGTGTGTGTGTGTGTGTGTGTGTGTGAGAGAGAGAGAGAGAGAGAGAGAGAGAGAGGTGAAGCTTCAAGGTGATGAATACCTTCTCTGAGGCTGAGGCAGCGCTCTCCAATCCTGAAACTTCCATAGCAGCCCCTCTTGCCTGACGCCATATACAAGATTCATGTAGTGGCTCAAGAAGTTTGGTATTGGGGGGAATATCTACCGTCAAATGAATGTCAATTCTACCTATCAGGTAAGGAACAACGTAGAGGGTCAGAAAATGGAGCGATGACCTCAACTAAAATGATACCGACACTGTGGACACTTTCAGGAGAGGAAGATTATCCAAGATTTCCACATTATTCAGTTGGGGAATAAAATATAAGGAAAAATCAGACACTAGTTCTATATTTTTATACTAGACCAAAAAAAAAAGAGGTATGACTATATGATTAAGATCTCAGGGATTAGAGTGAATCAACTTCGACCATAACTCCAACTCTATACCACAAAAGGGTGTTGGGTGGAGAGGGTATGAACTATGTTATTTCGACTCTTCATTTTCCCTACCATACCCATATCAGATCCTTGACACCCGGAGAAGGATACGACACTCATACACTTCAAATTACAATGAAAATATGCAAGTTTTCTTAAAAATAACTGAGTCTTGACACCCATATCTGTGTCAGTATTGAACACCCGTACCCATGTCTGAGTAACATAGGGTATGATACAGCAGGCTTTACTGGTAACTGCAGTCATCTCTGCTAAACCTCATATTAGAAAGGACTGCCTATCACACCCAGGAGACCAAAAAAAAAAGTAAAGAAAATGGAAGAGAGCCAGTAACCGTGGACGACATCAACTGATTCAAATATTCAGTTTTTCAGTTTTTTGGGAATTAGAAATAACTACCAACATTAATGCAATTTGACACCCTTCCTTTTGATAGGGGGCGTGGGTCGGGGTTACCTGGAAGCAATGTGAAAGACTTAACATGATCGACACGATCTTCCCCATAAACATTGCCACTGTCATGAAAGGAAAAACAAAATTACTCAACAATTTCCATATCTTAAACCCATAATGGCAAAGATTGAAGACAAAAACTTACTTCAGAAAACTTCTCTCCAAAGAGCCCGACAACCAATAAGGTAAGCCAAGGATTCCAAAGTTTGAAAAGTTTATACTTGTAGGAACTTTGGCTTCTTTATCCAGCATCAAAACTCTCTGACCAACTTACAAACCATCACAAGTTAGTTAGCTAATAGGCATGTACCATAAATCTCCAGCCAGATCAAAAGAACAGTGAAATTTTCAGGCACACTATATGTTGCTGTACCTCGGTCACAGATAATCAATTTGTCTCCCAAGGTCACAAATGAAGACAGCAGACCAGAATATGGAACCCCGTCCAATGGGTAACTAGCACAAGCAAGTTTCTCCGGTAAATTGCACGAAAAGTCTTTCAAGCAAAAGACTTTTTCCATTATCTTCTGCCCATAGAGATCCATGATTTTTCTGTGCCCTTTGAAAAAACAAACCAAATCAGACGAACATAAATATTTTTCAAATCACGGAAGAAAGAAAAGCAATATGCTTCAGACAGAGACTATGCACCTGTGATAGTATCACTGATCACCCCTCTGCTCAAATTTATGATCCACATTGTGTCAAAACTGCACACACACAAAGTATGTGATCAAGAATCGGAAATCCACCCTTCATGCAGGGCAACTCAACATCCCCATGGGACGTATAATTACTTCTTAGCTAAGTTAAATATAAAACATATCAAATGCACAAAGCATGTACACTTGTCACAAACAGCAATTCCTCGTTTACTACTACTACTACTACTCTCAGTGAGGACTGAGGTCCCCGCTTTTGCGAGGTCTGCGGAGATCATGTGGATGTAGCCTTACCTCAGTAAGCACCTCCGCCCCTCCGTCTCTGCAGAGAAGAATTCCAAGAGACCCACATGAAGTCGAAATTTATCGATCTTCTTCAACCAGATAAAGCCGGAGGCAAATTTTAGCTTATAATTTTACAGGGGTAACTAACTAACTATGACTGAAAATTAGCACATGACAAGATGGATACAAGAAATTCGGGAGCAGAAACTAATGTACATAGATACTCATAAGCAGAGATTGGACACAAGAACCCTTAGAAGGTGGCTAGCTCCCTATATACTCATAAGTTGTATCCCTGTCAATTGTCATCAGTAGAGATTGGTTTATCATTTAAAACAAGAACAGAAAAATAAAGTGGTACTGCTTAGGAGTGTTCCACATGGATTTGTTATCCATTGAGTCATTGAGCATATGGTACAAATCCTAATCTCTAGCAGAGTCAGTGATGGTTTGCCATTCAATTACAGCCAAAAATTGAATAATGAAAAGGAGCAGCATCCATGCTTGATTATACAATTTAAAGATAAGAAGACCATGGCTAGGTGATATAGATGTTTGAACTACTACCCAATTATAATAGATTTCAAAGGCTCAAAGCTAAGAAAGGTCTCGCTTGAGGATGGCTTTGATGGTAGTATGGTATACTTTCTTCCATAAGGTATGGTTCAAGTGAGTTATCCTCTGTGCTAGACTCGAAAGGCAGGCTTGGCAAGAACATTGTAGTTGAGACAGAACATTGATAAAAAGCACAATAAGAGTGACATAGAAATGCAGTATATTCAAGAGATACATAATAGAAATTCTTATTCTCAATTTCTCATACCTCAAATACAATCAGCAAAAGCAAAAGAGGTTTAAGAAGAAAGAAGGAATTATTATATTCACACTAATCAGCTACCAAAGCATGCTAGGGACAACAAAGAAATTTGATACTAAACCCTTCGGGTTTCTAACCAGAAAACCCCAACCATCATGAAACACCTTAGGGAAAATAGCTTACCTTCTATTCATGATCAATAGATCATTATCCTCCGATTTCAGAAGATGCCAAGGAAACACCAACGGCTCTGAATTAGGTTCAGCAGACTTCATGCCTGAGTCACTTCTAAGCCCTAGCTTACTAAAGATCCAGGTCCACAGTCCACTTCTTCTCTTCTCCTTATCTCTTGGATACAGTGTTTCCACAAGCCTTGTACCCATATCAGCTCTCCTGATAGCATGATTCTTCATAAAAAGGGAGAAAAGGGAATTTAGCTACAAATACTTGAGAAACTCAGACGGAAACATTAAAGTATAATCACACTGAACGTTAAGCCCTCCTAGACACCATACCAACCATACATATACTCTGCTGATCAACAGAACGGCAAAACAGAATGGAATTAAAGATTGAGAGCAGGGTAGTCTGCCAAGAACAGGAACCTCGAAAAGACAGAATTCATCTGAATTCCAATATACTTCCTTTACATGCACCATGGTCAATTTGCTTCATTAATCTTCTGTCTAAGTGTGACCATGTGAGAAGAAAAAGATCTCCCAAACAGGAATCATTTACATCGATTAGGGATTTTATAAAAAAAAAAATCTAAAAAAAAATTACTTGAAATCTGTGCAGTGTTCTAAAAGTGAGAATGGTCCAGCTCCCCTCGTATAGACTGTGGAGATCCATCCCTCAGGCAACTTGGCTATCGCCCAGTGAAAAACTCAGCCCAGAAAATATCAGCTAAGAGAATATAAACAGGGCCACTCTGCTTCTGCCTTCAGAGTGCTCACTGCCAAGAATTATCTACCCTTGCCATGTGCAGCAGCAAAGGAACATATATAGCACAAGGATTTCAATATTCCTAAATACGATTCCTTCGGAAAAAAATTATGGAAAGTCTTCATTCAAAGACAGCCCTTTGCTCACCATGATTTCTTCCTTCAATTCCTTGACAGCACTAATCATATTTTGCTTTCAACCCTCACAAATAGATAAGATTAGCATACAGATATGACAGGATTCCTTGGGTTGTGAAGTGACAAAGAAGGTCATAACAGTACCCCATGCAATTTTTTGAAGGAAGCAAAGAGAAGGAAATCTAAGAATCTATAATGGTGTTGAAACTTCTCATCAGCGCTTAGAAAGACGAGTTCATCAAGAGATTCAAGACGTTATTCTTAAGACAATGGAACTTTTTATTCCCAAGTGAGGTCCGATATATATAGTCCTCTGTAGGATATTAAAAATGCCATCAGTTTTGTTGACTTTAATTTGAAAATATAATGTTGGTTGTCAAATGGAAAATTTTAATATACAGATGTAGATGATAAACTCAAAAGTAAAACATGAGCTCATCTTAGTGATCTTACTGGGGACAGCGTTGAAAGAAAAAGCCATTAGCAGGATATAAGATCCAATGAAAGCAACAAGATTCCAAATTGTATTGAGAAAAAGGAAAATTGGATTGTAGTAAGCCAAACTATAAGGGTTGGGATAATAGTAAAGCGAACATTAGAATTATATCACAGTAATCTGAACTATTGAACCCTAGGATTTTAGTGCACCACCGCTAGATTTTCCTATGTGGCACCAAAGGAGGGTTGTTTTCTTACGTGGCACTTGTATTATAGTATAGTAATCCCAAATTTTTGGATATTGGATCATAGTAGTCCAAACTATCATATATAGGCTTGTAGTATTCTACACTGTCATATATTGGATTGTAGTAATCTACTATCGTATATTAAATTGCGAATCCGGTGGCAGTGCATTGAATCCAAGGGTCCAATAGTTCAGCTTACTATAATACAGTTCGGAAGTTTGGCTTACTATTATCCCAACCGCTATAGTTTGGCTTACTATAATTCAATTTTCCTTTAAAAAAATCAACATGGAGGAGTTAGAGAAAGACAGCAAACAGTCATCACATGCCTGCGAGTGTGAGCACTTCATTTTAAGAAAAAGACATGCTTCTGTGTAGTTGAGGCATCTCATAACAGTTTTTTTTTTTTTCTTTCGCCATCTTTAAGGGGTTGATGTGAGCAATTATAATTGGGGCTTTAACAGAGGCTGAAAGGTCCTCTAGCAAAGCTGCAATGATAAAAACTTCAGATGCTTTCCTTATTTGAAATTGAATATCTGCCTAAACAGCTGCAACTTTTATGTGCTACTTTATTACAAAGCTTACATAACATTAGATGCACATCAAAAGGGAAGGACACTACATGCCTAACAAAGAATGAAATCTCACGGGTGAAAAGGGTATGGGGCATACATTTAAAAAGAAAAGGAACTAGAAAATCCAAACACATACCTCAGAATCCACAAAATATATGCAATCCTCAGATGCATCATAATAAGAAGCCACAGGCCGCTTCAATTTTGCAGACTCAAAGTCTCCATCCTCAAAGCCTGGGGAAGAACCAATCTGACATATAAACTCTG
Source organism: Portulaca oleracea (assembly GCA_029582165.1). Taxonomy (NCBI): domain Eukaryota; kingdom Viridiplantae; phylum Streptophyta; class Magnoliopsida; order Caryophyllales; family Portulacaceae; genus Portulaca; species Portulaca oleracea. The sequence continues at coordinate 5,497,326 of CM055871.1, forward strand.
TAAGTTTGAACTAAATTTCTCTGTTTAGGTAGCATCATATTATGCAAAGAATTAAAGAAATGATCAATAAAACAATACATCATAACAGGGCAGAGCACAAGAAATATCCAGGTCCTAAAGACCCAACAAGAGCTCTTTGATAGAATAGAAAAGTGACTTGGAGGAAACCAGAAGCAAGGAGGCAGAACAGGACATCTGCAGACACTTTTACTCAGAACACACGGAATGAAATGCTACATTTGTCTTCTTATAGGATTTTTTGTAATTGCCCACAGATACATGATCAGTATAATTTTACATAAAAACATGTATATAATAAATAGTGATTTGAACTAAAAACTGCTTCTGATAGGCTTGAACAATCTCCAGAGAAAGGGCATGATACCTGCATAAAACCACACAAAGTTTCCAAAACTAGTACCACCAGTTCTTGACCAGTAGGAAAAATAAAAGGAAAAAAAGGTAACAAATATAAAATTAGTTGAGTATGAAGATAGAATCAGACTCATAGATTCTCCTATCTAGTGTTTTTTTTTTTTTTTTTGGGGGGGGGGGGTCAAGAAAAAGAAGTGTCCTAAATGCAGAAATCAAGTTGCATAGGAAGAAGGAAACAGTTAAGCACAGGTTAAAGAAAATGTGAGGATGACAGCATAACAAGGAATCATACAAAAAAGTAAACAATGGTAGCTTCATACATACCACGTCCAAAATATTTCCACTGCTGTCAAATACAATCACTCGATGGTGATTGGTATCAGAAAGGAAAATTCTGCTGCCATCTTCATCAGCTGATATACAAGCTGCAAGAGGAGAAAATTTTCAAAACGTTGCAGACAGATGGCATAACATAGCTCTACTTTCATGTACGCATAGAATCAACTCCCCAGAACCCTCATGCTATAACGGATACACTATATCTTCCTTATATAAACATTCTGCTCCCTGCATTTCACAATAGTTTCCCTCCTTTTTGTATAGCTGTGTCGCGTTGATTATCTAGACACTGTCAATTTATATTTGGTTGGTTTTCCACTAGCTTTCTACCAATGTTTGTTTTCCCTACCCAGTCAATGTGTATATAAAAGGATTAAGCTAAGCAAAACTGGTACAAGAAAGAGAACTCCAACAACTGAGTTCATTTGGAAAAATTCCATCAGCAGTAAAATCAGCAGTGTGGCTAAATTTAACTGTGACAGGTTCACCAGAAAGAGCAAAAACACTAAAGTTTTAAATAAGGAATAATCTCTTTTACAAAAAAGCTAATCAGTATTCTCAAAATTGGATTCTAATATGACCATAGATTGAACTTGTAGGGGCAACATACAACAATAGTTTGATATATCCGAAGTGCCTTCCGCAAATTAACCAAATGTCGGAGAATCATACTGGAGAGAGGGTCGGTACCCAGTGACTAATCCAGAAACTTCACATGATGGTCCCACTTAAGCTGTCTAAGGAGTTTATTAGTGTGCACAAATTTATATGATCTGTCTTTCTTTTTGTTTTCAAAAAAAAAAATAACATTTTCTCCGAACAACAGGTGAGTGCGACTACATCCTGCACCAGATATACCAGCCTATGCGGGCAGCTTACCTTACCCAAAGAACAAAAATGATTTTATTACACAAGTCAGAAGAACCAACTCAGGAGCCATACTGTACCTGGATTATAAAGAAGCATGTGCTGCAGAGAAGGACAAATAACAGGTTCATTTAAGCTTTCAGGCTGCTTTGCCCATGTGCTCGTCAGCTTATCAGCATTACTAGCTTTCTTATCGAGCTGCTCCTTCAAGTCTTTAAGAGCTGCATGCAAGTACCAAAAAGAAAGTTGAGAAATAGAACAACATTTCAAGGAAATTTTGAAGCCAGCCCACATAAAATTGAGCAGCAACCTACATGTCATTTTTTAGTTTCCAGCACGTAACAATAAAGAAATTTTAGAAAATTAACATGCAAAGAAAATAATCAAAGCATCATCAAAAGTTAAAATCAATAGGAAGGAGAAATCCAGCTTTTGAATAGATCATCATTCCATCCACTTGGATAAAAAAAGAATAGTGATCAGAAATCTACCCCACCACCAACATCACAGACTATTGCCTGTGACAGTTTCTGCAAACATACAATGTGAATCTTTGAAGAGAATCTGGCTTCACAAAATCACATAGCATTACAACAATGACAGAAAGTCCTTCAAGAACAAAAGGCATTACAAGAAACTGTAATGTTCACACAACTTATTTCTCGCACAGTTTCACACACAAATATAACACCATCAGTAATCCACAGTACACAACAGTACAACACCCCAAAACAGAAACGGAAAGGAAATTTTGGACAAGTTGGAACGAGTCACATACATACCACATTCCTAAGCTCTAACAAAAGTAGAGAGCACATCAAACCAAAAGTAGTGAGGTTTCAGGCCTAATTGTTGAGAGGAAGTTGAGTAACACTCTGCATATGATACTATCCAAACGTACTTAGATTTTTGATAAGTAAACAAAAGACATATTGCAACGACACCATAGGGGTGTCACCTATTTACAAAAGAATCAATAACAAAAACACTCAAGCCCTCAAGCTCTCAACCACAATATTTTCTACAAAATCCAAAGAACTCAATTTTCTGTCCTCCTTAATTACCACACTCCCAACTATACAACATCCCCAAAACATAGACCTTGAAATCATTGACAACATTTTTTCCTAAATCCGCCGATATCTTCCTTCCATGTGGTCCACGAAATGGCTTAAGGAACTAAATTCCACATTTCGGACAATCCTTTCTTCATCCTTCCCTTCGAAGTCACCAACACATCCTGCACCCCACTCGCTTGAACCCAAGAAACCCCCATCAACAAATAAGCGAGGTTCCTCTAGTCATCCTATAAAGAACCAGAAATTGTTCTTTAAGAGGACTATTGCCGCACCAAACATGATGCCAAAAAGAGGACCCTTGAACCACTCTTTAACTCAAACTGCACCAGGGATTTGAATAGGTCAACACTCGTCGAGATGGACTTCCAGCAACCCACACCATGAGGACGAAAGCTCTTTTTGCTCCATCCCAAATTATTAACTCCATATTTAGACTTGATAACTTTCTTCCAGAACCCCTAGGTCTAAAGCTTCATTCACTAGCTCATCGCACGTAGTGATCTAAGGCCCAGACCTCTGTTCAATTTAGGACAACAGATATGATCTCAATTGACCCAATAAAAACCTCTATCTGAGGCGTTCTTCCAAAGAAAGTCTCTCATGATCGTCTCTAAAAGATTCGCAATGGTGGCAGGAATAGTTAAAAGAGATATGAAATAAACAGGCAGGCTCTACAAGGTGCTCTTCAATAAGACATCTTCTAGATAAAAGCTTAGATTTCCATCCCCCCCAATCTCTTGTTAAACCTTTCCAATAGGATCCCACACTGCTAGTCACCGTACAAACACAAGTACAATTCATGTTTTTGGTCACCAAATCCGTAGTGAAAGAAATTCTGCGTTTCAAAACAAAAAAAGGTGTACTAGTTCAGTTCTGCCAAGATTTCACTATGGGCACTTCACATTTTGAGATAGGAGTCCTACATCACATCTGTCTCACCAAATTTGTAAAATAGGGAGACTCCAACATATTAGGCTTTTGGGTTCCTTTCTGAAAAGCTCTGAGTATCTTGCCAACATTTTCTTTAAATAAAATACTGCAGCCTCATGCAAGCTCGATTGGGTTTCAAAATAAATTAGATAATGTGTTAACATTTAACAATGATATCCAAACAACATACCTGTGAGAACTTGACTCAAATTTTCAGCTAGATACCCTAGATGGCCTCTTTATATATTAAAAAAAAATTTTAAAAAAAGACAAAAAGGAAAAGTTCATGGAAGTGCGCATACCTTCATGGAGACTATTAAGATCAACATCCTTGTAATGATATAGTGGCGGATCTCTGATATCTTTAAAAAGAAAACAGCAAGCCCCATCTGCAATCTAGGTGAAGTAACCAGCAGTCAGAAGAAATAAAAGCTTGGACAATTATGGCAGTGCAGGAGCAGAAAAAAGAAAGTCCAAAAATTCTTCCTCATCTTCCCTCCTTTTTCAATTCGATAACCATAACTACATTACTAGAATAAGAAACAGTATAAACTCACATGACCAGTAAGTACAGTCACAGGAGATTAAATAATAAGTAACCCCCCCCCCCCCCCCAACCCACACACACACCCACCACCACCAAAAGAAAATTAAGGGACATATGAAACCAAAAAGAAGATTACATCCCATAACAAACTAGTAGTTAAGTTGAATTGTGAAATGATCTTACTGTCATATCCAATAACAAAAAGCACCGAGCAATGTGGTCATATTTCAAACAAATCTTCTAACCATTATCTAGGCACCACTTTAAAAAGGCCAGTCACTTGCAAGGGCTTTACTTTTGGCCAAGGAAATTTCTGCCAGAAAGAACCATAATTCAATCTGTAACTTAGATCTTTTTCTTACCAGAATATTAGCATAATATCAACCAACCCAACAAAATTAACAGAACTTACCCTGTGAAAATTGAGGACTCACACTTAAACTTAATTGTGATATTTAAAGCAGTTATTAGAGCTTTGGATATAGTCACTGCCTCAGCAATGTTTCTTCAGTACTAGGCATGAAAATGACAATCAGTTGAAACTTGACAGAGAAGGCAACAGTATTGGCTATTTATAAATTCACTATTGTTCAAATATAGCATAGGTGACTAAGAAATGAAAGCTACCTCAGGGAAAGTCCCATTTTTAAATATAGTATTGCTGACAAAGAATCCAACATTACCTCAGGAAAAGTCTTACTGTGCAATAAGATCGGGAAACTAATGTATTCCTCCATGATAGCACGCATTAGATGATTAAGATCAGGTACAGAACCAATTGTAGAGCTTGACTGGATACCAACAACACAGAGCCATGGGTACCTACCAGACAGAGACAGGTAAGAAAATCTACATTCCACCTTGGCAAACAAGCACATGCACACCAGGCGTGTCCTATACAGATTGACAATTGTGAATACAAACATGAACATACAAAACAGCTAGCAAATAACAATCATCACAAAAGCTAGCTATAGTTCTATGTTTTGACTAGAACACTAAGGGAAATGGCTATATTATGTACTGAGATTAACTCCAACATAGGAGCATATATATGCCATTTGGAATAATATTTGGAACTCCAATTATTTCTCAAGTTTTAGCTTTCTTCCATTACAACAAATGTCTATTTAGAACCTTCTCTAGAAAGATAAAACACAAGTTTACCGTCAACACAGAGTGGCTATTTTGATTCTCTTCAATTGAATACCTTTATAGAAAATTGACAGAAAACATTAGCTTTTTGACTTTGTGCCCTTAAATCGTTGCCTTATTTTATTATTTTTCATTCCTTCATTATTGTTATACCTTACATAGCAACAAAGGTTTCCGCCATGGTTTTGTTTTCGGTTTTCAAAAGGCTTCATCTCTTGGGTCCGCTAGAATCAACATCTTTATACTCTTCCGTGCATGGGGGAAGGTTGCCGGCATCTAGATCCCCTCAAACTTCTGGTTTTGTTTTTGTTGTTGTATTGTCCACTTTTTGAATCAAATAGTGGAAAAGGCCAAATTCGCCCAAGCTTTCAACTTCGGTTGTAGTAGCTAAAACAAAATGCCCCAATGCTTTCTTCCCATGAACTAATCAGCGATAATGGTTCATAATGTAGGTCCAAGTCCAACAAACACATCGTCTCTGCAATTTAGGGATAAGGTCTGCATCTTGCTTAGATATCCTAGGGGCGTGGATAGTGGTGATGGATTAATCTTATTTTTATCCTATCAGGCAAAGAGTGGAGCCAATAAGCCTCAGATAGAAACCAGGCAAGGACAACAGAGAGAGAAGAGAGGGGGGGGGGGGGGATGGGGTTCTTTTGAAGGTCCAAACTTGGTTATTTGAAGCGAACACAATCGTAACTATAGCTAGAATATATTATCACTCTGGATTTTTTTTTCATTATTAAATTATTTATGAAGAAGTTTCTGCTTACTTTATCACCTTTATATCAGACATGCAATTGATTAACATGCCCCTATGCTATTTGTTTGAATGTGCCCATATGTCTTTGATCATATTATCACATATGGATTTGACAGGAATCTCAATATACATTTGTAAGTGACACTTCGGCAGTTCCGCTCTAGATGCCATAAAAGGTGTACACTTTGAATTTCAATATGCATTTGGGAGGAAGACTAGAGATTCATATCGCACTCCACATCAGCTATTCCTTGTCCTCATGTTGTAAGATATGACACATCAGTATACATGCCAAATCTTTCCATCATGAGACAGCACCCCACCTTGCACCTGCCTCCCAACCACAAACCACCATCCCTAGTCGTGCCTACTTGCACCTAAACAAGTAAGCACAGCCTCACTAGCAGCCACCTTGCCAATTCCCAAGTTCTAACCCCACTTTACCAAGTTCTCCAACTATAGCCTGTTTGCCACCACAGAGAGGGGTTTTAGGCACTCAGCATAACAATTAGCCCAAACTCCACCACATTATCATCACTATTTATTAGCAAAGAATTAATGCAGCCAGCACCACTTGTACTAAATGGGAAAAGTTGCAAGATCATTAAGTTTGTCACGATAATAGGACAACTGGGAATTATATCAAATCATCACTCCTTATGAAATTATACCAAAAAACTGCAGTCTGAAAAGTAGTGATGGAGTGCCACAGAAAATGCATATATGATGGTAATCATAGATAAAATAAAATAAGGGAGCCAATGCTTTTTCGCATATGAAATTATGTAATACTTAACTAACAGCATGGGAAATTACAACTAATGGGCATACCAATAAGCCCCCAATTCCTGCAAGAGTCCTACCTCTGCTGAATCAGCTTCACTTCTTTTAGCATGGAACCTCGACGATCTCCTAGAAATGCCTCAGCAACAAGCAAAACAGGTCCATCCTTTTTCCAAATTTCTTTATTATCCTCGGATCTATTTAACCAACAATGAGAAGGGCCTGCAAATTAATTGTGTAAACAAGCCACACTTTTTAAGTGCTTATCTTACAATCAAAACAAGGCATCTAACAAAAGCCCATCCCAGAAAAGAAATGCAGGGATGACGCCATAATATGAAATTGCTAGAAGCCAAGAATATGAAGCTCTTCTAGAAAGATAGAGGCAAGTGTAGTGTAAAGATGGATTCAGTGACAACATATCATCACAGCTCAAAAGCACATAATAAATGAGTAACAGAAAATAAGCACCAGTTTCTGGAAATAATAAATGTCTTGCTTGTGACTGATTCACATATAACCAAATATGAGATAAATGCAAACAAAGTACATGTCAATGGCTACTTTTGACAAGACAGCTCATCCAAACAAAAATTGTCCATATGGACCATATCTCACTGATAATTTTTTCTCTCATTGCAGAACACCCCCCCCCCCCCGGTTCTCTATTTGTGTTCCGCTTTTTCTAATTCAGAAAAAATCGGATCCTTAGTTATGAAGATTAAGTGTTTAGATCTGGGCGTCTTAAGCGGAACATATGTCTTATCGGAAACAGAGGTGAAAGGACATACTATACATTTTAAAATAAGCTTTGAATTAAGCAAATACGTGATTGGCTCAATGCATGAACAAGAACTTCAATATAAGAGTTAAAAATGATCTATTGCTTACTGATGAGATGAAGAGCTTTCATGCTAGGTTATGGAACCCATCTCCCTGGCTCTTCTACATCAACTAAAATGTAAGCATTAAGTTGCAAATTTAAGGATTAAGAGTCTGTTGTTTAGGGGGTTAATGCTCCTTTTACCTAACCTAACCCATTTATCCATTCTTCCCAATTTCCCATATCTCTAACACTCAACTTTTCAACTTTTACGCAAATTTACCAATCCTTACTTAACCCAATCTTCCCTTACCTCTGAAAATAACAAACCCTAAATATAAGTCAGATATCGAGTATATCATCAACAGACACAAAAAGAAATATTAGAAGTTAAGAAGCATCTAAGTTTGCCTTCCGGTTACATATATTGCCAACACACATCGCCACCATCAAGCAAATCCAATAAGTCAGTATTCAATGTTGCCAAATTGAACTATTACGTGAGGAGACACATCAAATATATACCTTCTGCATGGTCAAAAGTTGATCTAGTGAATGAAAATAGGTCTGCTTCATTGGAAGCGTCCTTTGATATCTCTGCTGCAGTTGAAAACCTGAAAATGACTGCCACAAGACATTTAGAAGGGATTCTAATTCACTATCTGTTAAAGAGAAGCCAAAAAATGTCTTAACAGGAAAAAAGAGCAGGGCCCCATGTACAAAAGGACGCCTTTAAATTTCACACACTACTTAGCCAAAGTTAGGCCACAAATGAAAACTCAAGGGTCATGTAAACCTGAAAATGACTGCCACAAGACATTTAGAAGGGATTCTAATTCACTATCTGTTAAAGAGAAGCCAAAAAATGTCTTAACAGGAAAAAAGAGCAGGGCCCCATGTACAAAAGGACGCCTTTAAATTTCACACACTACTTAGCCAAAGTTAGGCCACAAATGAAAACTCAAGGGTCAGTTCCTAGACAAAACACCAAAAGTAAACAGAAAAAACAAAACTTTTGCCGACATCATACAGCTGATCACTCCTTTCCCACAATTTCCTGCTTCTTCCAAAAGAATACCTCTAACAGATAATTGCTCAAATAAACTGCAGCACTTAGGAGAAACCGGCAAACATTTGTTGAGGAAAAAAATTGTCTGCTTATATTTTCCTGCTATATGGAAGTGATTCAACATCAACATATATATAAAAACATGATAGGATACGAAAAATATAGCCAATCACCTTGAAAGGAATAAGCTTCTCCAGGCCCAGGAAGCACCAGCCTTTTCTAGTGCTGCATAGGGAAAAGGAGACAAAGAAGACCCAAATACCTTGGTACTCCGTCCACATTCTTGACATTGCAGACCTAATGAGGAATACCACATTAGTAACTTCTCACTTCATGTTGAAGGCAAACAAATTACACATTCATGCAATCTAATAAGATATCCCTCTGTTTCCTACTAAATCAACAATGAAAAAAGGGGGGCTTTCAGCGACAAAGCCTAAACATTCAATCTCATAGGCTTAGAACATGTAACATCACATAACTAAGTGAAATGATCACAGGACCCTCAATTAGATGTATGATGATGGGACACGGTATCTTTGAGTTAGGAAGAGCTATTGAATAAAGGAGAGTAAGGGGAGTATTAGTGAGAAGTAAAATACTAAATCCCTGCTAAAGTCCCCTGCATTCAAGAGGGTTTCCAAACATAAGAGTCAAATCCCTCCTCCCCCCCCCCCCCCCCCCCACCCAAAAAAAAAGTTTTTTCCCCTGTCCTCCATTTCCCTATATTAGAATCCAACAAACAAGGCAATGGATGAATTAACCCAGCTCAACGTTTGGAGAATCACACTACAAGCACCTTCAAATTCAAACACTAGAGTGCTAGTTATGCAAGATGCACCAAAATGCCTTAAATGGAGAGCGGAAACGAAGAAATATCAACAGAACTCAAAACGGAAGTTATACTTTATTAAAAAAGAGGGCGAGAAGATGATAATGTAAGCAAAGAAACAAAGAAGGAACCTCCTCCAAAACATAAGGTTCAGATAGTCCTTAAATGCCCAATTAAAGTAATAGGGTGGGCTATCATTTGCTCATATATACTTAAACCACTATACAGAATTAAAGCCTTCTTTCCTGAGAAAAGTAGTTCCTACACGCGGTGGTAGTGCACCTCATGAGACATGGGCCAGTCCAAGTATGTACATCAATAAACTAAAGAACTCAACAGCCCTTGCGTGTTATAAGTTGCATATGCATACACACTACTAGCAGTATAACTAAAGTATATACTTGTAATATATATATTCATCATTTACTTTCCTCAGGAAAGAAGGCTTTAATTCTATCACTTCTATCATGAGAGTGTGATATGAGCTACATTGTATGTGAATATAGTTCGGAACATTGTATTTTGACATTTGTTTGCACCCACATCCACAACTCTAATTCATCATTCTTCAATAAGTACATTGCTAACACACTAAACTGCTGTATCCAACAAATGCATCCCAAAAACCCAAACAATAAAAGAATAAAGGGAAAAGGCCTATCACAATCAGATTGAGGATCAATCACCCAGTATGAACCGATTAACAGGTGCTAACACGCAACTCAGAGTTCGAATCAAATCCTAAATGGCAGGGATACCAAATAATTGATTCAGCTATATTTCAAATCGCCATTTCCAAACGAAAAATTGTCAGGCATAAAAAAATTAAACTGACAAAACACTTGCGCTGCGAATTCACTCAACAATGGAAGCAGGCATTGATCTCAAGATGAAAGAAGTGCAAAAGTTCACCTAAGATGGACGCCGGCAAGCCTTTAGGAATAATTCGCCGGAGGTTCCGATAACGAAACGCCATTTTTGAGCTCTCAGCTAAACGCTTGCCACTATGTGATAGAAAATCTACTCATTCACCAGTAATGGGTTTTTTAGGGTTTTAGGAATTTTCGAGTTTTAGGGTTTTGAGATGCCACCAGACAGCGAAAGCAGCGGGTAGTCAAACTGTCAACCTGGGGAAGATTAACAGGACCGGCCGGTCTAACCGGTGAGTACCCCGGTAAAATTTGGTCCGACCAAATACCCAAATTTCCGCCCAGGAAGAAAAACCCGGTTTAGTCCGAATACGATTTTGGTTTTGATATTGACTGAATTGATCGAATATTCGCACACAATATTTCTTTTTTCTCTGAAGCTGATTTCGACCGAATTTACCTTTGTTCAAATTGTCCGGCCGGTCTGACAAAAAAAAAAGAGTCCAAACATCAATTTCCTGTCTGAATTGACATTTGATAGAATTTGATTGACTCGAATTTACCAGGACCCAAGTTTTTCTTGCGGCTAGACTCGTTTAAGCTACTGAATCGGAAACGTTACTAGCAGGTGTATATGGCGAAGGATGGCAATAAAACCTGAACCTGACCTTCATCTGCCTACAGTCGACCCAAACAAAGGTTCGGATGATGCATTTCTGTAAAAAAAATGTGCTTGGGTGGGATAGTACTAAAACGGGTTTGGGTGCGAGTCTACCCACCCATACTCGACCCAAATGGATAAACAAAACCAAATATGATTGTTGTTTTGTGGTTGTTGATTTTCTTTTACACAACAACAAAGACTACTATTATGAATTTTTGAATGTTTTATTATAATTTGTAATATAATCATTATCTTATAATATTATTTGTATTTGATAATTATGTCTTATCCTTGAGTTATTGGAGCATATTGGGTCCGACCCGATTTTGTTCCACCTATGGTTACCTTACCGGTTCGCTTTAGGTCACCCTCCTCTCTCCATGGTTCAAACCCGACTCAATAATTCATTTAGAGGTGAATTTGGGTGCTTGGAGGGCCTTTTGGGGAGTCATTGGGAGCAGTGTTCATTTAAAGGAAGACCCCGGGGCACAGGTCGTGGTTTCAGATCCTCCTCGGGATCCATCTCAGGTCTTCTAAGGGGCCTCAAGATTCTCGGCATGAATAAGGAGGCGGGATGGAGTTCGTTGTGCAAAACAAGTGAGGGAAAAGACGTGACAACAAAGGAGTTACGGCCGCGACACTGATAGTTGCGCTTGTAACAAAGCTCGGTGGCCAGCGTCGTGCCCGCGACACCCCCCTCCCCCCGAGAGCTTGAAGTTGAAAGGCAACACCGCGCCCGCGACCTTGCGTTTGGAGATTTTTGGATCGAGGAATTGCATGGGGTCACAGCCGCGACCTCCAGTATCACAGTCGTAACCAACCTATGGTCACGACCAGGAAGTTTTGTGTCGCGCCCGTGACAATTTGCGTCGCGCCCGCGATAAATCTGGGAATGTCGGGTTTTAAGTCCGATTTCCCCCTTTTGTTTCCCCCCTTTTTGTATAACTCCCTTTAAATCCCCTCTCCCTTATATATATACATGTAACCCCTTCCATTAGAGATAGTTTTTGAAATTTTTTGAAGCATATAGATTTAGCCACCAAAATCCTCTTCACTTGGAAGATTGTAATTAAGGGTTTTCAAACCTTAATTATGAAAGCTAATCCTTTTGTGTAATTGCTTGTTGATTCTCTTTCTTTGTGAGTGGGTGTCCTTCCTCCTCTCTTTGTTGAAATTCTTGGGTGTTTCAAGACTCTTTGCTTGTGGAAGATCCTTGTGCAAGTGATTGAACATCTTAGTTCAATTCGGTGAGTTTATACTCTTTAGAATTGTCCATATCATTTAATTTTTTTGTTTATCAACAAAAATCCCAAAACCTTAAAAATAGTTATTGTTTGTATGAGTTCTATAGGTGGATTTCCATCATCCACATAAATTTGTGTAGACCCTAGGTCCGACACACGGCATCTGGTATCAGAGTTAGCCATAAAACTCATAGTTTTGTTGGAATTATCTTGTTTGTGCTCGGATTTGCAAATTGTTGTTGGTGGTGATTTGTTGTTATTCTTGGTGTTCGTGTTGTTGTTAAGCAATTTGGGTACCCCCCCATCCCATGTGTTCATCAATTGTTGTTGGGTGTTGTTATTGTTCTTCATTATGGTTGAAAGATTCGTGAAGGTGTTTGGTTGTGTTAAATTGAAACTGTTGGATTTTGTTGAGTTTTGTGGTTGTGTTGGTGGTTGTTGGCGGTGGTGATTGTGAACTCCATCCGGGTTTGTTCTTCATTATGCATTCTCCATACCGGTTTCACCCCATCTTCCCTACAGATTAGCATCGCAAAACTCCTCAAATTTTCGAGCTACAAAGAACTCAAACCTCCACCTAGCCAAATTTATACACGCCACCAAAAAACCCAAGCTCCACAAATGACCTCCATCACTCCATGTCATACGCTTCGGGCAAACTCGATTTTCTCTCCTATCCTATTCCCTGAACCCAATCTTCCCTCGAGATGTCTATTCAACATCTCAAAGAGCAAATAAGAAGGGTGCAACGCCAAATCAATGACTTACTCCGCACCGTTACCACAATGCAACTTGAGTCCTTGAGAAGGGTTAGTGGTTCCCGGGATCGGAGAACAGAAAAGAAGACTCATTCATGGTTTCTAAAAAAGGGAGCAATTCCCCCCTCCCCAACCTTTTACTGTACGTTATCGTATATCCCAAATTGTTATCAAATAAGTGCATAGATACTTTGAATTGTAAGAGAAAATTGTCAGTGCACGATATTTTTATCAACAACATTGACTAGAAAGGAGAAAATACTTCAAAATTTTTCTTAATATTCCTCCCAATTGAACATCATATTACATACTATTAGTTAACTAAACACATTGCTGATGATTGTGTAAACTTTAAGAAGGTGAAATGGAAGACGATATAAGATCCTTTGGGGTATACCATTCATGATCTGGAGCGTGTGCGTGGAGGAGATTAATGATAGCTTGAGTTGGAGATGGATGAGAGGAGACAAACTCAATGAACATCCATGACCATAGAGTTGAGAGTGAAGCAAAACTCAATCATCCATGCTTGAATATAATAATAATAGCCTTGAACTTGAACAATAACAATAAGAAGGAACCAAAATCAACCAACAACAAGTAGCTTGAACACCAAATGAGATTGCATATGACCCTTGGATAAAGGTAGAACCACCACCAATGGGCTAACACCCCACCATGACCATCATAAAGGAAAAATTCACCAAATGATCAATAAAGAGATGACTTGAAACACCACCAAATAACGTGGATAAAGTAATCAAGATTTTTGAGGAAAAACTTAGGGAAACCCTAAAATGCATAAGCATATTCATCATCAACATAATCTGCTAGAAAACAGTGAAAAAAAAGGAGTATATATACAAGGGGGAATTAAGGCTTTAAACACAATCGTTTTAGGCAAATAACACGTGTTAAGCAGGCTGGTTGCGGGCGCGACGCACTAGACAGTCAAGTGGTCATGGGCGCGACATGTTTGGTCGCAGGTGCGAAGTCGCTCTGTCCAATTTCCCTGTTTGCTTACCAAGGTGTCGCGGGCGCTACCAATATCCAGCCTGGGACCTTGTTCCTCCTGGCTTGGCTGTCTCACGTAGCGGGCGCTACGGTTGAGGTAGCGGGCGCGACCTCTAGCTGTGCGTGCTTTCTTCACTCGACTCTTTCCACCTTGCATATTATTACCGGGACCACAACCGAACCTTGATACCACCTCGCCCTTCATTCCCGGAACGGCCCAGCCCGGTTCCGAGGCCTCCGGGGCCGTGGACAAGTCTCGAGCCTCTCCATGCTCCAACAATGGTCGGCTTGCCGAAGCCACCCTAGCTTGATATTCACCACTCCACCCCTTGAGAATGTGTATCGGTTCTTGAAAATGAACGGGTGAGCAGGTTCAGTGTGGGAATGCCGGGTTGGGATTTCTTCCTTCTTGTCATCATCCACAAGCCCAAATTTGGAAGTTCGGACTCAAACCCGACACGGTTCATAATCTCTCCCTATCATGGTGGATTTTATCTTGCAACCCGTGGGTTTTTTTTTCGACTTAGGTTTTCACGTAAAAATTTTGTCGTCGTCGATTATTTATTGTTCTCGTTTACTTTCTTTGTACTTACATCCCTAAATTAACTATCTTGTTTACTTCCGCTACAATATTAGAACCTTTCAATTTGAAGTTAATCCGTAACAACTAGTTTTATATCTAAATTTCGTTTTTAACAAAACTTTATATTATTAGAGTATATAATTGATATATTTATCTAGTTTAAATTTCTTAATAACATAAATAATCAAATAAGAGATTTTAGCACTGAAGTTCAGGCTCTGCTTGCCTGCACTTCTAATATTGACAAAATGTTATTTCAATGCATACATTTTTTATTCAATATAAAAATCTAAAATTTAGCTATGATTTTAATTTTTAATTCGGGAAATTTTAAAGAGGAAAATAAAAAAAAACGTTGAACTGTCCAAACCATATCTGAGTCTTATATGCTTGATGAGCTTCGAGTCGAGCTTTTGCATTACCAAATCAAGTTTGAGCTTGGCCAACTCATAGTTTGCAACACTAATGGCAACAATAGGCATATGAAGAGGGTCAGATAATGAAGTGAATGGACATAGACTTATTGTTTTTTTCAATATATTCAAAGTTCGAATCGGACTAAAGAGCATGTAACTTAAGTTGCAAAAACTGCACAAACAACAGCTCAACAGCTAAGTAAATATATACGATCAAAGATACACCAATTTTTCTTTTTTGCTTTCATTTCCTCTTGCCATTGATTCTTCAAATTTTTCGTTCCAGTCTCTTCATCATTTAATGGACATGTACTGATTAAAATTAGATATTGTATTGAAATCATATTTTTTTAAAAATAATTTTAACTTTTAAATGATACATTTTAAAGCTTCAAATACTATAGATCTTTAAGAAAGAGATGGCTCATGCATGATATTTTGTTGATAATGTGATACTGAATGGTATTTGGTGTTGGAGATTGATCACGACAGTTAGTTATTACTGTTGTATTAGCTTCCAGTTAGTTTTGGTCTTCTTGTTCTTTCTTTTTCTTTCTGTCTATTTCTTGTGTTGGGTTGTATTATATATACTCCCTCCTCGTGTAGTCATGTTCATCAGAAAGCATTATTCATTCTTTGCCTTCTCTCTTATTCCTCCTTTTTATCTGGATCCAACAAACTATCTTAGATCCTTTCATGGTATTAGAGCTCAGGAGGCTTCTGATCCTACCTATCTCTTCCTCTCCTCCTAGTCCTTCCCTTTCAGTCAATCATGTCAGAAGAGCCAACCAAGAAAACCACCAAAATGCTTCCAATCACAGATCCATGCGACCCACTGTTTATCTACTCATCCGAGCAACCTGGGATGTCCCTCATTTCAGAGCCATTCTCAGGAGAAGATTTTGATACTTGGAGAAGATCAGCTACCATCTCCCTTAATGCCAAGTTCAAAATTGGCTTTGTCGATGGCACCCTCCAACAACCGGATGAAAGTAATCCCCTCTTTCCCTATTGGAAGAGAGGGAATGACATGATTCTCTCTTGGATACTAAATTCACTGCACAAAGACATTCGACGGAGTGTCTTGTATTCCACCAATGCTCGGGATCTTTGGAAAGAATTGATAGAAAGGTTTGGGCAGTCGATTAAGGCTAAACTATATTTTGTGCAGTAATAGATCTCAAAATTATCCCAAGGATCTTTAGATATAGCCAGTTACTATACTAAGGCAAAGAAATTGTGGGATGAAGTTGGATCTGTTACCAACTTTCCAAAGTGTGCCTGTGGGATGTGCAAGTGTACTCCTCAGACTATCAACCGGTAGATTGAAATGCATTTCGAAGAACAGAAGCTACTTCAACTCCTGATGGGGTTGAATAGCAGCTACACCACAGTTCGTGGAAACATCTTGATGATGTCTCCATTACCATCCTTGGGACAAGTATATGCTTTGCTCTCTCAAGAGGAGAAGCAAAGATAAGTTAAGGACAATGCACAACTCTTGGTTGAATCTGCTTCCTTATATGCCAACAAGAACAATCAAAGAAATGATCAAAAGAAACAGGAGCCAAAGCGGTCGACATTGTTTTGTGACTACTGCAAAAGGCCAGGTCATACCATAGATAAGTGTTACAAAATCTATGGCTACCCTTCCAAGAATCAAGGTAGACAATATTCACCAAGACAACAAGGGCAAACTGAACAGCAAAACACAAGGAGGATGACAAATACAGCCTTACAAAAAACTAGAAATCAGACTGATAAAAGAGAGACTTCTACACCAGCTTTCAACATTAATCAAGAACAAACTAGACAACTCCTTTAATAAAGAACTTTTACACCACAAGAAAATATGTCCCCCAATGACAATGGTGATAACATGTCTGGTAATGTACCCTTACCTATAGTGAGTCTACTTTCAAATGTTGTAAGTTTAACCTGTTTTTTGCCCAAAGATTCTTGGATTTTGGACTCTGGGGCTTCTGATCACATGTGCAACAATAAAGAACTTTTACACTCTTTGAAAACTCTACCAAATCCCATCAAAGTTGTCTTACAGATGGCAGCAATGTAACCATAAATGTCAGTGGGAAACTTAAAATCACGGAAGGAATTACTTTGGATAATGTGCTTTTTGTTCCATGTTTCAAGTTTAACTTGATATCTATAAAGAAGTTGTGTGCACAACTGAACTGTCATGCAGTATTCACCGAAAATGAATGTGTTTTGCAGGACTTTTCTGTAAAAATGGTTCTTGGTAAAGAGGATAATGGTCTTTACATCTTAGAAGACAATCTTTCTCGGCAAATAAATAAAGCACATGCCAAAACTGATTGTGATAGAGCTGTTGCCACAACTGTAAATGAGAGTTTATGGCACAAGAGGCTTGGCCATATGTCAGCCTCTAGGATGAAATTGTTACCTAAATTTGTTTTTTCTTTTGATAATTCTTTCACTTGTAAAGACTGTGATATCTGCCCTAAAGCAAAATAGCAGTGTCTTCCCTTTTATCCCAGCTCTATTTCAACTACTGAATCTTTTTCTTTAATACATGTGGACACTTGGGGGCCATTCTATGTTAAAACTCACTGTGGCCACAGATACTTCATTACTATAGTAGATGACTTTACCAGAGCCACTTGGACCTATCTAATGACCACAAAGGCTGAAGCCTTTGGGATATTACAGGCCTTTATAGCCATGGCAAAGACCCAATTTGGGGCTACAGTTAAAAGAGTCAGGTCAGACAATGCCCTAGAGATAGGAAAAAGCACCAGTGCTATAGACTACTTTAAAGAGAATGGGATTTTGCATGAAACAAGATGTACACAAAGGCCCCAACAAAATGGAGTCGTAGAGAGAAAACACAGACATTTACTTGAAGTTGCTAGAGCTTTGATGTTTCAGTCACAATTAGCCTTTTGGGGAGAAAGCATACTAACTGCTACCTACCTCATCAACAGGTTACCTACTCCTTTGCTAAACAATAAATCTCCATATGAGGTTCTTTTTAGCACTACTTCCTCCTATGACCATCTAAGAGTCTTTGGATGTCTATGCTATGTTAGCACTTTGAAACATGGTAGACATAAGTTCCAAGAAAGGGCAGAGCAGTGTGTTTTTGTGGGTTATCCTTAAGGGAGGAAAGCTTACAAACTTTTTTCCTTGAAATCCCAAAAATTTATTATTTCAAGAGATGTGATTTTCCATGAAAGTTATTTTCCCTTTCAGAAAGATACTGAGCAATGCATTTATGAGAATGACACTATGAACTCAATACCTCAGTTCATTGATTCTGAACCTACACATACTGCTGCTAATGGAAATGATATCTTTCCTCCTGCTAACCCCACTTAAGAAGCCCTTCCCACTTCTCCTCAACCATTAAGAAGGTCAACTAGAATACACAAAACACATGCATATCTAGAAGATTATGAAACATGTCTTTCATGCATTACTAACTTACACATTGCTCCCAAAGTTGTCTCTTGTTGTCTTCCTTTTACAGGTTATTCATATCTCGATTATACTGAACCACAAACATATGAAGAGGCAATGATGCACCCTGGATGGGATGAAGCAATGAGAAAGGAACTTCAAGCCCTCTCACAGACCAATACTTGGGAAATTGTCCCCTTGCCAAAAGGGAGAAAAGCAATAGACAACAGATGGGTATATAAGGTGAAACACAAGGCAGATGGGAGTATAGAGAGGCTCAAGGCCAGACTAGTTGTAAAGGGATACACACAAAAAGCTGGAGTGGACTATGGAGAGACTTTTTCTCCTGTGGTTAAAATGTCAACTATACGTGCCCTCATGGCAGTGGCAGTCAAGAGACACTGGCAACTTCAACAGCTTGATGTCAACAATGCATTTCTTCATGGAGATCTTCATGAAGAAATTTACATGAAGATACCTGAAGGAGTGCAGACAGAAGTGCCAAATGGAGTTTGCAAACTGAGAAAATCCTTATATGGTTTGAAACAGGCCTCAAGACAATGGTATGCTAAATTGACTGAAGTTCTCTACAATAGAGGATATCAACACTCAGCTAATGATTATTCACTATTTTATAAGAAAACCATTAATGCATCTGTCTATCTAGTTGTCTATGTGGATGACATTATAATCACAGGAAGCAATAATGATGAAACTTTCTGTGGAATCAATAATCCCTATTCTTGTTAAATGTGATAGTAGGGTTGCAATCTACATTGCAAGGAACCCAGTGTTCCATGAAAGAACAAAACACATTGAAATCGACTGTCATTTTATGAGGCAAAAGTTGACAGATGGCTTGATTACTCTTGAACATGTTCCTTCGAAATTGCAGCTAGCTGACATTCTTACCAAACCTCTTCCAGGGACCCAACATCATCAAATTCTTGGCAAATTGGGGGTTAAAACACCCTCCAATTTGGGGGGCGGGGTGTTGGAGATTGATCATGACAGTTAGTTATTACTGTTGTATTAGCTTCCAGTTAGTTTTGGTCTTCTTGTTCTTTCTTTTTCTTTCTGTCTATTTCTTGTGTTGGGTTGTATTATATATACTCCCTCCTCGTGTATTCATGTTCATCAGAAAGCATTATTCATTCTTTGCCTTCTCTCTTATTCCTCCTTTTTATTTTGATCCAACAAACTATCTTGGATCCTTTCATTTGGAGTTATTTACTTATATTTGACCAGTAGAATCATGTAGAGTTATTTGTATTATTTCTCCTAAAAAAAATTATTTGTATTATTTTCTAACCAATACATTAAACTAGTATTACCACCCTTAAATGAGCCAAAGATTAGTTTGTCTAAAAATGTTGTGTTATTGTCACTCCATGGAGCGTTACCGTACGCGTGGTGGAGTGATGATAGCTTGAGTAGTTGAATGTATTCGATAATCAACACTAACAAGAGCCTTGAACTCCCAAAGGTTGGATATGACCTTGAGTAAGGAGAACCATAACTCTAGGCCTAACACCCCACCATGATTATCACGGAAATTCCACCAATAATCAATAAAGGAATGACTTGAATTACCACCAAAATTACTTGGATAAAGATAACAAGGTTTGAGAGAAACAAGGGGAAAACCCTTACAAATGCTTAAGCATCACAAAACATAATATGAATAATCTCCTCAAAACAAGCTAAGGGGAGGGGTATTTATACTAAAAAGGGGGAAAAAATCAAAACACGGCATTTTGGGGAAAAAAATCACGCGCAAAAAATGGCCATCGTGGGCGCTATGGTTTGATCGTGGGCGCGACAGACCATCGGACAGCAGTCGTCGCCTGGGCAGTAGGAGTTCGCGGGCGCGACATGTTCCTTCGCAGGCGCGACCGAGCAAGGGATGCAGCGACCAACATCAGGGCAGTGAGAGGTCGCGGGTGCCATAAGAGAGTCGCGGGCGCGACCTTCTAGCAGAGGGAGGTTGCGGGTACAACCTATGTTTTCGCGGGCGTTACGGTGCGACGACACATCATTCCAGCGCCTGGGAAGAGGAGGGTCGCGGGTGCGACCCCATGCGTCGTGGGTGCGACGTCCTTCTCGGCAGTTTTCTTCTGCCGACTTCAAACGCACATAGCTTATTCATCCGGGCTTTGTTTTAGGCCTACAAGATATCAATGGAAAGCTCTCGGTGTGTACTTTAAGCTCGTAAAATTTGAGACTCATCGGAATTTTATTAAAGGAGTTATGACCCAAAGAGTGAAGGCATGTCCATTCCAACAACTCACGTTGACCCCTTTGCGCTTATTCTTGCCGAAAGACTCCGAACCCTTTTAAAGGCCCGAAGTAGGTCCCGATGAGGACCCGTAGCTCTACTCCCATGGTTCGGGGTCCCATTTGAAGTGGATATCACACCCAAAGATAGTCCGAATATGCCTCCAAGGTTCCGGGTCCACCTTGAAATGGATTCCACCCCGACCTTGAAGTCGTGTTGCCCGCGTTTTACGAAGGGGGTGCGGGCTGGCTTGGTGATCATGGACTTTGGAGCTTGGACCGTAGCCCGATACGCTCCACTCCATCTTTTTCAACAATTGTCACATTTGATTTGTTTGGATCACAATTTGTTAGTTTTGGCCAATAATTTATCTTATTATAAATTGATTTATTGCATGAAACTAAAGGTAATAAAATTGTAAAATGCTTTCATAAAAACATAATTTGTAGTTTTTGTTAAGATATATTAATAAAAAAGATTATTAATATATATGGGGAGCCTTATGCAATGGTTGAGTTGTTGTCTTGTAATCGTAAGGTCATGGGTTTGGTTGGGAGCTACTTTTTGCAGAAATGTAAGGTAAGGTTTACCTACAGTAAAATATTAGGAAAATTGGATATAGTAATTCAAATTGTATTGGGATAATAATAATCCGAACTTCAGAAATATATCATAGTGAGCTGAACTTTTAACCCCTCTGGATTTTAGTATACTACCATCGGGTTGCTTTTGACATGCCATTTGGTATGCTATCTCAGCTCAAATCATGTGTTTTCCTCCTTTCCTTACCCTTTCCGTTAGTAATTTAACCATACAAGTATCAATCAAACACTAAAAGAAACGTCACCATTTCACATTTCGAGCCATGCCAGAAAACCACCGAGTTGCTTTGGTGTTGGTATACTAAAATTCAAGGGGTTAAAAGTTTGACTCGTGATACATTTATGAAGCTTGAATTATTATTATCCCAATGTCCATAATTTGGAATTTGGATTATTAGAATGCAATTTTCCAAAATATACACCGAAGACCTTTTTTTTTATTTTTATAATTGGGGCGTTGGTCCATTTTATTTAACCAATATTTTCCAAAGAGCAAAGTGCCAATAGACACAAAAACATTTATTCATGACTGTATATTTTCATGGCACAAATGGCAAATAACTATAAACTATTTACTCGGTTTCAAAACTTGTGTGAATTTTTTTAATTTTTGTACTTATTCAAAAGTTTAGCCAAATATTTTATAATAGAATCTATATTATCACATATAAATGCCAGTTTGCTAATGAATGTGAGATTTTTGCGGCTTGTATTAATAGGCTTTTACTCGGTTATGGAGGCGCTTCAGATCATAAGGTTAGCTGCACTAAATCAAGTGTAGTGTTTACCAAAAGACACTCCTCATAATGAACAACAATAATTTTCCTTATCTAGAGGAATGTTTGATTGTGGTGTAGAAGTTTGGGTTCATGTATTAGATTTTAGCATATGCTTACCCCAGCAGACCCATTGGGTTTCCCTGAGATAAAGTCCAATGGATTAGACTACTTACCATTCTAGAAAAAAATTGGACGATATTTATTACTCTTGACATGAGGGAGGTTCTCTCTCACTAAGAAATACATTACTCTTCTTACAATGTTGCCCGATCAAAGAAAAAGCTTTTGCAAAATCCTAGAGCAGGTGGTGAAGAGAGTTCAAGGTTACTATATGAGAAGAAACCTATTGTGGATGAGCTCTTCAATCCATTATCAACAACTACTGGTAGAGTGCTAAAGAAGGTGCGAGAAAATTTTATCGGGTTAATAAAAACAGGTTGTGTGCTTCAAAACAAGAAGAGGGCTTGGGCTTCCGTGACTTAGAGGATTTTAATTAGGCGTTCTTAGCCAAGCAAGCCGAGGGGCAACTTTAAATGCCCAACTCTCTCATGTTCAAGTTGCTCAAGGCTAAATACTTTCCTCGTAAAGAAATTATGGATGCGGTGCCAAGTGTTCAAGTTAATTTCAGAAGGAAGGGCTTATGTGGAGCGATGTGGATCATAAAAAAGGGGACCCAGTATTTTCATGACACATAACTAATTTTCACTGCGGTAGTTTATGCTAATGACACATATTACCACCCATAAAGATATTTTTTGTGGCTCATTTTTTTTTTTACCCACGGGAGTATTGATTAGTGACATATCTTTTTTTATTTCATTGTGCATAGATAGAAAAATTTTCATGACAAGACTAAGAAATCACCATAATTTTAAGTCTTCTAAAACATGAGTGGCAAGATTTTAGGGTGCTTTTAGTGATGACTTCCTTGAGAATTAATTTTAAAAGAGGGTGAAAATTGAAAAGTTGATCGTTAACAAATTAAATTAATAGAAAACAAGGTAACATATGTATCCTATAGGACATACATTATTTTTCTTATTCAAGGACAAGCATTACAATTAGTCAATCCTTGGGTTTCTTTAAAGGAGTAAACCACATTGAAAGACTACAAGTAAGGGAGGGGGTTACACATCATACTAGGCTCAACTGAGTCCTAGCCTGAAAGCAGACCCACAAGTTGCCTTAGGAGTACCACAATATCCATCAAAAAATTATGGTCATCAGGAGTTGAACCCTGATAAAGACCATAATAAATCTCCAATTACATACTACTAGAGCACCATGTTCTTGGTATAGCATATGCATACTTAGTTTGCATACATGAGATGGAGCATCTTGGGATGGCACCCTAACTACTCCTTGTCTGAGAATCAAGTCACCTTGGGTCTTTTGAGAAGGATCGGGTTGAGCTCCGTTTGAGGAGGGGAACGACATCCATTTTAAGGTGGATCCTGACCCTCACTATGAAGTATGAGGGCCTTATGAGGACCTCCCTCAGGCCTTCTAAGGGGCTCGAGCCCAGTCAACAAGGATAAGGGTGAAAGGATCAACCCCGGAAGCTAAATGAGGACCAGATGGTCATGACTACCTTCAAGGGCCAGCGCGGGGACCTCTCACAAACGGAGGTCACGATATAACTACCTCCAGTCACATCCGTGACCTACTAAAAGCCATGACCATAACTTCCTCAATCGCGATGGTGAAGAGATGCCCTCTTTTCTAAGACATCAAGGGTCACGACCGTGACCCTGTTCAGCATTCCTGACCCCTTGCGCCATAAACACTGTTCATGATCGTGTGTAATAACACGAAGAAAATCATCCCCTTAATACGTATTAATTAGTTTAAATAATCAAGGTTAAGAATAAACACGGATAATTAAAACGCGTGTTCCATTTTTCTAACCCAATGTATGTTTTGCAGGACTTGAACAGTGCAACGATCGTCAATAAATCAATTAATTTTCTTTTCTTGAGGGATCTCTTCCGATAATTTTATAGTGATCATGGTCGTTTATGAATTCTCTTTCGAGACCGATATATCGAGTCCTTCTTTTATTCAAGTAAATTTAGGATTGTAATTATGAGAAATTTCATGGAGGTGTATAGATATATTTATTTGGGTTACCGATAAGATTTTTACGGATTAATAAATTTTGGTAATTTGGGAAATTCGGAAGATACAAGTATAAGAGGGGAGAATTAAAATTGATAAAATTTGTTTTATTTGGGCCATGTTGGCCGGCCAAATGGGGGGGGGGGGGGGAGGCTTTCATATTGGGCTTAAGTTCATATGGATGTGTATATATGGGATGTTAGAATATATGTGATGGTTTTGGAAGGTAAACATTCAAACACTCCCACCTCTTCCTCACTCTCGGCCACCCACCTCCCAGCCACCTTGCTGCTGCCCGGCCACCACCAGCCCACGCCGACGTTTTTTCCGGCCGCCGCACCACCACCACGACCCCATCATCATCTTTCCCTCTTTCTCCTCTTCAAAAGGGTAATGTAACCCCTCATTCTCTCTCTCTTTTTAATAAAAAATCATAGGTAGTATCTGAGTTTTGTAAGTTTTATGTTAGTTCATAGGTAAACCAAGTACTTTTAAGTTCATCAAGTGAGAAGTGAAGGAATCCAAGCACCAAAAAGTGGATTTTGGGTAAGTTGTCTTAATCTTAAGTTTTTATGATTAAATGAGTATGGATGATGATGGATTGGGACATGCATGTGGTTTAAGAGGCATGATTCTTTTATGAAAGAGTGAGTTTGTAGATTAAATGTGAATGCATGTGTTTAAAATAGGATTTATCTAGCAAAAGGATGACTTTTATGACTTTTAGTATTGAATTTGTCAAGTATAATGTTTAGGAGCATGATATATAATTGTATTGGGCTTTGCATGTGTAAGATTTGTCCAAAGATGAAGGTTTTCTTCATGTTATTAATTCTGGAAATTTGTATTGGTGATGGAAGGATAGGATTTTATAAGTGTTTAAGGTAAATCATGAGATTAATCATACATGCAAGTGGTTTCATGAGTGAGTTTGTAATCGATCTGGTTGGTTTTTGCTATTTCCAGAGAATATGAGTTATTATTTTGGTTCTCTTTATATGATTAGGTAGTATAAAGTGTTAACTAACACCCGGTTTTTGTAGCTCTTCGTTTCGATTTGTATTTTGAAAATTATGGCCAAAACCGTGAGATGACGTAAATCTGAGAACTTTTGACGTCAGTGTAAAGATAGACCATTTTCAAAATGTTAAAGGATTATATGGTTTAAAAGCTAAACATGAAATTTGTAGGGGACATTCTAGGATTTCCAGAAAGGTATGGTTTACATTCATAGGATACCGGGAGAGAGAGTTATGAGCTTTTATGTGGGAGGCAAAAATCTGAGTTTTCCAGAAAATGTTTGTGGCTGCCTTTGTTATGGGTTGAAATTCGACCCTCTCCCATGCTTAGATCAAATGGTGGTGAAAATAAAGATTGGAGTATGAACCACGAGATTTCCATAGACAGCTTATAGGCCGTAAACCGATTAATATAACTCAAGTTATGGCCTCTCGAAAAAGCTTAGTCGACGTTCTTATTTTTCTTGGCAGATTAAGGAAATAAGAGTTTTGACCTTAACCATGTTTTTGGTCTTTGAAGCAAACTACAAAGTTGTAAAGTGTGTTTCAAGCTTTCCGAAAAGTCCTCTTATGCGTTGATACGATGTCTATGGAAGTAGTTATGACCCTTTTGATGCGACTTCAAAAATTAAATCCGTTATCGAGTCACAATTATTTAATTCAAATTATCCTTCCATTTTCCTATCTAGGTAGGGTCCTAATTCATATTCTCTTCTCTTTTCTAAGTCCCTCCAAGAGATCGTTGTCCTTCAGCTGTTCATGTCTCTGCCCGTCCTGTGCTTATTTTTTTAAATCTTCAGGTACGTATATTGCCTGTAACTTCTAAGTTAAACTTATGAATTATTTATGTCATACATATCATATCTATTTATTTTTTTTGATTTATGCCATCTATGCTAATTTCATGTTTCTTGTCAAAAGTAAGTAAGTTTTATGTGGCTTTATGTACCCAAGTATGATTTATTCTTTTATGCCTGCTTCGTTATATTTACTCTAATATTCATGCTTTTATGCAAACTCTTATGTCTTATGCTCAAGATGTTATGCAAGTCTTATGAATTTTATGTTCTATTTTGAGAGCTTATACTATAAATCACTTATGTTCAAGCGTCTTATGTTAAGTCCATACTTATATATTACGAGTACCTCAAGAATCATTTCCCTTACAAGAGCTACTTATGTTCTAGAGATTTTAAGAATATCTTTAAGTTATGATTAAAAAGGTTGTTTAAGGATCCAGTGTTATTAAGAACCCAAGGTCAAGGTTTCAAGTTTCTAAGTTTTAATAAAGGCCCCGCACAGGTTTAATCGTGCCTTAGTGCACCCCAGGGAACCCGTGCCTTAGAGCACACCATGTTAACTGTGCCATAGTGCACACCAGGATAACTGTGTCTTGTGCACATGATATAGTGCCTAAAGTGCACCCCATGGAAATCTGGCCAGTATAGGACCTTGTCCACCATCCGGATCTTCCGATCGGTCCGGGTATGCGCATACGGAGGCTTAGCCGATGATCGTAAGTAAGGGACCTTCAAGAGAATAACATGACAACCAAATTTAAGGGTTCTTAAGTTACTCAAGTCTTTGAATTGATGTAAAGCTTTATGAGTTACATGCCAAAGTTTTATAAGTCTTGATTTATAAGGATTTAAGGTCAAGTTTATGTTATGGCTTCGTGTGTGTTGTATGTTAAGTCATGCGTGATTTAAGTCTCTTTTGAAACTAGGTTATATTATTTCTAGTGTTATATTATTTTTAATGGGAGGAACTCATAAGTATGTTTTCACTGAAGTTGTGAGTTAAGTTATAGGTTAAGTTATATTTTTCACGTACAGGTTAAGTTATGGTCATGTCATGTAAGTTATGTTATTATTTATTATTATGGTTATTTATGTAGCTTTTAAATGATTTTGGAACCGCGCTAACTAAATAAAAATAAATTATCTTCGAAAAGATTCTTACGTTATCGGGGGTATACGTACTGAGTTTATCTCACTCTTCGAAGTTTTATGTTTTCGTTTTAGGAACCTCGGCAAAGGAAAAAGGGAAAGCCTCGGAAGGACGAAACCCTAGAGCATCTTAATGAGATTGAAGGTGGTTAAAGACACTTTCTGAAGGAATAAGGGAAATCACTGTTATTGTGGCTCGTATGATTTTTATTGGGTTGCGTTTTGTTGTTTTGAGGTGGTTTAAGTTAAGTTATGTCTTAATGATGCATGTTTGAAGTTGGTTTTGTGTTGGTTGCTTTGTTGGGTTTTAGTCTTAGGCTTGTCCACCTCCGTGGCCGACGGTAATTTTCTCAGGTGTTTATCCGCTGCTAATCATTAGGTTAAGCGAATCATTAGCTTAATCTTGTCGTTAGTAACCTGGGGGTGTTACATCGTGACACCCCTGTGTCACGCCTGTGAGTGTGACCTGTGTAAACCTTGGTTAAAATTACTTAGCAACCCCTTCCGCTATATATATATACTCTTTAACTATCTTTTGTAAGAGACTTTTTGATGATTTTGATTATGAATAGAATGAAGAAGTTAATGGCTCTCATTTTTCCCTAAGTCTTGTTTACTTCATCCATAATTAATATGTTACGGTAGTGTTGCAAGTCTTATATTTATAGGATTTGTGGCGAATTCTTCCTTTATCAAATTATTGGTGGGTTAAAGTTCTCGATGGTGGTGGTTTAACCTTTATCCCAAGTTCATATCCAACTTTTTTGGTGATTTCATGATCTGTGATCGTGTGTTATTCAGTCAAGTAATCTCAATTTGATTATTGCAAGTTCGTAGAGGTATTTTGGGTAAGATTATCTGTTTAGGGGTTCAAGTGTTATTTTGTTGTTTTGATCATTAATCACTTCCGAACTATCATTGATCGATCTCTCAATCAACTCAAGCAGACACGCTCCATGAGAGCTTTTGGAGCATTAAGAAAGACATAAACCCTCCTATAATACTTAAGAGTTTTGAGTTGTTTGCTTAATCCTTTACGAAATATTGTTTCCCATGTTGTGGATCTCATTCATGCATCCTGAGAACTCATCTAAGGCTCCCTACTTGCGGCCTTCTTTTGTGAAACTTGGGTCTTTAGGTCTATATATACCAAATAATGTGTGATTTTTCTTTTCTTTTGTGTACTTTTCATTGTAGGAGTCTACTAGAGTATGATACTACCTCCGTCCCAAAATATATGTCATTTTAATTAATTCATTTGTTCCAATTTATTTGTCAGATTTACAATTCCAATGACCGTTATTTCACTTTTACCTCTAATTAATAAATCTATTTATTACTTTTTACCATTCTAACCATCATTTACTAACCATCATTTACTAACCAAAAAGTATAAAATAATTTTAATTCAACCATTTTTACTAAGCAAAAAATAAATAAAATAATTTTTATATTACTACTTTTCGACAACATAATGATGCACATATGATAAATAACTTGGATGCACATACTAGAAAATGCACATGTAGACAAATGCAAACCATGGTTGACAATAATAGCGAAATCATTGTGTAGAAAAGGGGTTACATACTCTTACATAACATAACCAATATGAAAATATCAAAATGTCCTTGTCATTGGAACGTGTGCATATATTGAGAGGGGACAAGGAAAAGTTATAAAATAAATAAAAAGAAGGGTCCAAATTAAAAACAATCAAAATAATTTCCAAGGACAAAATACAGAAAAGGGTCCTCCAAATTTCTGCACACAGACACACTCATCTTCATCTCACATCAATTCATTTCAGATTCCCTTCTTATCTAACATCCCATTCTCAAGTCCTATCTCTTTAATTGCTTTGAATTGAATTCCATCTTGTACTCTATATTTAATGCACCCAAACTTTAATTCTCAGGCAATAGTTTGAATATTTTTGTGTTTCAACCAAAGCTTTTTTTTTTTTTATTCTTGCTCAAGCCTAAAATTGTAAAATAATTTTCATATGTATAGAGAGATTTTGGTTCCAATAAATCTGTACTCATACGCGATTGATTGAAAATATTTCAAATTGACTTTTTGGCTGACATTGTGCTAAACTTTTAACGTATTTACTTCACTAAATTTTTTTCTATTTTGGGCACTAAATTTTAAATTTTTGATAGTTAAAAATAGAAAAAAATTTTAATGACAATAAATAGGTTAAAAGAAGAGCACAATACCAGCAAAATAATCAGTTTAGATTATTTTCAGTCATTCGCCTATGAGTATAGACTAATTGGAGCCGGCCAAAACCATTATATTATATCTAATGTCAATAAAATTCAAATTCGGTAAGTATCGCTGAATAAATTTTATGAGCTTTAAAAAAAAGGAAAGAAAAACAGTAAAGCACTATATAATATATATATTAATCATGATACTGTAATGATCTCACGTTAAATTCAAGAGTCATAAATTAGCTCATAACAAAAATATATATGCATGAGGAAGAGGAATATTAACTGAGTAAAATGGCATATGTTTTAAATCAAGCTAATTAAATCAAATATTAGGTAGTTTATCTTAATGTAAAAAATTATATGTTGTGTATAACAAATTTGATGAAAAATAAAGTAGGGGTGAGCAAAAATTCCGGGAATCCCGGTCTCGTCCCGCTCCCGGTCAAGTCCCGGTCCCAAAATCCCGTTCT
Organism: Portulaca oleracea; assembly: GCA_029582165.1. Taxonomy (NCBI): domain Eukaryota; kingdom Viridiplantae; phylum Streptophyta; class Magnoliopsida; order Caryophyllales; family Portulacaceae; genus Portulaca; species Portulaca oleracea. Next base: position 5,527,311 of record CM055871.1, read on the forward strand.
CGGTGGGAGCGGGACCGGGAGTGGGACTAAAAATGAAGTCCCGGTCTACAACGGGACCGGGAGTGGGAGTTGACCTCATTTCCCGCTCCCGATCCCGGTTTATATATATATATATATATATAAAACAAATCTAGTGATTTCATGATGATTGATAAACTTGTTTAATTTAATTTGTGTTCTCTCTTTAGATTTATTTTATTTATTACTATTTCGAATTTAACATAATTTTTTTCTGGAAAAAATATTATGTATTAGATATTGCGTAATTTTAATTTGAGAAAAAATGGCTACTTAAACAAACTAGCGCCCACATTTGTGAAATTAGAGAAAACTTGTATAATTTATTTTAATTTTTAATAGAAATAAATCAAATAATTGGTGAAAAAAATTAGGATACCGGGACTAAAATTTCCCGGTTGATTTCCCGGTCCCGATGGGACCGGCAGCGGGAGCCAATCTTTGCTCCCGGTCACAATCGGGACCGGGACCGGGAGCTAAACTTTGCTCCCGGTCACAACCGGGACCGGGACCGGGACCTCCGAAAATTACCGGGATCCCGGTCCCGCTCACCCCTAAAAATAAGTATGCAAAGCAGCTCTTATGGACTTGGAACTAATAATAAAAAAATTGTAATTACTAGTGTTGAAGCTCTGTTAGGAAAAATAAGACTCCAACTATACAGTACCATAAGAGCATTATTATTATTATTATTATTATTATTATTATTATTATGTGATATACCAAAAGTCGAGCTCTTGATATAGACTTTAAACTAATGGAAAATTTTGGGCAAAAAGGAAAGAGAAAAACCCTAGATCTGTTATTAATATTAGGGACAAAAATATGTGTTTTGAATTAAAATGGTTAATAACCATCTTAAATTGACTATATTTTATGTTTGAATGATTTTATATAGTATTTTCTTTAGTAATTAGACATAGTTATCAACAATAAGGGGCATAATAATATTCATTGATTACGCTGACAAATATAAACGATAACCTAATTGCATCAACTATAACAGAAAACGCGTACACATTTCGTGCATGATTGTGTATTTATGGAAAATATAAATATAACTATTTTTATATAGTTTATGAATTATGAGTAGTAATATAATGATTTAAATATGCATAAATATAATTTTTAAAAGTGATTTGAGTGTAATTCAAGATAGTTTTATAACAATTTTGATCTAAAACATTTATCATTTTCAAAATAGTTTCATGGTTAAAAGGGAAAAAAAATATAGAACATTATTCACTTATCACTATCAGTAATTAAGAAGGTATTTAACTCTTTTATAAAAAAGAAAAAAAGAAGTTATTTAACTAAACATACATACATATATATACTGAAAACAAATAATACCAATGAAAAATACAGTAAAAATATAGAGGATTTCATACAAGCAGTGTTATTATATATCTTTACTATACAACTCTAATCATTAAGAAACCCCCCATCCCCACCCCCAACAAAAAAAAAAAAAAAGATAGGAAAAGAAATATAAAAAACTCATTAATGGAATACTAAGGGCAACTATATAGAGAATTAAGCTCAGCAATGGCATTTTTTCAAACATCAAGCATAATCATCTGATAAAATTCAAGCATGGCTTTTGGATTTCTCCAAGCTCACCAGTTGGATTAATTCGATATCGGATTCGGCCCACTTGGTACTTCATGCTCATTAGCTTCAAACGCTTTCGAAGGCAACGATTTTCGCTTAGGGTGAAAGCTCAAGGAATTCGTGGCTCGATTGACGCTTATTAGGGTTCCATCAATCTGCTCTGATACCATGTTAGAACCAGACTGATGTGTAGGACTTGTAGCTCGATTGATGCCTATTAGGGTTGCATCGATCTGCTCTGATACCATGTCAGAACCAGACTGGCGTGTAGGATTTGTAGCTCGATTGACATTTAGGATTGTACCAATATGCTCTGATACCATGTTAGAACCAGACTGATGTGTAGGATTTGTTGCTCGATTGACGTCTGTTAAGGTTGCATCGATCTGCTCTGATACCATGTTAGAACCAGACTGATGTGTAGGATTTGTAGCTCGATTGGCATTTAGGGTTGCATCAATCTGCTCTGATACCGTGTGAGAATCAGGCCTTATTTGATGTGTAGGATGAGGAAGGAGGAGGAAGATAATGAGGAGAGTAGAGAAAAGGTGGTGGGATTTTGTGTATTTTTTTGTTGATGATAATAATGAAGATGATGAAGGTGGTGATGGTGTTTTGAATGTAGCCATGCAATTTGAAGATATAAAAAACCCAAACCCCCCAATAGCCCAAAGGGGATCAATTCCATGAACCACTTGAAGCACTCCAAGGCTAAGTATTTTTAGAGAGAGAGAGAGAGAGAGAGAGAGAGAGAGAGAGAGAGAGAGAGATGAGAAGAAGAAGAAGAAGAAGAAGAAGTGAGAAGAAGGTTTCAACAAAAGTAGGTAAAATATTGGAAAGGAGAGTTTGAAATTCCACAAAATTCTGAGGCAACAAAGTAAAGGTGCACATTAAGAAGGTGGTATTGTATGAAACTGAAAAAGAGCATATTGGACTAATTATGAGTAGGGCTAGATTACCGAAATGCCCTCTTGAATATTTGATCCACTTTCTCATAGACTTCATGGGTCAAAAGCAATCAGGTAAAAGTTAAATTTTGATAATTTTTGGTAAATTTTATTAAATTTATCTTAATATATCAAAATTAATTGTTTTATTTTTTTTTAACTTTGGTAATGTTTGGTAAATTTCGGTAAATTTTGATAAATTTAGGTAAATGCTGGTAAATCCAATTTGGACTATATGTTAAAATTTTGTCTAACTTGAATATTTAAATTTATCCAACTAATCGATATATGTGGTTATAGAATTTTTATTGAAATTCCAATACTGGTTGATTTGATCAAAAAAATTGACCTAATATTAATTTATTTCTATTGTCTGAAGTTTGAACCTCATTTTGATCAGAAGTTAAGTATATTTAGTCTGAACCCCAAGCCCTAAACCCTAAATTTCAATAATTCCATGAACCACTTGAAGCTCTCCTAAGCTAGAGAGATAGAGAGAGATTGAAGGGGGAAAAAGTAGTTATTGAAAAATATTAATTTCTAGTCTGAATTTTGACATTGATTAAGTTACTCGGCCCTAATTCAACTCAAACTTGAATTTTTACCAACTCTAACTTTAGGCATGATCATCAATGAGCATGGTTTAGTTTTGGAAAAAACGTGTCAAGTTCATATTGAATAGTTGATGAAATTTAGATCCGGATATTTGTTATCGACTGTCGTTCCATATCATCCATGAAAGTTCACACCTATACGGATATTTGTTATCAGTTCTAATATGCAATCATTGTATACTCCTTACTATCATACTCTCTCCTTCCCATATTATCTGTCACTTTAACTAACTTTTTTTTTCCCCCATAATATCTGTCATTTTATATTTCCAATAGCACATTAATTACTATTTTATCAAATTAATCTTATTAATTACATCTTTTTCATTCATTTTTCTTTTTTATTCACATTTTCCCTTTTTTTATTCACCATTTTATTCAATAATTCCACATTTCCAATGCACTAAATTAATGTAAATGGGAAGTTTTTTTGGTCTTTTAAATTGTGTCCCAAGTGACACTTAATTTGGGAAGGAGGGAGTATTTTACAGTATTTATCATTATGATATATGTAATATGTGTAATCAAAGTTCAAATTAAAAATTTAGATTATAAATTTCTCGATATATAATAATAATTGCCTATTTCATAAAATACTGTCATAAATTAGACTCATATATAGCTAGTGAAAAATATGTTAAAATTTATAATCAAAGTAGTGTCTCAGAAATTATAATTAAAAGTGACAAATAATATGAAATGGACGGATTATATGAAAAACTTCATGATAAAAAAAGTTAATGTGGATAAATTTGTCTTAAAGTTAATGTTAAAATTTATAAAAAAAGTCAAAGTAGCCATTACGATTAATATGCATGACTCAGTTTTGGATAAATTTGTCTTAAAGTTAATGTGGACAAAGTTCCAAATTCATATGTATATTTGTTATAGATTGATATGCATAGCACAATCCTCTAATGGAATATAGGCAATGAGAAAAAGGTTGTTGAAAATTCCAATCTGGTAATAAAAAAATGTGCTAATTATGCCAACTTTAGCTAAATTGGAAGTACTTGGCCATTTTTTTTTTAAAAAAATCTGGTGTATATACTCCCTTCGTTGCATATTAATGATTGTTATTTTATCGATTGTTACCGTTTTTAAAATTACTGTTTAATTGATAATTTATTTTTTATTAATAATTAAAATATTATACTTTTAGGATAATATTTTTTGTTTCAAATTTAATGATAACAATTTTATACAACAAATCATAGTATATATTAAAATTTTTTACAATCAATGCTATTCACCTTAATTAATATGGAACAGGTTAGAGCTGACAAAATTTTATCCGACCTGGAAAAAGCTAGATCCGGACATTGTTTTTTCATCCGAATTTTTATATTGATTGATTGATATCCGGACATAATATAACTCTTTTCCTATTGTCCGAACCCGATTTTGGCCCGAATTTAGCTCCGTTCGATTTTTTTGACCCGGTCTGACTTGAATTGAATAAAAATCAAGTCTGAACATGAATTTCTCGTCCGAATTTTGACATTGATCGAATTTGACAGACCCCAATATATGCAGACCGAATTTTTGCGAGCGCTAGAAGGGATGGAGGATTATTTTTGCAAGTTTTGAGTTAGCTATTGATCACCTTAAATTAAACTCAATTATGGCAAGAGTTTACTAGTTCTTGCCCATATTTTTAGACATGATAGGGGTAGGCTACCAAGTGACAAGAAATTCAATAGCTTGACCAATAAAAGGACAAGTTTAGTCACATGAGATGATAAAAAAGCAGCCACACCTTCTTGGCCAAGCTTAGCAAAACATGAACATGACTTGGGACAAGTGTGTAAATAATGAAGGAAAAAAGAGGACCTAAAAAGGTAACCACAGGACAAAAGATGGAGAAGAAAACAATCACACTTATTTTTGGGTGCTTTTGGGCTCTTCCTCAACAAATGTTTTCCTCCCCCTTTTTCATCTTTCTTTGTGTGTGGATGGATCCTTTGTTTTGACTTGAATGTTAAAGCCAAGACACAAAATGGTGATCAACTAAACAAAAACAAAATAAAAGTAAAATTTGTGTTGGTACTTAGAGTTACACAAATTATATTATCCACCGTGGTGTATTTACCTAGGTACACTACATGTATTAAATTACAACAAATTTTATATCATGAATTTTTGTAAAAATTGATGACTTTGAAAAACTATTGATGAATTTTGTAATAATATTTATATACTCCCTCCGTTCTTTTTTATCTATCAATTACGGTTTTCAGTGCCAATTTTTAATCAATAATTTCTAATATAAATATTTTGTAAAAAAATATAATATTATACTTTTTTAATAGTATTTTTTATTACGAATCTAATGGCATCAATTTTGTATGATGAATCATTGTATAAATTAAAATATTAACGGTCAAAGTTTTGACACAATTTTCAAAAATGACTAATAAAACCAAACAGAGGGAGTATTTATGATGAACTTTATAATTAATATTGATGAATTTTTTAAAAGTTAAGTAGGTACACCACGATAAACCATATAACGATTGCTTGGTGTTATGCATAGTTAGAGCTCGTAGAATTTTTCTGTAATTTTATTTTCCAAATTTGATTTTAATTTGGAACTTTACTTATCCGAACTATCAAACTTGATTCGATATGAAAAAAATAGGTAATATATATCAACTTCTCATTATTTGATATTGAATGAGTTAACTAATGCGTATTTAACCCAGACTCAAAATTTTGCACTGGCTAAACTATCAGTCTAGTTCAACCCCCCAAAAATCAAATAACGGACATCCTTGTTTTGTCTAAAGTTTAATAAAAGTTCTATCATATTTGATCTTTATCAATTAATTGTGGTGCAACATGTAAGGTTGTTAAAATCGGGATCCTAACTCAAAACTATGGGGAAGTTAGGATCGGAAATTAGCTCATGCAGGATCGTGGATCGTGTGTAAATAGTATAGTTGTATCGAGGATTTTGGACCATAAAATTGTAGGATCGTAAATCAGGATCGGGATTTGAATAACTATGGCAACACGTTAATTTGATCAATATATATTGATCTTGATTTTCAAGGTAGAATAACCGGTAGTTTTAATTTTTAACAATGATACTTGGAAATTATGGTAGAATTTCCTTAAAAATATTATAATTTTTGTAAAGTTATATCTTAAAAAATAAAATTACTTGTTGCAACAATCACTTTGATCAATATATATTGATTCAATATTTTAAATGTAGAATTAATGATGATTACACTTTTTTACTAACTTAAGCGCGGAAATAATTTTCAACTATAAGAAAATCTCACAAATTTTAATATTAATTAATTTAATCGTTTTTTACAACGGTAAGTTCGAACTATCCACTAAGCCCCTTTTTTTGAGAGAACCCAATGAGCCAATCAGTCCATTGAAGAGAGGAGAAATTGCTTGTGGCCATTCCATAAATTAATTCCAAAATCTACAGGATATGACAGTGAGCATATGCAATGTAAAATTCCATCCATGGAATTTTGATCCCCTCTCTCTTAGTTGGCACACCTTCTCTCTTCCTTTTTCTTCATTCCTTTGAGTTCTAGAACTCTGCAGCATTCCACAACTCAAAAGAATGGAAGAAAAGGAGGAGAGAGGGTGTGCCTAGTAAGAGAAAGAGTGTCAAAATTTCATGGGTTTCATTCCGCATTGCTAGTGCTCTAGTTTAATTGACCCAAACATATTTGAAGAGCACTATGCCACTATTCATGGTTGTTGTTGTTAGTATGTGTTTGGCCTTTTGCTTTTCCTTTAGGAGGAACAGTCTCTTTCTCTCTTTTGTTTGTCTTCCCCACCGTACGTCCCGGGTGGCGGGGGTGTTCAACTTTTCCCCCCCTTTCCCTTTGCCTTTATTTTTGCCTAAGATTTTGGGTTATGTTTTTCTTTCCCTTAGCTTTTGCCTTCCTCAAACTTTCATGTAAACAAACATGCTTGCACTTGCATCATTCTTTTTTTCCCCCCCTAACAATAACCTACTCCGTCCCTTTCATATTAATTGTCATAATTTTGACTTTTACGGTCTCCAAAGTTACTCTTTCATTGATAATTTCTTACATAATATGTTATTAATAATAAGAATATTATACTTTTATGATAGTATTTTTTGTTACGAATCTAATAGTAGTAATTTTATATAGCAAGTCATTGTATATATTGAGAAATTTTTGGTCAAAATTTTTAAAATTTGACTGCACAATTTCAGAAGACGACAATTAATATGAAACGGAGGAAATAATTGTTGTTATGTTTTATTATAGCAATTCAATATCTTTCCGCAAAATAATAAACATCTTCATGCAAGATGATTATTAATCATCTTGCATTTCATCTAAATCATTCATAAAGTTTAATGTAAGTATATTTAAATTATTATAAATATATTTTTCATTATTTAAAGGGTTATTACAACTTATAAACAATATAAAAATATTTATTTATTTATATTTTTTCATAAGTATAAAATTATGCGTAAAATATGCATCTTCTACTATGATTGATAAAACTAGTCTATTTTTTGACCTAGATAATAAATATTATACTCTTATAGTTGATAAATATATATATAATTATTAGACAAAATATTATTAAAAATTATAAATATGTGAAATATATAAAATTTAAGATGGTTATTAACCATCTTGAGTCAAGATATGTATCATTGTCCTTTCTTTCCCTCAATTTCAAATTGTTTATCCTTTTGTTATCTCTGATCCGTTCTTTTTTATTCGTCGTTTAGGTCTCCATTCAAAAAACTTTGACAGCTAATATTTTAATTTATACAATGGTTCATCATAAAAAATTAATGTCATTAGATTCATAATAAAAATACTATTAAAATAGTATAATATTGTATTTTTTTATAAATTTTATTGTGAAAATTATTAATTAAAAATAAATTAAAATTTAAAAAACTGAATGACAAATAAAAAAGAAAGTGTTACAGATCAGAATTGAATCTTATTCCCTAATTTTAAATTATTTATCCCTTTAATTTTTTTAATGCCAACTTTAAATATATCATGTTGACCATGACCATTAAAAGTTCTAGTAGTATTTTAAGAAAAGCTACAATATTGTTTTTCTTAGGAAAGTGGTTTTCAGTAGAACTTTAAATAGTCGTGTTTTAATTTTATAGAATATATATTATTCATTACATTTGTTGAAAAATTAATAATCACAACTTATAAAATTTATAAAATTAATGTCAAATATAAACAAATAATTTAAAATGGTGCGTCTTTTAGGATGGATGAAATATTCATTTTTGTAGTAAATTTTTGTGGTGATATTTTACTATTTATATAGTGATCATTTTGAATTTTGTAGGGTTCTTCTTAGGGTGCGTTTGGTTGATCAACGGCTTCTAGGAAATGATCAATTTTCTCGGGTTGACTTATTTTTTTATATTTGGAACTTTGGATGTAAGTTGACCTTGGGAAAAGTTTTACGGTGGACTTATCATTTTTACATTTTCTTAGAGAAAATTTCCCTTAAAAAGGCTAAGAGAAATTTTTCCCGAAAAAATCTTTATCATGAAAAACTTCCCATAAAAAATTTCTCTGAAATTCCTACGCTTTCTAAATTTTTCTCCTAACTCATCCTTACGTATGCATGGCTTGACTTTAGCATTCATCAACTTGATTATCTTACCCTTTTACTTTAGTATTTGTTTAATAATTTAATTACTTTCCAAAATCTTTTACGTTTGTATAGATTTCAACTTCAGTGGATTTCTTGGAATTATCATCATTTATCTTTTCTTTTTTTGATATCGAATCATTATCTTACAAGTTACAAAGTAATGTGTTTATCCACATTATGCTGTCTACACTCTACATTCAGCGACAAATCCATATTACTTTTCGTATGGACTAGCTACCTTAACTAATGATATATATATATATATATATATATATATATATATATATATATATATATATATATATATATATATATATATATATATATATATATATATATAATACTGTAGTAATTTCTTATAGAATATGGATCCATCCGAATTCACCTTTCATAAATAAAAATGGGGTTGCTGAGATTCGAACAGCCGGCTCAACAATTATTATATATATATATTTATATTCATTTATTTTCATAAATAAAAAAATAAGTAGTCCAATGCATTAAATTCTTTTAAAAAAGCTCATTAATATTTAGTATAAAATACATCATAATTATCAATATTATTGTAAAATTCATCGATATTATTGAATTTATTAATTTTTTTTACGAAAATTCATTATATAAAAAATTGACATATTTTAGTTATGCATGAACCTAGCTAGGTCGGTCCTATATAGTATATGGTATAATTTGTTGCTGACTCCGATGCCATGTAAAAATCATTTTAATAAAAAACTCAACCTTATTATTGAAGACATAATATTATAATTATTTTAATACTCTAACATTGAACCTAAAACTTCTTGATGTAGCTCGCTTCGTCCCTAGTATGAAAGATATGTATCAAAAATTGTTATACCAAAGGCAAAGAGATGATAGTCAATGGACATTCGCCCCATTTGCCGATCTTCTGTTTAAGGTTTAAGTTTTGATTGAAATAAAAAATTATTAGGTGAAAATTATGAGATTAATGAGTCATATTTATCATGAACAATGTGATATTTCCTTTATTCTCATATGTAAAATTTAGTGGTGATAATCGATCATTGATACAAAAACATAGCAAATAGGCCACATTTATCCGATTTAAAAAAATATTCCAGTAGTACGAAGGTGAAATAATTCCATTCAAATATATATTGATCTATATAATCCTATCAAAAAATTACTTAGAGGTACCCTAACTTTTGAAGAAATAATTTTTTGGTACCCTAACTTTTCAAAATTAATTTTGGGGTACTCTAACTTTTAGGATTAGAAATTATTAGGTGAATTTCCGGCGAAACTCCGATTGATTCAAATCATTTTTGTCCACGAAAACAAAGGGCATTTTCATCCACAAAAACACTTAATCAATTTCCCGCCTAAAACTCGCCGGTGAATTCAAATAATTGGCCGAAAATTCACCTAATTATTTCTAATTCTAAAAGTTAGGGTACCCTAAAATTAGATTTTAAAAGTTGGGGTACCAGAAAAACATTTCACCAAAAGTTAGGATACACCTAAGTAATTTTTTCTAATCCCATGTACTCTCCAATAAATAATTTCACCTTCGATGACTATATTTTTTTATGGTAATAAAAGTGGACCCATTATAAAAGATATGTATTGTGACAGAATTAGTGCATTATTATTTTATTTATAATCTGAAGTGGAACGTAGGCTCTTGATTTCAATATATTAACTAGGTGAGTGGCTCCAAAGAAATTATATAGGCAAAATAAAGACTAAAGTGAATTATGCAAATCCAAGTAACCAACTACATATCATATTGTCCCCAAAATGAACCAATAATTGCTACATGAAAAATATGTCAAGTCAAAGCTCAATAATATAACTCATATAGTCATATTTATATGTACAGTTTTGTCAGTTTCATAACTAAGATCAACTGTATTCAATAGCATTAATCAATACTTTGTCTGTTTCATATAATTATACGTTAATGTCATTAATTTCTCAGCATATATAATGTTCTAGTATAAGAAAATATTAGTGTATTAGTGTCTAGTATAGTATAAGAAGCGACTTAAGGAGAAATGACGAAAAGAAAGAAATTGTTAATTATAGTGTTTTAACTGCGTTGTTTTTGTCTTGTTGTTTTAACTGTGCTGCTTCGTTGTTTTCGTAGTATCGATGCTGTCTCTTTTGCCTCTTTTGGCTTTCAATAATAAAAAAAGATAATATTATTATTAGATTCATAATGAAAAATACTATCATAAGAATATAATATTGTAACTTTTTTATAAAATATATTATGAAAAATTCTTAGTCAAAGAAAGACATTTGAGATAGGGCCGGCAAAAATCTGACTGACCCGATAGTCCGAATTTTACCGACCCGGAAAAATCGGGTATTGGACATGGCGATTTGATCGAATCTGAAAATTCGGTCATTCGGTAATTGACCGAATAACATACGGGTCGGGTTCGGGTTTAGCAAAAACGGGTTCGGTTCACCAAACTTTTGAAGGAAATTGAATTCGGTCAATCGGGTCCGGGTTGACCGAACCCGAAGTTGGGCAAGAAACAGTGAATCACAAGATATATTACTAAAAAGAGTAAAAACGTCATTTATGAAATTCGGTCAATCGGACACATTCGGTCAACCGGGTTAGGGTTCGGGTTTGACAAATGTGTCCGAATTAAAATTCGAACAGGATTAGGGTTTGAGGTTTTTGACCGAACCCGATAAGACCCGAACCCGATTTTTTGTCACCCCTAATTTGAGAGAGTAGTTGCTAAAATCCAAATTATTTAGATTGAGTTACGTAGCCTACGCATTTCTAACTTGCATAAATAATATCTGTAATGATTTTGGAAAATGATAAAAGTCTCACCCCAAGACATTAATTTTGTGTCTTACCTTTTACCAAATTGGTATTTCTTATAATTTTGATACTATTTTTTCTTATAGCAAGTATTTAATTATCAATTATGAGAAGCTTGGGATGCGTAGGATGTGTCAATTAGCACAAATAATGATACCCTAATGGAATCAATGCCTTCCATTAAGTTTATTTTAAATATTTTTTTAAATATAAAAAATAATGGATAAAAGTATAACTTTATATGAGATATTATACTTATAGAGTTCAATATTATCATTTAATATATAAGATCGACTCCCTCCGTTCCATATTAATTGTCATAATTTTGATTTTAACGGTCTACAGTGTCACTCTTTGATTGATAATTTCTTAAGTGATATGTTGTTATTTATTGCAATACTATACTTTTATGATAGTATTTTTCGTTACGAATATAATGGTGGTAATTTTATATAGCAAATCACTGTATATATTGAGAAGTTTATGGTCAAAATTTTTGAAATTTGACTGCATGATTTCTAAATAGGACAACTTAATACATAGTTTTAATAATAGAAGAAGATACTTTAAAGGCCCAAGACTCATATCATTTTCATTTTAGCATTGTTGGGATTCACCCATGAGTAAATGTCCCACATCAAAAAAGTAAAGAGAAAGCACATGGTATATAAGTCAGTTTCAAGCCACTCTTAACACCAATTTGGTTTTAAGATTTAAACCTCACTTAACATGCTGCACTACGCCTAAAGTGGAACCTCCTTGGATCTCCCCAACAAGCATATATTCCGTTTTAACTTATTGTCTAGTTTTATTTACATTTTGGAAATGAAAAGTGAAAACGATATACTAATATGTTTTACTTACAATGTGAAAGAAGTTTCCAATATTATACAGTCTAGCTAGGGCAGAGACTCATGAAAGCTGTTGTTCGAAAATCCAAAAATGAAGGGTGAAAGATACAGGACAATAACCATGACAAGGAAGGGAAGAAAAAAAAAAAAGAAAAAGGAAACAAACATAATGAGATGTCAATTACTCATCGTCATGTGTGATCATGCAAAGCCTACACAAATAAACACCAAAAGTTTTTCAGAACGAAAGAGAAAGGTTGTTTCAAGGGATTGGAACAAGTAGGGTCTAAACTTGTGTTAAATGAATTCTTTTTTTTGATCAAATTGTGTTAAATGAATTCAACTATTACTATTATTATTATTATTATTATTATTATTGTATTTTTCATTTATATATAGGTTTGGATCTTCAATCATCATGAGGATAATATTACATCCATACATGCTATCTGTGTTAAAAAATTATCATTTTAGAAAAAAAAAAAGTACCATTAATGTTATACATAAAATAGAAAATGTGTAATATTCACGTGAATAATAAATAAACAAATAAGTTAATTAGAATAGGCATTCTCAGCATTATTAATTATATTGTACACGTATAGTTTAAGTACTTTTGGTAAATGGAATAGCATCGCCATCCATCACTCTTTTTTTTTTTTTTTTTATGTGGTGATATATTTTTATCTTATTTTATATTTTTAGCTTAACATATTTTTCATAAGCCAATTATTTTTTCTTTGATCATCTTTGTCAATAAAAATATATATGACCCTTTTCCCCTAAAAGTGACAATTTTAATAGGACGGATGGAATATTTTATATATTTTTAAGACCCAATTTTTTGCACTATATACTACGAACTATACATACTTTTACTCATTTTAACTTTTTTTCTACCTAGATTTACCTAAACATATTTAAATTTTTCTGCTTTAATTCTAAAAAGATGCATTAACTATTTCTACATGTTTATATCTAAACCTACTCAAATTTACATAGGCTCACTTTTTCCAATTTCTACATATTAACCGAAAGGATAGAGCTCAAGTTATTACAATTCTTTTAATTATTAAAACTGCAATTAATTATTATATTCAATAAAACACAATATTTTGTTGATAGATAATTACGGTTCAAAGTTGTCAAGAATTTATGTTGGTATAAACAAGAAAATATGGTTAAACTAATGTTATTTATTTCATCAACATTATTATAATTAAATTGAATTAATTTATAGCTTTCCCTTCCTAGATTCTGTAACTGTTGTGACTTGTGAGGGATACATACAAGCAAATTTAAGGGCCAATTGCAAATTCAATATGGTCCAACTGATTAATTGTCAGTTGTCTCCTCGATGAAGAATCCATGGGTCCCTCAAAGATAGAGACCATACGTCAAGGGCATCATGGTAATTTCTTACTATAAAATATTGCATGGGCCTACGTCTCATATTTGACAGGTTATTGCTGAATTTTTTCTTCACTTTTTAATGAGTGGCTCATGATCATGTTCCATAGTGGAGATGCTGAAACCTAAGTGGATTATCAATTTTTTCTTTACTTTTTAATGAGTGGCTCTATTAAAATTTTGGACTATAATTTTTTATACGCAGTGATTTATCATATAAATGTATTCATGGGAAGACTGTTTACATCTAAATTCCATAGACTATGCTTTAAATGCGTTCACCTGAAAAGTTGTTGTTGTAGTGATTTATCATATAAAATTATTATTATTATTATTATTATTAATTATTAGATTTATGATTAAAAGAATTCAAAAAACTTTTATAATTTTTAATATGATATTATATTGAATAATTATGATCAACATAATATAGTACAAATCATGAAAAATCAAAATTAACGGACATGATGAAATGGGGAGAGTACTTCTTTCTCAATTTTACATTTACTTTAATGCTCTTTTGCATGGAGTTCTAACATTTTACAACCCATATTAGATATTAACTTTCTATTAGCCAATCTTTATCAATAGCGTGAGGTTTAGGTGTTAACTTTTTTTGAGGTTGTTTGTTTTGTATCTTTAATGAAAAAAGTTTATCTACCTTCCTTTTGAAAAGAGCTAAGCTTAAGTGTGTCATAAATATTGATTTCCCTTTATATGTATCCTTCATGACAATAAAACTTCATTATATCGTTATCATTATTCTCGTGGTTGGGGGGGGGGGTCGATAGGGGGTATGGTGGTGGAATGACAAAGTGAAAGCAAAGGTGAAGGTGGAACACGTGGCATAGCTCGCAATGTAGAGGTGTACTAGGGAGGAGGAGAGAGTAGTCGTAAAGGGCATGTATAAGAGCGAAAAAGAAAGTTAAGAAAATGGTAGTAACATCAAAGGTGAATGCATATGATAGTCTGTATGGGAAGTTAATTAAGCACAAAAGATGGAGAAAAGCTTTATAAGTTGGCTAAGAGTGGAGATAGGAGGACAAGTGACTTGACAAATATTAGGTGTGTTAAGGACGGGGGAAGAGTTTTGATAGAGGAAGCCCAAATTAAGGAGAGGTGGAGAAACTATTTTGTAGCTAGAGCTCTTTAATTATTTTTTATTATTTTTTTGGTGGGGGGAGGGAGGAGTGTCATTGCTAGCGGTGAAGATGTAGGCTCTAGGGGAAGGGGGAATAGATGGTGCCTCTAGTTATCCTATAACACACGAGGAGGTCAAAGAAATGTTGAAGAAAATGAAAACAAGAAAATATGGTGGGCCCTAATGATATCCTAATGGAGTTTTGGAAGTGCCTATGTGAGACAAGTATTCAGTGGTTGACAGGACTCTTAAATGATATCTTCAGGACGGATAGGATGCCAAAGGAATGACGGAGTAACATAGTTGTTCCTTTATACAAGAATAAAGGAGACGCTTAGTGTTGCAACTATTATAGGGAGATTAAATTCTTGAGCTACACCATGAAGATTTGGGAGCGAGTGATAGAGAAAAGGTTAAGGGAAGGAGTTGGGGTGTTTGAGAACCAATTTGAGTTTACGCCTGGGAGATCCACTATTGGAGCAGTCCATCTTTTGTCTTGACTTATGGAGCATTATGAAGAGAGGAGGATGAATCTTCATATGATGTTCATTGGTTTAGAGAAAGCTTATGATAGGATGCCTAGGGAAGTGTTGTAGTAGTGTTTGGAGGCAAAAAGGGTGCAATATCCTTATATTAGAGCGATTAGAGACATGTATAGCAATGTTAGAATGTACGTCAAGACTTTGGTGGGTTCTACTAGAGATTTTCCTATTGATATTGAGCTTCATCAGGGATCGGCTATTAGTCTATTTCTTTTTAATGTTGTAACACCCCCATGTTAATAACCATCAGATTAAACTAATGACTCACTTAACCTAATGATTAGCGCATCAAAATTTGCACCTAATGGTATTACCATTTACCGCCATCCTCATAACGGGGACAAGGCTAAACTACAACCCAACACATGAAACCAAAGCATGAGATTAACTTAAACCATAAACCACCACAACACAAACTTAAACAAGTCCTCAAAGAAAGAAGACACCACAACCCATGATTTACACATAGCCAAAATTTAAAACAATTCTCCTCATTTGAATCAAAAGGCTCCCCAAATCACCTTTGTCGTCTTATATAGCTCTAGGGGTCTGTCCTTCCTGGGCTTTGCCTTTACCTTTAGCCGAGTTTCCTAAAAACGAAAACAGAAAACTTCAAAGAGTGAGTTAAACTTAGTACGTATACCCCTATAATGTAAGAATCATTTCAGAATTTATTTTAATTAACTAGTGCGGTTCCAACACAATTAAAACAATATAAAAGAGGGATAATAAACAATAACTAGTACATAACTTACCGAATAAAGCCATATCTTAACTTATATATACCTGAACCTTACCAAAAAACCGTAACTTAAACAAAACCATACATGAGAACTCTTTCCTTCAAACATAATATAAACGAAAGTTTAGGATACTCATAAATCATACCTAAACTTGACATAAATCACACATTACTTAAAACATAATTCGATCTTGAATTATCATAAAACAAGACTTGTGAAACTTGGTATGTAATTCGTAAAACTTTCCTTTAACACAAAAGACTTGGATATATATCTTAAGGTAATTAAACACTTAGTTGTCCTTTTAGTAACATGAAGGTCCCCTACTTGTGATCATCGGCTAAGCCTCCGTATGCGCTTACCCGGACCGATCGGGAGATCCGGATGGTGGATTTTATCCTGTACTGGCCAAATTTCCATGGGGTGCACTTAAGGCATGTAATTTTTCCTGGTGTGTACTAAGACACGGGTATCATGGGGTGCACTAAGGTGCAGTTAACATGGTGTGCTCTCAGGCACGATTTCCCTTATGTGCACTAAGACACGATTAACATGGGCGAGGCCTTTATTTAATTTCGAAAACTTGAAAAACCTCACTTGATTAAAACTTCAGACAACATTGATCTCTTATGAAAATAATCAATCTAACTTAATCCTAACATACTTTTAAACAAGGCTTGTACTAAAAAGGGATGTACTCATGAACATTCTTAACATCATAAGTAATTAAAACATAACTTTTTTTGTTATGAAGGACGTATAACATAAGAGCTTACGATAACATGAATTATTTAATAAATTATTTAGGTACTCAAACTCAATAGAAACTTGCTTAAACTTTAAACCTTAAAACATAAAATTTGCAAATCCACATGAATGATAAAGTAACCATAAGGTGCATCAAAAAAAATAACTTAATCATAATAATATACTTAAAATGTACAGACGATATACGTACCTGGACAAAGGCAAACTTACTCACGCCTAAACTCGCAAGGACTTGAACAGTTAAGCGCAACGAACCCTTGAGAACACTTAAGAAAGAATAAGAACTATAAATTAGAACCTATCTTGGGTGAGAGAAATGAAGAACATCCAAGTAGAACTCTAGAATTATTTGATAATTAAACTTGCTTCCCAAGGTTTTCTCAGAAGGTCTTAACTTCTTCCACAAGTATCGTATCGTGGTATACATGGACTACCTGGAAGGTTAAGCTCATATACTCCAATTCTCTAGTTGATCATGAAGGTAAAAAACGTGGTTAAGGAGGATAGAAATCCCTAACTCAATAGGCTATCCAGAATTTACAGTTTTGAGAATTGGTTTTCGGAGAATTCTAACTCGAGCTATAGACGTCGGTTTGGAACATGCAAGCTATCTATGGAAAGCTTGAAGAACATACTACAATTTTCATATAATCACAACCTAATTTGGACATGGAAAAGGGTCGAGATTCGGTCATAAACTTAAGGCAGTCACCTAAATTTTCTGGGCAATTTCAAATTACTGCTCCCAACTTAAAGACTCATAACTCTCACTCCCGGTATCGTATGACTATGAATTTTACCTTTCCGGAAAGCTCAATAAATCTTCTAAATCTTTCAAGTTGAACACTCAACCCAAAATGATCTCTAAACAGATGAAAAACATTGATTTCCATACAGTATCAAAAATTCGTATTTATGTGCGACCCCTCACGGTTTTGGGCATAACTTTTGATATACATATCGAAATTCCGATATTCAAAAACCGGGGGTTAGTTAACATCTTAGGCTACTTAATTAAACCATAATATGAGTCAAAAATCACATTTTATACCCCTAGAATTTCCAAAAAATATCCAGATTTGAAAAACCATTTATATGTCGTTTGCATGCATGTTAAATTCAATAATCTACACTAATTTCTTCCCAAAACAAACTTCCCAAGCATGAATACTAATTTCTAGAATTAAAAACATTCAAAAACCTTCATCCTTGACCATATTTTATACATGCAAAGTAAAATCTTAATATATCTCAAGCTTCTAAGCAATACTCTTCACAAATTCAACATCAAAAACCATAAAATTCATTTCTTTGCTAATTAAATCCTATTCTAAGTACATGCATCCATACTTTAACCAAAAACTCATTCTTTCACATTGAATTAAACCTCCTAAACATCATGCATGTTCATAAACTAGCACAATCTTTACTTGTTCACTCACTAAACACCAAACTCATCACAGCTTACCCAATCTCACTCTTGTGCTCTTACACCTTCAATCACCACCACTTGATCTTATGTAATACTTGATTAAATCTCTGTAAAAATATTAAAACACACCTAAAATCAGATTATAATCATGTAATAACTCTTGGAAGAGTGGGTGTGGACGATAGAGAAAATTACCATACAAAAGAGGAGAAAGGAAATATAAAGAATGATGATGGTATGGTGGTGCTGTGGCGGCCGGTGACCAACGACGACGGTCAACGCCAGGAAAAGGAAGCAGAGAGGCGGCAGAGAGGTGGGTGTCGGGAAGAGGAAGGGCCGAGGGAGAGAGAGGAGTTTGAGAGTGAGAGGGAGTCTTGAGAGATATATTTGAAATGAAAGTAAAAATGACTTACTTCATCAAATAAGAGCCATATACATAAAATCAAAGGCCCAAACACTTGTTTCCTTCCTCCTTTGGGCCGGCTGAATGGGTCCAATGGACTGAAATTTTATCAATTTTGATCTCCCTTCTTATACTTATGTCTCCCTAAACTCACGCCCTTTAATTTTGTTGCACCGTAAAAATATTATCGATAACCTAAGAAAACATAAAAAAATATACACGTCATGGTCACTCCCATAACTATTTTCAATCTGACTTGGGTAAAAGAATAAAATGACATACCAGTTATCGGGAAAGAATACACAGTAGCCATGATCACTTTAAAATAACGGAAAAAGGAACTATCAAGAAAAAGAAATTTTAAATTGATAAACTTGATGGTCGTTGCATTTGTTCAAGTCCTGCAAAACACACACTTGGTTAGAAAAGTTGGAACACGCGCTTTAATTATTATTAATTAATTTTAACCTTGATTAATTAGGTTAAACAATACGTATTAAGGGGCGATTTTCTCTGGGTCATTACAAATGCGGTTATAAACGTGTTGACTAAGGGCGTTCAGGTCGAGATGTCATGGTGTATGCTTTTGGTGATGATATAGTACTTATTGATGAGTCGAATGAGAGGTTAAATGAAAAGGTGGAGATCCGGCGTGATGCCTTGGAGTATAAGAGTTTTAGATTGAGTAGGTTAAAGACGAAGTATATGAAGTCTGATTTTAGCGGAGTTGGACAGGAAGACAATATTCAGGTTATTACCATTAGAGGGGTGGTTACCCTGAAGGTTGAAAAGTTTTGATACTTGGTATCCATTTTGCAAAGTGATGGGGATATTACTCAAGATGTAGCGTATCGGATTCTGGTTGGTTTACCAAAGTAAAAGGCGACCTCAGGAGTGTTATTTGATAAGAGGATACCATTGAAACTTAAAGGTAAGGTCTATAGTGCAGTAATTAGTCCAACCACGTTATACGGTTCAAAGTGTTGGGCAACCAAGAGGTCCAATAGTTAAGGGTAAGAGTGGCGAAAATGAGGGGGATTAGATGGATTTGTGGATTCACTATGTTGGATAGAATTAAGAATGAAGCATGTCATGATAAGTAAGGGGTAGACCCTATTGAGGATATATTGTTGGAAAATATACCAAGATGGTTTGGGAACACATTTAGGAGGAGTAAGGTTGCTCTTGTACGGAGATATGAGAAGGTTATGCTTCTGTCGCTTAAACGAGGTCGTGGGAGGCCCAAGAAGTCTATGAGGGAGGTTATTCAAGGTTATATGAAGCACTTAGGTTTACTGGAGGACAAGGAACTTGATAGGAGCATTTGACGAGCAAAGATTAAGGTAGCAGGGTGAGAGAGGTGAGAGGTATCCATAGACATTTGTTTGGACGCTTATCAATGCCATCTCGGTGTCTTGCTTGTGCTTATCCTGTGTTTTTGTGTATTTCTTGTGCTTTTCCCGTGTTTCCATTTCAAAGGTAAGTCTACTTCACCGAGTTAGCTACACAGTACTAGCACTACCCGGGGATAATATTTCATTTGCTTTTCCCCTTGTTCTCTTGTTAACCCTTTTGATCTACCATTTATTTTTTCGAAATGGTTTTGGTTCTCTCTTTTCAAAAGATTTTGTTTCTTGGGTCCGTTGGAATCAACTTCTCCACGTATTTCTGTGCATGGGGGAAGGTTGCATACATCTGGATCCCCTCGGACTTCACATTAGCGGGATTATACTAGGGCTTGTTGTTGTTATATATTGTTGTTGTTGTTCGTTTATCGTGAGTTTAATTATAGTTTTAGACACGTAAAATGTATAATTAAACTATAGTTGAATTTCTAGTAGTCCTACTTAATGTATTCCATGCTCAATTACCTATTAAGTAATAGTATAAGGGATTACATGAAATATCGACATATGCTAGAGTTCAATCGCTACCCTAATGTATTCCATGCTCAATTACCTTTTTGGCGCATGATATTTGATTGTGAGGGAATCCATGAGGCCAAGCAGAAGGTGAATCAAAAACTCTTGTAGTTGAGACAAATCTTTCCATCCACAAGGGATCTCGTGCAAGTTTGGAAGGCAAAACCCTTGAGCTAGGTATTTTAGCTCATAATGACATTAGCATGGACACTATAGGGTTATAGAAATTATTTTCATTCTAATGAGAAGCAGATACATCATGAAGTTATGGTTACCGGGGCAAAGAACAATACAGATGAAATCAACAAAGGCAAGAGAACTTCTAATACATGGTGATGCCTAGGTTAATAGTAAGACACCTTTTTCTTGATTGTGGTTGGGTTAGCCTTAGTGTAGTGCCTTGTGGTACAACAAGGAGATTTAGGTGGCATGGTGTGTGAAAGATGTTTGAGTTGATGATTTGATGGTGATGGTGATGAATGTAGCAACCAAACCCTAGGAATGAGTTTCCACACTAAATATGGACTTGGGGTAAAGGTTGACCGCCACCCAAGAACTATCAAACCCACAAAAAATTGATAAAGGTTACAACCATCACAATTTTATAAAGAATTTTTCTTGAACACCACCACAAGTGGATTCACGTTAAAGTACGCAAGACTTTAAAGTGGAGAGTGTTTGAGAGAAAACTCAGCTCGTATATTGAATAGCATTGAATGCCCCTTCCTAACGATTGTAAATGGTTAAATATATACAATGAGAGGGAAGAAGGGTGCTAAGGGCCAAATGACAAAAGGACCCAAGCTAAGTACAATAAAAGACCTCCTAGAGACTAGAGAGGCAATACAAATCATTAAGGTCGGGAGGGGTAAAAGGGGGAATACACAAAAGGGGAGCAAAAGAAAGGGAAAGAAACAAGCTGAAATTCCCGACAGGCATGCCATTAAGGCCGCGACAGTCGAAAACTCTCGGAGCGATGCGAGCGTGACACTAGTCGTCACGGGCGTGACGAAGCTCGGAGGAATTCTGGGCATTTTTCCAGTAAGAGGGTCGCAGGTGCGACCCCATTGGTCGCGGCACGATGCTTGTCGCGGCCATGACCCTGGGCGATTTTTTCCCCAAGAGTTTTCCAAACGAAGGTGACGCGGGCACGACCGCCGTGTCGCAGTCGTGACGCGCTACTCAGCCCCAAAAACCTAAGGTCGTGTCACGTACGTGACTAAGCAGTCATGAGCATGACGTTTTCATGTCGCAGTCCGACAGTGCCGTCGCGGGCGCGACGCATGATGATCTCCCAAATGCCTTGGCATCTGAGGGCTGTCATAGGCGTGGCGCAGTGTGTCGCGGCTGTGACACCCTGAAATGTTCCCAAAGTAAATAATTATTCTTCCTTGATGACAAAATAACCAAACACCCTCGGGAAGTGAATAACCAAAAGCCCTCGGGGTTGGTCAACGCTCTCGAGCCACTCAAAGGGGCTCGAGGCCAAGCCATAATACGACCGACAAAAGCTTGGGGCTTCCTGGGTCTTGGGCAAACTGGACCTCCTCTCGGGTGCGATTCGATGCAACCCTCTTGGCTTGTGAAACAAGGGAGGAGTATGGGCCTCGGGATACTTCAGCATGGGCAAGAGGGGTGAGGGCTTGCTGGTGGTTCAAGTAGCAGAAGTTGAGGCAATCTCCTTTGGTCCTCAAGTGGTTTAGCGACTTCAAGGAGAGAAAATCAAGGTTGAATCAAATTATCTTCCTATTATCCAAAGGGTTTGTAATTTCAACTCCTTTCTTAGCTAATTAGACTTGGTTGTTGACGATAATTTATTTATTAGTAGAAAGTTTTCATCTTGTTCTTGGTGTCATGTAAAAAGAGACGGTAATATGGTCCCCCATAATTTAGATATGGTGTATCATATCCTTTAGGTTATAGCATGTTTAATTTGGTCGGTGTATGCCAAATGCAGATTGTATCGAGACTTCTAATTTGGCGGATTAATGAAGGTGTCCTTACTCTTTTCCTAAAAAAATAAAAATAAAAAACACCTTGAGCCCCCTTTAACTTTATTTTTGGAAGACCTTATATTTTACCTTTATCAAGTTTAGCATCCCATGTTTGTGCCATTATTTTTTCATAGAAAAAAAAGAAATTATTTATATGGGATGTGCCACTTCATTTAAGAAGCTTTGCATCTCATACTTATCCAAGAATACTTTCAATGAATAATATTAATTAATGACATGGATAAATTAGGGAGATAATCAAAATAATAATTTGATTACATTCCTTTTATATACTACATACTCATGTTAAATACCCAACTAACTGTGTAGTGTCATTGCATTTTGCAAGGACAAAAACTTGGCTTCACAAGGTTCATAGCTTCTTTCATCTTCAAGCACAAGTTGCAGTAAGTCACCTTCAAAATGTAAACATAACTTTTCCCTATCTCTCATTATATAGCATATATACATCCTATTTTTAACATTAATTTTACCTGTACTATGATACATAATGCACATTTTTTAGACGATAACAATAATCTATAATATCATGGTTGTCATATTAGATTTGTGTTTTTTAGGGTGTGTTTGGTGTAAAGGAAAACTATTTTCTAGAAAAATGGTTTTCCTTAGAAAATGATTCTCTTAAAAAATGAATTTTCATTTAATATTTCCAGTGTTTGGTACACATGGAAAATGATTTTTCTGGAAAGCGATTTTCACCTGTTTGACAATAGGGAGATACAGATTAAAATGCATGTGGTAGAGAGAATAGTGGAGAGAGAGAGAGAGAGAGAGAGAGAGAGAGAGAGAGAGAGATTAAAAAGGGTGCATGAGAGAGGGAGATAGATTAAAACGGGTGTAAAAATAGAGTGATGGAGAGAGAGAAAGAGAAATATTAAAACGGGGGTAGAAAAGAGAGTGGTGGAGAGAGAAAAACGAGAGAGAGAAAAAATATATTAAAATGCGTGCATGAGAGAGAGTGGTAGAGAGAGAAAGATGAGAGAGAGAGAAAAATATTCAAATCGGTGCGTGATAGAGAATGGTGGAGAGAGAGAAATGGGGGGGGGGGGAGAGGGAGAGAGAGAGAGAGAGAGAGTAGGGGAGAGAGGGAGAAAATGATTTTCATGAAGTTGGACTCAAGAAAATAATTTACAAAGGGAATATTTTTCGTTCACTAAACACTGGAAAATGGGAAAATCATTTTTTATTTTCATCCCAATCAAACACCCTCTTAGTTCAGAACATAGTTATAAAAATCTCGATCCTGATCTACGACCCTACGATGCAAAATCTTCGATACGATTCTACTATCTACACACAATCCACTATCCTACATGGGCTAATTCCGATCCTAACTACCCCATGAATTCCAATTAAAATCCCGATTTTAACAATCTTATTTCAGAATAGTTTTTATTCTCATTATTCATGATCCTCTAATAACTATCCCCCTCCAAAATTCATGCAGACAGAAGCAGTCATGGCATCCTTTTCTCCATCACTCATATTGCTTCTCTCCATGATAGCAACCATCCTACACAACCATACAGTTGTGGCAGCAGATAAGCTAGACATCGGAGTAACCTACGGCTTCAACGGTGACAATCTACCCTCTGCAGTGGATGTAGTAAAACTTTACAAACAATATGGGATAGGAAAAATGAGATTATTGGAGCCACACCATGACATGCTAGAGGCCCTTAGGTATAGCGACATCGATGTCATCTTAGGTGTTCCCAACCAAGACATTCCTAAGTTAGCCAGTAGCATGACTGCTGCCCAGGAATGGTTTGCAGCAAATGTGGAACCCTATGTCAGAGATTTCGTCATACAGTACATTGCTGTTGGGAATGAAGTTGTGCCTGGTGAATTCAGTGAATCTGTATTGCCTGCCATGCAAAATCTGCAGACTATTCTCAGTAACCATAGCCTTGATGTAAGTTTCATTTTAGATGCTTATATTATAAAAAATTACTGGGAGGTACCCTAATTTGTTTTTCAGGTACCCCAACTTTTCAAAACTTATTTTGGGTACCCTTATTTTTTAGGTTAGAAATTATTAGGTGCTTTTTCGGTCATCAATTTGGTTAAGTGACCGAAATACCCTTATTCTTCCTTTTTTTAAAGAAATACCCTTAAACATGAAGTATAAGGGTATTTCGGTCACTTAATAAAATTGATGGCCGGAAAAACACCAAATAATTACTAATCCTAAAAATAAGGGTAACTCAAAATGAGTTTTGAAAAGTTGGGTAGCGAAAAATAGTTTCCCAAATATTGGGTACCTCCAAGTAATTTTTTGCTTATATTATATATATACATTGTTGCATTTTTTTTTATTTAGATAACAACGTAGTTACTTACCATGAGTAAATTACATTTACCCTACTTGACATTTGTGGTAATAATTTTTACACACTCGAAATTTATGAAATAATTTTTACTTTACCTTACATTCAGTGTTCATATATTTAAACTTCCTTATATTTGATTTTTATAGGATTTTCCAGCGAACATTAAAAAGATAAATATGAATTGACATTTTTATCCTTGATATTAATTCATTTTCATTTTCATTATAAGATATTATATATTTCTTCCATTATAATTGATTTTTCACCCTTGATATTTTATAAATTTTTTTAATGATTAAGTTTTCATTTTCATAATGGGGAGGGATTGGATTTTTGAAGAAATACAGTAGAGAAAAGGTTGAGGTTTAAATGTCATATGAATTATATTGAGGTTAAAAGCATCAATTCATGTTTAATTGAAAATCATATGAATTAATATCAAGGATAAAAAAAAATCAAATTCATATTTATCTTTTTAATATTCGCCGAAAAATCCAACAAAAATCAAATACAAAATATCTTAGGAGATTTAAATATATGAACACTTAATGTCAGGTAAAGTAAAAATTATTTCACAAACATCGGGTGTGTAAAAATTATCACCACATAGATGTCAGGTAGGGTAAATGTAATTTACCCTACTCTACTTACCATCTTCACTGCTAGCTTGTTGATCATAACACATGCACACCATACATCCAATACATTGATTAATTTCCTATTCATAATTTTCAGGGCATGAGAGCAACTACTGTACTTTCAACACAAACCCTAACATCATCACACCCACTATCATCAAGTTCATTCACCAAGGAGGCACAAACTTTCATGGGTCCAATACTCAAGTTCTTGTCATTTCATGGAGCTTCTCTTATGGTCAATGTCTACCCTTACTTCGTATACGCATCCGACCCGTACCACGTCCGATTGGACTTCGCCCAGTTCACCACCACCGAGACTGTCGTCCACGACGGCCATCTCAACTACACCAACATGTTCGATGAAATGCTTGACTTCTAATCTGGGCCATGGAAAAATCTGGTGTCTGGTGTCTCGGACGTGGACATAGTCGTGTCCGCGTCCGGGTGGCCACACGATGGGAACGCACATTATACGTCCCCTGGTCTGGCCAAAACATACAACCGAAATTTCATGAAACATGTCTTGAATCAAGATGGTACGCCTAAGAGGCCTGGAGCTTATATTGAAGGCTACATTTTTTCCATGATCGATGAAGATCTTAAGCCTATTGGGATTGAACAGTATTTTGGAATGTTTAATGCTAATTTGGAACCTATCTATGATATATTCTCTTGAAGTTTTTTATACATCTTTTCTTAATTGCAAAAAATATGTGTTGATTCACATTGTGCCAATCATTTTATGAATGAACTCGTAATTTAGAAAATGTTGGAGGAAAGAGAGTAAAAGGTATAGAAAACAATGAAAACTCGCTTGGATATCATTAAGAGTCGTGGATCGTACTCACTTTCCTTAAAAACTATTTAATATACAGTAAATGTTCAAATGGATAAAGCTTAGCACTTGTAACACTCAAGAAAAATTGGTTTCTCACTTGAATCACTCAAATATAGTTGCAGTTTAGACAAGAATGAGATATGTGATTATAGATAAGATCGAGAAGATGATGCTCTCAAATGGCTAAGAATTGTCTCCTATTTATAGGAGAATTCCACCCCTAATCCAACCTTAATTACACCCCTTAGTCAAAGGCATAATTTAGGTCCTTAATGGAGAATCATGACATTGACTTGGTCATGATAATGTAGCTGTTGGATCTTAATACCGAGCTTAATATTGATATTATAAATTTAATACATAAGATTATATAGTTGTTAGCATTAAAAACTGATTATAAACTTAATCACGATGGGAATGCACATTATACCTCCCCTGGTCTTGCCAAAACATACAACCGAAATTTCATGAAACATGTCTTGAGTCAAGATGGTACGTCTAAGAGGCCTGGAGCTTATATTGAAGGCTACATTTTTTCCATGATCGATGAAGATCAAAAGCCTATTGGGATTGAGCGGTATTTTGGAATGTTTAATGCTAATTTGGAACCTATCTATGATATATTCTCTTGAAGTTTGTTACATCTTTTCTTAGTTGCAAAAATATGTGTTGATTCACAGATTGTGTCAATTATTCTATGAATGAACTCGTAATTTAGAAAAGACGACACAGTTTAGATAAAATTATAAAATATATTTGAGAAATATACATAAATGTCTAAAAAAATGATACAAAATTATTCAGGCCTCAAGGTATCAAAATTTTAATAAACTGCCCATCATTTTATATTTAAAGTTTTCATTAAAAGAGAATTTGGTCGATAGAAAAAATATGTGTTGTCATGAAAATTGTTATTTCATAATGATGATGTAGTTCCTTGTAGGGCTTAAAATTTGCTAATTTGTGAGCAACGGATGCTATAAATACACTATGTTTATAGGGGTTGTTAATTATTATAGAATCACTAAAAATAAAATAAATTTATTCGCATATGTGTTAGTTTTCATTTTTATTGTTCTTTTTTCATTTAACACAAATTATAAATCTATTTTTCTAATTATAATGTATTTACAAAAATTTTAAAATTACATATTTTTGAAAATATATTTGTTTATTAGGCTTAAACTTAGAATTAAGATATTTAATTTTTAAAATGTTCATAAATAAATTTGTAATTAAGAAAATATATTGATATTTTTTACTAAATAAAAAATGAATGGTCAAGCTAAAAGTTGACACATGTATTATTGAGGTTCGTTTTAGTTGTACTAATGGTCATGTTTGAAAACCAGTATAAATTTTTCTACCTATGTCATAAATTTATTCTTTAAAGTTATAGCATCTCTATATAGTTTGTAATATATAACATTTTAGTTTGATTCTTCGCTTATGGATCAAAATACTTTGATTTGTTAAAGATTACTCCCTCCGTCTCATATTAATTGTCACTTAAACTAACTTTTTTTGTCCTAAAATAATTGTCACTTCCCATTTCTCAATACCTAATTTAATTATTTTAACTTTAATAATTATGTTAACTTTTTACTTTTTCAATTAATAAAAATTACTTCTACTCACATTCTCTCACTACCTACGCATTGCCATCCGAAAAAATACCTTGGAAAATAGTGTTATTTAATTATATGGGTTGTTTTTTTAGTTAAACATTGGTATGTGAAAATTTTCAAAATATGTCAATTAATATGGGACGGAGGGAGTAAATTTTTTTGAAATATTTTTTTTATCAACATAAAATTTTACGGTATTTATAACTTTAACAAACTTTCTTTGTTCCATAATATTTAATTGTAGGTGCTATAACCTATGCCAGATTAATAATCCAATTTTCCCCTCTATGTGATTTTCTGATCTCTATTTTTACTATTTTAATGACATTATTACAACGATGCTTGTATCATTAAAGTCAAAATTTGTCAAAGCTTATGTGTTGATATTTCCAAATATTTCAAAGTGACAAATTGTATATCATTTGTCACTTTAAAATTTTTGGAAATATCAACACATATGATATACAATAAAGGGAATATCACAAAAAAAAACATTTAAGGGAATAAGTGTCAAATTATTTGAACTATTACTATAATTTGATCAAATTCCAAATAAGTTTTCGTTTTACAAGAAATAAAAATGAAATAAGGAGGAGCTAAAAAACATGTGAAAGAATATAAATAGAAAGAAAAGGCGAAAAGGTGGATTTGATGCTAATGTTATGCTTTTTTCTTTCGTTTGCTTTTTTTTTGGGGGGTTCATTTCTTACCTTTTGAATCGTTCTTTTTTTTTAACCAAGGTAAGTATACAAATTTTTAGCAGGCTATCGACATTTTCTCACAAGAAATCGGCTCGTCCTATCTAAATGCAATATGTTATTTAAAACTGGATTATTTAGAAGAGTCCATCTTCCAGCTGACATTGGTGGATCACTTTGTTTTGATAACCAGTCAGCTGCTGCATTTGGTTTTCCGTAGATATTTGAAACTTTAACCTCTTGACACCGCGCCATACGAGTCTGAGTATCTTGGATGAGTCCTTTTATTTGCCAAGGAACCATAAAAACACCTTTTAGAGCTTGAATTACCACCAAGTTGTCTCCTTCAATAATAATATTTGTGTAACCAGCATTAATTGCCTCCAAGAGTCCATCCCGAAGAGCTCTCGCTTTTGCACCCAAGATCGGAGCATCACCATACGTTCCTGCTCCCGCCCTGAGAAGATTACCCCTCCAATCCCTGATTACGAAACCGTCTGTCGCCGAATTGTTGATGAGGGAATCATCGAAGTTGAGTTTGACCTCTCCCATCGGAGGCGAATACCACTTCACAAGAGCATGAGAAGTAGTATGCCTCTCAGAAATACTGCGCGCTACCATAAGAATCTACCTGATGATGGTTGCGAATTTGCCATTCGATCCGTTGCATTTCGTTTCGCTTGGATTAGACAGTTTAGAGGTCTAAAAAACCTTATTTTGAAGAAATCGCTTCATTTCTATGTTTCCAAATGGTCCATAATAGGAACGCCCCCCAATCAAATTTGATCTAGACTCTACTTGTTTACCATTTTTTAAAAAATGTTGAATAGAAGTATTTGAAGATTCGAACCCGGTTTCTGATAGCATCCATGTTGAGCTGCAAGGTTCCACGATCTTTGAGCCATCGAGCACTCCCAAAAGAGGTGGTCAGAACTGTCTAAATCATCAAGGCATAAGGGATAAATAGGGTCAAGTTGGATACCTCTTCTCAAAAGATTTCCTCTAGTCGGTAGAGCATTATAAAGACATAGCCAAAGGAAAATTCTTATTTTAGGAGGAATATCAAGCTTCCAAATCCATCTAAATTCCCATTTTTCAAATTGGTTAAGGCAATCTTGCAAGATTCTGGTAGCTGTCTTGGTAGTGAATATTCATGAACCAGTTAACCCCCAACATAATTCATCCTTAGTCTCCGTAATATTAATAGGAATCCCAATAATCTTTTGCACTGTTCTAGGATCTTGAATGTACGTTCTTAGTTTTTCTATATCCCATTCTTTATCCGGAGTTATGAAATTACTGACAGTTATGTTCTCAATATCACTATCGGGCACGTCAAGATTTGTACTCAGCGGGTTTTCGTCAACCCAACTATCCTACCAAAATTTTATTGTTTTATCATCATCTAGTCTCCAACGTATGCCATTTTTTAAATTACTCCTAACTTTTAATAGGTTTTTCCACACATGCGAGTCTGAATTCTTGACTTTACAGTCAAAGAAATTACTTGATCTAAGATACTTCTCCCTCGTGATTTTTGCCAGAGATTGTCACCATGAATAATTTTCCACGCTAATTTGCATTGGAAATCAATATTAATTGCCTTTGTCTAATGGAGCCCAAGACCACCAAATTCATTTGGCATACAGATAGTGTCCCAAGCAACTATAGGCATCCCATTATTGTCTTTGTCTTTCTTCCAGAAAAAATTCTTATTAATTCTATCTAAAGCCAAGCACGCCGACTTAGACAAATGAAAACATTGCATAGTGTGCGCTGGGAGAGATTCTAAATTAGATTGCACTAAAACTGTGCGTCCAGCTTTAGATAGTGAATTTGCTTTCCAGGCGGCCATTTTATCAGTCGCTTTCCCTATTGACTCGTTGCAGTCTCTAAAAGATTGTCGACCTTGCTTGATCTGACAACCCAAGTACTTCCCAAGTGAGTCCGTAGCTGGTATATTAAAGATGCCCTTAATAGATTTCTTTAATTGGTTTGGAGTATTCCTAGAAAAAGTTAGTTTAGACTTATGGAAATTGATCAATTGCCCCGATATATCACAAAACTGGAGGAGGGTGTCCTTAAGCATAACTGCCTTTTTGGCTGAAGCCTTACATAAGAGGAGACAGTCATCAGCAAAAAAATAGACCAGGGATTCTTGTTGTTTGAGGAGCAATTTTTATTCTTATTCCAGATTTAGGATCCTCAGCATCCCTTTCGAGTAAGTGACCGAAATAATTCATACCTATTATGAATAGATAAGGCAAAAGAGGATCCGCTTGTCATAATCCTCTTGAAGGTTTAAAAAATCCTTTCGGAGATCCATTCACTAGCAGGAGTATGACAGTGTGCTAATACACTGATCAACCAGCTTGATCCATCTATCACTAAAGCCCATCTTATGTAGGATTTCTTTCAAGAAATCTCGTTCAATACGGTCATATGTTTTTTCCATATCAAACTTGAAGGTTTAAAAAATCCTTTTGGAGAACAATTCACTAGCAAGGAGTATGATAATGTGCTAATACACTGATCAACCAGCTTGAATTTATGCATTATTTCATGCATAAGAAGAATATTATCTTGTATAGCCCTTTCAGGAATGAAGGCACTTTGGAAAGGGGAAATGATTTTATCAAGCAATGGCCGAAGTTGGGAAACCATTATTTTTGCTATGATTTTGTAGAAAGTATTACAAAGACTAATAGGTCTATAGTGACTAGTTTGGCTTGGGTTATCTACTTTCGGAATGAGCGTAATGAACGTATGGTTAAATTCTTTTAGAATGCGACCATTCTCTAAAAAGTCTTGAACACTTTTAACAATGTTTGCTTGAATATACTTCCAGGAGTTCTGATAAAAGCTCGTCCCAAATCCGTCAAGATCGGGAGTTTTATTAGGATCAATATCAAATAAAGTTGTTTTGATCTCATCTATAGTCGGAATTGCTATAAGATTAACATTGTCTTGTGGAGTAATTGCCCAAGGAATATCTATTAATTGTCTATTGCTATTTGGATATCTTTGGGAAAAAAATCTCTTTATATAGGGTTAATGACCACAAGGGACGACCCAAATGAACAATTGACCTTGAAGGATTGAAAGACCAAATTGTAATAAATAATGGGACCCAAAAGCTGAGTTGGCATGTTCCACTTTAATTAATTTTTTTTTCTTTTTTGATACTGCCCGACTGCCCCTTTTTTCAAAAATTAACAATCTGGAGGGAGGAATGGGGTGATTCTCTTCTCCATTGGAGGACCTCCACTTCAATCTGGAAAAAGCCCATCTACAATCCCGAATATATATTTCATCACAACAAGTCACATTATTTGATGTCACACTCATTCATCAGTTGTGAATCATTTTTTGAGAAAACTAAACTTTAAAATCATCTGTTTTAGAGAAAATAATATATATTTATATTTATATAGTGTAAGTAAAGTAGAAAATATATGTAAGGTTGGATATATACTTTTATAAACAAGGTAGTGTAAGTATTTTACAATTTTTAATAAGGTTGTATAAATAAGTAAATCACATCCATTATATCACTTAAATATGTAACTTCTTAATTATATATTTTACAATTTTTAATAATTGAAACCTTAAAACATTTCACAAAAATCACTCACCACAATAAAATCTTTAATCATATATAAAATTTTGAATACATATTATATAAAATATCTAGGTAATATAAGTAATAAATAAAATATTTAAGATAAATAAATAGTTACTTACCTTTCCAAATAATAATGGCTAAATGAAAAATAATATAGAAATCCAAACATACAAGAAACTAATGTCACCCATGTCTATTATATGTCCCCCACTTTCATATGCTTGTGTTTAATTTACTTTTTATATATTCAATGCTTGTTATAACTTACAGCAATTGACATGACAAAAGGTTTAATAATGGCAATGAAAGTCAAATTATATGGGCATAAGTAACAATATAATGACATCTTTAAAGTCGATTGTTGTTGTTGACAAATCTCAAATTTTATACTACGTTTTTTTTATGAATTATCATTCACACTTTTTAAGGTTTATCATTTTTTTGATAGGATAAGGTTTATCATTAGTCAACAAGTTCTCCCATAATATTTTTGTAAAAAAAAAAAATGAATTATACTTTTTTAATAGCATTTTTTATTATGAATTTAATGATATCAATTTTGTTTGATGAATTATTATACAAATTGAGATATTAAAGGTCAAAATTTTTGACACAAATACCTATGCAACTGTAGGCACAAAAAATAATACACAATAAGCACCTCGAGGAGTTCGGGCTTGTTAGAGTACGTTCTCGAAGACTTTGGGCTATATAGGCACCTCGTGGATTGTGATTTGGGTTGGCATAATCAGAGCTCCTCGCCGACTCTAGAACCAATGTCAACTTTGATTTGGCTCAATGATGAGTCCTTGCCCATTTTGTAAGTTAACTCCCGGTCAAGGTACTCTTGGTCAAAGTCAACTCCCGTACCCGTACCCAGGGTCTACGCGAATCTCATACTTGGGTTCCTTGCAAAATTGGCTATTTGTGGATCTGTTGTAGAGGCCCGGTTCGGAAGTTCGCAGATCACATATCTTGTTGGTCCAGAAGGGATCCTCGCGAATCCCTATTAATACGGAGGTCCAGAGTACAAGTTCGAGCCAAGATCATGAGTTCAAGTTGAACGGTTTTTCGTAGTTGCAGTTAACATGGTAACTATAGGTAACTTCAAGTCAAAACCAACCAAGACCACCACTGGGATCCTTGCGGATCTCATGTGTGCTCGTTGCGGTTTTCTTAAAACTGTAGATAAACTGCTCAACGTCGATTTCTTCCAAGGGGTTCCTCGCGGATCCAGTTAAGCAATCGTTGGTAACCACACGTCAATTGCAAGTAACCGCAGGTCCAAACCACCATTGACCATTTTTGAGTCCTCGCGGATTCCATGCCGTCAAAAATATCTGACACGGGAATGCTTAATTGGAAATGGGGTTTCACAATCTGTCACGGGAACGCTTAAGCCTCCCAAAAACCTCGCGCATAGAAGGAAGTGCAATTCCATGCCGTCAAAAATATTTGACGATGACT
This sequence comes from Portulaca oleracea, assembly GCA_029582165.1. Classification (NCBI taxonomy): domain Eukaryota; kingdom Viridiplantae; phylum Streptophyta; class Magnoliopsida; order Caryophyllales; family Portulacaceae; genus Portulaca; species Portulaca oleracea. Next base: position 5,561,449 of record CM055871.1, read on the forward strand.
GCTTTCTTCTTCCCTCCTCCCTTTTTCTTATGCTGAAAAAAAAACACAACCCAAATCAGCCGCGAATTCAGAAACCTGGAAATCTCAAAGCAAAAAACCAAAGACACAAGGAAAAAATGAAATGGAACTCATTTAAAGTGTATATTTTTAAGCCTTTTCTTCTAACATAAAGGTTTTTATTTTGAGGAATACTCATAAAAAGATTAAATAAAACAAAAATCGGAAACCTCAAGTGTTCTTCTATCCGCTGCCCAAACATATAGTTGCATTGTTGTTTGTTGGTCGTCGTTAACATCCTTTACCCTCGTCGCCCTTCTATAGTGGTCGACCATTTCTACTGGACACTATATGGATAGAGAAGGGGACGGTTACAAATGAACGAAGATATGTGACGGAGTGTGAGAGTCCGAGAGATTTAGGAATTTAGATGGGGAGAAGTTGGAGAGAACGAAAAGAGAGTTACAGTTACCGAGAATTTATTTTCATCTATTGAGGTAGCGACAGTTATTATTATTATTATTATTTTTTGTGGATCACGTTGATAACTGCAATACTGCATATATAACAAAATCATCTATAGATCAAAGGTTGAGATGCAATCTTTGAAACTGATATCGGTCATCGTCGTCTGGTGAATAGGATTGTTGGATCGGAAGTGGGAGAATAAATGAGGGTAATTCATTCTGCAATTGTAATATAAAGATTTACCACCAACTTAAGTCCATAAACAATTAATGTCACACCTCACACACAAAAGGGAAAAAGATATATTAGGGCTATGGTCTTTACCAATGATGGGTGAAATTTAATCATCCATCTATTAATATATTATAATTGTGAATCATGACTCTCTTGCATTTAGGATGTCCTTACAATGTTGAGTAAAATTTGATTCACCCACCTATTTTCTCAATTTTGACTTTATTTTTGTGGCTAATGTATTTCTTTCATTTGTTGATTGGATTGTACGAGTGAGAATTGAGAACTTCATGAAAATAATGATGAAAAGCCAATGCTTGAAGAACAATATATAAAAGACTATTTGATTCAACACATATATATTTTTTTATTTGTTGATTGGATTCAACATGCATATTTCTTCTGTGAAGATTATATAAAACATGAAAGAAATGGTGAACAATATTTTCCTCATCTCCTCCATCTCCATTGATGAACAAACAAATTCAGTATGAACATTATATAAAAGATTATATACATCATTGATCCTATCTATGCTTTATTTTTGTGAGTTCATGATAACTACTTTAATTGCGTTCATTGATCAAATTTGACACTGATTCGAAAAAATGATTAAAAAAACTGGTATTTAAAAAAGAGAGGAAAAAAAATGAGAAAATATTTCATGACAACTTGAATAGGGAAGGTATGAAGGGTAATTTGTGGGGTTGAGTTTGGGATTTGGCAGCAAAACTCAGATTCAAAAAGTTCTCAGTATCAGGTTTATAAAATTTGAAACCAATTTAAATAAGTAAACAATCACAGCACAAAACATCAGAAATCCGACCTTAGCTCAGTTGGTAGAGCGGAGGACTGTAGTGGGAATTCCTATTAGGCATCCTTAGGTCGCTGGTTCGAATCCGGCAGGTCGGATAGCTTCCTATTTTATTGTCCTTTTCTTTTATCTTAAGCGCATATATATATATATATATATATTTTTAAAACTCATTTTATCATCCTTTTCTTTTATCTTATGCTCGGAGTGTGGTGGCATGTAAAATAGGGGGGAAAAAAATCAATGTATTATTGTGCAAATTTACACAAACTTTTAAGATTTTATTTTTTTTTTCCAACGATGGATATTAAAAATTCATATCATTAACTTTAGAAAAATAAATCTCATTTGTTAAATTTATTTATGAAAATCTATTGGTTAAATTTATGTCTCAATAAATATGGTTAACTGTTACAATGGAATAGTTGATCAATATGGTTTGATTTCAATTTTTAAAAGTTGAAGTAATGTTATTTGTACTTTTTTTAACTATGATAAAAACCCAATTATGGTATAATCTTCTTAAAACTATCAAAATTTGTAAAAAATTCATATATTAACAATTAAAATTATTTATTATTATAAATCCCTTGATTCATATATATTTTAAAAGATAAAATTAAAGATAACTACACCTTTTAATTGCAATAGTTGAAATTATCTAACTATAGTGATTTATAAGTAGCGCTCACAAGAAATTAGGTTCGATTGAAATTCAGATCAATCAATGTCAAAATTCGGGTAAGAAATTTTCTAGACCCCATTCTTCTCTGGTTAGAACAGTTGGACTATTCGAACATGAACTAACTTCGTGTTGAACTCAGATTTATAAAAGTTTTTTTAAAAAATATGTCCAAATATTTGGTCAACATAAAAATATAAACGAAAAATCTATATTCAGAGTCTAGGGCTGTCAAAAAACTGTCTGATCCGAAAACCCGGTTCAGTTCGACCCGGAAAAAATCGGGTCCGAACATCAAAATTACGTCCGAATTTTAAATCCGGACAAATGCCCATGTTCGATTTTCAATCCCAACCGGGTCCGGGTTTGCCAAATCGGGTCCGAGTTTGTCCGAATTTCAGAAGGAAATGAGTATGCAGTGTTTGCTGGGCTTGGGCGAGAAGTGAAAATTTGGGTCCAACCCAGACCCGGATGTCCGATGTAATTGTAAAGCACCGTCGTGTCAAGTGTCAACTATCAAGCATGGGTAAACCAGACATTGGACATCTGGGTCCGAGTCCGGGTTGGGAAAAGGTGTCCAAATATTAATTTGAACAGGGTCAGGGTTTGACATTTTTTGTCCAATAACCGATTGTCCGAACCCGTATTCGACCCGGACCCGGATTTTTGACAACCCTAATTCAGATCTTATTTGTATGGGTTAAACAAAATTTTGCCAACTCCAAGTATAGGTATGTTTACCCGATTCCTCGTCTAAAAAAAGTTAGCTGGAAAAACACAGAAAAAAAAAATTCCGCTCTATCCTCTAGGGTTTAATTTGTGCCTAAAACCCTTTCTTCTCTTTCTCTTTCTCTTTCTCTCTCTCCGGCTCCTATTCGCCTCTTTCCCTTCCTCCGTTGATACTCACAGAATCGACTTCTGAATCGATTCCAAGATGGTGAAGAAGAGCAAAAGTGAGTTCAACCCACTTCACCATTCCACACTCTATTCAACCCCTTCTCATTTTCTTTCCCCAACAACCCCCCTTTTTCACTGTATTTCGTGTCTAATTTCCCGATGTTTTTGTGACAGAGAGCAAGAGCAAAAGAGTATCGCTGAAGCAGAAGTACAAAATCATACGGAAAGTGAAGGAGCATCACAGGAAGAAGGCCAAAGAAGCGAAAAAGCTAGGGCTTAACAAGAAGAAGAAGGTTGAAAAGGACCCTGGAATTCCTAATGAATGGCCTTTCAAGGAGCAGGAACTCAAGGCTCTTGAAGCTCGTCGTGCTCGTGCTCTTGAGGAGTTGGAGCAGAAAAAAGCTGCTCGCAAAGAAAGGGTATGTTTATGTCTGCAACTCAACGATTTCCTTTGTTTTTTCCTGTCTTTGATTGTGTGGGAAATTTGCAGTATTGCGGCCTATTCTTTTGGTGGGTATGTAGATACTTAGAAGTTGGCAAGTATGGTTTGGTCTGTTTGACTAGTTTTGGATAGTTTATGTAGAAGTAGGTAATGTGATGTTTTAGAAGTAAAAAAGTGATGTAGGTTTGGATAGAAAATGTAGAATTGGGTAGGGAATTAGGGATTGGTACGAAAATGTATTGGGAACAGAGTTTCTTTGGTTTGTGCGTGTGGTTGATGTTTTGGGTGCACTTTTGGTATTGGGTATTGGCAAACTCTTGGTTTGATAACATTGGAATGACTAATGTTACTGTTTTCACCATGGAGTTGGGAAATTTCATGTGAATGGGTTTGTTTATGTAGAAGTAGGTAGATGTTGGTAATTTGTGGTGTTTTAGGAGGAGAAAGTTATGGAGGTTGAGGTAGAAAATGTAGAATTGGGTAGGGATAGGTATAGAAATGTTGTGTGTAGTTTTTGATGTAAGCTAAATTTGGGATCAGAGTGAATGGTTTTCTTGGTTGGTTTGTGAGTTTGATGTTTTGGGTGCACTTTTGGTATTGGGTATTAGGAAGCTCTTGTTTTGATGATATTGAAATGACTAACGTTGCTGTTCTCTTCATGGGTGGTGAAAATTTTATGTGAATTGGTTATATTGAGGTGGCTAACTTTGAATTGATGTTGATTTATAGAGATATTTTGAATAAAGCAATGTTCTTGTCCATCGGTGTGATTCGGAGTAGCAGGGCCTGTGAATGAACTAGCTTAGTAGCTTGTTTATTTGGGAAATAAGTAACAGAAAACTTCTCTGTGTTTTTTCTTTCTTTTTGGGTCGTCGCGCTGTTGGTGGTGGTTGGGAGGGGGGGGGGGGGGAGCTCATGTTGCAGGGCAATGTACTGTTGGGAGAGAATGAAATGAATTTTAGTTCTTGCTCCTGTGTACACTTGTTAACCTTCAGTTTATCATAGAGGATAAGGTCGGTTTAAAGGAGACCTAAACCTGAGAAATATGTATTAAATTATAGCTTGTCTGAGCTGAATGGAGAACAGATGAAATGTACCCTTATTGTTCTTTTTCAAGCTGATAAACCAATGCTCGTAACATGCATACGACAACTTAAGCAGCCACAACACTTTTGTTGAGTGAACCTAAAACCAGAGTCCCTCTTGCTTATTCATTTTCCTTAGGAATGTATATTGTTTGTTTAGCTTCCTAGATCTTCAGGAATCAGTGCTGGAGTATGTTTGATAGCGGAAAATTGAAGTTGAACTCAAGTAGTTCCTCCATTCCTTGAGCAAGGATAGCTAATTGAAGCTTTGTTTATTCATTTCTCCCTTTGGGGAAGGGACAAATTTTTCCAGATATTCACTTGGGACCATGTGGAAATCATGTGCACTTATATCTTTTGGCTAATTTGATCTTCTATGTATCTTAGGCACGAAAAAGAAAGCTTGGACTGCTTGAGGAAGACGCAGAGGAGCAATCTGTTGAAGTAGAGAAGGCAGCTGATGAGCTTGTGGACTTTGTTAAAAGCCGAGGTTTGAGAAGCTTGCTATCATAGCTTCATCTTCTATGATCCGTTGCATTTACATGCTGTTAACGATAGTAATGTTGATGTTCTTGCAGATAATTCTGACAGGGCCTTCTACAAGGAGCTTGTAAAGGTCGTTGAGGCATCCGATGTTATCTTGGAAGTCCTTGATGCTCGGGATCCCCTGGGTACGCGATGTGTAGATATGGAAAAAATGGTGTTGAACTCGGGTCCAAATAAGAAACTTGTCCTGCTGTTGAACAAAATTGGTAAGCCTTTCTCTATGCTCTTAGACACTCAATCCCTGTCAAATTTTGGAGTATGCCTTTCCACCATTCTTGTTTTCGCACAGAAGTTCATTGGAAAATATGGATGTGGCCTCAACATAACTCAGAATTAAAATGGGTCATATTATTGAGAGTATGAATACTTTAGTGTAGTTGCTTCTTCCTTTTATGTTGTCTGTTAAGGAATGAACGAGTGGGACAAGGGAAGCTTTATTATTATGATTTTTATAATGAATTCACCCCGTTGATCTTTTTTTTCTTTACAAACCTGAACAAGGAGACATTCAATGACCTTTCCATTCCCCTCAAATCTAAAACAAATTAGGAATTGTGGTCACCTATATTTGTCACATATGAGAACCTGATTTGCTTGTCTTTGCTATATTTTATGCTTCAGATCTAGTACCTCGAGAAGCAGTCGAAAAATGGCTCAAATATCTTAGGGAGGAGCTTCCAGCAGTGGCCTTCAAGTGCAGTACTCAGGAACAGAAGTCTAATTTGGGATGGAAGACTTCTAAGGCTGCAAAATCTAAACCTAGTAACCTGCTGCAAACGAGTGATTGTCTTGGTGCAGAGACTCTAATTAAGCTGCTCAAGAACTACTCAAGGAGTCATGATGTGAGTTGGAATGCTATTAAAAGGCTTGTAAAGTAGTTTGATGCCTCCGAGAAATCAGTTGAAAACAACTTGGTTTTCTGACTCTGGTAAATTAACTATTGATAATAGTTGTCTGAGGTTTCTGTGTTTCTCGTGCACCTTGACAGATTAAAAAGTCGATCACAGTGGGAATTGTGGGGCTTCCCAATGTCGGCAAGAGTAGTCTTATCAACAGTTTGAAGAGATGCCATGTTGTCAACGTTGGTGCAACTCCTGGATTTACAAGATCAATGCAAGAAGTGCAGCTGGACAAGAACGTCAAATTGCTGGATTGCCCTGGGGTGGTCATGCTTAAATCTGCGCAGAACGATGCGTCTGTTGCACTAAGGAACTGCAAAAGGATTGAGAAGCTTGAAGATCCTGTTGGGCCAGGTAAATTAACCACTACTTCAAACTAAGGGTGGAAAACTTTTGTTATACTGAGACGTCAACCCCTCTTATGTTTTGTTATTTTTCTCTATTTTTCTGAAACTTTGTCCCCTTTTCTCTTTATCCCTCCCTCTCTCAATCCCACTCAAGTTCAAAGAATGCAAGCATGTGATATCTTTTTGTAGTTATAATGATGTACAATGACTTCTTTGAAGCCGTACCAAACTTATTGTCAAAGAAAATTATGGATTGTGAATGGGTTTTAGGCATTAGTGCAAGTAAACCATGGATTCAAACAGCCAAATGCCTGTGCTCCAAGACCCTTTGCGCTTTTGAGCGCCTCGGCTTTTTAAAACTAAGGTCTACACAGGTCTTTTGCTATGTGTAAGTCCTTGTTTTGATTGGATAGTCCGTGATTGATCTCCTCTATCATTTGTGTGTCTTCGTAAGTGCATGGGATGTGTGTTCTTGTAATCGAATTGCTTATTAGGAATCCTAGTTTTTATCAGCAACCTTGCTTTCATGTGAATTACTGAATTACATACAAAAAACCAACTCGTGCCTGAAATCCTACATTCCGACATACAAAAAACCAACTCATACCCTTAAGGCATTAAGTTGAACTGTCGAGCATCTCGTATTGTTGGACCCTTGATTCAAAGCGATCAGCTGATTGCCCATCAAAAGCAATATTATAATTTTTGATTTACGTACATGTTTGTCATCCATGCCTGGAAATGGTAGAAAAGAAGTGTTTTTCTTTTTCCATGTACAATGCATCTCTAACGCAAAAATCGTTTCTGCAGTGAAGGAAATTCTCAAGCTTTGCCCAGCCAAACTATTGGTGACCATGTACAAGGTCCCAAGCTTTGACACAGTTGATGACTTTCTACAAAAGGTGGCCCTTGTCCGGGGCAAACTCAAGAAAGGTGGTATTGTGGATGTTGACTCAGCTGCAAGGATAGTATTGCACGATTGGAATGAGGGTATGTTGTGGTGGTTGTTAATCTAATCATAAGTTGTTAATCTGACAGTAATTAACAAAGCATACAATTTTGGTCTAAAATTTATTGATTTCACCGCTATTCAGGTAAAATTCTGTATTATACAATGCCTCCAATTAGGAATCAAGGCGAGGTTTCTGAGTCCGAGGCTAAGATTGTGACAGAACTCGGAAAGGAGTTCAATATTGACGAAGTCTATGGGGCGGAATCTTCGTTTATTGGAAGCTTGAAGTCAGTTGATGATTTCCAGCCTGTCGAAGTCCCGCCTAATTGCCCAATTAGTTTTGACCAACAGATGCTTGCGGTTTGTTTTCTTCTCCTCCATAAGATTCTCCTTTATTGAAGCTTGGTTTCGTTAAAAAATGAGACGGGGAAGACAATTTTAATAAATGCTTTTTTTTTATACAAACAAGACTGATCCACCTTCTTTCCTCTCCATTCTAAACTGAATCCTAACACAAATATCAAATTTTCATCCCAAATTCGGATGGAATTTTGACAAAACCAATCAAATTTCGTGATTTTTTCCCAACTCTCATTCTTTCAAACCTTTTAAACTCAGGCAAGGGAAAGTAAGTCCTTAATCGAAAATTTTCTTTCCATTTTATTCTCCAAGAACCAAAAATATTCTTAGTAATTTCTTTCGTTTTATGAGGGGCTTAATAGAAATGATGACTTTGCTCCCATGACCAAGCAGGAAGATCCGCAGCCATCTGCACAAAATGACGGTTACGATGAAGCCATGGAGCCGGAGAAGGAAGAGGATGATGCCGGGAAGCCCAAAGCAAAGAGCGTCTCAAGCAAGCAAAATGAGAAGCTTTACGAAGTAGAAGGCATGCTCAACACCAAGAAGCAAAAAGCTGAGAAGAAACGACGGAAGAAGGCAAGCAAACAAGGTGGCGATGCAATGGATGATGATGATTATGATTTTAAGGTGGATTACAAACGCGGAGGATCAGCCATGAAAGTTGATGATGATGATGATGATGATGATGATGATGGGATCAAAGCCGAGGTCCCAATGGCTGGTGTAAAGTTTGACGACGAGTGAGGGTAGGGAGGGAGTTTCCGTCGATTACTTATGGTTTGGGGTTGAGAGTTGAAAACCCCTTCCATGAAATCATTCGTTTCGCCTTGAAATTTTGTTAGTTATATAGAAGTTTGTAACAGATTTCAACATTAGAAGTTTGTATGAGATTACAAAATTGACAGTTTCATTTCATGGTTTATAAGAATTGGTAAAAGTTGTGGTAGGGAAATCTGTAAAAGAAAATGCATTTGTTTTGTTTTTACTCGCTGTTTCTTATTAACTGCCTTGTCCCTTAATTATGGGTAAAAAGCAGAACAAAAGACCTAGTGATCCTATTGTCTTAATTATTGATAACTTTAGGCTCGGTTCTTTTATGCGGTAAATTTCCGTCTGGTAAGTTACGGTAAAAATAATAAATAAGTGTTGAAATATTTTTATTAGATGGTAATTTAATATTTTTATTAGATGGTAATTTGTGTGAGTTGTGGTAAGTTGCAGTAAATTACAGTACTGTATAAAAGAACGGAGTCTTAAGTGAACAATAGTGTGGTATGGTAAAAATGTGGATAATGTGATATGATGTAATATGGTGTGGTAAAATTTGTGATAAGAATGATTGATGTGGTAGGTGAGGAGAGAGAAAAGTGAAAAGTAGTGAAAAAAGTGAGGAAAGAGAAAATTATGAATGTGGTAAAATGTGGTATGGTAATATGCGATGCTTTTCAAATGAACTATTAGTAAATGAAAGATTATTAAATAGATGATCAATTATTAAAGTAAAATTGAAAATGATTGTTAATGTAAAGTACTCCCTCCATTCCATATTAATCGATACTTAAACTAACTTTTTTTGTTCCAAATATTTGTCACTTTTAATTTCCCAATATCTAATTTTATTATTTGACTTTAATAATTTTACTTTTTCAATTGATAAAAACTACTCATACTCACCTTCTCTCACTACCTACACCTTGATATCCAAAAAAACACTTAGGAACCCGAAATAATATTAGTTATTACTACCTCCGTCCCAAAATGTTTGTCTATCGACTAAATTTTGACCATTGATAACTCACAAATTACAATGAGTTATAATATGAAATTACCGTCAATATAATTTTTAGTAAGTTATCTTTCTAATGACGGTAATTTTATATTGTAACTTATTATAATTTGTGAGTAATCAACGGCCAAAATTTAATCAAAGGACAAGCATTTTAGGATAGAGGTAGTATTTAATTATGTGGGTAATTTTTTAGTTAAACCTTGATATATGAAAATTTTTGAAATATGTCAATTAATATGAAAGATCTAGGAGTAACAAATATTGTGGAATGGAGGGACATATTGTTTTATTAAAATGGGAGCTAACAATAATCATTTTGGTACAAATTTTAGAGCCCTCTCCAGAAAGTTGTGCTAAAAATATAATGGCTATCCTTCTCCCTTCCCTCAGCTGTGTAGTAGATGAAATGAACAAAAGCTACGAGGGCTATACTTTACAGAAGAAAAATATACAATTTGAGAAATGTTTACTAAACATGTATTACCAATCCATACATGAACCCGATCTACGGATTGATTTAAAGGAGACATTTGGATCATTCGTCAATCTGTATCCTCGTTACATAATCACTTGGGTCTTCATTAACACTGGACGCGGAGTTGTTCTGGTTAGTATCAACAGATGCTGCTGGAGAAGAAGTAACAGGCACTGTGGACCCACTGCTTGGACCGGCTCCGTTTATAACGGGTTCGTTGTCTTCTTCTTTGGTAGAGCTTGGGATGAGCCGGCCTTGCTCTTGTAGGGCTTCACGGGCCGCTTTTTCCTTGGCTTTTTTCGCTCTTTCTAGCACATCTTCCTGACACACAAATCTTATGAATAAGGCTTTGTTTGATTCTGGGAAAATGAGATGGAAAAGCAGCTTTTGTATCTGCTCACTAATTTAGTACAAAAAGTCGCGTTGTATCTACCTAGTACCCCATCATATTTAACTTCCTCTCAAATTCGGAAAGAAAATGTTCCTTGACAAAATCAACCGAACTTTCATGGTGTTTTCCGTTGAACTATTGTTCTTTCAATTTGTTTAAGCCAAACTACAAAAAATTAGTCATTTTCATTTTTTGCCTTTTCTATCTCATTTTCCCAGAACCAAAAGAGCCCAACGAATACAGCTCTTTTGTTGGCTGATTATGGGAATGGATAATAGGGCATAGCCAAATACAAACTAATGCCTTCCTCATTAGAGTACGCTGGAAATATCCATTCAGCAGTTCTTCGAAAAATGATAGCGTAGTTTCCTTATGGAAAATTAGATCATAGTGTATTGTACTTTAGTCCTTGAGATTGTGTCAAACCTAACTTTAAAATTGTATTACAGTAAACCAAATTGTGAAACTATGGGACTACAATGGACCACCACTGAGTTGGGTGAAACCAAAGTATGACGGATTGGACTCCAGTAGGCCTAACATTTCATGACTCGAATTTTAGTATACCATGGCATGACAAATTTGATTGCAGTAGCCTAAACATTCAAGCATTAGATTGTAGTACACCAAACTATGACAATCCACCGAGTTGGTTTCACGCCGGTGCACTGTAATCCAATAGTTTCACAATGTGGTTTACTGTGATACAATTTTAAAGTTCGGCTTACTATAATCCCAAGGCGTAAAGTGTGGTGCACTATGATCCATTTCCCATTCCTTTTCAGTGATTTAATTGTTGGGTTCTAGTTTTTTACATATGTATAGTCTTTGCAAACCCTTAGACAGGAGGATTTCAAAGACTTTTTTCTTTTGGGGTGTGTGTAGTTTCCTTTTCAATGGCATAAAAAGCTTCACAGCACCAAAGCAAGAAATGGAGAGATATATGGCCTTCAGTTCCTATGATTCATGAAATTACTGCTAACCTGGAATTCCTGAATCTGTTTTTGTTGCTCAGCCTGCAACCGGCCAATGTTACTGAGAACCTCCCCCACGGTGGATTCAATTCGTTCGGTTAGTGCTTCCCCAAGAGCTTTCCCCAAGAAAAATGCATCAAGGACAGTTCGGTTGTCACTTTCACCCCCTGCAACATTTTAGCTTTTCCGGGTCAGAAGCACAAATGACAGATTGCCAAAAGGCAACACTAAGTAAAGGATAGCTACACTTCTGTTGGGACACCGGTTCGGAAGCCTATTTTATAGGCATTTTTTTAGGTGACCTCTCGTTTGATCTTCAGGTTTATGTTTAGTTGGAGTTCCTTGTTTCTACTCTGTGCCTGTAGAAGTCTTTTTAATTCACTACATGAGGTGTAGTAGATATGTGTGATTAGACGGTGTGTTGTGTAATGTAACATGCATCCTTGGATTCTTTCAGTTCCATTGCGGGCTTTGAATCATCAGGGGAAGGGGTTGGGGGGCTCTTAGTTCCTGATTACATCACTGATGCTGAAATCATAACAAGATGCATCGAAATGTTGAAAACTCCCCATAAGTTGGGCTGTGTTGAGAAAAGGGCTGTGCTGAGAATAGGGTCTCGGGTCATTTCAGGTTTAATCAAATCAAACATCCGACCAAACTTCATGTCCAATACCCAGTTTTTCCGAGTATTTCCCGGATTGGGTAATTTGGATGAGCCTGAGTTCCGGTCAAAACCAAGTTCAGCCAGTAGTAATATGCAAAATATAGTGTCAGAATTTTCGGTCAAAACGGTCAATGTCAAAATTCGGAAAAAAAAAATTCTATGACCGTATCCGGTTTATTACAGATCGGACTAACGTGGTTATTCGGACGGGAGAGTTTTTTAACAGCTGTAGTTGAGAATGTTAAGCAAATTTTGGCAGGGAAGAAGAAACCAAAGTACATCACTTCAGTACAATTATGCATTCTCCTCGGCTCCATATTACAAATAATTTATTTCAATACAAAGAAAAACCTAAAATTCAGCACCTCCAGGATCAGAATCATCAGATACATGAATCAAGTAGGCAACACTGAAGCATAACTACAATGCTGTACACAAGGTTCAATTGTCTCCAAGCATTCAGGATAGCTTGACAAAGCTTTCTAAATTCTATATTGAGATAGGCAACGAACATACCAAAAAAAACGTTGAGTCAGTGCTTCGCCTAGCCTCTGTTCCCCCCCCCCCCCCACCCAAAAAAAAAAAAAAACCTAGCCTACAGGCTACAACCTTGCATTTCTACCATACAATACCCATTTTTTCTTCCCTCCTACTCCCTCCGTTTTTTTTATCTGTCATTTATGCTTTTCAAGGTCAATGTTTAATCAATAGTTTCTCATATAAGATTTTTATTAAAAAAAATGTAATATTACACTTTTCTAATAGTAATTTTTGTTACGAATCAAACGACATCAATTTTGTACGATGAGTCATTATATAAATTACGATATTAACGGTCAAAGCTTTTGGCACAATTTCCTAAGTGACGCATAAATAAAAACGTAGGGAGTAATTTTTTTTCCAGCCCCTTTTCGTAGTTCAAAGACTACAAAGTCCAAACACATCCTAAATCAAAGTTTTCCTCCTGAAATTCTCAAAGCAAAATAATCTCCATGCAACCTTGTATTTCTACCATTCAATACCACACCAATATGAACACGCCCTTTTGACCCTCCACAAGTTTCCTAACTATGCCGAGGACACTCCACTCATTCAAGGAGGTTATTTTTGTCATTACATTACACCTTTTACCTATACTCATTTAAAGCCCCTAGCCACAACGAAGCTTGTAATTAACTTCAAAGTTCTTTGGGTAAACTCCAATGGCAAATAGGTATTAGATTCATGCAAGTACTTAAGTGGACAACATCAAGCCAAATATCAAAGTAAGCAACTCGACGCCTTCCCCAATTACCCAAATAAGGGTCTATTCTTTACAGCATTACACTTACATCTACATATAACTCAACTTAACTACACTCATTTGCACTCAACTGAACTCTTACCTACGCAAACCCCATTTCTATGACTGCTCTAAAGAACCGGCCCTAAAGTGTCCCATCTGAAAATTTGATTTAACAGCCACTCCAAAGCATGATTTCTAACCCTTTTTTTTCACCAGTATCACTAGCCAACTTCAAATTTACGAAATCATGACTTCAACAACCCCTCCCCCCATCACCAAAAAGTAATCTAATCATATTTCAACAATTATAGCTTGCCCATCAGAAAATTATTGCCATCTACAAAGAACAATCAAACCTAAATTCGTAAAATTTGATTTAACAGCCACTCCAAAGCATGATTTCAAACCTGTTTTCACTGACCAACTTCAAATTTACGAATTCACGACTTCAACAACCCCTCCCCCAATCACCAAAAAGTAATCTAGTCTCTTGTATTTCAACAATTATAGCTTGCCCATCACTCCAAAGCATGATTTCAAACCTTTTTCTCCACCAGTAACACTTACCAACTTCAAATTTACGAATTCAGGAAAGAGAAAATCTAGTCTCTCATATCATATTTCAACAATTATAGCTTGCCCATCAGAAAATTATTCCCAACTACCAAGAACAATCAAACATGAATTCGTAAATTTTGATTCAACACCACTCCAAAGCATGATTTCAAACCTTTTTTCCACCAGTAACACTTACCAACTTCAAATTGACGAATTTGCGAAATATAACATCTAGTCTCTCATATCACATTTCAACAATTATAGCTTGCCCATCAGTAAATTATTGCCATCTACCGAGAACAATCAAACCTCTATTTTTCATCAGTAACACTTACCAACTTCAAATTTACCGATCCAGGAAAGAGAAAATCTAGTCTCTCATATCATATTTCCACAATTATAGCTCGCCCATCAGAAAATTACAGCCATCTACCGAGAACAATCAAACCCCAGCAGGTAAATTTAAGCAGAAATTCGAAATAAATCATTGTTAAGGCAAAAACAGCGAAATCGAAGAAGAGAGAACCAACCAGATCCAGGAGAACCAGGGGAGCTGCTGCAGTAAAATCGAGTTGTAGGACGAGACGAAGAGGGGGATACACAAATTCGTCGATGTCGATGAGGAAGGGATTTAAGAGGGTAATTCGAAAAACTGAGAAGAATCGATGGAGAATTTGGATGCAATGATGAAGATGAGGATGAAGATGGTGGGGAGGTTGAAGGGGTTAGTATTACCCCACTATTCATCATCATTTTTGCTCCCCCTTGGCTTCAACTTCCAAGTCTTTGTTTCAAGAATTTTTCTGGGGTTTTGAGGCTGGAAGTGGTGCCACTGCGACGGATTTCCAGACAGCAACAAATCCCTCACACACACACACGTCTAATTAATTAATCGCCATTGAAATATGGGTTTGCTGTTTTTTTCTCCCTAATTTATTTTTTTTATGTCAACTGAAATTATCTCTAACTGTTAAACGGCAAAAGATGTCTTATTGGTGTAATAATTTTAAGGACCCTATATTATGAAAAATAATTGTGAGAAGACATTATTTTTGAGGTAAATATTCACAGGTATATTCCGGGTGATTTCTGGCCAAAAATGACACGAAATAGTGAGTTTTATATTTAGGTGTGTTTATCATGTTAAGTGGTTTACATGTATATGTTAGAGTTAACTATAGACCTCGATTAGACTTCAATATAAAACACGCTTAAACATAAAATCTACCGCTTTGCGTCATTTATGGTCGGAAATTGACCGGAATATCCCCTAAATATTTACATCAAAAATAATGTCACCCCACAATTATTTGTCATAATATAAGACCCTTAAAATTATTACACTAAAATATGAAGCCTCTTTAGTCATTTTTTTTTGTTTTTTACTTGTTTATGCAATATTGAGTCAGTTGTACTCTCTTCATGTTATGTTTTAATATTTTATTCCTTCCGTTTTTTTAAACCGCTGTTTAAATTTTTGTTTTTTAAAAAAATTTAGTTGATTTAATATTTTAATTTATACAATAATTCATCATACATATCGATGTCATTATATCAAATATAAAAATATGAAATTATCCTTCCTATCTAATTTTCCATCCAACTATCTTACATTCGAAAAGAATTGGGTCGTAATATATATGTCCCATTAAAAATTATCTTTTTAGATCCCTATGAAAAATATTACTCCCTCTGTCCCATATAATTTGTCATTTTAATTGATTTATTGATTAAACAATATTTATCATTTACAATTTCAACAACACATTGGCTATAATTTACCAACTTTTCACATTGTTACTTTTTCATCCCTCTATAACCATTATGTATGCTCGTTAATATTGGACAATTTGGTCCGTTTATTTTCAGCTGCTTCGTTTTTTGTGCAGTATTGGTATTGCCCAAAAGTCATAAGATGACTATTATAGTATGAACCAAGGAGAGGGAGTATCATGAGACTATAATGTTGAAATTTTTGCTAAAACATTATGTAGAAAATTATCGATTAAAGAACTTTGATGATCAGAGAATCATAATATATTCTTGTGTGGTGGTCATTCTACTTTCGTGTCCATCAGCTCCACCAGAAATAGTGGAAGCAATTTCGTTCATGTAGGGTTGCAAATTGGGTGACATTGAATTTCGATCGTTTGTTCAATGACAGAAGAACTGCTGCTAGATTGATGAACATTGATCAGTATGAGAGTCTGATCATTGCAACTTTCGTGAAAGTTAACTCTTCCTAGCTTCTCATGGCAGAAGCTTTGACTCCCAAGCTGGGTACACTAGAGTTCAAGTTGAAGGCGATAGTCTCATCGTTATTCAAGCTATCAAAGGTCTCATACATGTCCCTTGGCAAGTGGGCATGATTATCAGAGATATTAAGAAGTTTTTCAGCCTCATTAAGCAATGGTCTATCAATCGCATTTTTCGTGAGGCTAATAATATGATAGCCAATTTGATGGCAAGCTAAGACCACTTTTCAAACCTCTTCACAATTTGCATGTGTAATCCCTCTGCAACTTTTTTTAAAAAATTATGTATGATGACAATCTTGGAAGACACCTTATTGTTAGTGGTCTCATGTTAAGCTAGATGGAAACCTAGTGGTTCATCATATCATTAAGAGTAATCCCTACCGAGAGGGAGCATGCGTAATTAAGGAAATCTTTTTGCCACATCCTCTTATGTACTCATCAGTTCACTATGACTAGGCTAGTCTTGTTTTCCTCCATGAAACAATGTAATTTTATGGATTCTACTTCTAAAATATAGGCTTTCGCATTTGTATTACATAAGATAAGATTATTATATAATTAGTGATTCATAAATTTATTTTTTTATCCGATTTCTGTTAGATTACTCTAGTTTCGATCTGTCAAATCTTGACCTGACCAGATAACCCGACCTGAATCCTCCGAAAATTATTGGTTTTGGACATGATTTTCTCGACTCATACCCCAAAATTTAGACTGGACAAAATTTGATACGACTTGAAAATCGACTAAAACCAACCAGCAAGGTTTTGAACCCGATTTCCAAACTCGAAATCTAAATAAAGCCAAAACAGACATGTACCAAACCCAACCCAAAATTACTCGCCCGTTCAAATTAACAGGTCTACTCTTGTTGTTGGATACACCATGTAACTCGATACAAATTTCGTTAGCATATGACAACATTAATATTGTACAAATAACAACCACCAAATTTCTCACAATGATTTGTACAATATTGAAATGATGTAATTTTTTTGATACCAACAATTTTCAGCTGTCATCCCAAATTCTGTCATCCCAAATTCTTTCCCCAAAGAAGAGAAATAAAAGGCGGGTATTTATCCCAATATTTTGCTGTTGGTAATCACAATTCACAAGTCAACTATAATTCAAATAATCCAAATCCAATGAAAATCCAAAATAGAAAACACTTCCCCTCATTTCAATCTGTGATTCAAATACAAAATCCAATCCCCCCACAAAATCCAATTCAAATTGGCAGCAAAAATTAGCCACCCACTTTTTTAATTTCCCCTCTTTTGAATCTCCCCATTTTTGCACGATTCAATTCAAATCATCATCATCATCTTCTCTTCTCCCCTTCCATTTCCATTTCCCTTTTTTCTCTCTCTCTCTATCTTTTTCTGGGTTTCTTTCTTTCTTTCGCTCCTGTGTTTCAACTCGAAGCATTCATTTGGTGTTGCGAGAGAGAGAAAGAGAGAGAAGAAAAAATACAAAAAAAAAAGAATTAAAAAAATGGGGCAGAAGTCCCTCATATACAGTTTTGTTGCGAGGGGGACGGTGATCCTCGCAGAATACACAGAATTTAAGGGAAATTTCACGACTGTTGCGTCTCAATGTCTCCAGAAACTCCCTTCTTCAAGCAGCAAGTTTACTTATAATTGCGATGGTCATACCTTCAATTATCTCGTTGATAATGGCTTCAGTATGTTCTCTCTCTGTTTTTATGTTTTTTGTTTGATTTTGGGTTTGTTTGGGTTTCTGGGTTTTAATCTCCATTGTTTTCTTGATTCTGGGGTCATGAATTTGTGATGAACAATTGAATATGAATGTCAGGTTTTAGGTTTGTTTGGGTTTCTGGGTTTTAATCTCCATTGTTTTCTGATTCTGGGGACATGAATTTGTGATGAACAATTCAAATTGAATATGAATGCCAGTGAGGAATCAGCAAATTTATCCATGCTCGAATGAGAATAGTTGATAACCCGTCTAGCGCTGACAAAAATTTGGGTTCGGTTAACTTCAGGTCGGACAAATTCGGTCCATGACAAAACTCGGACAAGAAATTTATGTTTGGACCCGGTTTTATTTCGGGTCAGACAACTCGAATGAAACTTAAATTGGGTTTGGAAAATAGAAGAAAGAGAATATTTTATGTCCGAACATTCGGTCTATATTAACATTCGGACGAAAAATCTACGTACAGACTTGGTTTTTCCGGAGTTGGACAATTCAGAAATTCGGGGTCGGACAAAATTTTACCAGCTCTAAATCCATCGATTGATTTTTTTGTTCTTATTATATATGTTTTAGGGTTGATATAAGGTCGGTATGGATAAATATTGGTAAATCTCAATATGACAGACCAAATTTATCCAAGCTTAAATAATCTGGGGAAATGTCTTTTTTCTTTAAAATATTCTTTCATGCATCATATATTTTTTTTGAAATTGAAATTATAAGATAAATATGAATTGTAACATCTACATTTATATTATCTCTCACTTTCTTTGGTTAGAGATTGATTTCTAATGAGATATGTGCCTTAATTGTTCTCAAATGGATATATTTACTTGGTAGTAGATGAAGTTTGTGTGAAATTGCTTCCCAAATAGTACTTTTTCATGGTTTGATATAAGTGCATAATTTCGAGTATACAAAAGCTTCATGTTGTTACAAATATGATTCCGAACTTTCTTGAATTGTGATTTCAAGCACACGGACATTAACTAGTTTGCATGGTTGTTTTCAAACAAATTCTGCATTTTGGTGGGTAAATTTTCAGTAACTGTCTTGTTATATTTACTGTTAAACATGTAACTTTCACTGTTTGATTGCTATGTTGATGGGCAGCTTACTGTGTTGTTGCTGTTGAATCGGCGGGAAGACAAGTCCCGATCGCCTTCCTCGAAAGAATCAAAGATGAATTCACCAAAAAATACGGCGGAGGGAAAGCTTCAACCGCTGGTGCTCGTAGTCTTAACAGAGAATTTGGGTATTGTTCTAGATAGCATAGCATGTTCCATAGTTAGAATGACTCTTCTATATCATTGCCTTTTTTCTCTTCTTTTCATTCTTTTAGTTTCTTTGTATTATGTCGTTGTTATTGTCATTGTCGTTGTTGCTGCTTCAACTACGTGCGTTAAGTGTAGGCCCAAATTGAAGGAGCAAATGCAGTACTGTGCAGACCATCCAGATGAGATTAACAAGCTTGCAAAAGTTAAAGCTCAGGTTCAAGAAGTGAAGGGAGTCATGATGGAAAACATTGAGAAGGTAAACTTCCTGTCTGGTTTTAGATGTTGGTTCATATTCAGTTTGACAAACTAGGGTTTAAGCGATTTGTGATTCTCCTAAGATTTTTTTGTCGTTTCAATCGTTCTTGTTTCAGGTTCTTGACAGGGGTGAGAAGATTGAGCTGTTGGTGGACAAAACAGATAACCTTCGCTCACAGGTTAGTACTGACGTAAAGACAATGATTTCCGAAATACTGCATAATTTTCTCCACTCGATTCCCTAGGGACTTGTCATTAAGGATATGAGCCGTTTTTTCCCGATTGATCATTAAGAAACTTATTGCTGAACAATGTCGATTTATAAATACTGATAAGTGTTGATCAATGCTAAATGGTGTTAACTAATACCTAGGAAATATGTTCGAGTAATGAGTGCTTATTGAGGTTAAAAGCGGATGGTAAGCACTTATCATACACTCAATTGAACAAGCCCTATGTTACTCGTAGTGCGATTACCCAACATGGATGTATTGTCGGGGCTTAGGATTCATGCACTAAAACGCATATATGTTGAAAGTTGATGATAAATACTTTGCATGTACGCTTACAGGCACAAGATTTCAAGGCTCAGGGAACCAAAATCAAGAGAAAGATGTGGTATGAGAACATGAAGATGAAGATGATTGTTGTAGCCATCTGCCTTGCTATAGCCCTCGTCCTATTCTTCTCCGTCTGTGGCGGAGTGAGGTGCTTGGAGTAGTTCATTTAGAGTTGTTCTAGCCCTATATGTAAAACCTCTATGTTTCGTCCTTCCATGTCTGTCTTCGTGGTAAATTCATTTCAATTTCCATCTGTAAGAAGTTTCGTAGTAGCATCGACTTTCAGAGACCTGTACAGTTTTGTATCAAACTCGCTTGACATTAGTAGGAAAAAAATTTGTCAAACTTGATCCCCAAAAAGGGTTGATGCATATACTAATTGACTAGTTTCCATTTTACTGTTTCTTCTTCTTCTTCTTCTTCTTCTTCCATATTTACATTCTTTTTCGAGCAACTTTTGTCCATTATTGTACTCCCTCTGTTGCTTATTAGTTATTTATCGTTATGGAACACGTATAGTCAGATTTTGTAAATTTTGACCACTCTTATTCCATATATATAGTTGTTATAAACTTCTTTTTAAAAAAATTAATACCACTTGACTTGTCGTGAAAATTACTTTTATATGGATATATTATGTTACAAGTTGAAGGTTAAAATGCTGTATTGGAAACTATGAAAAGTTTACAAGTGAAATAACAAAGAGCATCAAAGATGCTATCTTTTGACATTGCTCATACTTGGAGATGTATGAATGCATTTTCTTTGGAGAAAATATGGAACACAATTGTAAGCAACCAAGCATCATAACTTTATATCAGATCAACATCTTGTCAACATTTGATGCCGCTGACTGTATTAGTGAAGTTTAATACAACAATTGATACCAAAGACCTAATTCAACTTTGCCTACATGACCTTTGCATCACCAATATGCTCAAGAAAATAGAGCAAAATACAAAGAATTGACAATGTGTTGACAGCTGAAGTTATTCTAGTTGTCATCGACAAGTCTGTACACATTCCAGTTAAACTGGACACAAGTGAAAAAAAGAAGAGAACCTGTCATGTAGAGGACTGCAAAACTCAGCGTCTGTAGAAATTAGAATGGCTCAAAAAAGCACGAATTGGAAGATTTCTTGCACGAGTTGAATGTATTCCAGATTGTCTTGTGGTATGGTCTAGATTTTAGGCAAACAATATGCAAAGCAGAGAGCCTCAAATCAGCATCCTATTCCTATATGTTGATCTCTATGTTGTCAAGTAGTCTGGCTTTTCCGAACCATGCAGCTACACAAAATACAACAGGAGCCTTGATCTCCTCAACTTCTTCTAGGGTTTCTTGGTCCACTATCTGTGTTTGACAATAGCACAAGAGGTTGAATTCAAGAATGTTAAAAATTGAGGTCCAGGTATTTAAGTAGTTGTTCATAATCTGGACAGTTGAAAAATTGTTAACTTTTAAACTTGGTTTGCCAATGATTGTAATGGACTAAAGCAAAATGACTCACTAAACCTCTCCTTTGCTTCTTTTTCATGGATTAGTAGGTACTGAATAGTTTCTAAATCTTGGGTCAAATAGAACCAGTCTCTTTAAATTGCAAAATTTAGGTAAGATTGTTATATCAAACCCTTCCATACATCCCATAGTAGTGGGATTTGGAGTATTGGATTTGGATTTCGTATTTCAGTACACAAAATTTTGCCGTTTTAGCAAGCAAGGATATCTGTTGAGATAAAGTTGCTTTCATTTGCATTGACCCCACGTAGGACTCACATTAAGAGTTGTTTGTTGTTGTATAGGGGTGACAAAACATGTTATATAGGGGGGGGGGGGGGTTTATTAATACCAAATTAAGGTCCAAGAGACAATTCACATGAAAACCTCACCTCAGCATAATCTACTTTTCCACCAGCTTCCTCTATCGTCTGGATGACCGACGTCCGCAACTCTTTGCTGGGAATTTGCCTGCTTTTTGCCGCAAGTTTTGCTTTTGAAAGGGACCTATTAATCGATAAGGCCTGAAAATCCAGAAAGAACATTGTTTTAGGCCTGAGATCAGTCAGAAATAAGGCATTTACCAGTACATTTCCAGAGAGGATGGAAGTTTGAGAGTTGAAAAGAAGTTTCTAGGAAATAACCAAGTGCAAACATACGGAAGCATAGAAATTTGACCTTTTGCCTTTCATCTGGGGAAAGGTAGACATTCCGAGAACTCATTGCTAATCCATCATCTTCACGCACAATCTCTGCACCGATAATTCGGATGCCAAAGTCCAGATCTCGGACCTGCAATAAGAATTTTTATAACAAGTGCACAGGTAAGGAGATATTAACAAGCAACTGTGTAACTTACAAGTTACAACACATCCTCCAAACAACAACTACAGTCCCCAGTATAATCCTCTGCTAACGCGAGGTCTGAGGGTGTCCATATGCAGGTAGCCATAGTCAGAAGTTGATTATGTGTAAATTTCTTCATAGATTTACCCAATGTCAATATCAGTGTGTGGCTGAATGAAAACACTAGTAGTTACAGCCATAGTTACCGGGAACGCTACATAAGCATACGACCCGCGTTCCAGGAACAAGCGTTCTGAAGTCAAAACTAGACTAAATTTGTGTAAAAATTAGCAACCCGTGTTCTGGTACTAACGGCCTGGGAAGGGTTCCTGGTAACTATGGTTACAGCTGCGGCTTATGAAAGTTACAGCAAATGTTTGTGTGATTACTAAGATACATGCACACATGCTTGTATTAGAGTATCTTTGAGAGTCGTTCTGTCAGCCACTGATAAGGGTCTTACAGCAACTTCATAAAACAGCATAGTTTGCTCAAATGCTACTCCAAATTGGATTAATCGTTTTATGATCAAGATCATAACACTTAATCAAAGCATTATATACCAGCCAATTACCATCCAACAAGCAGTAAATTATTGTCTTATGTACAACTACACAGTTTGAGCTCACTATGAGAAACTGAAAGGATGACAAAATTGAACTAAAAGTTCTGAAATAGACTTCTCATTTTGATCACCACACATTATCATCATCAGAAATACAGAAATTGCTCAAATCAAACTCAACAATGGATTAATAGTTTCATGATAATCAAACCTATAACACTTGATCAAGCAATTATAGAGGCCAATTACCATCCAACAAGCAACACCACACAGTCTTAAGTACCACCAAAAGTTCTGAAAAAGGGCTAATTATCCTGATCATCACAAATCATTATCAGAAGTAGCTAAGGAAACCCACAATTGATTTTGTACTCACCAACCCCAATCTTCCCCCATCCCATCAAATCTTAGTAATAATGCAATTTATTACGTGCTCCTAGAACTTATGTTCCAGCAGCAGCAGTTGTTCACAAGCTTATTCTGTTGTGTTCACTCATTTGCTCAGTTAAAATTGTCATTCTAATTTCCCAAATAGTTAAAAACGTCACTGAATTCAAAAACATCCACTATAAATGACACTAACCTTTCCCTAAAACTCAAAAATGTCAATTTAAAGCCTGTTAGTATTAAAAAAAGGCCAATTTAACCCATGTTAGTATTAAAAAATGCCACTGATATTGAAAACATTCACTCAAGAATGTCATGCAAGAAAGCATGCTCAATCTGTTAAAATGTCATTTTTGGGTTTTAGGAAAAGCTAAGTGGCACTTTTTACTTAAATTTATCAAAACTAACCAAAAATTATCAAGGTTAAAAAACAAAAATTTTTAATTTTGATACACTACAGTAAATTTGACAAAAGTAAACAAAAATTACCAAAAATTATCAAAATTTGACCAATGGCTTTTTACCCATCAATTTGACGCACTTTCAAAATCGGATTCGGACAAAATAAAAAAGAGCAATATTGTGCTCAAATATCGGTAGATGTCAAAACTCAGATCGAAAATTATGACCAAACCTGCAAACCTGGTTTTTTTTTGGGCAGGACAAATTTTTGCCACGGAGGGAAAAAATCATCAAATAGTTGGGCTGCAAAATAGAAACTCATAACAAGAAAAACAGAAACCTGAAATTTGAAAAGCAAACTCACCAATCTAGAAATAATCCGCCATTGCTGATAATCCTTCTTCCCAAACACGGCCACATCCGGCTCCACAATATTGAACAATTTACTGACCACCGTCGCAACCCCTCTGAAAAACACCGGCCTACTCCTCCCACACAAACCCTTCTCCAACCTCTCAACCCTAACCCACGTCTCATGCCCTCCTCCATCCACACAACTCCTCACTTCTTCCTCCATGTCCCTCTCTCTCCTCCGCAATCTCTCGCCGTAGTCGTACAGGTCAGGCGGGTTGAAGACGGCGTCGACGCCGCCGGGAAGTGACGTCAGCTTCCGGAGATCGCCGGCGAGGTCGGAGGGGTAGGTGGAGAGGTCCTCGGAGACGGCGAATTGGGCGGGGTTGATGTAGATGGAGACGACGATTAGGTCGGCGTGGAGGCGAGCTTCGGCGATGAGGGAGAGGTGGCCATGGTGGAGGTAGCCCATGGTGGGGACGAGGGCGATGGTCTTGCCTTGGGCTCGCATGGAGCGGGTCCAGTTACGCATCGAGGATTTTGAGTGGATTAGGGTTGGGTGGTGATCCGCCATGGATGAGAGGAGGTTAGGGTTAGGGTTTTGGGGAGATCGATCCGCCATGGTTGAGCGGAGAAAGGAATGGAATCGTTGTTTGGGGGAGTCAACAAATTTTCAGTTTCAGATATGGAGGAAAGTAGATTCCCAAGAACAAGACGACGTCGTTTGGGTGGACTGCTGCTTTTTTGTTTCCCGCTGTTTTGCTATTTGTTTTTTGTTTTTTGTTTTTTGTTTTTTCAAGAGTTCGTTTTGAAATCCCAATTGGAAAAAGCATTCCAACATGGCCCGCATTGATAAGGTGGGTGATTTTCAAAGGCCGGCCCATTTCGGTCTCAGTGGGGACAAGAGTTTATTTATAATTAAAGGTATTTTAGTTAAATTTAGAGCTGAGCATTGATCCTAGACCGGATTGAATGGACAGATGATCGAAGTTAAAGAAGGAGTGACATGGACCGAATATTGGATTGAAAAAAATTTGATCCTGGACTAGACCGATTGATCTTTTTCGGTTTTCTAATGGGCTGAGTATATGAAGCGAGGTGAGACGGTAACCGACTGGAGTGAACATCAACATCAAGCGGTCGATTGCTGAGTAAGGGAGGGCGACTTGTGATAGTGGACTGACTATGCTCAGCCCTAGTCAAATTTTATTTAACCACTCACAAAAAGCACAAAAAATAATATGGCCCTACACTGGAAATTGACAAAATATCAAAAAGCACCAACTTTATTGTCAAGGAACAAAAAAATGAGTGTACCCTTAGTAGGAATCTATATCATCCATAAGGAAATAAAAGCATATGGCAATCCTCTTCCACCACAGCTCCCATAATATAACTCAAAAGGCATTTGTCTAACATTCCACATTTTCTCATTGCCCTTGAGGTATTATCTTTTGATGTAGTCCTTTGATTATATTCCACTACTTTTGATTCCTTGGCTTTTTGAAATCTATTGTTGTGCATTAAATACTTTTTTTTGTTAATAAGTAGCGGCCAAACGAGCCCTTTTATTCAATCATTAAAAGAGTGTCAAAGAGCACACATAAGAGCTTACAGCTCATAATGTTTTTCACACAGCAAAATGATGCAATTCAGCTAAGAAGGAAAACAACAGCATTGTCACACCAAACTAGCAACTATGACAGACTAGGAGCACTGATGCACTGATAGAACAAATGCACATGAGCATAGCAGCAGAAATTCATTGAAAAATAACTTGAATGTGGTGAAAATTCATAGTCAACTGATCAACCGAATAATTGTGTGATTCCTTCCATTCAATGGACCATAGACAAACTCTCTATTTGACATTCTACAACACCAGTTCCTTACTTTTTTTCCAGCTGATCAAAATCATTGCATTTTGATGATTCCATATGTTAAATAGTTAGTAAAAGTTTAGGGATCCTAACTTGTCCCACATGGATGGACTACTAGAGTTTCCAACTCTTAAGGGAAATAAATAGGTTATTTTATTAATGTCCCACATGGAGAGAATACCATATTCTCTACCTCTTTATATATTAAAGAGTGTTATGGGTTTATAAATAAATAAGCCCATAGTGTGGACTTATATGTGCTTGCATTAAGGTTTAATGCGAACCGCACATGCACGGCGTGGGCCGTAGGGCGCTAGAGATGTTTTTGGCGCTTATTAGGCGCACTTGGCACTTAGCACGTGAGTAGAAGCAGATAATATAATTATCTACTATTTTCCTTTTATTTTCTATCTTTGGCAGTTTGGGCGGTTGGTCTATCCAAACAGAAGAGGGGATTGATTATTATATAAAGAATCGATCCAGGAAGTTTTATTGTATTTTGGAGATACGATATTGCATTAGGGGCAAATCTTGTCTTAAAAATAGTGATTCCATTCACGCCTCAAAGTTCTTCTCAATCCCATATTATCTAACACCATATAGAGCATATAATAGCAAAGAAGGATGCAAGTTACAAGCAACTACATAACACATTTAGTTGCTCGACATATACTTCAATGCTACATAGTACATACAAATAACTACACAATACATTAAATTGCAAGAACATTCCAACTTGTACAATGCATGTTCCGTCTCCAAACTTTCCTTCGATTACGAGTAGCTATACATACATATAATTTAATGATATTTTAGTTGCAATACTTGAAGGTCAGCACTTGATGTCGTACATAACAGAGCTTCATCTTTGATCCTCAACCCAATTTCTCCCATCTTTATCTGTTATTTACTCATAAAAACTCAACTATAAATGACAAGTAATGATTTGAATATCTCATCAAGCATCCTAGAAAACAAAAACTTGTGTTAGAATCATGTAAAAAGATTTAAAATTTTAGTTTTATTTTCTTAATTTATATTCATGTCTATTTAAATTATTTAAAAGGTATATTTCATGTGATAAAAAGGGTATGTTTCATTAATTTAAGGATTGTTATTCCCTCATTTATATTTATCGACATAAAATGACAAATATTATACACCTGCAATTGGTAAATATTTCTAATTATTACTTAATAAATATTTATTTAAAATAATAAAAATACAAAGTACAACCAATTCAATATATAATATACATAAAACATCTTAATTCAAGATACATATTATCCACCCTTATATACATACACAAGGAGAAAACTACTTTATTTCACACATTACACACTATTTAAGCTTTCAATAAGAAAAAGAAAGCACACTTTACTAATGACCACCTTGTGGTCTTATCTTTGCTCTACATACTTCCGATTATCCTATTAAACCCCTATTTGGGACACCTTTTGTTTTATTTTTTTTTTTTTACAACACCCCCTCCTTTAAAAAAAGAAAAAAGAAAAAAGCCCTAATTACCAAGCTAATTGACCCTTAAAGTTGGAGATCTCTTCAAATACAGGAAGCCTTCGTGGGCTAGTTGGGCCTAATTGGGCCGAAGTATGTTCAAGGATCTCATCTTGAAGCCCATCATCATTCAAATGGAGGCTCACAAGGTTGGAGAGCACAACAGGGGGCTGCCTTGACTCCAAGTCCAACAACAGCTCTTCGGCCCGGTTCCTCCACCGAATGTCATCCGAGCCCGGAACCTGGCCCATCAGTACCTCCTCCAGCACCAATCGGGCCTCGTCGTGTCGCGCCTGCTTCATCAAGCATAGGCCCAAGTTGCAAGCCTTGTTGGCGTCCGGATCGAGCATTTGGGCTTTCCTGAAGACCACCTCCGCCGCTATGTAGTTTGGCTTTTGCATGTATGCCCATCCCAAGTTCCCCTGCGTTTCCATCATAATTATGTGTCAGGCTTGATGTATGAATGCTATAAGGGTCTATTTAGACCTAGGAAAACAAGATGACAAAACAAATCTCGTGAAAAAAAATTTAGGAGGAAAATTTTTTGGGGGTAAAGTAAATTTATTTCTCTTGTTTAATTTAAGTAAGATTTTGAAGGAAAAAAATTGATTTTCTATTCAACTTTCTTTTCCTTGTTTGGTTTGAGGAAAAATATATGAAAAAATAAAATTTGCATGAAAACTTGTAAATGTCAAGCTTCATTTTTCTAGATCATATGATCTGATTTGGGGGAGAGAGAGTTAGAGAGAGAGAGAGAGAGAGAGAGAAGAGAGAGAGAGAGAGAGAGACTTAGAGAGACAAAAGAAAGTTAGAGAGAGAGAGAAGAGAATTAGAGAGAGAAGTTAAAGAGAGCGACAGAGAGAGAAAGAGAGAAAAGAGAGTTAGAGAGAGAGAGAGAGAGAGAAAGTGAGAAGAGCGTTAGAGAGAGAGAGATGCGAGAGAGAGAGAGAGAGAGAGAGAGAGAGAGAGTCACTAGAGATGAAGGAGGGAAAGGTTGACTAGTAGATCCATTTTTCTCTCAACTTTCCTTTCATTTTTGAAGGGAAAATTTTTTATTTTTTGTTTTCCTAAATTTTCCATGTAGTTTTCCAATTATTTTTTTTCCATTCATTTTTCTTCAATCCAAACGAAGGAGAGATTCTCATTTTCTAATTTTTTTTTTTCATGTTGTTTTCCTAGGTCCAATCGGACCCTAAAGGTTATGTGCAAATAAATAAGAGGCTGTTGCGATTTGAATTTAGAATGCTTGCATAGAAATGACTCTGATAACATGTGTAAGAAGTCATTAACCCTATCAACCAAAAGCTTGATAAAACTGATGGTTGAAGACTCATATTCCCCTCATTTTCCGTTTCTTCAGAGCAATAAGTTTGATTTTGAATGACGGTGGATCACTAGATATATAGGAAGTATGTGTTTGAGATTAAAGATTTTTTTTCCCCACATTGATAAGTTAGTCCACAAAGCTCACTCTATAAGGTATAAATTTAGTAGGCTAGGGGGCGCCCAAAAGGGGTTAGACAACACCTAACTAGACCCAAGGGTGGCCTAACTTTGAGAATAGGTTTAGAAGGAACTTTCAAAAGTATCAATAGTTCTCATAATAGAAATTGTGGCCACCAAATTTCGAACTATAATAGGGGTATCGAGCCTTCTACTCCCATACCACTTAGTTAAGTTTAGCTTTTGGACTTATTCTAGATTAATATTGCTTGGAGTTATGTACACGACTCTATTATTTAATAACAATTAATTCAATAATTTGACAAAGTTTATATGAGTTTAATTCAGAGTAAGTTCAAAAGAATAAGCTAAAAATCATTGCTCACAGAAAGATTAGCGAATAAGTTTCACAAATTAAGTGGAGACTTATAAGTTTGGATGGATTAAATATAAAATAAGTTCAATCAAAATAAGTTGAAAAGAACACGGTTAAAGAAGAAATACCAGGATACGAGAGGATTCTTGTTTGATGGAGACTTGAAACTTCTTGCCATGAGAACGAGCGGTCTTGGTTGGCTTTCCATTGAAAGCCTCCCCAACGTATATTTTCCTTAGCTTTTGTCTTAATAGCTCAATTTGTTCATCCACCCTTCCACATTTCTACCATGAACATATATATCCCCATTAATTGCATGCATACATAATATTAGGGAATATTTAGGGTTAATCTCATCATGTACGTACACAAATTCTAGCTACAAATACGTACAATAATGTATCTCTGGATCATTTTTGAGGATCTTGTAAAATTAGAAACGATAAATATTTTCAAAATTATATGGTTTGGTAGGGTCTATTGGAATCATTATTTCATCAGTCAGGAATGTGTGTTTGACATGATCTATTCTTGTATACAATCGAAAAAAATCGAAAAAAGGGGGTAGAGAAGGGATTTGAGTCGAGTTAAAGCCCTATCGAACCTTTTGTTTTATTCTCTTACTTTTTACCATGTTGTTTTATCCAGTTGACCCCCTTTACAAGGTGTAAACATAGCAAGTTAGGTGGATGGAAAGAGTATACAACACCAAATTAGCCCCATTAACCCCTACCGAGAATTATGGCTGCTAGAATTTGAATTTTGATAAGGAGGATAAAACCTCTTACTCTCATGTTACTTGAGCTACAAGCCCTTGAATAGTATGATTCCTACTGAACCTATTCAAGTTTATCATCCCCTTAATATATAGTTTCGAAATTGTTGATGGTTTTCTCCCAAGAATGTAGTAAACTTTAACAAAAGGTTTCACGCAATGCATAAAAGAGTTGCAAGATTAAGACATTCTATGACGCCTTGAATGATGACATGTAGACCTATGAAAATAGGAATTTTTTGGGCTAGCATGAAAGTGCTAAATAAGAAGGAAAAAAATTAAAATAAGAGCCAAAAAACAACGACAAAATGCTTCTGTTGGGATTCACCCATGAGTAAAATGTACTACATCGGAAAAAGTAAAAGGAAAGGACATGGTATATAAGGCAAGTGAGCTACTCCTCTTAACATCAATTGGTTTTAAAATGAAGTCTCACTTAACTTGTGTATCATGGGCCTTGGTTGAAGTGGGCTCCCGTCTTGGATCTCCCCTACAGTTTCTTCATTAGTTACTGTATTGTCGTTTATTATTTGTCATTACTTTAGCGTTTTTGTCCCAATAGTTCTTATCAGCTGATCTATCTTGCTGCTAGGTCTTTTTCGATTATTTTTTTTATCCTAATAATAATCGGAAAAAAAAAGAATCCCAAGGGATATGATATAAGTACCTTGTACAAATCAATGAGGACATTATCAAGGGAATCTTGAGCATTTTTAGAGCAAAGAGTTCTAAAGGATTTGATAGCTTCAATGGCTTGTTCAGTCCTATCGAGTTGCTTCATAACCACAGCCATGTCTTTGAGTGCACTGTCAACTCTATCTCCTGCATTTATTGCCTTCCAAAACCATACTATTGCTCCCTCTGGATCCTTTTTAACCAACTACTCTTCCATAAACAAACAAATAAACAAATAAATTTAAATCTCAATGGCGGATTTGTAGCAAAGCTAGGGGTGTCCATGGACACCCTAAGCCAAATAAAAATTTGTGATTCTTTAATATTATTCGGAAGAAAATTTTTAAATTGGGGTAAGTGGACACTGTAAAAAAAATCCTAAAAAATATAGAAGGGGTGTCCAGTTTAACAACAACCCAAAAATCTTAAAATATTACTTCCTCTATCCCAAATAAATTGTCTATGTTGACTAGTTAAGTCAAAATTTTTAAATTTTAATCGTTAATTTATCAAATTATATGTTGAATTATTACAAGACTATCACTGTTAGATTTGTGATGAAAAATATTTTTACCTGAATACAAATATTATTAGTCTTGCTTGGATAAACGTGAAAAATAAACGGTCAAAGTGTTGCATTGAAGCTGTGAAAAACTAAACTAGAAAATTAATTGGGATGAAATTAAGGAGTACCAAATTATTTTTTTAATTATAAGCAAAAAATATAAGTCAATAAATTTGATAATTGGGTATCAGTATAAGTTTAAGATATAAATATCTAGTTAACGTGAAATTTCAATTTATTTGGTGGGCATATTTATATGATGATGTGAAACTTTGTTAAACTTGTGAATATGTCATTTAATATTTATTTTTATTTTTATTTTTATTTACTTTATTTTATTTATTTTATTTTTCAAAAACATTTATTTAATAACAAGTATATTGGACACCCATAAATTAATGATCTGAATTCGCCACTAAATTACTAATGTTGTCTGCATTATAGATACCAAAAGTTGACCATTATGTAATAATTTCCCAAGTCAATTTTCAATGATCAGAAATTTTTTTGCATTGTGAGTGCATGTCCTAGCTATATATGCATGTAATAATTTCCCAAGCCAATAATGACCACCTTTGACACACACATATATACAAATATTGAATTGTAATATACCAATTTTTCACAATAAAAAAATATGTTTGGGTAATAAATCTAGAGAAGTTTGAGCAACAAAAAAAATTATTATTACATTAATTTAAGATAGGGCAACTAAATAATTTTGTGGTTAAATACATTATATGTGGTAACAATTTTTTTTTGTTGCAATTGATATAGAATAGGCAACGATTTAAAGAAAAATGATTGTCAAAAATTACTAAGACAACAAAAAAATTTGGTTGCCCACCACAACTAATTTGTGTTATCATTTTTACTAATTTGTAACCCGGACTTTGTGCTTCAAGGATAAAACTACCAAATTGTGAGTTGTGACAATTTGTTTTTGTAGCACCATGTTAAAGGGCAACAAAAATTGGACTATGACAACAAATTTTTTAGTTGCCCAAAGTAATTTTTCTTGTTGTGTTTGGTCATATTAGATCGTAATATATCGATTTTGAAAATTGGATACCAATATACCTTACTTTTATATTTAGGTGTTATTAATATACCGAAACCGACTTAACATAATCATATTTGAGTACATTAATAACACCTAAATATAAAGGTCAGATATATTGGTATCCAATTTTAAAGATCAGTATATGAGAATCTAATACCATAAAAGGTTGATATATTACGATCCAATAATCCTCTCTCTCATATATATATATATATATATATATATAATCAAAAAATAACAAAATAAAATTATAGGATATCATAATTTATAATATATTGTAGAAAACTTAAGTGAATATCACTTTTTGGGTTGTTTGCATTTTGGACCCTGAAATATAGGGTAATTAATTTTCTGGACCCTTGATTTCCAACGTTAATGTTTTGGACCCTAAAGTTTGTAGGATGAATAAAAACGAACTCTAAAGTTTGTGGGCCGAAAAAAATTAAAGGTCTGTGTACCGTTTATTTTTTTTGTTCCCTATGTTTGAATTTCTCTCCCGATTGACGCCAAACTTAAGGACTTATAAGGTTAAAACGTAACTGATATAAAGGTTTTAATACACCTCTCTTATTCATTTCAGAGTTACTAAGACCATAAGTACCCCGGGTCTAAGTACTCCGACATGAATAGAGAAGTGTATTATAGCTTCAATATCAGTTTTAACCTTAATCCTCAAGTTTGGCGCCAATCGGAAAAGATTCAAACATGGGAGAAAAAAGAACCAGACACAGACCTTTTTTATCCTACAAATTTTAAGGTCTTTTTTTATTCAATACATAAATTTTATAGTCTAAAAAGTTAACATTGAAAACCAACGTCCAAAAAATTATTACAAACAACCCCTTATTTGGACCTATAAGTATCGATAGTACGTTTGCCCCCAGGAGTAGCTTGGTGAAGAGTTATGCATATCTCGTGCATGCTGTGGGAAAGTAAGAAGCCTCGAGTACCGGATATGCAAACTCATAATAACAAGACGACAAGGATAGAAATAGCGGTGGACCAAATTTCTCATTATGTGCCCTAAATTATGTACACTGTTTTAAAAGTATTGTTTTATTGTATTTTCAAAAATGTTAGTACAACATTGTAACTATATGAAATTATTTGTCACTATGCGAAGGATGATAAATAGTACTACCTCTATCCCAAAATATTTATCATTTAATAAAATTTTGATTATTAATTATTCTCAAATTACAGTGAATTACGATATGAAGTTATTGTCATTGTAATTTTTATTAATACATCTTTTTAATGGCAGTAATTTCATATCATAACTCATTGTAATTTGAGAATAATCAATGATCAAAATTTTGTCAAATGACAAACATTTTGAGACGGAGGCAGTAATTCTAGTCTTTTAGACCATGTACTTTTGTAGGAAAATAATTTGTTTAAAACGAATAAATTAGATCAAATTACTGATTTGTTAGGTTGTCCTAATTTAAAGTGGATGTTATTTTATCAATATTGAATTAATAGAAGGAAAGTGTTGGGGTGTTTGACCTCCTCCCAGGAATAAACATTTGCAGATCTAAGTTATTTTTATTAGGGGTGATTAATACACTATTATATACATCCGGTACATATAAAATTCATAATTTTTATCTCAAATTATATCAAATCATTATATTTTTTTTTACCGGTGGCCATGGCTACCCTTAGGTTGGCCTGAGATCTGCCAGTGAGATTAGCTCAATGGTAATACATACATATTAACAGCTAATCAAATTAGTGTGTATTGATAACGTAACTAATCAATTAGTGTGCATTCCAAATAAATTTATTATATTGAAAAACGGGGATTATCAGTTTACCACCACCTTATGTAAGAACTAATAAAGTTATGAAAACAATAAAGTTATATGTGTTGCTTGATGTCCTCTCACAAGAATTCATTAGTATATTGTTAATCCACCCCCTTCAACCAAAATAACCAAATATATAAATAATAACCAAGTTTTATTCTAAACCTACCTTAATTTTTAACTAATTAAGTTTTCTGCATAAAAGGTTAGAACTTTGTTTATTTCTAAATTGGAAATCATGACTAACTATACATTAATATTATAGTTAATCTGGTTTTTCTACATATATATGAGATTAAAAAAAAATTGCTCAAAAAGAAATGACGACAAGAAAAGAAGATATAAGCTAAAGCTTAATCTTGGTATGTTGTTTTTGATATAGTACTGATGTAATATTATAGCTAATCTTGGAAGTTTAAATGGAGGTTGGTGTTAGAAGCTTTTCGGAAGTCTAATTCGACTTCTTCTGAAGCGTCACGGAAGTTGAAGGACCCTAATAGTATCACAGCAGAGATTGATCCAAAGAAGACTTTGGTAAGAGAGACTTGTGGTCTTAATGTTATTACATCCAAGAAGGGATTTGGTTTTTTTCTTTTTGGGTGGTTTTGCAGCTAATTTTAGTGCCTTTTCTAGTTATCTTTTTGTCGTTGCTGTTTGGCTTCTTTGGCTTGCCTTTTGCTGTTTTGCGGATATCTTGTAGCATATTTGATGCTTTATAGTCTTTTTGACCTTCAACTACAAAAAAAAAGGGTAATCTTTGCAGTTTTTTGTTAACCATTATTTCGAATTTTCAGCTCGATTTAGGCATTGAGTATATATTATATAATCGAAAATAAGACTGAAAGAAAACAGAAAAAATAGAAGAAAAATAAAATGAAGACCTGGACATGTTTGGCTCGAACATAAGGGCCATCACCAGGAGGAACTTTGTGAATTACATGAAACGTTTCTTTTTCTGTTTCTCCATTTTTGCTGTTCATCATCTGCTTTCTTATGCCCTCCATTTTCGATCCTTTAAATTTTGTTGAGGTTTGAGTGTTGAAGGAAGGTGGAGTTTGTGAGGTTACGTACCTACGTGGGGTGTTGGAAGTGGTTAAAAAAAGGTGGTGATCATTAATAGGGTTTTTGATTATTAAATTCCCAATTATTATTTCTATATTTTGTACATCCATCATTTATCAGATTCATCCATACCAAGCTTTGAAGTACTTGAACATGGACGCTTTCATGGTGTTTGTTCATTTCCCCCTCCTTTTGTCACTTCTTTGGGGTCTCACCTCTCTTTTCTTTGGTTGTTTGTTGGGGGATTTTACTGTTTAACCCGCAGATTTTTACACGTGTCTGTTCTTTTGGTGGGTATGTAGAAATTGTGTAAGTTGGGAAGGTTTAATTCGTCTTGAATAGTTTATATAAAATGAAGTAGATAATGAGTTGTTTTAACAGTAGAAAAGTTGTGTAGAAATGTTTAAATAGGTTTGAGTAGTTTATGTTGAAGTAGGTAATCAATTGTTTTAGCGGTAGAAAAGTTATGTAAGTTTAGATGGATTTAGCTAGTTTATGTAGAAGTAGGTAAAACAATGTTGTGGGTAGTTTACACTTGCAAAGAACAATGTTTGTTGGAGATGTTTTACTGTTTAACCCCCAGATTCTTACACGTGGTTGCTCTTTTGGCGGATACATAGAGGTTGTGCAAGTAAGATTGGGTAGGTTTGAATACTCTTGAATAGTTTATATAGAAGTAGATAATGAGTTGTTTTAACAGTAGAAAAGTTGTGTAGGTTTACATAGGTTTAAGTAGTTTATGTAGAAGTTGTGTAAGTACGGTTGGATATGTTTAAATAGGCTTGAATAGTTTATATAGAAGTGGGTAATTAGTTGTTTTAGCGGTAGAAAAGTTATGCAGGTTTAGATGGGTTTAGCTAGTTTATGTAGAAGTAGGTAAAACAATGTTGCGGGTAGTTTGCACTTGCAAAGAACAATGGTTGTTGGAGGGATTTTACTATTTAACCCCCATATTTTTACACGTGGTTTTTCTTTTGGTGGGTATGTAGAAGTTGTGTAAGTAAAGTTGGGTAATTTTGAATGGTCTTAAATAGTTTATATAGAAGTAGATAATGAATTGTTTTAACAGCAGAAAAGTTGTGTAAGTTAGATAGGTTTAAGTAGTTTATGTTAAAGTTGTGTAAGTAAGGTTGGATATGTTTAAAAAGGTTTGAGTAGTTTATGTAGAAATAGGTAATAAGTTGTTTTAGTGGTGGAAAAGTTATGCAGGTTTAAATGGGTTTAGCTAGTTTATGTAGAAGTAGGTAAAACAATGTTGCGGGTAGTTTGCACTTGCAAAGAACAATGTTTGTTGGAGGGACTTTACTGTTTAACCCCCAGATTTTTACACGTGTCTGCTCTTTTGGTGGGTATGTAGAAATTGTGTAAATAAAGTTGGGTAAGTTTGAATAGTCTTGAATAGTATGTTTATATAGAAGTAGATAATGAATTGTTTTAACAGTAGAAAAGTTGTGAGGTTTAGATAGGTTTAAGTAGTTTATGTAGAAGTTGTGTAAATAAGGTTCGATATGTTTAAATAGGTTTGAGTAGTTTATGTAGAAGTAGGTAATCAGTTGTTTTAATGGTGGAAAAGTTATGCAGGTTTAGATGGGTTTTAGCTAGTTTATGTAGAAGTAGGTAAAACAATGTTGTGGGTAATTTACACTTGCAAAGAACAATGTTTGTTGGAGGGATTTTACTATTTAATCCCCAGATTTTTACACGTGTCTGTTTTTTTGGTAGGTATGTAGAAGTTGTCTGAGTAAGGTTGGGTGGGTTTGAGTTATTTATGTAAGAGTAGGTAAAAGTATGTGATGATTTGTTTTAGAAGTAGAAAAATTATGCAGGTTTAGGTATGTGTAGATAGTATATGTAAAAGTAGGTAGAAAAATGTTGTGGGTAGCTTACTCCTACAAAGAACATGATTGCTTGCACTTTATCTCATATATTAATATAGAATTTGGACAATAAGAGTGATAGTCAACTTCGATAGTGTATGCTTGGTGCAAAATTACATAAATTTGTACATGTATGAGAAATGAAAATTGAAGAAACGTGAGCGATGATGAACATTACTGATTGAAAATAGACCTTGTAAATCTAACCTGAAGCCTAAATACGAACCATTCGATATTTTAAAGGAGTTCATATGAAAGTATATCTAAAATTTGAATTGACTATATAACTGAACTGAATTTGACATAGAGTTTTCAAAAAACAAAATGCTTAATTTTACAAGAAAAAATGGTAGACTTGAAGTGGACATAAATCGAACATAATAGAAATTTCGATAAATTGATGCAAAACTTAATCCAAGCTGACATGATTTTCAAATCAACAACTCTAACTGAATCACATAAACCTTAGATTGTTGATAGCGTAATTCCTAGGCAAGTATGCATATGTTTTGTCACTATTGATCATTTAGTCACCACTATAGTATGGACCTATTACCACAATTAAAATATGCCTTTTATTACAATTTAGGGTGTAATGTAAATAGACGTAATAGTAGTAGTAGGTATGTCATTTCTACTATGATTGAGAATAGTAGTAACTAGGGAGAGTTTATTAAGGTCATTGACAATTGCAATGAATGTGGCTAGGGTCTTTTACAATAGCGGTTGACAACAATAGTGAGTCTAGTATATTATTGTTGTTGTCTACAACCATAGTAAAAGAATCTCTTCTTTTTTGCCCATGCAAACACTAAGAAAATGTTGTGGTGATTAGACATAGATTGAGTATTAAAGAAATATAGTTACGAGTTCTCCGTTTGTCAACTTCTTGTTGAGATTGAAACAATGTCACGTGAATTAAATTGCGATACTGTTTTTAATATTTGCTCGGGGAAAGAAAATTTTTGGAAATTAAAAAAAGCGTCATGTTAGCCAGAACTTTCACTTTTTCTTCGCTTAAAACTTTCGTTGTGGAGAAGGATGATCCTCTTCAAAATAACTTTTTGGTTTTGGTAGAGTTTCCTGGACTGCCGAATCTTTATCCCACCTTTTCAAAGATACAATTCTTATGCAAGCAGCAGAACAAGGCACTCCTTGGTTTTCATAATCGTATCCCTACGTCCTGAGATAGAAGCAAAGTTGTGATGATCATCCGATCTCCGATATAGCTCCCCAATGACTGGGACATGCATGGTGGGAAGATAACTCAGGGTGACTCTTGAAAAGATCCATCTGATGGAAAGAACCTCAATCTTGTTTGAGGTAATTGACCTCAAATCCTGCCCCATTTGGTTCCTCAGTGGTTGAAACACATACACTATAAATTCTTCATTGGTTTGATGAGGGGTTGGAGCATTAGGAATTTTTTGAGAAGGACTGACTACTGGAAGCCCCCGGAGTGAAGAAGGAGGCACCGAACATAGCTGCAATTTCTCGAAGAGATTGGGGGAGGCTTTTCTATTAGTGTATGGAGGGGAGGTGCTCTCTTTTAGAGACTCGGAACTCTGTCCATGACATGGTTAATCGTGGTTCAATTGATCGAGGGTTCGCTTTCTATTGGTGCCCATGGTGTGACCATATTTTTGGTGGGGAGAAATAGAGACGAGGAAAGGATAAATTCTTTTCCTTACTATCTTACCGCGAATGCACCCAAAGGCGTTCAAACTTGTCTTACTTGGAAGATGGGGATAAATAAGCAAAGGACGAGCGCGCTAGCGCGAAAGCCTAAACTTTCGTACGCACATCCCTTTTCTTGCTGTTGAGATAAGCAATCTTACTTCTTATGTTATTTCCTGTCTCAATTCTCTCTCTTCGATCATTAAGATTTACTTGAACATTTCCTTATCTTCTCATCTAAGTGTACCGTCTATTACAACCATTTCCTTATACCTTAGAGTCATACCTTGTCTTGTCAGCTAAGGAATTAACATAAGCTTCCGATAACAGGAGGGAAGGTCTATATCCACCAGCAGCCTAATAATCCAATTCTAAGTTTGCAACATATATGAGAAATGATAAGTCTAACTTTCTTGAAGGTTTAAGCCTTGCCCAGTTGCTAGAACTTTTCTTTTCCTCCTTGCTCTCAGGCTACCTAGTTATTGATCTTGAAGCATAAGGAAGAAGTGATTCTTTCCTACTATAGTCTTACTTTTCCAACTAAGTGATTGAAATAGCTTTCGTTTGGTCCATCCTCTTTCTAACAATTGGGCAGAGCTAGTATGTAAATTGCCTTAAGAAAGAGAAGTCTAAGAGTGTCAGTGGTATAAGCAAGACTTATTCATGGGATTGATGATCTCCTCGCATGCCCCATATCCTCCAGTCCTTTCGTAGCTCCTTACATCCAAATCCCTCAAAGTTGAGCCACCTACAGTAAGAAGTCCTTTTGCTCAGTCAAACGATTAGAAGCCACAAGAGTGTTCAGCACAAAGAAAAAAGTCCTTTTCAAACAATTATGAAATTCATCAATAAAATTCCTTTTGGCCATAAATAATAAAGTAGAGCACGCCATTCAAATTGATATCCCAGAGAAGGGACGAGCGCTTAAAAAACTTAGCTAACTCCGTAACTACTGCTTCAGGAAAGAGAATCCCAAACTAGCATGTGACCAAGGCAGAAGACTACAGACCTCTAGATGATAGAATTACTAAGAAGATGCAAAGTTGGACTAGCAGGGTTTTATCCTATAGTGGCAGAGTCCAACTTATTAAGGTTGTTCTCTTTTTTGTGCTCTCAAATCGATTGTGAAAATGAAAAAATTGTAGTACAGTTACATCAGCACAGTAGCTGTAACGTGAGCAACGTTTTGTCCTTTATTTTTTTTCTAAATAGGTGACGCGTCGAATGATAAAACCTTTTTCCCACATAGTTCGTTGGTCAAACCAACGATTTTCTTCTCAAAATAAAAGAGAGATCAGATGCCCTTTCCGATGTAGTTCATCGTGAACTAGCTAGGAGTCCCCTCCTCTCCCCCCTCCCTCCCCCGACATACAACTCCCTTCCCTTACAGCTGTTGTAACTACAAGTCATTAGAGCAACATCACCACAACCACCACCTGAAAAACTTTCACCACATCATCAACACCAATGCAATCAGTGACATGCATTTTTACCACCATAACGAGATCGTTAATAACATCGCAAACAACACCCTCGTGACTAAGAATACCACAACCACTGGCCTATATTACAAATGTATCAGGTCATTAAAGAAATTAAAACTAAGGGTTGATTCCTCATATTCAACATTGAGATTGGATTCATGAGATAACACACGAAGTCCTTACCTTTAGATTGATTGGTAAAAAATATTCAACAAATCGGGAAATAATAGAAAAACAAGGTTAGCTACGGTGTAACGAAAATAACTGTGATCAGAAGCTTAGCAACCTTAGTTGAATACACAATCAAAGGACTCTAAAAGATAATATACCTCAAATTCTTGATTTTACCCTCATTGGGATAGATCTACACAACTATTAGAGTACACAATCATCATCTTAACTCCATGTGCAATGGAAAATATGGAGAACATGGAGTTCACATTTGTTCATAAATAGGGTTTTATTTAACTTTTCTCCTTTTTTTTTAATCCAAATTACAGGCAAGTGAAATCTAGTATATATCCTTCATTATCTT
The DNA here is from genome assembly GCA_029582165.1 of Portulaca oleracea. Taxonomy (NCBI): domain Eukaryota; kingdom Viridiplantae; phylum Streptophyta; class Magnoliopsida; order Caryophyllales; family Portulacaceae; genus Portulaca; species Portulaca oleracea. The sequence goes on from CM055871.1 coordinate 5,602,170, forward strand.
TTATATAAATGTACATCAAACTTGTTTGTGTAGCCTTGTTCGACCCAACACACTGACAACTATTGAGGTTTAGGATAGGAAATTACAAAGGGTATTGATGCATTGCACCAGTTGCTTAAATTTGGTTTGGATTATACTGTACCTATAGTGTTGTTCAGGTTATTATTCATACATTCTACTTTCTTAAATAACTTTGAGGCTCTTGGGAAGAAGTTGACTAATGAATATGTTGAGTGTAGAGACCAAAATAGGAGAAGGAAGGAGGTAGAAAGGTGGAAGAAGAGGAGTTGAGGGAGACGCCACTAGGGGGTGCACCCCAACTAGCGTTCCCCCCCCCCCCCCCGCCAGCGTGTGGTCACACCTCACCAGCGCCTCGTAGGGCTAGACGCTGGTAGCGTCTAGGGATCCCCTCGATAGCGCCTGGTCCAGAAGCTCCAATTTGGTGCACGCTGTCTGCGTCTGTGCCCCCTCGCCAGCGTTGGTTAATTAAAGCAACATTTTCCTTTGCCGGCGCTTGTGTGAAATATTCGGGGAATATTTCCGAGATCTTTTATGTTTCCTTTCTAAAGTTGTTTCCTTTCTAAAGTTCATTCCTTATTGCTGGAGACTTCCATATTGTTTAGGTTACTGCCATATTGTAACCTAGGTTATTCCTTGTACTCCTAATATATATAGGGGTTCAAGTTCTCCCTATTATGTATCCCTAAGAAATTCCAGAGTGTATCCCAATATTCCTAGAGTGGATCCATTGAGGGATCAAGTGAGATAGAGTGAAACACAACCTTGTATTGTAATCCTCATATTACTAGTGTATCGATTCCGTGGGTTTTTTTTTCCCGCTTTAGGTTTTTTCCACGTTAAAATCATGGTGTCAAATTTCTTATTTCTTTTCCACTATTATTTCCTATTGTTTGTGGTTTTCTTGAGTACTCTTCGATCCTAACAACTGGTATGAGAGCTTTCAGGGTTTGTGAAAGAGAACTCGCTTTCAAACAATGGCGGGAGATAAGTATGAAATAGAGAAATTTGATGGATCTGACTTCACCTACTGGAAGTTGCAGATTGAGGATCTGCTGTATGCGAAGTCGCTGCATGTTCCGCTGCTGGAGAAGCCAGATGAGATGAAGCAGGCTGAATATGATCTGCTGGATCGACAAGCGATGTCCTTGATCAGCATGTCATTGGCTCGGAACATCAGGTTTAACGTCATGGAGAAAAAGACAACGAAGGAATTGTTGAAGGCACTAGAGAATATGTATGAGAAGTCTAGTGCAACAAATCAAGTATATTTGCTCACTAAATTAACCAGCTGTAAGATGGCTGAAGGTGGGGATGTGGCTGATCATATTAATGAGATTACTAAAATTTTATCACAACTTGCTTCAGTAAAGATGGTTTTTGCTGAGAATGTTAGAGCTTGCGTATTATTGTCTTCTATGCCTGAGCCTTGGAGAACCCTTGTAACTGCTGTTAGTAGTGCTAAGGATACTGACGAGATGAAATTTGATGATGTCAAGTCTATATTGCTTAATGAGGGTCTTCGTAGGAAGAATTCTGGTGAGGAATCTTCGGGAATTGCGCTAAGTATCAGGGGTAGGAAGAACAATAGGAATTCGAATAATTCCAGGGGAGGCAAGCCTAGGGACATGAGCAATGTTGTGTGTTATGGTTGTGGGGTTAAGGGTTACTTTAAGAGGGATTGCCCTAGACTTGGGAAAGGGAAGGGTAATGATGACCGGGACTCTGTCAACTCTGAGGAAGATCTTTGTGAAGCCTTGGCCTTGAGTGTGTCTAGCCCTGAAGAATCTTGGTTAGTTGATACTGGTGCATCCTTTCATGTTTTTTCAAACAGGGAGTTATTTTATAATTTCAGGAGTGGGAATTTTGGCAAGGTATATCTTGCCAATGACAAGTATTATGAGATAATAGGTACAGGAGACGTGACGATTAAGACTGCTAATGGTAGTCTTTGGAAGTTGGAAGATGTGAGGTATATTCTTGGAATTAGGAGGAATTTAATTTCAGTGAATCAACTAGATGAGATGGGCTACACTACGGGCTTCGGGGATGGAAGATAGAAGATCATGAATGGTGCTATGGTAGTGGCGAAAGGATTGAGATTTGGTACGTTGTACTCTACCAGGGAAAGCACTAACATGATTTCTTATGCTTCTTGTTCTAGTTTATGGCTTTGTAGGAATGAGAAGATGGTCAGTTTCGCCAAAACTGACAGGGAACCTGAGGAGGTATGGAGTGACGCAGGTGATAAGAAGCCAGTGGGAGCTATGGCGGTCAAGGTTTCTGGTAGGCTGGGTGTGCCTAGGGAGGAAACAGAGGAGCCACAGGAAGCTCCATAGGTTGCAGATCAGGCTGCTGAAGGACTTGAACCACAGGAGCTAGGTGAAAGCTCCAATGCACCATCTACTATGAGGAGATCCAGGAGGCTACGGTGATCTTTGGGAGCCAAGGACCTCTGAGGAAGGTCGGCAGTGAGGCTCGGTTCAAGTGGGAGCACGCAATGGTTGATGAGATTGCGTCACTTGAGGGAACCTGGAAGCTAGTGAGATTGTTTGCGGGAAAGAAGGCCTGAAGAAGTGGGTCTACATGATCAAGGGTAAGCCAGTGGATGTTGGGAAATTGAGGCTGGGTGCGGTTTCAGGAGGCCTCTCGGACTGATGAAGGGGTCGGTCGATGCACTAGGGGAACTTGTGGTAAAAGTTGAGGATGGTTGTGGTTTGGTCTCCAATGGGAGATTGTTGGGTGTGGAGACCAAAATAGGAGAAGGAAGGAGGTAGAAAGGTGGAAGAAGAGGAGTTGAGGGAGACGCCGCCAGGGGGAGATTTTCGCCCCCCGCCAGTGTGTGGTCACACCTCACCAGCGCCTCGTAGGGGAAGACGCTGGTAGCGTCTAGGAAGCCCCTCGACAGCGCCTGGTCCAGAAGCTCCAATTTGGTGCACGCTGTTCGCGTCTGTGCCGCCTCGCCAGCGTTGGTTGATTTCAGCGGCGTTTTCCTTTGCCGGCGCTTGTGTGAAATATTCGGGGAATATTTCCGAGATCTTTTCTATTTCCTTTCTAAAGTTGTTTCCTAATTCGCAGTTGTTTCCTTATTGCTGGAGATTTCTATATTGTTTAGGTTACTGCCATATTGTAACCTAGGTTATTCCTTATACTCCTAATATATATAGGGGTTCAGGTTCTCCCTATTATGTATCCCTGAGAAATCCCAGAGTGTATCCTAGTATTCCTAGAGTGGATCCATTGAGGGATCAAGTGAGATAAAATGAAACACAACCTTGTATTGTAATCCTCATATTACTAGTGCATCGATTCCGTGGTTTTTTCCCACGTTAAAATCCTGGTGTCAAATTTCTTATTTCTTTTCCGCTATTATTTCCTATTGTTTGTGGTTTGCTTGAGTACTCTTCGATCCTAACAGAATATAAGTCATCATGTTGTGTAGTTAGCCCTGTATATTGATTATACTAATCTTGTTCATATTAGATGACTTTGTTTCTTTCAAAATCCATGTTAAACCCCAAGCACAAAAATGAAGAGATTTAATGATATGACCATGAATCTATGAAGGATGAACAATTACAAGAGAAAATCTATTGGCAATATGTCCTACAAAGACTGTCTTGTCAACAGATCAAGCCATGATGATGCAGTGGAGAATGGTAATGAAGTTAACTCGAACTAGCCATCAGGCTTAACATTCGGTTGAGATCTCATATGCCAACGATAAGATTGAAAGGAGTAGAAAGAGGTTGGTGGGAGTGTGTGAAAGGTTTGAGGTCAGTAAGAGGAGAATTGCATCTAAAGTCGATCAAAATCGTGCGAACCAAATAGCAGCAACTCTGAAGATAGTATTAGCTGATTCACTCAAGAGTACATGGAACTTGGCAATCTATTAAGCTTGAGAGCTTTAAATAAAGAGGCAATTATGGAATGCAATGAAAAAAGCTTTAAGAGCCCAAAAGCTAACATAAAGTGAATTAAAGTCTTTTTATCAAGTTGTTTCCGATGTCATTATTTTAATATGACATAGTGGTGGGTAGAAAAATGTTATTGAAAAAAGATTTAAAAGCACAAAAACAAGGCAAAAAATTGCTCCGGGGTGCCATACATTCTCCAAAAATGACTATTTGGGGACCACATTATTTTTTTTACTCTTTGGGGACCAGATTGTTGTGAAAACTTGCTGGTTGGGTCTTTTTCGACCAAAGGTTATGAAAATCCGGTGAATTCAACCGGAGTCAACACAAAATGAATTTAGATAGATGGATTGACAAGAATACCCCTGCTTGGCTCCAATTTTTTTTTCCTCTCTCTCTCCTCCCTTTCTTTTTCTTTCTTCTTCTTCGGGCATAATCAACCCGACGCCACCACCACCCTCACCTTCTTCTTCTCCACCTTCGCGACCTTCATTGCCTTGTCGGAGACCGCCGATCACCACCCTCCACCCCTCTTCTTCATCTTCTTTATTCTCCTTCCCCGCTGCTGCCACACCCTCAAACCCCACTAGCCCTGTTGGTGCTTGACGCCACTACTGCACGACAATCTCCAGAAGCATCAGGCAGAATCAACACCCAACACACCACCACCCTCACCTTCTTCTTCTCCACCTTCGCGACCTTCACCGCCTCGCCGGAGACCGCCGACTACCACCCGACGCACCACCACCCTCACCTTCATTTCAATGCAAGTATATCTCTGTACGATTGAGTTGGATTTGGAACTTAGAACTTGCTCAATCTTCTCATGACTTGCCCCAAAACAATACCCAAATCTTCGGTTTCTGCTTGTAATTTTTGTTGTGTTGCTTCTTGTAATTTATTGTGTGAATACACAATTGCAACCGAGTAATTCTCATATCCATATAGACACAAAGCAACCAACAAATTACAAGCAAAAACGCAACAAAGATGGGGGTTATCTGGGTTCGGCCTTTTCCCTCAGGCATTTTATCAAACACTTGGTAGGCATCCGCCATGTTCAAAGCCAGAAACCTCCATTGCCTTCCTCAGCAGCGACATTCATGAGAACAACAATAGGGGTTTTCTTGGTTCGATCTTCTTTCTTCCCCCACACAACGATCAAACCCTAAACTTCCCATATTCAAATCTGGGTGCCAATTTTAAGAGTGACCCATGTTCGGTCACATTGATTCAATCCTCAAATCTTTACAATTACACAGCGGATCAAGGTGATAATTCGTTGGAAGAGACGATTATGAACAACCTCAACACGAATTTAAACAGCAGCTCGATGAGTATGGGGGATCATCAACATCAACAAAGTTGGGCAAATGCAAACACAAGCACTACAATGACGATAACAAGCAATTGGGGTTGGGATGAATAAAATGGAGAAATAAAATGGGCAAACTGAACTTTTCAATCAATAATCAAGGGGTATTTACGTCTTTTCATTGTTTCCGGCTGTTTTGGTCGGAAAATGCCCAACCAGCAAGTTTTGACAACAATCTGGTCCCCAAAGAGTAAAAAAAAAAAATAATGTGGTCCCCAAATAGTCATTTATGGGGAATGTATGGCACCCCAGAGCAATTTTTTGAAAACAAGGAGCATATTGTTTTTTGTTTTAGCAGGTTGTTGTACAAGTGGTTAATTTTGTATTTTTAATCTTGAATTGATCCTGTGGGTTTTCCTTTTAGCTTTTCAAACGTTTTTCCTTTTGTTTTCGCTTGTGCCTAAAATATTTTTAAAGGTTTTTCGAAAAGTTTTTTTTGGATCCCGTTGGAATTAACCTCTCTATGAACCTGAGTTCATGTGGGAAAGACCGTCTACATCTGAATCCCCAAACCATGGTCAAACGTGTTTCTCATAGAAGATTATTGTCGCAGTGATTTTGAATTGATCCCTAATAATAATTATAAAAAAATCCTTAATAATAATTATAAAAAAAAGAGTAAATCTATCTAGTGTTAATGTATATATAGTGACGCCATCATTTTAGGGAATGCAAAGTCACATGTTGACAGATGCAGAAATGCTACTGAATCTGGTCATTGTTATAGAACTGATTAAAACTCCAGCAATCCTGAAATGGAATGATGATGATCAAACCTGCCCTATTTTACATTGATTGATCATAAGTCACCATGGCTTGATGTTGATCTAGACTGATACCTGCCCCCCATTCATGTACACTATTATCAAACAGACAAAATTCTCTCAGATAAAACCCCAAATTTTGGTCCCACCTTTGGCAATCAAATGTTAATTTTGTCAATAACATACAACACTCATCAATGATTGCTTCATCCATACTTTGTTTTCCTCTTTCAACTTAGATTGTGGCCCTATTATTTTTTAAGGTAAGTAAATTTTACCTTACTTTACTTTATTTCACTACTCAAAAAAATAGAGCTATACTTAATTTATATTTAAAATAATAAAGAAATAAGTGACTTGACATTTATATACTTCCACTATTTTCCTTTCCTTCCTTACCTTGATTAAATCCTAGTCTTAAATAACAAGGTCTGTGTTTGGTAAACAGAGCATCAAACTTAGTGCAATAGTTAGTTTACTAGAATGCCGAACAGGTTGTTCTTGTGTTTGATAAACAACTTATTTTAGTTGACTGTTTTGTGCAAATAAGCTATTTTTTTTTTTGAGATCAACCTATTGAGAATAACTTATTGTAGGAAAAAAAAAAACATTTTAATCCAAAAATTGTCTAAAATTACCTAAATGTCTTCTAAAGGCTAAAAGTTATAAAGAGTATAAATATAATGTTAACAAATACCTTATTCAAAAACAACTAATTTTAAAATACTTTTTTCCCAAACAATTGATGCAAACAGTCAACCAAACAACCAATACAAACTAACAACCAACAATTGCATGCCAAACAAGGCCTTAATACCAATCACTTATTACTAATAACAAATAGATACTTACTGAAATTAACAATATAACCTAAAAACATGCCCAAAAACTCATTTGCCAAAATTGGGGTCTTGGGTATCCTACTTATCAAAATTTACCCAAACATAATTAACCTAATATTCACCAAGATATAAACTTTATCAGCCACATAAACAGAAAATTCTCTAGAGACAAAGCAAATGAGACATTAGGACTTACCTAATTACCCAAAAAAAATGGCAATCAATGCATTTGATTACACTATGGACTGTAAGTCTGAATGAATTACAGAGGGGGACATAATCTGTTCATCTTGGAATACTTGCTCTTGGCTAACACATTATAAAACCAGCATGCATGCAGAAAAACAAGCCTCCTTTTACAACCAACATATCCCAACACCATACCATACCATACCATACCATACCATTGCAGAAAGCAAGCAATAAAAACTTTATCCCATGACCAACACCCTAGACAATACTAAAAACCCATTGTTACCACCACTGCATCATCATCAAGGAAAGCTTTCTTTTTCTTTTCATTCTTAACATAGCAGTAAAGCACCTTCGAGCCAATGCAAGCATTCACACCCGGCAAAAAAGGAGGTACCCCTTTAAGCCTGATTTGGACCGCCCCGGGAACGGCCTCCCATTCTTCCACGGCCATATCCTCGGCCCCCACCACCACGTCCGTATCCTCGGCCCCCACCACGACCGCCTTGGTATCCGTCATCCGCATAGTCACGGCCATATCCTCGGCCCCCGCCACGACCACCACCTTGGTACCCATCATCTGCAAAGTCACGGCCATATCCTCGGCCACCGCCACGACCACCTTGGTACCCATCATCTGCCACAAAGTTATAGATGCACATTTGTTCTTAAGACGAGTAAGGTAAGGTAGGGTAAGTTCAACTATAATTGAAAACATTGAGTTTTGAAAATACGGGAAGAAATGGGTAAATTTGAGTTGTGTTGGGTGAAGTGGGTAATAAATCACCAAAAGAACAAAGCCTTTAAAGTAACATCTCAAACCGATGTAAATTGATTCAAGCAATCATGGGGGACAAGTGACCTAGACACCCTACCTAAAAGGTTAATTTCATATGAGGGACATATAACTAGAATCTCAGGCCACTTCAAGTTCTGGTCATGGTAAAATCTATGGCAACTTGCCCAATAAGGTAATCAAGAAAAGGCAACACAACTCATGTTGATTACCCAAAGCACCATGCGATCTGGTTAGATATGAGTTTGAGGTCCAATCCAAATCTGAATCCAATTCCACAAAACCATGCTGCAAAATGGGGTACGGTAGTACGGGGAAGGGGGTTCTAACGTAGCAGTCTCGCCCCTGACTGAAGATTCAGAGAGATTAGTTGCCGTAGACCCAAGATTTTATAGTCGTTTACAACCTACTACTCTATGCAAAGGTAAAAGAGTTTTTTTAAAGAGGCATTGTGCTTTAGTCTATTATGATCTAAGCTGAAAGAATAAATCATTTTTAAGCTATCCAAAATAAAGATGCATTTCAAATGGTAGCAGGATTAATGTCAGTGATGGTGTATGGGTCAAATCTATTAGGTCTATGTTCATGACAGCAGACTCATTCCACCAGTAACAGTACATACCAAATGCCATCTTTTCGCCTCATTAATGTAGTTCAAATTGGTTACCCAGGCAGGGAAATAATTCATTCAAAGAGCACATGAGATGCACTCACCATAATATCCCCAGCTTCTGCCTCGTCCACCACCTCTGCCCCAGTTTGAATACCCTCCATTATCTGCTATATGTGAAAAGTGAATGGTTCAAAGCACATCATTAGAGCAACGAAATAAGTAGGCCAAAATGGCCATCTGAGAAAGTTTGAACTTTGAAGTGCATACCCTGATATGTTCCATAGCCACCACGCCCCCAATTTTGGCCTCGGCCCCTCCCTCTCCCTCTCCCTCTTCCTCTCCCTCTACCACGTCCACGACCTTGACCCTGACCATATGAATCTACCAACAAAAAGGCAAATAAGTGTGTGTCAGGAAAGGAATGAATCGTTGAATTAAATACATACATAAACTTGATCCACTGCTATCACCTTCATAAACAGCATTGTACATTCCACGTCCTTGTCTAGGTTGAGACTGCTGCTGCTGATAATAAGTCTGCTGTTTAGACTGCTGCTGCTCGTACTTAGGTGGAGCTTGATACCTTGAGAAGCACAAGATCTCACTAACTCAAAAGGTACACAAAAATTGATGTATAACCACAGGAATGCACAACACGGAGACAAAAATAAAAATAAGCTTCAGTTTGGCTGTGAAATAGGTATCATGGCTCCATATTATGCATAAATTGTTGAACAGAGTAGCATCTCATATTACAAGAAAACGGAAGATATAATCAGCCAGACTACTTTTGGAATGCATACATCCCACAACTTTGGCCACCAGCGATGCAGAGGATTCCGATGCCTCAAAATCTTCCCCTCCCTTGCCATTCCCATGCAGACAGATATCACAGTTTAATTAAGGGAAACGAAAAAATACCCCGGTGATTTGTTGTTCAACTCATTAGTAGACAGGGTAATGGATATCATAGAGACTTGGCGGGTGGTCTCCAGTCTGCAAAATACCATCTAGATATGAGAATATCATTCTGGAGTTATGTAATGATTAAGATATACAAAAATCAATGAGCTTACTGCACAAGGCCCTCTTCATTGGGTTCCCAGATATCCGTTATACTGACTGAGCTTATGGCGATATCCTGATGCAAACCAGGAATCCTTTTCTGTTTTATGAAGCAAGCAAATCAGTCAGAAGAACTATTTTCAGAGAAAATCACCCTCATCAGTCAACCTGGCACTTCAAAAGGATAAAAATTGACCTTTATTATCTCCGCAATAGCCACTGTTTTGCTAATTGCCTGACCCATTGCTTTCAACACTATTTCTCCAGCATGTTTCTCCTGGATGCAATAATCAAAACATTAGTACGACTTGAGACCATTCCCGTTTTATAGAAATATATTTTATATGGGATAAAGAAAGCACTCATAATAGGAGTTACAATACAAAAGATTGTCCAAAAAAAGGACGCCACTCTAACAGATATCAAAAAACACAGGAGCTACACTTACAGCACATTAAGTAACAAATGGGAAACGACAATTCAGAAAAAAATAGGGGCGAGGAGGGGCGGCATTTTGGCAGCATCCCATAATAAAAGAAAAGTGTTCAAGTAACCAAGCAACAAACCACCACCAATCCTGAGACCTTCCTCTTTTGTTTTCATTTTTCCTTTGCTAGGGGAGGAGGATACAGAGACTTACACAGTACACATCGGCAACCTTTCCCAATGCAAGTTGAAAATGTTTACAGTGAGATAACAAAATAAGCATAATAGTAACAAGAAAAACTACTTCACTATCTTCAAATCATGGGAGTAGATGTTCAGTCAAAGCAGGTTTCATGGCTGAGGCCTGAATCAATCAGAGTTTACGGTTGTCAGGGGTAAAAAGAAAACGTTCATATTACACCAAACCAGCACGTATCATGCACAAAAGGATCCTCTACTACAACTTCCATCTCTAAGCTGGTATTCAGATATCACAATCACAATGTGTAAATAAGTCAAGAGCTTAAAGTTTCTCAGGATGGACAGCAGCAGAAGAATCATTCATATCTCCTCATGTGTTACAAACCTGAACACCAAATCTCATGCTTCATACCAAAATTGAACCCCATATACTTCCTCATCTACTTTCTTCTGACCCAATTGCTATACACCATGCTGATACTTGTTTTTGTGCATACATTTTGACCACGTTTCACACATCCAATAACCCAAGAAAAGTAAGTTTGGAGGCCTGGGCACCCTTCACACCAACTAATTTCCGCACCGGATTGCCAGCCATATAATAAAATCACCATCATGAATAACACTGTGCTACTACAATAACACTTACACAGGGGATCGAGCAACAGAAAAACCCTCTAATATGGACATACCAATCCATAAACACGGACACTCATCCTTCAATAAGCAGTTTCTCAACACTTCCTATTAATTCTCAAGAAATGCACCAAATGCTGCATAAGTCCATTCTAAATAAGTGAACAGAGACCCGAATACACTCGAAACGGATATGCACCATATGCCAGTATAAGCTCAGATACCATATATGTGCTTATTATTATTATTATTCTCAAATGGCAAATTCCTATCGATCCACTGATGTAGCTCAAAACCTTAATTGGATATAGGGCACCAGAACACCCACATTTGGGGTAACTCGTACAATCAAACATAGACAATCCACGAAAACAGCAAAATGTAACACGGTTACAAGCTTATTAGAACAGGAAAGTTGATCCTCAGCCATTTCGATTCCCAAACACCTAAATTCATCTTCCTAACTCCATAAAACCTCCACATATTCCATCAAATATCCCCCACACAACAACATCACCACATAAAACCACCAATTCCTCAACATTTCGCGTTAAACTACTCAAAACAAACACCAACACCAGCACAACCAGCACAAATTCGAGACTAAAAACAGAAAAACGAAAATCGCAATCAATCAACGAAAACCAAACCAAAATCAAAGTTGATCGACGATAACAAATTACAAAACGAAATGAACACAGACCTGAAGAAGAGGTGTAGCATAGCTGATGTAGTTCCGGATAAGCCCCTGAGTAGTGACACGAATCTCATTCTCGTTGATGGGAGACTCAGGCTTGGGCTTCTCCACTCGAGAGTATTTCTCCATGGCTTCTCTTCTTCTTCTACGTCGACTGATGGAAGGAAACAGCGAGCGAGAGAGAGAGAGAGAGAGAGAGAGAGCGAGAGAGAGAGAGAGAAACCCTAAAAGCTAAAACCCTAATCAGGTGGTGAGAGAATGACGCTAAAACCTCCGGAGAATCCCTAAGCTGGTGATCAGTTTGTTTCCTTCCTCTGATTTTCTCCCCCCTTCTAATTCTGAACAAATATTGAAAAATATTTAATGGAAGCTGTGAATTTATAGTGGAGCTCACGTTATAAAAACTAAAATATAGTGGAGCTCACAAACTTTCCTCCAACCTCTCAATATAGGAAATAGGAAATTATTATTATTAATTATTATTATTATTAATCATTATATTATTATTATTATTATCATTATTATTATGGAAATAACTATTAATTAGCACGGGCGAAAATTTGGGTTCGGACAAATTTGAGTCAGATAAATTCGGTCAATGTTGAAATTGGGATGAGAAATTGATGTTCGGACTCGGCTTTTTCTGGGTCGGACAATTCGGATGGAGGTAAATTCAAGTTTGGACAATAGAAAAAAGAGAATATCGTGTCTGAATATTCGGTCAATTTCAAAATCGAGTTTCGACAAATCGGATTTTTTCCGGGTCAAATAAAATTTTACCAATGCTAATTGTTGTTGTTGTTCGGATAAAAGTTTAAAGGTATTAATGGATAAGTCACAACAAAATAGGCAAAATATAATAAGCATAATAGTTAATAAATTTGATCAAGTATTGAAATAACAGAGCTAAAATAAGTAACCTCAAAACTAAGATACCTTTTTCACAATTCTTTTCCTCCCATTAGCCCTAAAAAAAATCATTTGAATTTATATATATGATTCCGAAACTTGAGTACTATACCAAAAAAATCATTCAAATTCGGACACTTAATAATTTGATCAAAAATTGTGTCATCATATTTTCCTTGTTATTAATATTGAAATCTAAATTTAGATCTGTCTAGTTTATCTAATCTTATTTAACTTACCAGACTTGGATATATATAACAATAATAACAATAGATAGATTCCGGTGGATCCAATTTAATAGATTTATCAAAATTTATCTAATCTTACTTAATGTACAGGGCTTATCAAATTCATTGATAAATCTAATTTATCAAAATTTACCTGTTTTAATTAAATTTACCAAAACTTACCAAACTTTAAAAAAAATAATTTTGATATATTGATAAATTTGCTAAAAAGTTACCAAAAATTACTAAAAATTAAATTTTATCCAATAATTTTTTGCCCATGAATTTGACAGAGTAGAAATTAATTATTTTATCTAAATTTTAAGATTGATTGATTGTGATCCGATTTGAATTATTGTCACAAATTTCTAGTGAGTTGTTTATTGAAGGGAGAATTAGAAAGTTACATGACAAAGAGTTAAGTGGGCCTTGAAATTGTTAACACGGCGTAACAATTATTGGACGGTTCCTCCCTTATGGGCCACCTACTAGTGTGATTGGGTTTATAGGCCCCGGCCCATAATTTGTTTATTTGTTGGAAGGTTTCTTGCACGTGCAGTTTCATAGAATATTTAAGGCAGGATTTGCAAAAAATTATTAAAAGGTAATATATGTTTTGCGATATCTATTTTTAGGGGGATCATATTATTGAAATAATTTCTAGATACCTTGTGTTTTGTAGTACCTATTTTCTGGTGACAAAGGTCCTGTTCGGAAAATTTAGCGGATTAGGTAGCGGATAGTTGTTTAGATAGCTAATAGCAGTTGGTGTAGCGGATAGTGGTTGCATTGCAGCTGATAGCTGATAGCTGTTTACGTAAATGCTTTTGAAAAACTAGCTGAAATAAGTGTGCGTTGCGCGCAGTGGACTCGAAATCATACACAACAAAGTATATTTGTAAAGCATAGTAACCACGAACTACATTGATCATGATCTAATCGCATAAATATTGTTTTCCTAAAAATAAAACTGAAGAGTACATAAAGTGATAGAAAAAAGAGTAACATATGCGTTGAAAAAAATGGGCAAACATGTTTGATTCCTCAATTTGTAACAGAAATAAACTAAACAATTCTAGAGTGTGACATCTAGTGTTTTTGAAAAATGTGTTTGGTAAAATTAGTTGTTTGACTAGTTGATGAACATGAAATGACCAAAAAGGACATACTTATAATTATTATAATTATTCTTATTTGTATTCTTATTCTTAGTGCTATTATTACTATAATGTAGAAAAATAATCAACTATTATTGATATGTAAAGTAAAACTTAAATAAATGTCTTATTGCTACATAATAAAATGATATTTAATTAAGATTTATTATTATTAAGAAAAAAAGGAAAGATTTACAAAATTTGTTAAAATGGGTAATTTAATAAAGTATTTAAAATAATTAAAAAAAATCACATAATAACAACTATGAAAGAGGAGTGACAAATTGAGTTGCATGGAAAGTGGAGACCAATCGATATGTGAGTCAAAATTTTATAGCATAAGCATTGTAGTATGAATTGAACAAGGGTGGTATTGGAATGAAAATACAAAACGTCAAAAGCTAACCACCAAACGTCAGAAGCTTTAACGTTTAGAGTATGTCATCTCAAAAGCTATTTGGTGGTATTATAAGCTATTTTACCAAACATATAAAATTTGATAAATTTGCGTTTTGAATAGTTAAAACGCGAAAAGTTGTCTCAAACGCTGTTGCCGAACAGGGCCAAATTATCTTTTAGTTTTATTACAAGATCCCCAAGATTATGTAAAATTGTAAAAATATCTCCACCTTGATAAAAGTTTGTCAATTTATATTTCCATCTGCATTACTATTTGTTTTATAGAAGGGAAATTAGATTTAAATAATCTCAACTTTAGGTCATAGTAGACTAATAATCTGAACTTTATTTGGTTCTAATTAATCTGAACTTTGATCCTCTTGGATTTTAGTAGCACGCCACCGAACTTAACTCGGTGGTGGGATGACGTGGCGACAGAGGCACGTGCCTAGGATTTTTGGTTGTGCCATGTTAGCTTACGATTGTCATCCCGCTGCCAAGTTAAGTTCAACTTAACTCGATTACATGCTACTAGAATCCAAAGGGGCCAAGTTCAAATTATTTAGAACTAAATCTAAAGTTCAGATTAGTTAGTATATTGTGACCCAAAGTTCAAATTATTTAAATCCAATTTCCCTTTAAAGAATTAGCATCTCCATATTTTCATTGACAAACTCTAATAATTTGTTTTAAAGAATTACTATATGTTCTGCATTAATATTTGCTCTGATACCAAATGAAAAATATGGAGATGCTAGTTCTTTTTCTTCGATGACTTAAAACAAATATAGTAATGCAGGTGGGAATATAATTTGACAAGTTTTTATGAAGGTAGGGATATTTTTGCAATTTTACACAGTCTTGGGATCTTATAATAAATCTAAAAGATAATTTATCACCAAAAAATAGTTACTACAAAACACAGGATACCCAGAAATTATTTTCAATAATATTATTGTTCCCTAAAAATAGATATCGCAAAATATAGGGTACCGTTTAGTAATTTATTGTAGGATTTGAGCATGGAAAATTAGACTGTAATAATTTCTACTTTGAATTTTTGCATGCCAACAATTCGTATTTTTTCGTATTCTAATGATCCTAAGAAAAAGGGAAAATTATATTTTGTTGGAACGCCATTGAGTCAAGGCTTCAAGGGGTTAAATACCGCGGATTTTGACTTTGTGTCTGCTCCAAAACTTAACACAACATTTCCCCATGATTTTCGACTTATTTCTAAATTTTATGATTTTTCATCTTTTATTCATTAAAAAAATATAATAATTGCTAGGATTCTAAAAAAAAATTAAAAATTCTTTAATAACTACACTTCATAACCTTTCTAAGAGCAAGAATAAAGAAAACTAGAAAAATAGGGAGATAATTATTTTTTTATAAAAATTAGAGAAGTAGATTTGGTGCCACTAGAATATAATTTGATTTTTTTTAGAACCATCAGAATACAAAAAAAAAAAAAAAAAAGTAGAGACTACTGACAAACACAGCTAAACATAGGGAGCACCAGAATCTGAGTAATTGGGTTACCCATTCAATTAGTTAAGAAATTAATGGATAGTATTATTTTGGTGAAAATTGAAGAAAATTCGAAGGTAAAGTACAATATAACAAGTAGGATTACGAGCAATTAATTGTCACTTGAACATATATATCTTGTGAATTTTTTGAGAGTTATGAATATTAGAATTACACTCGTCAAAATGTTATCCAACATCTTTACTATTCCAAACACAAAATTAGATAGAGTTGTTGAAAAATTAACTTTTGTACATGGAGGTTTAACAATGCGATTTAATAGAGGATAGAATATTCTTGTAATCGGATTTTTATAATTCGCTTATATATATTGTGTATAGGCTCCCAGTTGGGGAAAACCATTCCAATTATTCTCACATGATATCAGAGTCAGACCTGAGCAAAATGTCTCAGGTTCGAATCTCAGCACCCCCCATATTCATTTGCGCAAGGTGAAGGGGACATTTGCTGCATCCACGCTTCAAGCCCAAAGGGCATTCACGTGAGCCGTGAGGGGGCGTGTTAGACTATAAAACCATGCCTGGGGCTTCAACCATTAGTTTAAACTTTTGGTTAAGATGGTTCCACGAAAAGAGGGGGCGTGTTAGACTATAAAATGTTTTTCCTTATCCCATGTTGATTTCTTCTCCTGCCTCTCATACAACCCTTCATTCTGTTGTTGAGGATATCCTCACTCTCACATCGACTGCCACTCATTCAGTGTCTCTGTCTTCCTCTTGTGCCCTCATTCCTCATTGTCCGCGTCCTTCATCTCTCCCGCGACTACTCTGTCCCCTAATGATTCTACACCTATAGCATCCCCCCTTTCGGCATCCCATGCCTCTCCACCCTGCTTAGTAGACTCAACCTCGTTGTGCCCTATTGTCTCCCCTTTGGTGTCCTCCTTCCCCGAGACTCGTGTCTCTTCCCCTAACTCTCCTAGCCTTACTCCTGATACTAGTGCTTCTCTGTAGACACCGAGATTTGCACCCAATTTGTCAATAAAACATTTGGACCGATACCAAGATGGATTATCGTTTCAATAAGCAAAGCAAGCAAAGCAACAAAAAGAAGCGGCCCAGTCCAATAACAAAACCCGCACGGGTTTTATTTGAAGAAGACGGCCCAGAACCAAGGCAGGCCCAAGCCACGCCCCCGACCCAGGCAGCACAAAGCCCGCGCGGGTTTTCTTTGCCCAAAACGCGGCGTTTTGCCGTGCCGACGTCAGCGATCCGCGTATACAGATTTTAAAGCCCGCGCGGGTTTTATCTTCAAAAAATCCGGCGCCAAAATCACCTTGATATTAGCCCCATGTGTTTTTTGACCATAGCCTTGATTACGTGATTGCATGGCATGATCATGGGGATGTGTCCCCCATGACTTTCCCTCCTAAACCTACCCTTCTCCAACTATAAATACCCCCTCCATTCTTCCACTCAAAAAAATCAACAACTCTCATAAACCACCCTCATTATACTCTCATCATAATTCTATGCCTACACTCTCTTAAACTTTCTCTATAAGCGTTCTCATATGATCATACCCTCACTCTACCAAATTCCCATATATCACATTTTCATTCTTTTCATCCATCAAGTCAAGGCGAGGTCAAGATCTTCAAACGGCGCATTCAGGCTTCCAAATCAAAGAGGTTCGCTTTTTTATATTTTCGTTATTTATTGTTGTTTTAATCATGTAATTTGTACTTTAAATTCGGTTATATGTGCATATTTTATAAACAAAAAAAAATTCATTTTATCTTGCATGTTAAGAATATAATAGGGCGAAATGGATTAAACTTCCCCCCGCTCTTTTTCATTTAATGTCGATTTTAGTAGAGTCCGTTTTCTAACGGGCGAATTCAAGAATTCTTATAATTCTTGAATTCGTAACCTTACCCCCGAACTTAGAATCGGGTTTCGTAGACCGGAGTTATTTTATTTTATGGTTTGTCGATTTCCTTAAATCGGCTGGCGACTCTTTACCTTTTTTTACAATCCGTTTAATTATTTAAACACTTGAATATGTGCTAACAATAATTAAAAATGGCTTAAGATTTCCCAATTCACTCAAGGTTTAAACCGAGAGAAAATGGGTCATGAAATGATAAAACCCGCACGGGTTTTATGATTTCTGATCCAGTTTCTCTGGCCCGGGAAAGCAAACGGACCGGCCCAACAACAAACAAAACCCGCGCGGGTTTTGGCTGCTGTTGGCGGCCCAGTTGCTTCCTTCTGGGCCTGAGTCATCGTTTGGGCCAATTTTGAGCTATGTTTAAAATATTTCTGGCGTAGTTTCAAATATTTCTGGCGTAGTCTCATTCTGCTCCTTTATGTTGATGATATTATTCTCACGGGAAACTCTGACTCCATATTGTTCTCCTTTATTTCCCTTCTTTCACGCCAATTTTCCATGAAGGATTTGGGTGATCTTCACTATTTCCTAGGGGTGCAGGCTGTTCGTTCATCGTGTAAACACAAATACACCTCTGACCTGCTACGCAAATTTCATGTGCATACCTGCAAATCTGTTGCCACTCCTATGGTTGCCCGGACCGCCCTTACTCTCACAGATGGTGAGTTACATGTTGATTCTACTGAGTACAGGAGTATGGTAGGCGCTTTGCAATATTTGACTATGACTCGAGTTGACATTGCTTATGCAGTTCATTTGGTTTCCCAATTTATGCATGCCCCTCGCACTTCTCACCTTTATGCTGTCAAGCGTATTTTCAGATATTTGCAGGGCACTGTTGATCATGGGATCCTTCTCCGTCCTGCTATTGCTCCTCTCATTATGGCGTACTCTGACGCTGATTGGGCAGGTTGCAAGGACTCATGTCGTTCTACCACTGGCTATGCAGTGCTTTTTGGCCCCAACTTGATTGCTTAGCTCTCTAAGAAGCAACCCACGATGTCTAAATCATCTACTGAAGCTGAATACAGGGTCATTGCCTATACTGTAGCTGAGACAATTTGGTTACGCAACCTGCTTTGTGACTTGGGTATCTTTATTTCTGCTCCGACAAAGGCGTTGTGCGACAACGTAAGTGCCACATACCTTACTGCTAATCCCAGTCATCATGAGCGTTGTAAGCATATTGTTGTTGACTACCATTTTGTTCGTGAGCGTGTGGCTCACGGGGATCTCACTGTATGTTACGTCCCTACCAAGCTTCAGTTGGCTGATATATTCACCAAAGGATCGCCCTCTAGTCAATTTAACCTTTTGAAATCCAATATGTCTGTTCGTTCCCCTCCCGTACAGATTGAGGGGGTGTAATAGAGGATAGAATATTCTTGTAATCGGATTTCCATAATTCGCTTATATACCGTGTATAGGCTCTCAGTTGGGGCAAGCCATTCCAATTATTCTCACACGATTATTTGGTACACTTTTTTTAAAAAATAAGTTACTTCATCCTATGATCTTTGTAGTTTTTCTATTGAGAACATCTAGTCATATTTTCTCATTAGAAATAAAATCCTATGTAATTTATGTAAAATGAGGCTCACATAGTTTTTGTCATTTTCTAGGGTGATTGTTGGTTAACAGCAAAAAAGGTATTGAGAGTAATTGAATAAGAAAAATATCTTGACTGAGTTAAAAGGTGAGACGACTGATTTCTTGATAGAATTGGACAAAGATAAAGAAAGAGGAAGATGATTTTTACCTTAAAGCTTTACACATCATGAGTGAGGGACATAGGCAAGTGGGAGGGAGTATTGAAGTAGGTAAATGGATTGAATAGGGTTTTAGGATGACTTTGTATACTTCAAGTACAAACAACTTCCATATCCACTTGCTAATGCTGAAGTTAAGCAGACAATGTCTCTTGATTCATCTTTTGTTTAGGGAGTGCTTGGTAGGAATCTCAAGGAAATTTTTCCTAGGAAAATGGAGAAAATGGTGAGCCCATCGTGAAAACTTTCCCGAAGTCAACCCGCATCTAAACATGGAGAAAATAAGTCGACCATGAAAAATTGACCATTTCCCCGGGTTATTGACCAACCAAACGCACCCTTAGAAAAAAGAAAAAAATCTCGCCAACCATTCATAAAACTCCTTATCAATTTTTCCTTTGTCGACTATGATTGGCCAATCTTTTGTTTTGATTGTTTGTTGCTTCCTTTTGGGTTCTTCGATTTTTCCTTCATCATATCTTCTCTTAGTTCTTGGTTTCTATTTTTATTTTGCAATTTTAACAAACAATTTTTTATCTCATATTGTTGGCCCATTTAGGGCTAGGACATCCTCCACTGCATCCTTTTTATTTGATTGTTGAACTAATTCATATCTTTGACCATTTACCTTTTGATATTCTTTGTAGTTAGAAATAGAACTAATCTATATGCAAACATGGAGTGGTCGTTATGTTGTTATTTTCCAACAAACATTTAGAATAGATAAGAATTCTCTCATTTTGCAATGCTTCTTGAAAGCTCTTTTTTGTACAATGGGCTCTACCAAGTCTACCATAGCTCTTGCTTTGTTTTGTTAGCTTTTGGGAAGCTTTGAAATGGGTTTGTAACTGCAGCTACAATCCTGTAAACATTGCTGTAAGACACTTTATTTTGATAAATAAATTTGTGCATCAAAATAACAAAGAATAGTTCTGTAACAAGTCACCAGTGAATTTACACTTTATCTAATTAGTCTCACCTTATATATTGATCTAGCACATAGATGATTCACTAACAAAACATAATATAGGCCAACAAAAGTAGTGCAACCTGCCTTCTAGCTACATGCATGATATGCTCATTCTTTGACCATAACTCTATCTTCCTTAACTCCCAATCCCGACGACACTCCTTCATCGATTCCTCATTTCACATGGGTAAAAAAAAAAAAGGTATGGAGCCAAAGTTTCTGGCAATACGCTTTGCTGAATACACAGCTTCTTTCCATTGATTTGTCTAAAGGATCGCCATCTAGCTACTTTATCACCGTAAGTACTTTTAGATTCACCCATTTTGCTTCAAAAATAATTGCATTTCTATGGAGCCATAAAGACTAAGTAGTTGCAAATAGAGTTGCCACCTACATCTTGGTCACGATCTTATTTCTAAATCTTCTTGTCGTCCACCACTCTTATAGTTGTTCGAAGCTATGTATTTCTTGTAAGGAGTGACCAAGATTTTAGCTAAATGTTTGACAAATCTTCTAAGAAAAGGTGCACTTCATTCAGTTTATTGGTGTGAACAAGAAAATCACAACTAATATTCGTTGGGCCTATTATTACACAACTGTTGATCTTTGCCTTTATGTTTAATCACCCAATAAAACCGCACCATGACTTCCAACTTTGGAGGAGCTATGCCTTTCCACCGAGTATGGACCGGGCCTATTCTTTAGCTGCTTCTTTTTCTTATTTTTCTTAGTGCGTCTCTCAATTCTAATTTCCTCCCTTAGCCTTGCAATGAGCTCCATACCATTAATAGGTGATCAAATAAGAAATAGTATACAAGACAATTACATCTTATATTGTTATATAGAACTTGTACATCAAGTGAGTCTTGTTACGTATATTTAGTTTCGACCTTGTTATAATTAATCAACAATATAAATATTATTTTCTAAAACATTGTTTAACTTGCTCCAAATACAAAAACCGCAAAAAAAAAAAAAAGCTCTATAAATTATTGTAAGCTTGAAGCTTTACTTTCTTACTCATAGTTATAAAATCAACAAGAAGTTATATGTGTAGAGATAAAACTGTCTACATTTTAGCATCTCCAAATTTTACAAAAGCGAAATTTACCTTGACAATTGTTGTTATTCTTAATTGCCATAATCTATAGAACTATTAGCATTCTATAGCATCGAGGTTATTGTCTAATTAACAAGATATAGACAATTTTTTTTGAAGAATTTTCAATGGATATCTAACCAAATCATGAGTAAAGCAAAATTTAGTTAGCACATTTGACCAAATGCCTTGTGATTATTCTTTAAGTATTGCTCCACTGCTCTTTGCCTCATAGCTCTAGCACCACAACTGCATGCCCAACAAAACAATTTCATGTTAATTCATAGACAAACAAGCACCACATTATAGATATTTAGGTAATTTTGATTCTCTAGCTTGAATTCAATTATATGTATTGAT
The DNA here is from genome assembly GCA_029582165.1 of Portulaca oleracea. NCBI lineage: Eukaryota > Viridiplantae > Streptophyta > Magnoliopsida > Caryophyllales > Portulacaceae > Portulaca > Portulaca oleracea. The sequence continues at coordinate 5,624,049 of CM055871.1, forward strand.
CTAATTTAAAACTATGCACGAAACAACTTAGACTCGGTTCTAGTCCAATTTATTAGGCCTCTATCGTAGGGGTCTAACTTAACAGACCTGTAGCAGACAGAGAATTAAAACCTAGAGGGCTCAGATAAAAAGTGAACCTCTTACCACTCATGTAAGAAGTGACCGGGAGGGGAAAAAGGTTCATTACATGTTCTTACCTAAACTTACCTAATCCTACTCAAACTCACCCAATCTTACTTCACCAAACTTTTAATATCCCGTCGCTTTAATCACGAACTTAAATTGAGATTCAGAAATGGCTTTAGAACCAACTCGAGTAAAACATAATGTAATCCCTCCATCCCAAAATGCATATCAATTTAATTAAGCTTTGACTGTTTATTACTCACAAATTATAATGAGTTACAATATAAAATTGACAACCATTATAATTTTTAGTAAGCTATCTTTCTAATGACAGTAATTTCATATTGTAGCACATTATAATTTGTTTTAATTACTCGAACTTGTACTTGCGACATTTATTAGATGATTAGATGATAGGAGATTCTAGCATAGTTGAATTTATTTTCAACTATGGTAGTTGAAATGCGTAATTGCCCTTAATTTTATCAATAAAAACTAAAATTAATATATATTCGTAGGACATGTTACAATAAGTAAATCTATATGTTAAGTTATAATTTTTTTTACAAAATTAAATATTTTAAAGGAAATTCTACCATAGTTGACTTTTTTTCAACTATCGTAGTTGAAAGTGAAAAAACCATTAATTTTACCATAAAATTTCAAAATCAATGTAGGTTGATTAAAGTAACTTGATACAATAATTAACCATGTTTAGGAGGATATAAATCTTTATAAAAAATATAATTTATTTTTAATAAATGAATGGTATAAAATTTTCAACTACCATAGTTCAAAATAAATTCAACTATGGTAGAATTTTCATTATATGATTAGATTAAAAATGAGGTGGGAGATAATTAATTAAAGAGCTTACATTCATCATCAGTGGTGATCCAACTGCCTCTGCTGGGGGCATATTGGTCATACTTGAAAGAAGGTGGAGCTGAAACTGCAGAACAATCACTCTGAGCATCCCATTTTAAGCTTATCTTTGGAGAATCTTTGCTTGATTCTCCTCCATCCAATCCTCCTGATTTTATTGTTGCTGATCGATTCCTAAAATGCAAACCCTTCAATTCAACAATCAAATGCAAAGAGTTTTAGTATATTAATTAATTAGTTGACATACATTTTTGTTAAAAAAAGAAGTGTCGTTATCGATTTATGTTCATTCATGCTGAACTTTCTTTAATAGATTTATGGACGTAAATAATACGATAAATTAGTAATTAAGTTTTTTCAATTTGATATGTGCTAATTTTACACTAAATTGAAACACTTAAATAAATGTCTTGTCTTAAAACTAGCTCAGGCAAAAATCAGTCTGACCGAATATCCCACCTTATACGATCCGAATTAAATTTGGTTTGGTCATAAGTTTTTTGTCTGAGTTTTGAATTCAGACGATTCGATCATGCCCAATTCTAAAATCGATCGGGTCTGTGGTAAGAAATTTGAACGTCCAAATTTTGTATCAAATTAAGGTTAGAACAAATTCGGACACATTCAGACAGTGTCCGAACCTTGCAATTAGGATAAAATATTGAACTTGTGTATAAATTTAGTGTAAATTCGGATTCAGACAATCTCAAACAACTCGGGTCCAAGTTCGAAAATCACAAAATGTCCTAATTTCAAATTTGGACATCGTTCGGATTTGGTTTCATGCATCTGAATGTTCAAATTGTCCGAACCCAACTTTTTGCCCGCAACTTAAAATTCATATCATTTTTTTTAATGCCAAAAACAAAACTATTAAAAAATGAAGAGAAAAACGAGATTTTATTTACCTTCGTGCCAAATTTCCCAGCTTTACCAGCTTTAACAGCAGCAGCCCATCTCAAGAGTTCCTTCATCCTCGCCAACGTCTTGTTCTTACTATTATTATTATTACTTTCCCCATTGACTTTTCCCTTGATCTTGATCTGATCGGACGGCCCACATTGCTGCTGATCATCTCCATTATTATTATTGCTTCTGATCCACGACGATGTTGATGATGCCAACGATGATGAAGAAGATGAAGCTGAATCACTACTACTACTTATGGGCAAAACCTTATTCCCTACTAAATTAATATTGTGATTAACACTAATTAATTCTCCTGTCTTTTTTTGCACTAATCCTAGGCCTCGAACCGCGTCCTCCTTCTTCATCTTCATGGATTCGGTGATTTTGAGGTAAGATTCGAGGAGATTCAGTCGTAGACAGTCTTACTGTTAAAAGTAAGAAACAAAAAATCAAGATGGTTAGTGTCAAGACCATAATTTAAGACCATTTCTCAAAATTAGCTGATAGAGATGACGATAACAGCGACAACAAACTCCAATATAGTTTTTTGCTAATGCTAAGTCTGAGGGAATCCAAATGTATGCAAACTTTGCTTCATTTGCACGGAAATGCATGAAGAACTAGCTTATTCAAAAATTAACTGATAGAGATCGGATATATGAAAATCCCGTATTTGTACATTTTTTGTGATATAAGTATATGTAGACAAGGCATTAGGGTTTCCATATATCTTCTATAACCAACACTCATATCAATGCAAATTTGACAAATTTGTTACATGTATAGTACATAACAAGAAGTAAGAACCAGCTCAACCAAAAATCTAAACTTTAAATTATGAATGAAGGTTTGAAAATGGTTTTATATTCTTACATACCGTGATTAGTCCGGCGGATTGAAGGAGAAGTGATATCGATGGATGGTTATAAGTTATAACTTATAACCAAAGGTGGTATAGAAGTAAACACTAGTAGGCATATATGGGCTATATATATATATATATATATATATATATATATATATATATATATGTAGCTTTTATACTGTAGGGAAAAAAAGTATGTATATTTTCCTAAGTTGTTTTTGCAAAGTGTTGTTATAGGTTGTATTTCAAGGGTGAAAATGGGGTGAGAAAGCAATAGATCTGTACTTGTGTGGTGTGATCTGTGTGTGAAGAAAAGATTCCTGCCTAAGTGCTAAGCAAATAGCCAAATGTGATGGGGGGAAGAAATATATAAGAAAGAAGAAGAAGACAATGTAGGAGGGGTTGGAAAGATGACAGAATCTAAGGGAGGAAAATAGTGGGAAAGGGGTCCAAGAAGGAGATGTGGCTGGCCTTGTGATTTTTTGCATATTATGTGGAAGGAATATCACATTATATATTGGTCTTCATCATGTGGGTAGGAGAATATTTGAGGTATTTAATTTGGCTTCAATTATACTCAAAGTTAAACCAAATTAAGGTATTTGTTATATTGCCGCACTCTATCGTATTTCCTTTGGGAGGTTATTGTTGTTATTGTTTATGGGGGAAAAAGTTGTCTATATCTGGATCCCAATGTTGCTTTCAAGCGAGTTTCTCCTTGAAAGTTGTCGTTATTTTTGTTATTGTCGCTATAAAACACATGCAGTCAATCTTTATAAGGTTTGACTCAGTGTATACATTGGTTTAAAATATAAATTAATATGCGAAGATTTGTCACAAAAAGACTTTCATATGTATATATGATGACAATTTTTGCAAATTAAATGTTAAAATGGTGCATTCGAGACTGTAATTAGTAAAAAATGACTAGTATTTAGGAACAAAGGTCCTATTATTTGTCCTTGAAAAAAGATAGTACTGTTTTGAATTAGTGCAATTGATACGAAATTGATATGAAAAAGGGAATTATTATTATGTAGACCTTGGTCTTTCTAGCAAGGTAAACCTACGTACATACATTCTTTCGGATTAATCAAGGAGTTATTTTGAGTTGGTATAATTAATAAAGAATTGAATATATATGTATGTACGCGTGCGTGTGTTAAGTTATATATACTGCTTTGTTTTGTGGTAAGCCAGCTAGCTTTGGTGGCACTTTCAAGAGCCAAACACTTGGGTAATTCGGGAAACATTTCGTGTTTAACATCCTTGAGGTTCTTGTAATTGAGGAGTTATTTTGAGTTGGTCTAATTAATAAAGAATTAAATATATGTATGTGTGTGCGCGTATATGTTAAGTTATATATATTGTTTTGTTTTGTGGTGAGCTAGCTATCCTTGGTGGCACTTTTAAGAGCCAAACACTTGGGTAACTGAGGAAATTCCACCTCAGTGGTTGGATGAATCTTTAGTGAATTTATGAATGGTAGGGACTTTGTTGAAGGATGAAGAATTAATATGTTGATTATATATTTGATGAATCAATGCTTTAACTTAATTGGGAGAGGCTCAGGAGAATGTTGGGTGGAGATATATATACTATATGTGGTTGATTATGCATGGAATTTATGAATGAGAGACCAAATTATTTGTACGTTGGAAACTAATTAAAGCCTCAATTGAATGCATTGAGGGTACGATAAATATATATATATATATATATTAGTTTTGCTAAATGTCGCCCTGTTTGCAAAATTAGTAAGGGGGTAAAGGGTGAGATTGAAAGAAAGGAAGCATCTAGTAAGATTTTGTCATGCTCTTAAAGAAATTTATTGTTAGAATTTTATCAGATATTTTTAAAGCAAGAAAAATTATTCTCTGTAAAGGAAAGTTACATGTTATACTTAGGCAATGTTCGGCAAAATTAGCGTTTTAGGTAGCGGATAGAGGTTTATGTAGCGGATAGCGGTTTACGTAGTGGATAGCGGTTTAAGTAGCGGATAGTGGATGACTGTTCAAATGAAAATTGTGTTCGGTAAATTTAGCGGTTGAATTAACAGATTAAGGTGAATTGACATAAAATGATATCATAATTTTGAAAGATAAAATTTTCAAAGGGTATTTTTTGACCGAAAATGATGAAACGCTATATCCTAAACGCTAAACGTTAACTTTATTAGCGTTTCACAAAACGCTCCTTAAAACGCTAAACGCTCCTCAAAACGCTAGCTTACCGAACACTAATATTTATGCAATTAGAGTTTTGACTTGGTCAAGACGCTAAATGCTACCCCAAACACTACTGCCGAACACAACCTTATTCATACAATTTTTTACATGTAGATTTAACGAACATCCATTAACTTAATTGGATATTAGAGTGTGATCAACTATCCTCTTAGCTTTTCCCTTTTTCATAAAAAAAAAACCTCCACTTCTTTGGAAGTCTAACATCAATTTGTCTACAACTAGGGATGAGTAAAAATTTCGGGAATCCCGGTCCCGTCCTACTCCCGATCAAGTCCTAGTCCCAAAATCCCGTTCCCGGTGGGAGCGGGACCGGGAGCGGGACTAAAATTGAAGTCCCGGTCAACAACGGGACCGGGAGTGGGACTTAACCTCATTTCTCGGTCCCGCTCCCAATTCCCGGTTTTATATACATATATATATATATATATATATATATATATATAACAAATAAAGTGACTTCATGATGATTGATAAATTTGTTTAATTTAATTTGTGCTCGCTCTTTCGATTTATTTATTTATTACTGTTTTGAACTTAGCATATTTTTTCGGAAAAAATATTATGTATTAGATATTGCGTAATTTTAATATGGGAAAAAATGGTTGTGTAAACAAATCGGCACTCACATTTGTGAAATTAAAGAAAATTTGTATAATTTCTGTTGATTTTTAATGGAAATAAATTAAAATAATTGGTGAAAAAAATTAGAAAATCGGGACTAAAAATTTTCCGGTTGATTTCCCGGTCTCGATGGGACCGAGAGCGGGAGAAAATCTTTCCCGGTCACAACCGGGAGCGGGAGCGGGAGCAAAATTTTGCTCCCGGTTACAAACGGGACCGGGACCGGGACCTCCGAAAATTACCGGGATCCCGGTCCCGCTCACCCCTATCTACGACTATAAATCTCATTTTGAGTGATTTCTATGCTAATCACTAGTTCAATTTTAGTTTTTCTATGATAAAATTAGTATTTCAACCGTATGTAAGAGTTCTATTTTGCCGATCATGCAAGATTATCAATATATTTTCTTATGAGGGGATCATACATTGCTCACTCAATTGCTGCAGTCTACAACATTGATTGTGTGATATTTTATCAGTAATAAAGGTGAAGTGTCATCGAAAACTATTCAAGACAAGATTGTCCATAATTTCGTATCTGAAAGTTCGTAACGCTTGTACTATTATTTATTCACAATTTGTTTGTAAGTATGTTTCTAAATAGAGTAGTTTAATTAACAAAAATAGTATAATTATGTTTCTAAGCAGTTTAGAATGACACAGCTAAATGACATACATACATTATAAAATTAACTCTTGTACAGCAGGTTGATCGAACAATTATCTAATTATTAACATATATAAAGTAATAATTATCTTTAATTTGTAAATAGTTTAACATATCCTTTAAACAAATATTTAATATTATTCGTTCTTTTAGAGCTGAGACAGCATCCAATGTGATAAATCTCCATTTTCAGTGTTCAAATCTACAACTAAAACTATTCACATTTTCAAAAACCAAATGGACAGATGTTTAAATCCTCCATATGGGAGTTAAGAACCCTAGGTTCAAAACATACAAAGACAAAAAGAAATCAAGATATCGTACATCTCTTTATAATATTGTATCTTATATAAATATGAATTAATTTGTATAATATTGTATCTTATATAAATATGGGAGTTAAGAACCCCTATACTTAAAAAAATATTTTGAAGTATGTTTGAATCGTATACAAAATTCATACATCTCTTTACAAAAAGAATCAAAGTAAAATAGTAAATTATTGCATTAGATAATCGTATTTATTGAGATATATAATTTTTTTAACCAAAAATATTTAAAGGGTTTTTGGATGCTAATATACTGAACTTTTGGGGTATTGGACAATAATGCACTGCCTTTGACCTTGGATAACAATACACTGTACTTTTGGGGATGTTGAACAATAATGCACTCAATATAATTTTGGTAGTGGCTAACTTGGTAGCAATCCTACGTAATAGCTAGGTGGAGGAGATGATTGGTCCAAAAATATTTAAATTTATGACATATTAGCTAATTTACACATTAGCAAAGAGAATCAACTTTGAACAGAGTAAAAAAAACATAAAATCATATTTGTTTAAACGTGTTTCTGCTGGGAGATTGTTGTTGTAGTTGTATAAAATCACATTTGTTTATGTAGATTAGCTGACATGTCACTAATTTAGATATATATTATTTAGCTTATTCGTCTTCTCGGTCTACCACATAAGATTGTCACCAAGTCCGCCACCGTCGAAATTGTTTCGGGTGCATTATTGTCCAACACTCCTCAAAGTTCAGTACATTATTGTCCAAGGTCAAAGTTCAGTGTATTATTGTCCAATACCTTAAAAGTTCAGTATATTAGCATCCAAAAATCCTATTGTAAACAAATTGATGATATGAAATTTACCACCATCATAGTTTAAAAAAAAAAAAAAAAACAAAAATCCAACTAGAGTAAAATTTTCATATGCTTTGGAATTAATTGTGTTCAAAGTGTAGCTCAATCATACATCACATTGGCCTATATATCACCTTGCTTATTTTCGTCTTCCCTAATGATAGAGTATTACCCCTTGATATGTGGCATTTTTCTTTTAGGATGCGTTTGGTTGGACAATAATCATAGGGAAATGGTCAATTTTCTCGGATTACGTTGACTTATTTTTTCATGTTTGAATGCGGGTTGACTTCGGGAAAATTTTCACGATAAGCCACCATTTTCTCCATTTTCCTACTACCAAACACTCCCTAAGTACATATTGTTGTACTTTACATCACACTTCACACACAAGGGAATATCATTATTAGGGCACTCATTTTCCCTTAGAGGATTTAAATAGGAAATAATAGATGGCTAAGCATGTGAGACAGCAAGAGTGGGAGATATCTTAGGGAAATATGTCTTGGATTCACATGGGGATAAGCAACCCAAAAATTTAATCAATCTTTCTTTATATATTCCTTAATCTAAGTTAAGATTATTCACTTAATTACATCAGGTCAAAATAAGTGCCTTTTTAAAGCACATATAACAATATTTTATGCACGAAATATATATATTTCACGTTGATGGACCCACTAATCTCTCTTATATCTAAGCATGTGACCCTCTCTCACTCTCTCGTATCTTATGCATGAAATATATGTATTGATCGTATAATACCTCTCTATTTCAATTTATTTGTAATAATAATTAATTTATTATTCATCCCTTTTTATTTATCTTTTTTATAATTATAAGTATTTCAATTTAGTTTTCTATTAGTTAATTAAAACACGTCTTATAAGCGTATGAAACATGTATAGACGAATTAGGTGTTTGGTTTTTTATGTAGGCCGCCGAATAATAAAGGTATTTTCTAACCTTTCCGAATTGTAATGTTTAATAAACAAACTATTCGTTTTAGAAGGGGAACGTAAGGTTTGTTGACATAAATTAGCACAATCACATGATTTTATCAATGTTCCCAAATAAAAAGGTATCATATAAAACACGACTTTTTCATGTACCATATTTTTATACAATTTTCCCGAATAAAACACATAACTTATTTTACACATTTAGTTTCATGATGGTGAAGTTTGAGGACATTCTGGTTGTCGTTGATGAAGTGTCTTCGTCTTTCCCACCCTTTGATTGATTCAATCATTATACGATCTTCCGTGTTTTATCTACTTAGGTACACCATTATATTAAATTTTAAAAATAATTCATTAATATTAATTATAAAATTCATAATAAATATATCAATATTATTATAAACTTCATTAATATTTTTTCTTAAATTCATCAAATTTTTATAGAAATTCATCATATAAGAATTAATATATTCCAATACATACACCCTTTGATTGAGCTGACGTGGCATCATTGTATGGTCAACTATGCCTAAGAGAGATAAAGGAGAGAATCAAGGAAGATGTCCCCATTTAAGGGGGGAAATTTGGGGTTAAAATTAACTAATTTATTCTTTAAAAAAAAGCAGGCAAAAGTATGTAATTGGCCAGCCTGATCATGTTCTTTCAGCGGTGATGGAAATTTTATTTTTGCATGAGTGCATGTTCTCTCCCTGTCTTATTCTTGTCTTTTCTTTTGACTTGACTCCCCCCTACATTATACCCTAAATAAATCCACCCTTCATTTCATTACATTATCATAAATAATTTTATCATTGATCAAGAATATTGGGATCAGTTATTGAGCCCCTCTTTTATGCGGTGAGATCGTTCGTGGTTTTACACCGCATTGTAAATTTTCATTTTTCACCCCAACTCATCGTAACTTTCAATTTCCTTTTTTTATTAGAAGTGAGCTTTTCAAATAAAAAATCAAAACTTTTACTTTATAGCAACCCACCTTTCATTATTTCCACCACAATCTTTTCATTTTAATATTATAAAAAATCAAAACTTTCATTTTATACCAACCCACTTTATATTATTTCCACCACAACTTTTTCACTTTTAATATAAAAAAATCAAAACTTTCACTTTATACCAACCCAGACCACCTTCCATTATTTCCACCACAACTTGCTACGTTCCCTCGCACCACAAGTAATCACACTGCAACTGCACTGTAAAAAATAACGGGCCTGATTAATTGTAACAAAAAATTTTATTTGGAAATGTTTTCAGTTATTGGTTATAAGTGGTGAAGAGTCCCCGGGGCAACCGCATTGTGCATCCGTGTTCATGCTCATATGAACATTTTTTTTTAAGGAAATGCTCATATTAACATTGAAGGTAGGAGACAATGAAATTTTGATTGAATCTATTTAAAAGCATCATTCATTCTCCATGGGAGATTCAAATTTTGGTTCATGATATTCAGATTTGCACTACTTTATGAACTACTATTAATTTTAATAGTATTTTCAGACAAATAAATTGTGCATTAGATTGGCTTGTGAAACATCGAAATCGGGGTTATTTCTTCATTTCACTCTTGCGTGGGATCAAGTTTTGCCCTAGAAACCATTTTCAATTTTGTTTGATGAAAACTTAGGTAAATCCTTTGAAAGAAGAGTTGTCTTTTTTTATATTATTATTAAGAATCAAAAGGCTCAAAAGTTCATAGAATCAAGGTTGTTAAAATCGGGATCCTGACTCGAATCTATGGGGTAGTTAGGATCGAAATTAACCCATGTAGGATCGTGGATCATGTGTAAATAGTAGAATCGTTTCGAGTATTTAGGATCATAAAATCGTAGGATCGTAGATCAGAATCGGGATTTTAATAACTATGTATAGAATATAGCGGACCACATACAAAACAACAAATAACCACCTACAAAAGGAAAATGTTACAACCAAACTGTTAAACAAAATTAACATAGCAAGGACTTCGCACCCACAACAGCCAAAAGAAACATTCACATCTCAAACATGATGTAAGAACAATAACTTCAGTTTGGTAGGTCATTGATGACTCACACGCCTATAGCATTACTAATAATCACAGTCCTTTGGTCTATCTCAGTTTCAATATCATCAAGACTGACATCATCCACCATGTTCACACATCTAGTCATCCTAACCTTTTGACCATCTTTTGGTCACGAACAACTCTACAAGTTGTGTTGGAAAAAACAATGAGATAGAGAAACACAGTCACATGGAAGATAGGGGATCATTTGGGTGGCTAGGAGTCGAGGGCAAGTCCGTCTCCCCTTAAGACTTATTCACTAGACCGTGAAAAGACTCAAGTGTAAAACCTAACTTCTTGTAAGCAAATTTCAAGATTTCCCATGAACTTTCAAGAATGTTGCTGCAGTTCAACACTTTAGGAGTATGTTAAAACTCTCTAGACATGAATAGAAGAAGATTGAGGGTGCGGATGAATCAAACATTCATCCACCTTTTATAGTGATCTTAGAAGCCAACAAGCTAGTCAAACTTGCCAATTATCAAGAGCTTAATCCATGGGATATGGTTGACTAATATTGATGAGAAATCAAGGCTAATTTCTCAGTCAAATTTCATCCCAAAACGTGCTCAAAATGATTTAACCACGAGGCATAAATCAAGGGATTACGAAATCAATCCCTATTGTAATCAACGCGACCCGTGTTAGATCAACACGGTCCGTGTTGAACTTAACATGACCCGTTTTGGATCAACACGGTCCGTGTTGATCCAATGCACATAAACTGTACTCTCTGGACACCAACACGGGTCGTGTCATACTAGACACGAATTGTGTTGAGTCTATTTTCTTTGTTAAGCTCTTTTCCGACCTCCCGTTCGATCTTATGCTTATGTCTTATAAATTCATGCCTCCTAACTCTTTAAATACTCCAACAAGTTGCATATCCGACAAGTTGCCACTTAGGTTTCGTCAACATGTTCAGTTTTCTCTTACTCCTGACTTTACCCTTCGAATCCTCAAGGATGGATTCTTCAAGACCAGCAAGTAAGTCACACTATCAAAGGAATCAATCGGGTTGCTATGAGTGCGGTCATTGTGAGAGTCGGCCTCCTGATCCCTATCTGCCACCCGATTGATTTTGGATCCACTCAAAAGAGCATCCTTATAAAACAACCTACTTGCGTGCTTGTTGCTATCCAAAACAACATTAATAGGATCTGTAATGGTTTGGCTAGAAGCGTCCATAGACCAGTCACAATTGGAAGCCTCAAGAGAGTCGGGCACAACCATGTCTTCTTTCCCAATATTCCTCAACCGTATCCATTGCTAACCTCACAATGGAACGAAATGTGCAAAATATTCGAAATAAGAGCACCACCACTATACTTCTTAGCGATCCACTTCGGGCGATATTTTGTAGTAGCAGAAGATCTAACAACTTTTTTTAAAAAAAAATTGAATTTAGCCCAAGAAACAAAAAGCTTCTTATGATCGACAATTTTAAAGTTCATCTCATTAATGGATTTTCTCCCATCATCCCTATTTGCAAACAACATAAAACCAATTTTTCTACCATTTCTTCCAACTTTTGCAAGGATATATGCATCAATAACACCTCCAAACTTGCTAAATAAACTCTTAAACCTCCAGCTGCCCATATTGATGGCAGATTATCAATAAATAGGGAGTATAAGCATTTATACTAAAAAGGCAAATCAGACACAAAAGAGTCAACCTTAAGGGGTAAATCATTGACAACAACACCAACACCACTAAGCATATGATTTTGTACAGGGGAGGGAATCAACAACCTAAGAGAAGAGTTGTCTAGTGATTGTTTCTACCATTCTTACAAAAAAAAAAAAAAAAAGAATATGAAAAGTTTTATTATTAATACAGAGACACAATGTCACTAATCTTGAAAAGTTTTTTTTTTTTTTTTTTGGCCAAACAAGACAGATCACAACAAAGAAAGCAAACAAACACACAAGAACAACAAGCAACATAGAAATAGTTCTACGCTGGGATATTATATCCCACCACACCACTAGTATTGGTTTGTTTCGCCAATCTGTACATCGCGTCCCCCATAGCTCTCTGCAACTTCTTGATTCTACCTGCCTCAAAACGTTGACACAATGTCGCACATCGCTGAGCCACCCCCTACGCTCCACCGGTGCCCCTAATGGAGCCCTCACGTACTCAATGGCCATCTTACAGCCAGAGAGAATACATACCACCCCAAGACCCCTCTTGACCGCCTCACACAGGGCCATATACACCGCATACAACTCAACATATGCCACCAATTTCGCACCCTATTTTCTCCACCGCCCAGGCAAGAATGGATCCCTCACCACTTAGCACCCATGCAGCAGCAGCAAAACCAGTCCTCTGATCCCTCGCTCCGTCCACCAAGAACACCGGCTCGTTCCCAATAGTCGTCTCATCCCCCCAAGCAACCTCACAATTCCTTTGATCAGATTCCCCAGCCACAGTCGTTCTGTTCTTGTCTTTTCCCATCATCCAGCGACCCTCCTCCTCCGACGACAGATGTAGCCATCCTTCCAACAAAACTCTACTACTCCTATCACCACCGACACATATAACATTCCTAGCTCTCCAAATTTCCCACATGACCAAAAAAATCCCTTAAATTATCTCTACCATCCCCTCCCTCCTTCCCCAGCATATACAACCACCCTTTTAACCACTCAAACCATTGCACATGGTTATTACTTCAGAATTAATCCTAAGAAAGGACACCTTCCACATGTTGCTTGCTACATAGCAGAACCGGAACAGATGATCTATTGACTTAATCCCCGCTCCACAATGGCACTCTCCATCCTCAGAGAGGCCCTTTTTAAGCCTATTTTCACCAGTAGGCAAGGCAAACCTGACACACTTCCAAATGAATACTTTCCATTTAGGAGGCATGTCCGAGTGCGATAATCTCTTACAAAATTTTGATTCAGCATTCGTTGGAACCAACACATCCCCCATACTCCAGAAGAAGAAATACGTAGTATCCTTTCTTTACCCTATAGATAGACGAACACTTATCTGGCCAAACCAATTTGTCTTCCAAGTTTGGGTGTGCAGGAAACGCTCGTAAGATGGTGACATACGTCGCCGGTAAGAAAACTTGCTTGAGAACGTCCATGTCCCATATATGCCTGCCCTCCACTACCTTAGTTAAAGAAGAAACCTTCATTTCACTCATAGCCTCCATAGGGGCATTGTCCCTCAAAATCAGTTCATGCCTAGGCACCCATCTGTTATCAAGAATATTTATCCTAGTCCACCCTCAATAGTCCACTTGTACATGTGCCTGCTCTGGGAAACCACTTGGGACATTCCTCTCCAAGAAGGTGGGCTCTTAGACGGGACTTTATAATCCTCCGCAATTTCAATTGGTGATGACATACCATACTTTTCCCTCCATACTTTGACAATGAGGAGATCCGGCTTAGCATAAATCCTCTACGCCTGCTTTAAGAGCAATGCTCTATTCAGACAACCCACATGCCTTATACCCAACCCCCCATCTCCTCTCGTTGTGAACACAACACTTTGATTTCTCCAATGTACTGAACGCGTTCCGTCCATCCTTCCCCAGAAAAGTTTTAGTACCAACGCCTTAATCCTGTCGATCACCTTCTTGGGTATAAGGTAGACACTGAAAATATGCTGGTGTAGAGACACTAAAACAACATTTATTAAAACAATTCTCCCTGCCGGTGATAGGAACCTCACCTTCCATCTATTAAGTCGTTTATGAACGTTGCCCACAATGAATCCGAAATAATTCATCCTCTTCCTTAGGACCAACGTGGATACTCCCAAATAGGTTTGAAAGTACCCATCTTCTAGGTAGCCAAAAATCACTTTCATACCTTTCTTATCCTCATCAGATGTCTACTTTGTCCTTCTTATTAATATATATATTGAATTAGAATAAATGTTATTTGGTAATTTTAAAATTTTCGGGGATGGAGATTCGGAGATGGGGACGGGGAATTTTCCTTGGCGGGGAAAATGGGGACGGGGATGGAGAAAATTTTGTCCCCATCCCCGAACTGTCCCCAAGCGGATCTTGAAAAATTGTCCCTGTCCCCGCCCCATCCCCAATGGGGGTGGGGATTTTTCCCCAGAGTGGGGCGGGGTCCCAGCGGGTTCGGGGATTCCCCGCCCCATTGCCATCCCTAAAGGTGATAAGGGGTCCCCTGTCTTAGCCCCACCGTCAGAATTATTTATTGAGAAGCAACCTTATTCAATAGTATTGAATATCTTATCGTAGAAATGCATCTCATTATTAGCTGTATCCATTTCTCCGGGAACAACATCCTCCTCAAGACCACTTCAATAAAGTCCCACCTAATTCTATCGTATGCTTTACTCATGTCAACTTTCAGAGCAACATACTGTTTCCCTTTCCTCTTATTTGCCATCATCTGCAGAATCTCATGCACCACTAAGATGTTGTCCTCCTTCAGTCTGCCTAGAGCAGAAGCCGCTTGAACCTCCGATACCAGCGATCCCATTACTGGACGTAATTTATTAACCAAGCATTTTGCTACAATCCTATACAGCACATTGCACAGGCTGATCGGTCGAAACTCCCCCACACTCTGTGCCTCCGACTTCTTCAACCGCAGAATATTTGTGTTGTTTAATTCCCAAAGCAAATGTCCCTCATCCACTGCTTGAAGGACAACGTCAACCACTTTATCCCCTATTAATGGCCAACAGTTTCGGAAAAACTCAGGAGGAATTCCATCTGGGCCTTGGCTTTTGTTTCCTCTTAAGTGTCGAACCGGCCACTTCCTCCACGTCCTCCCAGGAAAAAGGCCTTAGAAGGCAGGTACGATAGACTTCTCTTAACAGCCTTGAAAACTTGCTCCATAGTCCTCAAGCGCACCGAAGGGAACGCAGGGCCTGAAAATTGTGTTGTATTCTCCGACAAATTCTGCAATAAAATCTTCCCATTTAAACGAGACAACCCCTGAGCTTAATATCATGCTATGTATCCTATTAAACGCATGGCGTCTCTTAAAATGTTGAAAGAAAAAAGAGGCGCATTGGTCTCCCAGCCCACTTCATCTTACCCTACTCTTACGCAACCAATATTTAAGTATCTCAATCAGCATCTCCTCAACATTCTCCCCTTATTTCAGCACCCTTGCAACCGCAAACTCCGACATGCTAAATTACGTCAATCGGTCTCAGAACGCGTTGGAGTTCCTCCATAGCTTGATACGATGTAGACTGTCAATACTGGTAGCGCGGTTACGGGTCGGTCGTATATCGGGTTCGGGTAAATACGGGCCGGGTGTATTCCGGTTTCGGGCGGTTTGGGTCGGGTTTACGGGTCATGACCGCCCTTTTTCTCAGTCACTTACAATTAATAAAATTGATTATAATTAGTCAAAGACGCCTATGTAATGTATCATTCCATTCCAAGTTCGACCACGATGATATGTCATAGTTGTATTGACATATTAATATACACCTAATGGACAAAATTTAACAATCTTCAAGTCTACAAGTATTATGCGGTTTACGTCAACAATCACGAATAACAATACTTATGAAATATATAGGGTTTTGGGATGCTAATATACTAAACTTTTGGTGTATTGGACAATAATGCACTGAATTTTGACCTTTGACAATAATACACTATTTTACTGAAAGAGAAGAGAGATGAGGGACTGCAGGAGTTTGAGGGTTCACTGAAAGAGTGAGTGAGTGACAGTGTTAGGGTTTTGTTTTGGTCATTTGTTATTTGATTATTTCATTTGTATATCTCTCTACGCATAACTTTCCAAAACCACCCAATATTTTACTTTTGGGCCTTAATTTTTCATGGAATGGGCCCATTTTTTGCACAAGGTCAAAGTAGACAGAACACTTAAAATTAAAGTGTTTGACCCAACGGGTCGACCCAAACCTGACCCGACCTGACCCGCTTTTTACCGGGTTCTTTGGGTCGGGTCATTTTCGGGTCCCAGGTCGGAATTTCGTGTTCAAAACCCACTTTTTGCGGGTCGGGTTGAGAATTGCCAGGTCTAGATACAGGGGTCACCTGGTAAGAAAGGAGTGAATGATGCTGGGTGATGGTGGGTGATGAATGAAAGAACTAAATCCATTGATTATATAGCAATTATGGGACTTGAAACGGCGAAATGCAATAAATAGGGTGTATCACGGTCCGTGCCAGGCCAACACAGGTCGTGTTGATGTTTCAGGGGAAATTGAGCTTTCTGGAAGCAAACACAGACCGTGTTGGAGTCAACACGGGTCGTGATGGCTCTGGAATTTTCTGGGTCATCTTGTTTCGGTCATATTTCTTTCGTACGACGTCCGATTGACTTGGTTCGTGGCTTTTTCGGAAAGCTCTAGGAGTCTACTTTTCATTGGTATAAGCCTAAAAATCATAGCATGTGTGTGGAAAAAATGGTGACCAAAAGAGTGGACATATTTCAGTTTTCGCACACTTTTTTCTATCTTACTCATAACTCCTTCATCTCAACTCGGAATTGATCTTATAATATATTGTTGGAAATCTCTTTCAATGAGGAATCAAGTAATGGATGTAAGCTTTGGAGTTAAAATCACTAATAATTTGTACAAATTGAACAAAACACCCAGAACTCAGTTAAGATAGCGAAATAAGATCACAAAAGATCAATTAAGCATATTAATCCCAAAATTTCATTATCAAAATGCTCCAAATATTTATCAGGTTCCTTGAATCTCCATTGAGCCAACAATATGCTGAACACCCTGTTGAAATTCAGCATACTTAGTGACCCACGGATCAAGCCTGAAGAATATCCTATGAGGAACATGGCGTCTTTGTATGTGAAGAGCTATGAGTGAATGATCTGAGAAAACAATGGGATAATTATGAACAAACGAGTTGGGAAACTCATCCAGCCACTGCTGGCATGCATAAGCCCTGTCCAGCCGCTCCCAGATTTGCCCATGGCCCCATCTCCTATTCGTCCAAGTATACTTGGCACCAGTAAAAGGCACCTCCTCAATTCCCAAACTTTCCTTCCATTGAACAAACGATGTATCCCTCCCCCCCAGAAGCTTCGATCCTCCCTGTTTTTGCATTTAATTTTCTACTTGATTAAAACCCCCTAGCAACACAAGAGGCGCATTTAATTGGGACACAACACCAGTGAGCCTATCCCAAACCATGTATCATCTACACACATGTGGGCTTCCATATACAAACACAATATACCACCATAACCCAACATTCATTCCATTAACTTCTACTATTACAAAATTAGTATCAAGAACAATAGGAGAGATCAAGGACATGTCCCTCCACTCCAATACAATCCCCCCTGACCTGCCTACAGAATCAACCCCCGACACAAAAGGAAAATCCAATTTTTTTTTATTGACAAAGAAGCATCCGCGACGAACTACTTAGACTCAAACAAGCAAATGTCATCTAACTTCAACAAAATGGTTATCCAGCGGACATACAGAACTGCAGAGAGGTCTGCCTGCCCTAAATCTCTGGAGCTCCAGGATGCAACGATCATGGTGCCAGAGGAGGCATTTTTAGGGCTGCCTCCGCCACCCTGTCCGCTAGCAAAATGAACCACTCATCCCCTTTTTTCCTTTCCCCCCCTTCAGGAAGACTTCAAATTCCCGCTGCATAATTGAAACCATTTGTTCCTTCCTCTATTTCTTGATCCTCATTTGTCTGATCTCCTTTGCAAAACCAGAAGACACTTCCTCACCATCCTCCATAGCGGTCAAATCGTCACTTCGAGTGAGTCCTTGTACTTTTTCGCTTTCCTTGCTCTATCTTTGCTGCCATTGAATTCCAAGAACTTATTTTGGAAGACACTGACTTCCTAAACGAGACCTTCTTCTTCAGACCAATGAAAGTTTCTGCCTCCCCCCATTGTTCGCCTGTTGCTTTCTGGTCATTAATTGGTGGCCACTCGAAATTTTCCTTAGAGTATGCTTTCGTCTTCTCTTGACCCATGCTTAGGGTATCCTCAATGTCAATTCGTCCCGTGTACTCTGTATTCTCCCCAGTAGATCCCTTCGTCCTTTAACTCTGATCACTGGTACGGTCGTTGGATGAACTCAGCTGATGGTGTCCAACTCCCTTGTTGTAAAGCTGTGTATCGGGAATATGAGCACTTGACTAGCCTCACTCATATATATAAGGTTCTCGTGCGCCCATTTGGTTCAGGGTTAGTTGAGGATCTGCATACACAGACCCCAATAAATAAGGACGAGGAACATAACATGAGAATCCCAATCCGTCCCCAGAAACATCTTCCAAGTTTTCACCCCTTGAAAAGGACCCATCACTTTGTCGGAATGCAGAAAAAGATGTAGATGGGTAACTTACAAAGGGATGGACTGAAAAGTCCGTCATACCCTGGGTAAAGTAGGACTTGTAGATTCCTCTTGCTATAGTTGTCGGATAGCTGCCCTGATGACATCTCCTTGATCCTCTGGTGATCCCGTGGGAGAAAACGGCCCTCGACCCAATTCTTGCCCAATCATAAAATTTGGCCCACTATGCCCATGTGGTCTCATAGTGCCTGTCAGCCTCGCTACCTCCTCACGTAGTTGCATGGATCGCTCACTCATCTCCATATGCATACGTTCTCCCGATTACAACCCCCCTCCTCCCCCCCCCCAACGCCCTCCTCCCTTTGAAAATCAAGTACCTGAGTGCCATTATTCCCTTGCTGGTCATGCTGCATAGCTCCCCCACCTCCTTTGCTAGAATCCCCTCCATCTCCATCATCATCATCTTCGTCCCTGCCCCCACATTCATTATCCTCTCCGTCTTCCTCCTCATCTTCTTCCGCTTCATCATCTCTCTCATTCCTCTCATTACTATCACCCTCACTCCTATTCTCCTCCTCCTCCCTTACATCACCAAGTTCTTCATCCTCCTGTTGTTGCAGCAGCCCATCCGCATTACTAGTTCTTTTTCCCTCCCCTTCCTCTTCCACCATTTCAACATTCCCCTCCCTTTCCAGAATAGTGTCCTCTGTAATTCCCTATAGGCCCATTCGTCCCTCTTCCCACCTACTTCAATCATCACCCCCCTTGTAAAATTCTGCTCTCTACTGTCTTGTCTGGCCGCTTCAACTCATGGCCTCCTTGTTAAAGAAGGGATGTTGTAATCGTCTCTTTCACCTCCGGACCTTCCAAATTCTTGTCGTGGTCTTCTTCTATTACTGACCGCTCCAAAACCTTGTAGGCAAGGTAGCTGAACTAACAAACCAACCCCTTGATAATCTTCTTCCCCAACCTCAAAAAACTCTGGATAGTGTAGCTCTGCTTCAGCAATAGGTGGGTGTTGACGCTGCCCCAAGCTCAGTCTCGTTGTTAGGTAGCCCCGCTTTATTGGAAAAGCTCACACTTTCCCCGTATACAGCGACCCATCTCCCATGATGACACTGCGTCCCAATCTTTCAGCCTCCCTTATCCGTTGCCTGACCTCCTCCCTTGCAGCTAACTCTGGCTTGAGACATTCGTATGCGTGGTGGCCTATCCTCCAACACCTCTTACAAAAAATGAACACATTCTCATACCTGAAACTTACCCAAAAGGTATGACCCATATCATCACGGGTATAAACGCCCGCCAAAAATGGCATCTCGAGTTCCACAAGGACCAACACTCTAACATTATTTAAGGAGAAATCTGCCAATCCATGAATATCCACATCGACCACTTCTCCTATCGTTCTCACGAGCTTTATCGCCGCACTGGCCCAACGTTTCCTGAATGGTAACCCCTCTAACTGAACCCACAAGCAAACACTAGGAAAACGGACTTCTTCTAGCATCATGTCCGCTGTAATCTTCTTGAGCAACACTAGAGACCCATCAAAATTAACCGAGCCTTGAACCATCATGTTTAAGCAGTCTTCCGGATGCCTAAACCAGTATGAGAACTTTTGGTGTCCAACTTTCCTAACCTCTACACCCCTCCTATTTCGCCAATTCGCATCAACCAAACATTGCAGCGCCTCTTCATCCCACTCCCTAGCGTCTGTGACAAAACCTATAATGGTAATGTCGAAACAAATTTCAGCAGATAAAGGGGGCAGACTGAGGTCAACCCTAGCCCCCATTCTTTGTAGCCCCTGGAAAGCGATAGTGTCACGACTTCCCGACCCTCGCTCCATTCGGCTCTTTCTCTCAAATAGATTTCTACAGACACGGGTGTGTAAAAGCATGTCCTCACCACAGACTGATTTCAAGAATGAGTAAGGATGATCAGTCTGTTGACCTGCCTTTTGCTTTTTATAGGCAGATCGATAGCAATTCCTATTTCCAAACCCCACTTTGTTTCTCCTTTTATGTAATAACCCGCCCTAATCTATGATGATTAATTTTGCTAATCAAATGTAATTAAATTAATTCACGCTTTTTAAATTCTTTAATTGTTGTCACTGTTTTTGCAGGTCTTGAACAGTGCAACGACCACCGATTCTCCAGTTTAGTAATTGTGGTAGATATCTCTCAAATAGTATTATTGATCCTTCACATTCAAATATTTTGTCTAACACTTTCTCATTCGGGTTTATTCAGGTTGATTATTATTTGCGACATGAGTACGTCTAAATTTTTTTTATTGAAACTTTATCATAAATTAGTCTCGTAGAGTTTTATTCGAAATCCCAAATTAATAGTATCGAGTTAAGGGAGGAATAATTACAAGGAAGAGAGGTAAATTGAGAGAGTATGTGAATGGGCCTTATAAGTAAATAAGCCCACATTCTCTTCCATTTTGGGGTAACAATTAAGTGTTGGGTTCTTTCATTCTCTTCTTCAATTCACAAGCAGAAGAAAAACGTTTCTTTTTCCTTTCTGCTCTCTCCTCACAGTCTATCTTCTCTGTCGTGGTTTCTAATGCGATGACCGGCCGCCGGCGACCAGCCCCGGCGACGCCATCACCGACGACATCTCCCCGGCAACACCGTTTCACTTATCCTCTTCTTTTTCCTTTTCTTCTTTTTAAGGTAATCTCTAAACCCTAACCTCTCAAATCAAGTTCTTTGAGTTGGATGATTCAAACCATGAATTTGTTGGTATAATTTACTTGTACTAGATAGTAGTAAGAATGAAAGTTTTAATCTATTGATAGTTAGAGATGGATTTTTAGTGTATTATGATGTACACAAAGTGTTCGATGAAATGTCTCATAAAAGAATGGATTATGATTGGATGAGTATGACTTGGTTGATGTTTGATTGTTGAGATTTGTTAATGCATGATGTTTTGGCTGATGCATTCATTGTAAGAGTGTGAGTTTAGGGATAATTATAGATGCATGTACTTGGATTAAGGTTAGATTGCCAAATTATTGAGTATTGTGGTGTTTGATGATGTATTTATGAAGAATCATGCTTGGGATGATGAGATATGTTAAGATTATGCTTTGCATGGATGTAAAATGGCTTTTATGGATGGATTCTGGACAAATAGCTATTGTATGATGATGATCCATGATTGAGAATTCATTTGGAAGAAGATTAGCGTAGAATAATCAAGTTTAAAATACATGCAAGGCCAAATGAGACATAGTTTTCAATTCTGGTTGCAATCTGGAAATTTCAGAAAATATAAAGTGTGAGTTTGTAATACCCCGCCCTAAATCATACGTATTACAGTAGTTAATCTATTTTAATTAGTTATAATTTGTTAATTAAAAACTTTGTACCTTGTGGTTAGCTAATGGTGACAGGTCTCGGAGGAATGGCGAAGCGGCAAATTTTACCGATCAAAATTCTTAATCGAATTTTGTTACAATATATTTTGGACCTTATAATATAATTATTTTAGGTTCTATGACTTTATTTTAAAGTCGGGTTAATTACTGTTTCGATTTTTTTTACGGCCAAACGGTTTAAATTTAATTTACCGATCTTACCGTCTTTTTAACCCGCATAAATTAAATACATTTTATAGCTATCATCTACTACCAATTTTATGTCTCTTTTATTAAAGTATTAGTATTATAATTAGAGTAATGATATTATTATTATTATTGTTATTAGTTTAAGTTAATAGGGAGGAGTTTATAACCTTAAGTGGGAGGCAAAGGGCCATTCTTTTCATCCAAACTTGGGACAACACTCTCACTTTCCTCTCTCTCTCTCTCCGAGCAGCAGCCCCACCCCACTGTTTTTCTTCTCTTTTCCGGTGACTCTTGCCGTGGCGCGCACTTCCATGGCCATGGTCACTACCCATCTCCCCTTCATCTTGCTCAACTTTTAAACTCGATTTCAAGAGGTATAATTCCTCGACTCCATTGTTATACTCTTTTTCTTAATATGATTTTGAGGTTTTAAATGTGTTAAAGTTGTTGTTTTTCATCAATTTTATCTTCTAGAATCATACTTTAAAGTTTAGTAGTGTATAAGTGAAGTTTTGATGATTTATCCAAGTGAATTGAGTAGCTCTTGGTTAGTTTAATAGTAGGATTGTGTTTGGTGATATAAGAATGTGGATTTCTTGCCTTGCATGGATTATATGATGAGTAAAAGGGGTGTAAGTCTCTGTTTTGATGAGGTAATAAGTTAATTAGATTGTTATTCCTTTAATTGGGTGTTTTAGTGGGATTAGTGAAGGAAATCACAAGAACAAGTATGTGGAAGTGTTGCATGTGTTTGGTGATTATGCATGTGAGTTGTATGTGTATGGATGATGGATAGTGGGCATATAAATTCTGAAAATTGTGTGTGAAGTGATCAAATTATATTTGGGTGGATGATTGGTACAAAAATTGAATGAAAATGGGGCATGCATGCGAGCTCAAACACCCAGTACATTCTGCCCAAAATGTGATTTTTATGGGAGATGTTAAAATTAGTTTTGAGCCCAGAATATGGTGTAAAAGGTAGCCCAAGATGTTAGCAAACACCGGGCTTTGGAATTTCGAGTTTTCGATTTGTATAGCTCAAGTTAGAGCCAAAACCGTAAAGGTATGTTTTTATATACGAATTTGGAGTCAGTGTTTTGTTGGGCATTTTTCGTCCATATGGAGTTGGAGTTTGAGGAAGTGTTCAACATAAGAGTTTTAGGAGATGTTTCAGGCTTTCCGAAAATGTATGGTATGAGTCAAACCGATATCGGGAGAGTGAGTTATAGCACCCGGAAGCGGGGCTGCGAAACTGGAATTTTCTGGGTAATTGATAAATGCATTAATTGGGTTAAAGGTTATTATATTGAGCTTATAATTGGTTTTATGGGTGTGTAACTTAAGTCATATGACCTTTATGATATATTCCATAAGTAGGAACCATGAAACTCGGTTTTAAAGGTTTTAAGGAACCCCGAGATCTTTTAAACTATTCTACGTTTTCCGTTTTAATTTACCGAAAACTCATAAATTTAACGAAATGAGTTCATTTTACTTTAAAGTTTTAAAGTCTCTTTGAGAAATTTAAGGTCTATATTTTACAAGTATTCTTTAAGTCATAGAGCTCCTTTGAGTTTAAAGGAAATTACAAAGTTCTATTGATTTGGTCTAAACGACAAAACCGCACATAAGAGTATATTTCCGTGTTTCACTGTTGCTGTCCGGAGTTTTTTCCGAGCTCTTCTCGTCCTTTTTAGCCTCTGGCCCAGTTGACAAACTTGTAGAGTGTATTTTTCCCTTTCCAAAAAGTACTCGCATAGCGAAATCCGAATTTTATAGCCCGAATTACGACCAAAATACTATTGTCATAAAAACCTGAAATTTTTATACAATTTATTTCCAAAACTCTATTGTGAGGCCCTATGCCCTCACCTTTTCATAGCTTCTAGTCTAATACCGAACTCTATCATTTTAAGCTCAAAGTTCAGCCTCGACCCGAGCCATTCCCCGGCCGAGATCACCCCGGCGATCCACCGCGTTCAAGGTACGCGAATTGTCCAACTCTTCGCTCCTTTATGTTTACGATTTATGCTTTATATTTACGATTTATGCTTTATGTTCACGATTTATGTTTTATGGTTACGGTTTATGCAAATATTTACGGTTTATGTTTTATGTTTATAATTTATATTTTATGTTTACGATTTATGTTTAGATTTATGGTTTATGTTAAAGGTTTACGGTTTATGTTGAAAGTTTATGGTTTATGCTAATTTATGCTTTTATGATTATTCATGGTTTTAAGTGGTCCCATTTTATGGATTCTATGTTCTATGTTCTAGCTAGTTACGAGAAGTGCTAGCCTTTTATGTTTTAGATGCTCCTGATCAGAGTGTCCTAGACCTGGCCAGTGTCTGACTGTCTAGCAGTCACCCATCCAAACTCCAGATCGGTTTGGGCGTGCGCGCGCGAGATGCTTTGCATCGATCTAAAGGGGACCCAAAACTCTTAAGTTTATGTATTTACTTCTAAGTTCATGTGACAGGTTCTTTCTTTATGAATTCAAGTTATTTTACTCATGTATATGTTTATGCTCATGTCATTTCAAGTTAGTGTTTTATTACCCCTTCCCCGTTTTCAAAATGAATTTAAATGCCGGCACTTAAACCGTTTTCGAACGGTTTGACGCGTTGGAGGTTTACGTATTGAGTGTTTTCCCCACTCACTTTTCGCAATGTTTTTAATGTTTTGTTTTAGGGGGTCCGAGCACCCAAGGTAAAGGCAAAGGCAAGCAGGGGTAATCGCGTGTTGCAAGCAAGGTAGTCATGGTTGAAGTATCTGGGTCGGCTTGAGTCGATGTTTTGAAGTAACCATGTTTATGGAAGAAGTGTTGTATTTTGTCCTCTTTAATGGTTGTTTAAAGTTTGATGGTTATGTTTTGGAGATTCATCTTTAAGTATGAAGTTATGTTTTGGGAGTATAGTATGTAATGTTTATATGTTTTAATGATGTTCTTTTGGGTTGTTGCCTTGTCTCTTTTGGGAGACGGCGGTAATGCCTCGACCTAAGGTGTTCCGCTGCGCTAATCACAGGTTTGGGATTCTAAGTATAGTCTTAATCTTGTGATTAAGGTTGGGGCGTTACAGAGTTTGACCCATTTTATGGCATGAATAGGTATCCTTAGATGTTGGCTAATACTCGGTTTTGGAATTTTGAGATTTCAATATGTATATCTAAAGTTATGGCCAAAACCGTGAGATGTATTTGTATACGATTTCTGAGATAGGTAGGTAAATGCATGTTTTAAGACTGGTTAGAGACCTTATTGGTTTAAGTATTCAACATAAAATTTGTAAAGTGTATGTCAAGATTTCCAAAATGGTCTATTACGCTTTCATAGGACATCGAGAGTGAAAGTTATGGACTACTGAATCACGACCAGTACTCATGGTTCTGCCAAGAATTTTTAGAGGTTATGGTGTGTTCATGGCCTGAATTTGTGCCTTTCCCTTGTTCAAATCAGTTTATGATCAACATGAAAGGTATAGTATGCCTTTCAAGCTTTTCATAGACAACTTATACGTCCCTAACTGAGGGCTACAACCCGAGTTATGATTTTCTGAAAAACCGGTATCCATTCTTGTATGTTCTGAACAGCCTTCTGTGTTAGGAATTTTTATCCTCCTTAACCATGTTTTTGACCTTCATGATCAACTAGAGAATTCTAGTACATAAGTTAAGCTTTCCAGAAAGTCCTTATGCATAATGACAGGATACTTGTGAGAGAAGTTATGGCCTTCCGAGTGAGCCTTAGAAAGCAAGTTTAAGTATCAAGTAATTCTAAGATTCTACTAGGATATTCTTCATTACTCTCGTCCAAGTTAGGTTCTAATTCATGATTGTTGTTCTTTCTTAAAAGTTCTTAAAAGGTTGTTGCGCTCACCTGTTCAAGTCCGTGTGGTCCAAGTTGGTGTTTAAGTTTCGGGTGTTCAGTACGCATATTGCCTACCCTTCAATAAGCTTGTTCATTGATGATGATGATTTATGCTGATAATTTCATGATGTCTAACTTATGAAAAGTTTATGATTTTCGTTCTTTCAATGATGAGGTCTATTGTTATATCGTGCTAACCGCACTTAAGGTACTTTCGATGCCGACTGGCATCTTTCATACGACCTGGCCAGTGTCTATGATGAGGTCTTTATTGAGGTCTATAATGAGGTCTATGATGAGGTCTATAATGAGGTTTTATTGAGGTCTATGATAATGATGTTGATGACTATGTTTATGATGTTAATGTTTATTTTATTTTGTTTCTCAGTTATTCAAGTTTTAAGCTTTGTTTTAAAAATTCGCGAACTAAAATGAACTGTGAAAGTTTACACTGTAGAGGTATGTGTGCTGAGTCTAGCCAACTCATTTGCGAAGTTTTCTGTTTTTGTTTTAGGAAGTGCTTCCCTAAGGGCAACAAGCTCCCATATCCGAAGAAGTAATTGGGTTTTCTTTTCCCAGTTAAGGTAGGCATTCGGTAACAAGAATAAGAACTCTTCCGCTTGGATGGTGATTGATGAATATCTCCCTTGTGGAAAACGGGATGGTTTTAACTATTTTGATGAATAGATGTAAACTCTAAATTGTGTTTTATCTAGGATTGTTGTTTAAGATGTTAAAGGTTGTAAATGAAGTATGAGTTTGCTTAGATGTATGTATGGTTATGTTGATAGTATGTTAAGCCTTGTCCACCTATGTGGACGGCAATAATGCCTTCAAATTACTTCCGCTATTCTAATCATTGGGTTATGAGGTATTTAACGATAATACGATGATTATGAATATGGGGGCGTTACATTTTAAAAGGAGGAATATAGAGGGTATATATGGCAAATCATCCCTCCCTTGCTTTTTCTTTTTTTCCTTTTTTTTTTGCCACAGAGACAGTAGAAATTGCACAGAACAGAAAACAAAAACACACAAGACGAGCACCTAGCATAAAGCATAAAAGAAGAAGAAGGAGCGTAGTGCGACTTAACCGTAGCCTTCCCTGTTGGCTTGTTTCGCCAACCTATGTGCCACAGCAACCGTTTCACGACCAACCTTCCTTATGCTTCCACTTTGAAAATGTTGACAAAGAGCTACACAACATAAGGCCAAGCTCCTACATTCCACCGGTGCCCTTCGGGGCTTCCTTAAAAATCAACAGCCTTTCTAAAATCTGTCATGATGTGAACCTCGCTAAGAACTTGGCATCCTGCACGGCAAAGCGCCAAGTAAATAGCAAATAAATCAATTTGCGTTACCGAATCAGATCGAGATTTCTTTACTCCCCACCTCGTCACTAACCCATCCTCACACAACACCCAAGCAGCAACTGCTCGTCCAGTAGCACAGTTTTATACCCCATCCACCATGAAACTCTTTTCCCCTCCCTGGGAACTCTCATCCCCCTACACAAAATCGTTATGAGGGTCTTCACTGGGGACTCCTAGTTTCACTTCCGCCCCCATTAGGCCTTTACTGGATGTCCAGCGAACCTCTTCCTCCAAGGATAGCTTCATCATCCGTTCTAGCATCCATCAAAAACCTCCCCCCACCCTATGCACACCGCATTTCTAGCTTTCTATATGGCCTATAAGGTACTAATGAAACTCCTTATTCTAGCCTCCTTGCCATTCTTGTCATTGGTGAAGAACAAAATCCATCCCTTTAACCAATCAAACCACTGTACATGTTGGTTCACCATTGAGTTGATACTCAACAACGACCCTCTCCACACTCTCAAAGCCAATTGACAACCCCTAAACAGGCGGCTAACATACTCAATCCGATTACCACACCAATACATTCCCTCAGACACTAAACCTCTCTTTTGCCTGTTCTCTCCCATTGGCAAAGAATCCCAGGCGACCCTCTACACAAACACTTTCCACTTGGGTGGCAGATTCGAGTACCACAGCTCCTTCTAGAACTTTGAGTCTGCTTCTAAAGGAGGTGTAACTCCTGTTTCCGCCATTAAAAAAAAAGAAATATCCCTCCTTAACCTTATAAACTGAAGAATCGTTACCTGGCCAAACCAGTTTATCCTCCATATACGGTTGAGGCAGGAATGTCTTCATAATAAGAGAATAAGATCTAGCCGAAAATAAACGTCTTAACTCATCCCTATCCTAGAAGACCCTGTCATCCACCCCTTTCGTCAGAGATTGGACATTCCTAACCACAGGCCCATCAGGCTGTGCGCTTGCCCTGAGCTCGATAGAATGCCCATTAACCCACCTACTGTCTAAAATACTTATCCTGCTACCATTACCAATACTCCATCTGAACTTGTGTCTGCTCTGAGCCACTACTTGAGACATGCCTCACCACGCCGGAGACTCCCTAGCGGGAACTTTATAAGATTGGTCATTCTCAATAGGCGATTCCCTCCCATACCTTGCTTGCCAAATTCTTGCAATGAGACTATTGGATGCATTATAAATTATCCATGTCTGTTTGCGAAGGAGGGCATGATTCATGCATCCTACATGTCTGACACCAAGTCCCCGTGCCCCCCTTGGGGAGAACACCACCTTTTGCCTTTTCCAGTGGATACATCTTGATCCATCGGTCTTGCCCCAAACAAAATTCAGGACTAGCGCCTGTATTTTCTCCACCACTTTATTGGGGATCATATACACACTAAAGATGTGTTGATGTAGGGACACCAACATTGCATTGGCTAAGACCACTCTCCCAGCTAGGGATAACATCTTAGCTTTCCAATTATCCAACCTCCTTCACACATCTTCCACCATGAATCCAAAAAAAATATGTTCTCCTTCTTGATGGTAGAGTAGAAACTCCCAGATAATTTTGGAAGTACCTACTCTTCGAAAAACCAAAAATAACCTTCAATCCTTCCTTATCCTCCTCCACATCCCCTTTGGAGAAACAGACGGACGATTTCTGGATATTAACCACTTGGCTAGAGACATAGTTGTACTTGTCAATCGCATTTTTTAATGCTAATGAGAAGGGCGCATCCATCTCCGTAAAAAAACATAGAATCATCAGCGAAGAACAAATGCGACACTTGCGGGGCTCCTCTAACAACAACCACCCCTTTCACCTTACCTAAGTCAACCTCATGCTGGATTACCACAAATAAGGTTTCCATGTACAGTATGAATAGGTAAGGTGATAGGAGATCCCCTTGCTTGAGCCATGCCGTTGAAATGATCTGAGGTGAAGGAATTCCATTGACCATAATGGTGTATCTTACTGTAGACACACATTTCATGAGCAGTCGAACCCATTTCTCAGGGAATTGTATCTTTCTCAAAACCTCTTCCAAGAAGTCCCATCTTATTCTATCGCACGTCTTACTCATATCCACCTTCAGAGCCGCATATTGCCTTCCTTTCCTTTTATTTGTCATTATTTGTAAGATTTCCTGCACCACTAGAATGTTGTCTTCCTTCAACCTCCTCGGGATGAAAGCCGTCTGAGACTCTGAAACTGAGGAACCAACTACCGGCCTTAACCTTTCAACGAAGCATTTTGCAATAATTCCACAAAGAACATTGCAGAGGCTTATCGGTCTGAAGTCCCCCACACACTGTGCTTCCGACTTCTTCTTCAAAAGTACAATGTTAGTGTTATTAAGCTCCCTTAACAAAACTCCTTCATTTATTGCCATTAGGACAGCCTCAATAACCTTTTCCCCTATGACCGACCAACAATTACTGAAGAAGTCAGGAGGAATCCCATCAGGCCCCGGACTTTTGTTTACTTTCAAGTTCCTTATAACTTTCTCCACATCATCCCTCTCAAAAGGTTTCAAGAGTCAGCCCCTCTGCTCATCAGAAAGACCCGTCCAAATAAGCCCAATGACTTGGCCCATAGTTCTCAGCCGAACTGATGGGAACATTGTAATGGGCCGATAAATATTTTGATATTCCCTTACGAGCTCGAGTGAGAAATCTTCTTCTTTGAAAGACACTGCCCCATTTGCCAATACCAGACAGTGAATCCGATTGTAAGCTTGTCTACTTTTGAACTTATAGAAGAAAAAGGCAGTGCATTGATCCCCCAGCCCAGTCCACTGCACCTTGCTCTTATGTACCCAAAACGGGTGGACCTCCCTCAACTTCTCCTCCAAATTGTCTCTCTGCTGGATAATTGTCGCAATGGCCGACTACATCATGTCAAACGTCGTTAACTGGTGCTTTAGAGCTTGTAACTCCTCAAAGGCTTTTGCCACCCCCAGCGTATTTTGCCTCTTACAATCCAGTAGCAATCTCTTCCCCACCTGTCGAATCATATCCAACCACTTAACGCATCTAAACATGGCGCTCGCCTGAATCTCACCCTCTTGCAGAATCTGCTGGACACCTTGTTGGAAGGTTGGCATCCTTGTGACCCAGGGATCAAGCCTGAACTGTCGCCTCTTTGGTAAATTGTTGGACCGAATGTGAAGAGCAATTAACGAGTGATCGGAGAATACAATTGAGTGATTATGGAGAATGGAATTTGGAAAAAATTCCCACCATCCCTGGGAGGCATACGCACTATCCAAGCAATCCCTAATAAGTTGATCGTCATGTCTCTTATTCGTCTAGGTATAATTAATAGCAGTAAAATGTACATCCATTATCCCTAACTCCTTCTTCCACTTGAGAAAAGCATTGTCCCCCCTAACATGATGCGACCCTCCAAACTTTTGATCCAGGTTTTCAATTTGGTTAAAGTCACCAACCAGTACATACGGAGCCTGAATCTGTGAAATACTATGAGCAATCTTTTGCCACTGCTTGTCGTCGACAATGGAAAGGGTCACCATACACAAAAATCACATACCACGATCCAACATTCATTTCATTCACCTCCGCTATTACATAGTTAACATCAAGAGTAACAGGGGAAATACAAAAGGACTCCCTCCACCCCAAAACGATACCCCCCGATCTTCCAACAACATCTACCTCAGCCACACAAGGAAACCCCATTTTTTTAATAGAGAAATAGGCCTCCTCCACTGATTACTTAGACTCGAATAAACAAATAACATCTAGCTTAATAAAAGACATCATCCAGTGGATGTAAGGAACTTTAGAGAGGTCCGCTTGCCCTAATCCCCTGCAGTTCCATGCTGCAAAAATATGGCGCTAGAGGAGGCATTTGTAAGGCTGCCTCCGCCACCTTCTCCGCGAGCATGCTGAACCATTCTTCCCCTTTCTTCTTGTCTCCCACCTTCAGAAAAGCCTCAAACTCTCTCTGCATGATTTCCGTCATTTGATCCTTCTTCCGTTTCTTGATCTTCAGCTGTAAAATCTCCTCAGCAAGCCCAGAAGAAACCTCCTCCCCATCTTCTATTCCAGACAACTCAGCGCTCCGAGTCTGTCTCTGCCTCTTCCTTGTCATCGGTGCATTCCTTGCCACCGTTGAGTCCCACGAACTAGTCTTTGATGATGTTGACTTTCTAAATTTGACTACTGTCTTTATGCCAACAAAGGTCTCTTCCTACCCGTTGGAATGCATCATTATTCAACTTCAAGCGAACGCCAATCAGAAAGGCCCAGCCCACCAACAACCCAACACCCTTTACTCAACTAGAAATGGTCCAGCCCACATAAGACTTCAGACTCAATTATTCCAGCCCAAACATTAAATTCCGAAGCTTCCAGAATCCAACTACCTAGGCCACTACTCGACTAACGGCTGTCTACAGTTTTCTGCAACTTTTATTATGAATTTCTTTCGTCCCATTCGGGCATGAACAATCAAAAACAAAAATCTAGGACTTTGGGTACTTTGGATATTTGTTCTGCAATTTCCAACTCTAGGTATGTCTTCACCAAAACGTCTATTATTTCAGGCCCTGTTCTTTTATAGGTCCTGTTCTTTTATACGGCTGGCTGTAGTATGACGTGATGTGGCGTAGTGGAATTGTGGTGGGTGTGGTGGAATTGTGGTGAGTTTTCTTTTAAATTTAAAAATTGTATTGGTAATTGTGAAAAAGTAATTGGAAAAAGTGAGTTGAAATATTGTATTGTGGTAAATTGAAAAGGTTGTTTGAGGTGGGTTGTGGTACATTGTGGTGGATTGGTATGTAGTGGTGGGTTTTGATAAAGTACGATGGGTTGTGGCACCGTAGATTGTCAGCCGTATAAAAGAACAAGGCCTCATGAATTGATAAACTACTCCCTCCGGTTTTTTTTTTTAATTGTCACCTTGGTAATTGTGTTAAAAATTTTGACCGCTAATATCTTAATTTGTACAATAATTTATCATACAAAATTGATGTTGTTAGATTCTTTATAAAAAACACTATTAGAAAAATATAATATCGTAGATCTTTACAAAAGTATTATGGGTAAAATTATTGATTGAAGACGGACCTTAAAAAGCCATATACTATTTTTTTTTTCGGATGAAACTATTATAAGTATTAGTGCACTGTGTGTTTGTATCAAAAGAAAATCTTCTAACAAAAACCTCAATTCAAAAGAAAGTATAATTTTGAGTTTTTCCAAAGCAAATTTCGAACATAAATAACACACCCATCGGCAAACACTTTCCTCAAGCCATCACCAAATCTTTATGATCTTTTACATTACTCGTTGGGAATGTTTTTACATTTTACTTTCTACTAGTTTTTTGCCCATTCTTTCGAATGTGTGTAATTTAGATAAATAAATGTAAATAAAATAATATATTGGAATAAATGATAGACAGAAGCATATACATACTAAATATGAATCCAAACAATTGAGCATACAAATTAAAAATATGGTTAAAATTATGAATAAGAAATAAACTTATGTTTATAATTTGAACGGGTCTATTTAGGTAAATGAATCAAACAAAATAATATAGAGAGATAAAGAAAGAGAAACAACAACAACAACAATAATAATAATAATAATAATAATAATAATAATAATAATAATAATAATGAGATGCCTTGTATGAACTATGAAGGTCCTAATTAAACATGTCATTTAATAGTTTATATGATGCTTTGTTGCGTGTGACTTCATTGTAAGAATTGAAGCATACAATATATTTACCGTGAAGATGAAGCAAAATAGAATAGACATGTATAAGTAATGAAAAAGAACTAATTTAATTTAAAAGTAAATGACATGAGTAGTAAAATATATAAAAGTATAAATTTGGAAATTGCATTTGGAGGATAATAAAAAAGGACAAATGCAAGGTTTGGTGTTACTAAATATCAAGTGTTCACGTAGATCATTTTGTATCTCAATTAGTTTCGATAATGAATAAAAAGTGCCCAATTATCAAAATTTACCAAAGTTAATACCATTATATCAATAAATCAAATCAATCAAACAGTAAATAAGGTGAATAGGGTGAATTAGAGCAACTAAAACAATATAGACATTTATGATTGGAACTCACCTACAATATTGACATAAGGATTAATAATATTTTTGATAACAACTATGTACAGTAAGAAAAAAAATTAGTAAACTGTTTGAGATATTGTATTATAAAAGTTTTTTGCGCCTTTTTTTGAAGGAGTGTCTGTTTAGATAAGAAGTAGAAAGAATAATAATACAAAGATATAAACGGCCAAAATATATTAAAATAAAGAAATATTGGATGATAATACACTGAACTTTAGGGGTATTGGACAATAATACACTGAACTTTTTTCTTGGACTCTAATACACTGAACTTTGAGGGTATTGGACAATAACGCACTCAGACCAATTCAGCTGGTGGTTGACGCGGTGGCTGTCCTATTTTGAGGTGTCGTTTTTTTTATTTTTTTCAGAAAAAAACTTTTGTCGTGTAAGAAAGTACACATAAGCAGGATGACTAATATTTTTTTTTTGGAAAAAAATAGAAAAACGATACCCAAAGTGGGACAACCACCAGTTGAATTGGTCTGAGTGCATTATTGTCCAATACCCTCAAAGTTCAGTGTATTAGAGTCCAAGAAAAAAGTTCAGTGCATTATTGTCCAATACCCCTAAAGTTCAGTGTATTATCATCCAATAATCCTAAAATAAAAGTATGATGTAATCATATATTAATATGTTGATATTGTCATTTTGAGTTTGTTATATGAATGACACAACTAAGATTGTCTGCAACTTTAACGATAAATATAAAGATTATAGTGAAGATTATATTCAAATGTGTGAGAAGATTGTAATGATTATGTTCAAATGTGCGGAAAATAATTGGAATCATTATGTTAATCTCGTAAATAAAAAATATCAATAAAATATTATATGGTATACTTTGGAGTGTATATTTAGGTCTATGAAGATGTCAAATTTTACAAAGAAATTCATAAGTCTTTATAGTATTATAAATTTTTCTTCATTTTTTACTTCTTGAAACATAATTTACATATGTCTAACATTATACAAAAACCATAATTTTTCCAAAAAATAATGTCACAATTAAATCATAGAGAGTGAGCCAATGGGATTGTCACAATTAAATACTAATTGGAATGTCCAGTGATATATGAAAATAACCAAAGTTATAATCCTTCCGTTTTTTTATATATTATTCTAGTTTTTTTATGTCCGTTTTTAAGTAATAATTTCTTAATATTTTTTATTAAAAATACAATATTATACATTTTTTAATAGTATTTTTTTTATTACAAATCTAATAACCACATGTTTTGTATGATGAATCATTACACAAATTAAAATAACAACAATCAAGTTTCTTATACGGAAACTGGGCTATAGATAATAGGAGACGGAAGAAGTAATTTTTTATAATTTTTTACTTCTGTTTGGGAAAAACACAAAAGAAAGGAAAGAGATGATATATATCATAATAACGAAAGGCCCAATTTTTTTTTTCTTGAATTGTGGAAAGCTCTAATTGATAATATTTATCTTTAAAAAAGTATTTTGCATTACATTACATATTAATTAATAGGGTTGTTTTAATTAAAATTAAAATGAGTTATCATTAACAATGACTAACTAACATTTAACCAAAATAAATACCAAAAACATAAATAAAATGATCATTTCTATTTCATATAAGATAATTTATTTATACGAGGAAAAAAATTAAATTAGATTTCATGTATAAGTTGAAGCAACATTAATCTTCATAGTGGAGTTCCTGTTTCTTGACATCAAATCTTAATCAATTTTCATTCATCTGTTTTTTCCATATGGGTTTTCACCTTCATGTGGTCATTAATTTGTTTTTATGGCCAAAACAAATTTGGATTTATGTGATTTGGTGGTTATATGGAGCGGAGGTGTAGTTTGGTGGTTCAATTAGGTGGTTATGTGATTTGGGTAACTGGCAGGAAGTTAATAGGAGACTTTATTTGAATTTTTTAATTTGGATTCTACAAATTTGGTGGTATTGCATCAAATGCTTGGAATGGAGGTAAAGGATTACACCAAATCATTCTGAAATTTAATATATAGATTTCTACCCATACATTCTTATTCTATTTCTTCAACATGGTTGTTTACATCCAAGTATGAACTTTGCAACCAAATAATCCTTAGTTTCAAGTAGTGCTAGCAAAATTTCATCCAACTCGGATTTTTCAGAGTGGAAAAAACTGAGTTTAATCAGATATTTTTGCATCCAAATTTTAACATAGATGGGATATTTGAACACTATATCTCATTGGTTTATTGTCCGAACCCGAATTTAGTTTCCTATTTGAACACTATATCTCATTGGTTTATTGTCCGAACCCAAATTTAGTTTCCTATTTGAACACTATATCTCATTGGTTTATTGTTACCCGAATTTAGTTTTCCTATTTGAACACTATATCTCATTGGTTTATTGTCCGACCCCGAATTTAGTTTCCTCAAACTATACGACACGGGAAAACAAAGTCTAAACATCAATTTCTTACTCGAGTTTTGACATTGACTGACCTAAATTTGACCTAAATTTGATCCGGACCCCAATTTTTGCCGGTTTCAAGTTTAGTACAGATTATTTATCTTATATCACCGTGATGTATTATTAATTTAAAATCATATCAAGCAACACTTAAGTATTTTTTTTAATTAATCACGGCGCAACGCGCGGGTATTTGCTAGTTCTCACTCCATTTTAATGTACATTACTGCTGGTCATTGACTTCTCCTTTGCAATAATAATTAATAATACAATTGCCCCTTTTTTTTCTTACAAATGATGGGTTTGTATTGCAGTTTAATATAACCAGCAAGCAACTACCCTGAGTTCACTGCTCAAGCAAATCCCAGCATCCCAACCAAACTTACTTCACTAAAGAACAGTCATTTGAAATCATATATATAAATCAAAGTCAAGACTCCGAAAAACAAAGCATGAATCAAACTGTACAGCTGTTCAAACTGGAATCCAAATTATTTCTTCTGGTCTAAGAACCCTAACATCTACATTCTGCAACCTAACCTTTCATTCATTCATTCACCAAACAATAAAAGAAACCAACCACAAGCTGCAGAGATCGAACCTATCAAATCCCATCCGGGTCTGGTGACTCGGAACACAGCCATCAGCCCCACGGGAATCTTGGTACCTGAAAAATAACCTAAAAAGGTTATGCTTACAGAGTTGCCAGGGGAGTCTGGAAAATACTATACAGAAGAACCAAACACACCCAAGAGTTTAACACAAAATGGGTATACAAGACACTTTGTTTAATCAATGACACTTGTTACAAGTTGTTAGAAAGTGAGCTAATAATACAAAAGACACTACAAGGCTCTGTTTGGTTCTCCGGAAAGACTTTCCCTAGTTCACCTTGAGAAACTGGTTATTGAGCTTGTGAGTAAAACAGTGGCCCCCATATTAGAACCTTTCGTCTCATAGGGATAACCAAACATGGGAATGTTTATCAACTTGGGAAAATTGACTAAATTTCCAGAAAAATTTCCCTACCAAACACTCTCTTTAGAAAAATGAAGAAAGAAATGTTAGATGGAAACCACCATAAAAAAGATTGATTAATTTTGTCATCAACATTTTCCTACCAAATTTGAGAGAGGGAGGGATTGATTGAGAAAGGTTTTTAAAATAAAAAAATAAAAAAAAGACTAGATTGGTAAAGGGATATAAAAATTTTCTTCCTATTTCATTTTTCAAGAACCAAACATAGACCAAGTCAATCCAATCCCAAGTGACATTACCCGATTCACGCGGACCGACCATCCATCACAACCGATCTCTGCTGGACCTGGACTGGGTCAACCGGCGGCGCTGTCTCCTGACAGGCGAAGCATCCTGCTCTGACACATCTGCAGAAACACTGAGCTCTTCCTCATCTGTAAAGCTATCGTTGCCGTCGTCATTCCCATCGTCTTGCAAACCCAACAGATTCTCTCCCCAGAAATACCGCCGTGATGTGGCCCCTCCAACTGACCGCCGGTGCCTACTCAAAGGAGGCCGGGCCCGGGCCCTGGACCCGGACCCAGCGGACTCCATCATCTGGAAGAAGAGGAATGCGGCCCACCACGGCCCGCTTGCGTCCCCCGAGGATGCCCTCTCCCGGTGCTCGATTGGCAGAAACCTGTGATCGCCCTCCTCTATCACATAGTCACCCACAACAACCGCCCCGGGCATTGCGGACCGGATGGCGGTAACGATGTCGTCGTGCTCTCGCTGATGCTCCAACCGTCGCCAGGCCCGTTGCCTCGACGGGTCGACCTCCGCGGGGCGGTCTCTCGGGTGGACGCTCCTCGCATGTCGGCGGAGTTCCGGGTAGTTTCCGACGAATGAGCATGATTCTCGGGTACAGCTCCGTCGCTTGAGATTTAGGTAATCTCGAGCCTTTTCTTCGACTGTTTGGCCCAAGACATCTCCCCTGCATAGAGGACATTTTAAGCTTGTTTTTGCTGCTGTTGGCTCCAACAAATTCCCCGCCAAAGTGTTCACGCTTTCATTTCTTGCTCTCGTGGTGTTAGCCCTAGCAAGTTCAGCTAATTCGGTTCCAAACAATAGAGTTGGTCGATGAGAATCATCACTAGAAGAAGCCTGAGGATTTTGGGAAGGTGTGATCTCTGAAGAGGCAGTAGTGCTCGAGTCTGGCTGGAGTTTTCTAAACCTATCCAGGCAATTTGAATGCCGATAACTTGTATCACAGATATAGGGTCTGCAACCTTTTGCGTGTGAACTACACAGCAGAAGAACTGCATTGTGAGGATGTTCCATGCAGATAGGGCACAATGCCTCATCCCATTCCTTTTGGACACCACACATATCTGCACCCAGGGACAGGCTTCTTTTCTTAGCAGCCATCTTGCATGCACTGAAGTGACTCAGAAGAACCAGTTAGAAGCCATTTCCAGTACAAGAGTCCAATTTGAATTTTTTAGAAAGGAATCTAGAAAGCGGAAGTGTTCTAGAGACCATCAGGGCCTCCAGAAATCAGAAACAATAAGCAAAACTAACAGCAGAATAGGTTAATAGCATATCCTTTCAAATCAGAGAACAAAACTGACCCATCTTACCTTGGTATATGAAACCAACAGATTTAGAGAGGCCACTAGCAAGCAAACCATCAATCACAAAACATGTTGAAAACAAAACGCATATGAGAATTATAACTCAGAAGTCGCCTTAGCACCATTACTCAAAAGATGGAGAACCCGCATAGGAGAGGTGTTGCCACCTTGCTTCCTCTTTTGAACAATGCCCCAGCTATTATTCTTAATCCGTTCTAAAAGAAACAAGGAATAAGCATCCAAAATTAAAAGCATGAGCCGACTTTGAAAACACCACTCCCATTCTGTTCTGTGCCCACAAATACAAATCATAACAACAAGCACGCTGAAGACTGATCAGATATGTGCCGCAAAAATGCAGTCTGACAATTCTAAAAAAGACGCACTATTGATTAGCATAAGACTGGAAGTCACAGAAGACAATGACTTGCTAGCAGAATGATGCCAGCGGCTTTGATTATGCCTATATGAACTTGCCCTAATAATCCATATCTCAAGAAATCAGACTACTGAGTCACCAATATGAGCATAAATTGCTTCAGCAACTTACAGTCACATTTTGAATATGTAGCCTCTGATCATCCTGGCTAAAAAAGATAAAGTAAAACAAAATATGTAATGAAGTATAAAAGATGAAACTACATAACAGCCCAAAAGTCAGAAACCGATAGCAACATCTCTGCACCTATACTGATTTCTCAATTCACTATTGATACAGATATATCAATTGGAAATCTGATCAAACTGAAGCCCACTGCCTAGGCAAAAGCCAAATGACAGAGACTATTCCCCCAAGATTAGAAATTTAGCACTTTTATGTTGCCTTAGGAACTGCTCCACACAAATATTTACCAAATATTCCACTCCAATCTTTCCTATAATAACTATTGAACAAACGCACAACCTCACAGAACAAGCATGAAACAGATCAATCGTTTCAACTTTGCTACATGGCCCATGCCTTATCATTCTTTCTCAATATCATATGCATCTGTCTCATCACTCATAGTCCATCAACCCATTACTTTGGGTTATAGATCATAGTGCATCAGCTCATCACTTTTTTAAGCCAAATCCGTCACTTACCTACTTTACTAGCCAACAGAGCACATGATCCTTGAAGGAAGACTGCAATTCATCTTTCCATTCATGTGACACAACAGATAAGAAAGACAAAACCCCAACTACCATGCAGAATACAACATAATGTCAACAAAAGACGATTCTCTTCAACTTCGCACTAAAGATAAACTTCATCACTAACCCAAAAAGAAGAAAACTTGATGAAATTGTCTTTCAAGTGCTAAAGAGGAACTACACTTCTTTTCTTGCATCTTAGCAGTCCACACAATACACCACAAACCCAGATGAGAATTTTTCAAGGCATTTGGTTCGGGTTTGCTAATTCAGAGATGCATTAGACATAATGAGAGATAAGGTCCACACATTTTATCTTAATTTTTCTAAAGAAGGTATTTTCCCCCACATTGTTACATAGATAGATAATGAAAATCATATAACCAGTTAGTTCAAATCGATTCAACACTCCCCCCCCCCCCCCCAAACAAAACAAAAAAAGGAAAGAAAACGTCACCAAATGCAAAGGACGAGCAAGTAGGCCAAAGTTGATAGCATATAAGACTCACATTCAAGGTCAACAAGTTCCAAGCACGTGTACAATTCAAATTACACTGAGCAAATGCTGACACTGGTTGAAAGTTGAATTAAGTTTAACTACACATGACACTTACCAGCACAAGGGTTTCTGAAGAAATTTTCTGAACAGGTAACTCTTGAATATTTGACACCACAAGAATTTCTGAAGAAATATTCTGAACAGGTAGCTCCTGATTGTTTGATACTGAAAGATTTTACCACTTTTAAAGTATGTGATCTTTAGTCCAATCTACAAAGTAAATGAAAACGCAAGTCCTCATGCAATGCTCCAAAGCATGTAAATCTTTTATGCACTACAAATCTTGCTGAAACACAGTGTGGACAGTGAACTAATGACTGTCTTGAGCCCAAAAGTCACTGGTCCTCAAACCTGCAGTTAATACTGCAGAACAAAAGCATAACATACTTAGTTATCACTGAATTTATATCAGAATGTGTGTCAAAAACAACTATTGCATGCAAACCAGCCTACTACTAAGTAATAGAGATACGAAAGATAGAACATT
Organism: Portulaca oleracea; assembly: GCA_029582165.1. Lineage (NCBI taxonomy): Eukaryota > Viridiplantae > Streptophyta > Magnoliopsida > Caryophyllales > Portulacaceae > Portulaca > Portulaca oleracea. Next base: position 5,665,006 of record CM055871.1, read on the forward strand.
TAAAACACCAACATCAGACAATCAAGCAGAAACCAGACTAATTAAACACACAATAGGTAGAACAAAATAAATACAGCAGGTTCAACAACGAACGCTAAAAGTATATTGTTACTCATCTAATAACACATACAAGTTGCTCAATTACCTAATGCATCAGAGTTTTGGGTCACAAATATAATCTGAACATTAATAATCAGTTGCCATTATAATCCAATCATCATGACCAAATCCTTGGCCATAACAGGGATAAGATCAAGCAGCAGGACTTTAACAATCATAAAAGAATGAGATCAAAACTCCAAAGCATGAAGACACAGAATCAAAATCCCCAAATTTTGAAACCATTTTTCGACCCGAGAATTCAGTGGTTATACTTTTCTACCCATCATCCACCCCCAATTTCAATTTCCAAGTTTAACTTTATTTATAAAAAAAAAATAATTGAATAAATAGACAAACAACTAGACGACTGAGAAGGTTTTTCTCATCCATCAACAATCACATAGCAAATACCTATACTAAATTACCAACATCCAGAAAACTTTAAAGAGCTGAAGACTGTAGTTCAAGCAACCACAAAAGGGGAAATCGAAAAATAGAACTTCAATTTTGACTAATTTCAGGCAAAGTAACACACAATTAGATCATCCAAACGCCTTAATCAGATCATCCAGATCCTTTAACGACTAGAATCCCAACCCTAACCCTAACCCTAACCCTAACCTCAAAATCAAGCTTCACAAAATCTGACCAATTCCGAGTAAATTAGCACAGAAAACGCAGTCCGATGGATCATACCCGCAACAAACAAAGAATTAAACACGCAAACGTTAATTAGAGATCAAAATCGAAGCATAAAGGCTAGAAATTTTACGATAATCAGATTCTCTTTGATTTGAGCTGTATGAGATTGGAATTAGTGGTGGTTGCTTTTTCGATCAAAAAGGCGTACAGGACGGAATCAAATTTTGAGATTCGGAAATCATTGGAATTCACAGGCGTGAAAGTTGCCCACATAAGAGGATGATGAAACGTGTAAAAGAAAAAATAGTTCCATTTTGGAATTGGGAATTTATAGAGAAGAATGGTGGCATGAAGAAGACCACATGGTTCGGGATTCCAAGTCCAACTGGTTCATAGTCCCGAGCCTCCCTTTTAGATGATGACATGGTGTCACACTATGACCAAATTATTACTATTTCCATTTCAAAATATTTGTCAATTTGATCAAATTTTAATTGTTGATTACGCACAAATGATAATGAGTTATAATATAAAATTAACATCATCATAATGTTTAGTTTAAGATATTTTTCTGACGATGGTAATTTCATATTGTAACTCACTGTAATTTGTCAGTAATTAACAGTCAAAATTTAATCAAATTGACAAATATTTTGGCACAGAGCTAGTACATCATTTCTAGTACAGATGGCCATGTAAGGGGAAAAAAAAATTAATAGAACAATGTCTTTCACATGCTTGTCAGTTACAATTGCAGTTCTGAATATCATTTCTAGTATAGAGGCAGCAGTTATCAAGTCAACAAGTCATCCGGGTTGATTATGATCAGTTGTTGCAATTATCAAGCTACATGTTATTGGCGGTTATGATCAACTTTAGGCGCGGGAGTAGTTGATTCATCATGATTAGTTATAGGAATGTTATTGTTAACGGACAGTAGTGTATTGTTCATCATTGCATTACTAAGCATTTTGCAAGTTTCAATGGTTATTGATGGTAGAGGCAGTTCCATATAGTGTAATTTTCATTTTACAAATTTCATTTTCATATCATTCTTTAATCGACTTATAAAAGTATTCTCTCACTTAAACTTGATATTGAATTTACGGAAGATATACAAAATCAAATCGGAGACTATTAAGTCGCTAAAAATTTGGTGTGCAAGTTGATTACTCTGTTTTGGAAGTCATTCACAGTGGATAAACTTTTAGTTTCTAGCATTAGATGTTTTTTCCTTATGAATTTCATATTCATATATGCTTCATCTTTGAAACTATCTCTATGAGTATTGTCTAGTTTAAAAATGATAGTGAACTTGTGGAAGATATGGAAGAACAAATCAAGGATTATCAGTCTCTTGAAGTTGCTTAGTATGTTGATTACTATGCTTTCAAAGACTATCGACAGTTATGGAATATGTAGTTTCCAACATGTGTTTAATTTATTTTCATGCAAGCTTCATCTTTTGAACAGTTGAAGTTTGTAAAAACAGTATTTTGTCAAGTTACTAAAAATTTACTACAAGAAGTTGTTTACTCTGTGTTTAAAGCAGTGATGAAAATTGTAGATTCTAGCATGTGTCTGTGATATTGATACATCTTTTTGGGTTTCTGGGTGATTGAAGGTAGAAGTGTTATGTGGAGATGGGGGAAGGACTGTTTCAAAGGAGAAATTTTTGTTATTGATGAAGAGAGAATATATTACAACTCTTGATTGTTGATTGATGCATATGAGAACCCGACCACCTATATTTATAGTTATAGAAAGAAGGTGGTGAGAGGAAAAATCTAGAACATTAATTTACAATAATATCTTCTCAAATTATCTAGAATGTTTTTGGAGATTTTTCTAGGACTTCTCTTCAAGATTTTTTTAGATCATTCATTATTTTTAACACAACTTGATTAGATAACAGACTATAAACAACTAGATATTGAAATGTGAGCGTCTAAAGCTAAGGTACAAATTGAAATGTGGCAAGATGTGAACTATAGAATTCTCCAAAAGTCACTCTCACTAGCAATAGATATATATTCTGTCAACATAGTGAATCCAAGACAATATAACCAATACATGTATGCAATGGAGTGAACAACCAAAATGCAAGGAGTTAACAATCATAATGCGAAAGAGTGAACAACAATTATGAAATGGAGTGAAAATTATGTATGCGATATAGTGAACAACCAGAATTCAACTGAATAATTCATTGAGCAATGTGCAACGTTTGATGGTTTCTAGTGAGAGAGGGATTCTATAGAGGTTAATTACTTGTTTGGTTTTTTTGTCCAGCTTTGTTTTATTAAAAGGTTGTAGCTCTTAGCATTAATGTCGGAGGTATGCCTGATATACTTGGATCAAATTATTTTCATAATTTTATATTTTTTTCATGTTCACTACTTTATGGTATTTTGTTGATCTTATCATGCAGAATGGTTCGGATGATATATATATTAGGCAAATTGTTGAGTCTGGGCCAGAATTAATAAGAGTTTTAATATGTCATTTAGCTTACTCAAATGACGAAGCTTATGACATGTATATTGATTATGCATACAAGGTTGGCTTTAGCATTTGTCATCACAAGATAAGTAAGCAAACTAACGGTCAGCTGTTTATGCATCAATTTTATCGCTCGAAAGAGGGTATCAAAGAAGATAAAGATTATTATGATAAGGGTTATATGAATATTAATATAAGGACGGGTTGTGGAGCATTTATACAGTTCAACATTGATAAGAATGGAAAGTGGAATGTTACAAGACATGTAACTTGACTTAATCACCCTTTGTGTTGCCCAAGTCAACATCATTTGTTGCCTTACCATCGTAAAGTGTCAGATGAAGACTTGCAATTAGTAAAAGAGCTTAAAGCCTCTGGAATTGGAGTTGCTGATGCATATCGTCTGTTAAAAAGATAAGTTGGTAGTTCTTCTTTAGGATATTCATTAAGAGACATATATAATAAGCTTGGGCAATATCTACAAATTTTTTGAAGTATCCATGATAATGAAGAAGGATTCTTCTTTGCGTATGCGTTAGATTCAGATGATTTTTCTAATAAGTTCTTTTGGCGTGACATATAGATGTTGGAAGATTATCAGCTATTTGGAGATTTGGTTGTTTTTTTAAACAAATTATCGTACTAATAAGTATGATATGATTTGTGCACCATTTGTGAGCATGAATCATCATTCACAAAATGTTATGTTTGGATGTGGGTTTATGGTGAATGAAATAATGGAGTCATGTGTGTGGTTGTTTGGTCAGTTTTTTTGAAGAGTATGAGTGATAAGGTGTCGTTTACAATCATGATGGACCAAGCCTTTACGATGGCCAATGTGGTTGATATGGTTTTTCTAGGAGTTCGACACAGGTTGTGTTGTTCGCATATCATCCAAAACACCAAGAATAATATTGGAGCGCTTCGCGCAAAGGAAGGATTCACACAATTATTCAACGTAGTTTTAATCGATTGAGATACAGAAGAAGAATTCCAATATTATTGGAATAAGTAGTTTCCCAAATTTATGTGTATGCTCATTGTAACGCCCCGACCCCTCCCGGGCCGCGGACATTACCGGGAACGACTTCAAGGATCGCTGACTGGCCCCAACGGATGAGCTACCATAAAAGAAGGTGCACCTTGGTGATATAAGAGTCGTTTCAATCCTTTTAAGTCACACTTTAACCACATACCCGGGGTATTACAGTCACCCCCACTTAAGTAGACAACGTCCTCATTGTGCCACAATCCATTCTAGAATCTTTTCCCCGCTAGGTGACTGCCCATGGATCTCTCGTCCACTGGCGCAGCACACGGTCGTGGGTCGGCTCTGATACCACCTGTAATGCCCTGACCTCTCCCGGGCTACGGACATTACCGGGAATGACTTCAAGGATCGCTGACTGGCCCCACAAATCACCATGAGTCTTTCCAGCGTGCTTCGTCCTCGCTCACACACTGCCTGAGAAAACTTCCCAGGAGGTCACCCATCCTGAGACTACTCCCACGCTTAACTGAGGAGTTCCTAACGGATGAGCTACCATAAAAGAAGGTTCACCTTGGTGATATAAGTAGTCGTTTCAATCCTTTTAAGTCATACTTTAACCACATATCCTGGGTATTACACTCATGTTGCTCTTAGATTTTCTAATGTCTTTTGTCAAGTAACGAAATATGGTTGTGGCATGTATTGTTCACTAGCGATGCCCATATTGTTCACTATCACTTATTAAGTGATTAGGTCGTGGTAAACTATCACGTTGATTATTTAATTGTGACGTTAGCTCATCAAATCATGGTTGTCATGCATATATGTAAGGATTATTGGGCATCAATAATACCGACTTTGGGGATATTGGAGACTGATAATACAAACTATTTTCTTGGACACTAGCAGTACCAACGATCGACCTATTTTCCTCCAACAATACAACGCCGAATTGTTATGGTTTTAACTCATCGAAAAGATGACGTGGCTCCATAATTTGTGACATGGAAGACGAAGCTAGTGTAGAAAATGTTGACATGGACACTAACCTGCCTTTCACGTCACACATTATGGAGTCACGTCATCTTTCCAATGAGTTAAAACAATAACAACTCGGTCGTGTACTGTTGGAGGAAAATAGGTCGATAGTTGGTACTTATAGTGTCCAAGAAACTAGTTTGTATTATTAGTATCCAATACCCCCGAAGTAAGTATTATTGACGTCCTAACCCCGGCTCCATCATCTGGTGGAGGAAAGCACTTCATCTAGTGTCTGCTTGAAGTCCTCGACGTACATTACGTAGTTTATGATTTATGAACCACTTCATCTGGTGAGTGAGTAAATTGGATGTATGTTTGTGAGCAATTATACTATTCAATTGATGTTTATATACAAATGATTTAACTTGCGTGATATAATTGTTTTTAGCAGCTAAAACATCCAACCGATGTGACTTACTAATACTTTGTTGTATAGTCATGATTATTGTAGCGAACAATGTTGAGTAACGCACTAAACAATTCTTAGTAATGCAGTCAAAAATAATAATGATAATAAGTAGTGCAATAACTAGGTTAAGTAATGCAATGCACATGCACATGCTGTTGATGTTGATAATATTATAAGTGTTGCATCGGTTGAATGGTATTGAATTGATGTAAATTACTTTTTTGTCGTAGTTTCAATGGGTATGATATTGTAGTTTTGTATAATGTAACTCGTTGATATTTATTTTATTTCATGTAGGAGTCGATTCCATTGATGTCTTTTCATCCGATGTACTATATTGATATTAGAAACAACAATATTGGGTGTACAAAAATAAGTGTTTCACCCCATCTGTATCCAAGTAATAACATTCTGGTATCGTTCGTAATGATGGATGCTCTTCCTGTTAGCCAATCGAATTTGGACCAATGTCAACAACTTCCGGGCAATGGTGGTCACAATGCGAAGCAATAAGGATGCTATTGGAAAATATTCAAGGTCTCACTTGAGATTTTGCGTAGAGATCTAACATTTGTAATTGTTTAGTTTTAGACATCATGATGTTGATCTTAGTGACATGGTCAGTAGACCAAAAGAATAAGTGCACAATACTTAAATGCACAATGCTCAATGTTGTAGTGAACAATGCTGAGTAATATATGCAATGAACAACCTGTAGTAATGCAATGAATAATGCCGAATAATGCAGCAAACAACGATGAGTAATGCAGTGAACTATGTTGATTAATGCTAGTAAACAATGCTGAGTAATAAGTAATGCAGTGAACATAGTTTTTATACACGACTTTGCAATAAGAATAGTCATAATTTATGGAAAAATATGAACGATTCCTTGGTTTTTTTTTAATGAAAAATTATGAAACCCTAATGCCAGCATGGAAAATAATATATCAAGTAGGATTTGGAACATGTGCTCCAGGAGCCTATAACATATATTGCACACTATGCAACCATCTTTATCATAAAATGGAAAATCAATTAAAATTAATTACTATATGATTGAATAATCAAAGCTTTAACGGTCATAATTAGTTAATGAAAATTTTGAGGAAAATATCATGTCTAACTTTTTTTTTATTTTTTGACCACTCAAGATTTTTTTAAAAAAAAATTAAAAGTTTGTAAAGGAGTAGATATTTTATTTCATTTGGAAGTACAATAAACACCTAGGAAATCTTTCTTTTAAGGTATCTCATAGTCAGCTACAATAATATATATTTTAGAACTCTCTAGGAGGATTACAAAATATTTCATAAGCATATAAAGGATCATAAATTTTGTGCTTTGCTACCCAATTTGCTGTCAGGTTACCTCACAAGAAATGTGTAAGATATGAAAGTAATCTAGTTGTGGGATAAGCCGCCAAATATAAGAAACTAATGTGTGAATTTGCATTAGAGTCAAGTAATTATCACATATTGTTTGGATGACCAAATTATCATCTCCTTCGATAATTAATTGGAGTATCCTTCTTGGCTTCTTGCATGCCATACTAAAGACCATCTCATAATGCAACTTCTTCAACAATAAGGGTGGACGTCATGTTATACACACTTGCTCCAAGCAGTCCCCGTGGCAGTTACATTTGCATCAAAGATCCATCAAAGTTGATATTGATGCATCCTCAGAATGGTAGATGCCAACAAACATAACAAAGAAAGAAGATTTTGAACCACTAGTGCTCAAAAGCTTGATTGCTAAAAATATATAAAAAGTTTAATCATAGAAAATATGTCAAAAAGTTGGACTATTGGTGGTTAAAAAGTCAATTTAGATTATTCCTACTCAAGACACAAAAAGTAGGGATTATTTGATGCCAGAACCCCAATTTTAAAAGTTAATAAAAAATTATTTTTATGATTGTGTTTCCCAAAATCAAACAATTTTTACTTAGAGGAGTTTTTTTTTGTACCTGAACCTTGGTGGGAAACGTGAAAGATGAGAGCAATTGCTTATTTGTCAACCACTTGTTTTGTAGCTACTCACTTGTAGCTTATTTTTGTTTTATACTCCCTCCGTTCCATATTAATTGACACTTTAACTAACTTATTTTGTTCCAAAATAATTGTCACTTTCCTATTCCCAATACCTAAATTAGTTGTTTTACATTATTTATTAGATAGAGAAAAGTCAAATACAATTGATGTTTGATAGTTATTATAGTTAAATATTAGTATGTGTAAAACCTTCAATTCCGTCAATTAATTTAGAACGGAGGGAGTAGCAAATTATTAGAACTTCTATTTCTTTTGACTACGCTTTTGGGTCTCACTTATTTTTGTTTTGTTTTCTTCATGAAACATAAATCACATATCCTTCATTAAGGATTATTATGAGAGTATCAAATCATTATGGTTTGTCAACCATCAGCTCAAATACTTGGTTTAGTTCTCCACTTCTTACATATAGTGTCAACACCTTTATGAGGAAGATTTCTTAAGTTCGAACCTCAACAACCTTCATGTTCAACTATACAGGGTTAGAAGGAGCATATGTGGCATCTACATTTCAAAGTCAACATTCCAGTATTGGAAGGGGGATGTTTCAAATATAAAATCAACCTTGAATTGTGAACCATCAACTTAAGCTTGCAATTGCAAGTAACTCCATTCCATACGTAAAATGTATTTATATGTACAATATTTGTCCAAAAACTTTGGATATGCTAATGAAATATAGCATAGCCATTGTGAGATGTGTGCTCATCACTCTAATCACTACAAAATATTTACATCCTTGTTTTTCTGAGAGGTGCGGGATTACATGAATAACATAAATAAAAAAAAGGTCAGGGAAGTGGGATATTTACTTGCCTGCTTGGATCTACACTCTGCATACTCTAGCATGCAGATCTCTGGTTTAAAAAACAAACAAACACAAATATAAGGATTTCATGCTATATATCAGAATTTAAAAATGGTATGAAATTAATCCCATATTTATTGTCAAAAATATCTCACTGTTAAAACGTGTTTCTTCTGACAGTTTGTCGTTGCTGTTGTCTTAGTTATTTCAATATCAATATTATATGGAATGGAAGTAGTAGATACTTTTCTTTGATAGACCTAAGCCCAATATGAAATGGAGGAAGTAGTGGATATTTAAGGATGAAAACTTTCCCACAATGATCACGAATGTTAAGGCAACTCACTGTCTCAGAAAAGACTTGATTTGAAACTCGAATGTAAACTAGATCAAATGGAAATTGGTTTAGTCCTTGATCCTAAAATTTCAATCTTTCGGGTTCTATTTTAGGTTGTCTAAGACCGGAATAACCAAACTCGGATCAAAAACCCAATTATTTTACATTTTAATTTTTTTTCAAGTTCATAATATAGAAAACAGCAAAAACAAATTGAATAGAATGTTGATTTTAATTTATGATCATATATTAGCATGTCATATCCGTGAGTAGCATCAATAACATGATAGCTTGTCTTAAAAGAAAACATAATATCTTTTTGTGATATACAATCATTTTCCATATAGTATTGAATATAATTATCGTTTATCATATTGTCTAATGTCCCAACATAAAAACAACAACAACAAAATCAAAGTGAAACACATTTATAAAAACAACACAAATCGTATAAATTGTCTAATTTATAAAAAATGTTGTGCATTCCTTAATGTCTTCCTTAATTTTTTACACTAAATTTACTAAATTGTTCCAAACTGATTTGGGTTGGTCAGTCCAACATACATGATTAGATCAATCTAGTCAGGGGCCCATTTTTTGAGATTTTGGATTTCGGTCAGGTCTGGTCTAAGTTTTACCCAATTAACACCCCTATTTGTTTTGATAATCTTTGTTGTATTAAGATTTAGTTGTCGATTTGTTGAATTTGCAATTTTTTACAATTTCGTTGGAACTCTTCAACCCGCTTTAGGCTTTACATAATTGAAAAAAATTGAAAAAAGAAGCTACACTTTTTTATGTATCTTACCTGTCGTAGATGACCTCTTGAGGGAAGATTTGCAGTCATGGAACGTAGCCTCTTAGTTATCTCTGTAAATGAAGGTCGAGCTTCGGGGTCATTGGACCAACATAACTCCATCAATTCCTTCCACTCGGGGTCGCAATGCTCTGGAATTGTTGGTCGAAGAGTATTCTTCAAAATCCCCCCTATATATGTCATCCATAAATGATATCAAAACAGATAATATTAAGTATTATCTTCATTTAATATAATAATCTACCACTAAGATATATGTGCAGTCAAAGTTAAGAACCCTTGACTATGAGTCTATCAACATAGACACACACACATATAATGATTTATTATGAAATTGTTGTCATGAGATTTCATTTGTAGAGAAAAATGCTTTCATAAAAATATAATATCATAATATTTTTGTTAAAATATTGTTGAAATTTATAATAAAAATACAGTATACTAGCGACCCTGAAAAAGTTCAAATGACAACATCGAAATTTACCTATTATGGCACCACAATGCATGTTTGCATAGGGTTCTTCTCCCGTTAAGATCTCCCACATTGTGATGCCAAATGAGAACACATCCACCTAATCATAATCAAGTCCCAATTAATATCGTTAAGGATTGTTGGACGTCAATAATATCAATTTTGAGGGTATTGGATACTAATAATACATACTACCTCCGTCCCAAATTGTTTGTCCATATACCTAACTCCCTTGTCCCAAAATGTTTGTCCATTTTATAATTCCAATGATTGTAATTCATATTATACCCCTAATAAATGCTCTTTTGTTTCTTTTAGATTTTTCTTCACATGAGGAAAGTAAGGGCAATTCTGGTACATTACACATTTTTCACCCCATTTCCCATGACCATTGGACTTTTAAATATAGTTGGATGGACAAACAATATGGAACGGAGGTAGTATTATTTTCTTGGATACTAACAGTACAACCTATTTACCTATTTTCCATTAACAGTACACCATCGATTTGGTATGGTTTTGACTTATGGAAAGATGACATGACTCCATAATGCGTGATGTGGAAGTCGGAACTTCTGTAGAAAATGTCGACATGACACTAATCTGTCTTCCACGTCACACATTATGGAGCCGCGTCATCTTTGCGATGAGTCAAAACCATATCAAATTGATGGTGTACTGTTAGGAGAAAATAGGTCGATAATTGATACTGCTAATGTTCAAGAAATTAGTATGTAATATTAATTAATAGGAGCATCAATTTTGATTCTCATAACATGTAAATTTGATAGATGAGGGGAAAAAAGGTCTACTCATCACCTTTTCAGAAACCTTGCTGCTGCTGCCATTCAATAATTCTGGTGCCATCCATGGAAGTGTTCCTCGAACCCCTCCAGAAACAAGTGTGTTCCTCTTGATCCTCGATAACCCAAAATCTCCCACCTAGACAAAGTTAGGAATAAAGTTATAAGATTAAAAATTATCTTCCGATTAACGTGAAACTTTAGGACTATGGTTAAAACTAATATTGAAGCTATAATACATCTCTCTTATTCATGTCAGGGCGGCTATTTAAACCCCTAAGTACAGGGGTTTAAGTAACTCCTACCTGAATAAGAGATTTTTATTATAACTTTAATATCAGTTTTAACCTTAGTCTTGAAGTTTAATATCGGGAGAGAAATTCAAACATGGAAAGAAAAAGAAAAACGAGAAATGAGTTTTTTCAACCCACAAACTTTAGGGTCATTTTTTTCAGCCTACAAACTTTAGGGCCCAAAAAATTAAAATTAAAAACCAAGGGTTCAGAAAATAAATACCCCTAAAGTTCGGGTTCACAAATGCAAAAAAACCCCAATTTGTTGGGCAACTATTCTATGTCAAAATCAACTTGTGTTTAACTCGAATAAGGTAAGATTAGCAACTTATGTCAATGTATAAATATGCCTAACAAGTTATAGATTATCCGATTAAGTTTATGATTGCATACCTTACATATAGGCCGTTGTGGATCCCTCATATTAACCAATAAATTGTCACATTTTAAATCAAAATGGACAATGTTTTTTGAGTGCAAGTACTCCATCCCAAACGCAGCATCCATAGCAACAATGAGTCGCTTCCGACGGTCAAGAGTTCTATAATGCAAAATTTTCAAATTAACAAAAAGAAAGAAAAGACTAATGATATATATATTTATATTGAATTTGCAAGGAAATGAGGCATCATCTTCTCTACCCCTCAATGTAACTGGAGGGCATAAATTCTAGTACAAGATCGTCTTACATAAGAATATGATGCCTTTCATAATAATTTTTTAATATTAAAATAAAAAGAAATGCTTTGAAATCTTGCATAGACGAGGTATGGAGGAGTTGGATATACAATCTTATCCCTAAATTTTACAATTTAGAGAGGTTAACCTTCTCATACAAGTGTAACAAATAATTTATCAATGGACTTTTATCAAAGTTTCTTAAATAAATTATTATTTATCCTTATACTCATAAAAAGTCATCAGAAAATTCTAGGTTTCATAATAAATTTATGATGAGACAATCTTGTATAAGACTTATTAAATATAAATTTTAATAATGATCATCCCACATTGATGGATTCAAACAACATGAGACGCAAACTACTTATCGTTCTTTTTCTTCCCTTCCTCTCTCCCCGCTAGATTAAATTCAAACATAAAGTAAGAAAGTTGAAGTTACAAAACTCATAAACAAACTATAAATCTAATATAGAAAATTGTAGCCATCAACATTCAAATTCTAATAGGGCAACCTCCAAGCCTATACCAATAGAGCATAAAACTCATGGCATGCATAAAATGTTCAACCAAGTAAAAAAATGAAAAAAAAAAAAAAAACTTTACCTCTCTTTCTTGACGAGGATGTTTCTGAGTGAGCCATTAACCATGTACTCAGTTACAGTTGCTAGGGTTCCTCCATCTCCATCAGGAACAACACCATAGAATGCAACCACATTTGGATGATGCAGTTGTGAAAGAATTTGCGCTTCTCTCCAAAAATCCCTAACCTAATTATCATTATAACAAATTTTAAGGTGAATATCGCACTAATAAGTTATAATGCTATAAGTTTAGAATAACATGCATGTTGGAGGGTTTGTACAATGTATCATCATAGGCAGGGACGAAACCAGCATAAAACATCAAGGGGGTAAAAATATAGTCCAAACAAGCATTGAACCTGAGACCTCAACAACAACCAAGTAAGACTTTACCAATTTAGGAAATTAAGAAACATGAATGAGGGCTTCTTAGTATTAATTTTAAAAACTTCGGGGGGAGGGGGGGCAATGGCCCCTTCTGCCATACCCACGCTCCGTCCCTGATCATAGGATGATTATCTAAGGAAAATTTGCATATACGCTTTTCAAGTTTATGACATTTATAAATTTAACCTTGACATTTTTATCATTGTCATTCCAAATAAAAACCTTGTTAGTTCTATTTGTCTCTAAAAAGGCCAAAAAAAAAAATACAATGCTATGAAAGAATAATGAAAGGGAACTCACCAATCGTTCTTGCTCGCTCAATCGCCCTGAAAAACAACTCTTTTTAATCCTTTTGATTGCAACATCTGTTCCTCGCCATCTTCCATGATAAACAGTACCATACGTACCAGATCCTAATTCTCTTAGTTCTTCCAAATCACCATTTTTAATTATCTGCACATCACAATCATAAATCAATCAAATAGTTTGTAAGGGGGTTAATTACAATTTACGACCTATATATATTAGTAAATACCTACACGTTGCTACGTTATATATTGATTAAAAAATTACCCAAATATTGTTTGGTGTGATTTCAATTTAAGAGAAGCAGTTTGATCAAATAAAAAATATCTACAATAAAAACATATGTAAAATAGTAATTCCGAATTTCATTTTTTTGAATTAAATTACTATCAAAATATCATAATTTGAAATATTAATGAAATGGATGTAATTTGAGTAGTGCTATGTCTATTTCATTTTATTTGTTGTTTTTTCTAGAGTTAGGAAAAGTTGTTCGACACAATTATCAACTTGAAACCAACACCAAGTTAAGTGGGTTTGGGTATGAGTTTTAACATGTTTAATTAAATGGTTTGATATGGTCATCCACTCATCCCATTTAAATGATTCGGTTAAAATCTCGACATAAAAAAATACCCGACCATTTAATCCTTATGATCATAATCAAGTTAAATGGGTAATATGTTTGTTATTTACCGTTTATTGTTTGAGTAAGATAAAAAAAATATATATAAAATCTTATGTTTTGGACTTTTAAGAGGGAAATGAGTGTCTGATAAAAACCAAATGGTGGAATAGCGTTGTGTAATATTTTCTTTTCAAGTTGCATATTTGCATATAATATGTTAGTTAATCCCTTTATTAAATTCAAGATAAGAAATTTCAACCCATTTATTAGATTTTAAATTTAAGATTTTTTAAACCTGTTTAACTTCAACAGGAACATAGAAGTGACATGACATGATTTATTACCATAACTCTATTTTTTTCTCCTATGATGGTTTCCAATATTATAGGTTGACCAACAATTTTTATTAACATATTTTCTCAAACAGTATAAGATTAAACACTTATAAAAAGTATGTTTTATCCTGTGGTAGCTAAATTTTAAGATTATACTGTTATGAAATTATATTCCATTACAAATTTGATAGTGTTAGTGCTAGATAGTTTTAAATGATAAATTAATATATGCATTGTGAAAGTAATAGTCAATGTTTTTAGAAATCGGTTGCATGTATCTTATGGAGATAAAAAAATTTCACGGATGGAGTACTTTTTTTTTCGTGAAAAAAGTACAAAATATAGGGAGTGAGTTTCCATGCTATTTACTTTATTTCATGGAAAAATTATGTAAATTAGTAGCGGATTTAAGTCTTTCTATTAGAGCTGGTCAATACCATATTATATTCATCCAATACACATAAAACCCATAATTTTTATTACAAATTACACTATTAATAAATTTTTTTTATATTCCTGATGGCCATGGCCACCCTTAGTCATGCCTGAGATCTGTCAGCGATGTAAATAGCATTGAAAAAATTTGTAAATAGCATGGAAATAAAGAATGAATGTTACTAACTTTACCATAGAAAAAGACATAACATGATGAAGCCATTTAAAGGTCGTGTTCTATACTGCGGTATTTTGCGGTGAGGTGTGGTGGAATTGTGGTGGGGTGTGGTGGAATTGTGGTAGGTTATTGGTATGTAGGGTAGGTGAGGAGAGAGAATGGAAAAAGTAGAGGAGAAAAGTGAGGATAGAGAAAAGTGAAGAGAGAAAAAAAGTAATGATTTGCGGTGAAATGTGGTGGGTTGTGGCAAACTGCGGTACCGTGTGACACCGCAGTTTGCCAACCGCAGTATAGAACACGGCCTTAATAATCAGGATCGACATAAGAGAAGATGATAGTATGTCCAAGAAAAAGAACCTGTAACCCGTAGAGTCCAGCTTCAATTTCCGCCATAACAGCATCATTCGCAGAGTCATTCTCATGCTCTCCATTAGTTTTTGAAACCTTTGCAGGAAAATAACCCATCAAATGTATGTATGTGTGTGTATGTTGAATAGTTAGTAAAAATTAAAAAGGGAATAAATGTATCGGATCTATCAATGTCCCACATGGATAGAACAATGTTGTCTCTAACTCCTAAAGAATATAAATAGGTTTTTCAAATTAATGTCCCATATGAACAAAGTAAGGTTTACTTATAACTCTTTATAATTTAAAAATTTATATGAATTTACAAATAAATAAACTATGGACTGGGCTAATCTGTGAATGGGTTAAGGTTCAATGCGAAGCATTGAACCGCACACGCCCACGCGCACACGGCGTGGGCTATAGGGTGCTTTTGGCGCTTAGTAGGCACACTTGGCACGTAAGCTCGGAGCAAAGGAGCAACTATAATAATCAAGCCTTTTCTCTTTTCTTTATAATAATCATTTTATTATTACAGTTGACAGTGGGGGGTTGGTTGTTGACGGTTTATAACTGTCATCAACAGTTTTCCACAACTGTTTCTTATCCATATCCTGTCAATTGGATATATATAAGGGAATGGATCCAGTAGGAAGAGAGTTTAGGTAGGAAGGTGAGAAGAGCAAATCACAGCCCTTGATTTTGCATCTAACTGTGTGTGGTCAATGATATCGAGTAGTGTGGTCATAGATTTCATGACCGCACTTCCTAAAATCCATGACCACACTCTTGAAATCCGTGACCACACTACTCAATATCAATGACCACACACCGTTAGATGCAAAATCAAGGGCTGTAATTTACTCTTCTCACCTTCCTACCTATACTCTTTTCCTACTGGATCCGTTCCCTATATATATATATATATATATATATATATATATATATATATATATATATATATATATATATATATATATATATTCTTCAATCTAGAAAGCTTTGTTATATCCTAAAGACACGAATTTGCATAAGGGACAAATCTTGTCTTAAAGAAAGTTATTTCATTCACGCCTCAAAACATCAATCCATATCAGAATTTCTGACTATATATATATATATATATATATATATATATTAGGTACAATAAAATAAACACGAAAAATAATGGATAATCAGGTACGTACCTGATAATCCAAGTTTATACCAATGCTGCTTACTGCACCTATACTTGGTTGTTTTGAGCCCTCATTTCTTGCAACATAAGGGGTTACTTTAGAAGAATAATCAGTCGATTTAGACAAATAGTTTGTAATATCTTCAACAACATGGTTTGTTTTGTCTTTCCTTGATAAGATTTCATTGCCACGTTTATTATCTTCGACAATATTATTAATTTGTAACTTGTCATTGAATAAGTCTACACCGGTACCAGACTGCACAAAAATAGCCCCTCTATTAGAAGTTGTACTTGTGGCTTTGGTAGATTGCATAGGGTAATTATCTGATGATGACTTGACTAGTAATAATTGTTCACGAGAAGAATTAGCCTTGTCATCTTTATGGTTTAAATCAGATTGTTGATCCCCTAGACAAACAAGTGAATTATCTGATGAACCTCCTGAGAGTAGATCGATTTGTTCATCAGGGACAAGAGGTTGCAACGATGTGCTAGTGGATTTGGATAAAGCTTCACTAGTACTACTAATTTCCCTAGTTAGGTCATTCTTTTGTACTTCACTCAAATGCTTATGAAGTTGAGATTGTTCAGGAGAAGGTTCTTTGTTCTTTACGATTAGAATTGGTTCTGCCTCAGGAGAAATGCGACAACTATTTGATGACTCCGAACGCAAATTTATGTTATGCTTAAGATCCCCAGACTCCAATATTGTTCCTCTTGTATCCAAAGTATCGTTGGTGACCCCGCTAATCAAATCATGTCCTTGACCAACATGTTCATAACTTGTTTCAGGATCACGAGATATATTTTCCAACTTTTGTTGAAGTTGAACCATGTCAATATTAGTAGTTGGGGCCAATTGTTGGCAAACTTTTGACACAGAGAGTGCATCAATGTTACTTGACACCAATTGCCGGTAAAATTGTGAAGTTTGTGCACTTGCTTCATTATTGTTATAACAATTAGCATTATTACGAAACTTCAATTCCATGGGGGGATTATTAGGATGTAATAATAGTGTGTTTTGCTCTAACATCATCCCTTGAGAATTAGGGTTGAAAACCTTTTGTGGTTCCATCTTTGGAAATGCTGATAGATTAGAATGCTCATGAAGATTTCGCATCAAAAAATGTACCTTATCTCGATCTTCTCCTCCCATTTGGGCAACATTAGTATTACCTGTAGCATTGATATAAGCTCCAACATACGGATTGCACCCTGCTAATGGCTCCGGATAATTAGCTTGGTTATTATAATTCTCAACCCTTTTTGGAGATATAATTGGCATCATATCCATCGTTTGTGGCCTAGGAGATTGCATGGGAGACTGTAATGGTGAAAATGGCGGCATTCTTTCTTGTAACAAATTAGATGGTTGAGCGTTCATCTGAGATAATAAACACATCTCCTTGCGCATGGCCCTGCGCTCTAGCAAAGATGGTCGATTTGTAGTGCCACTAGTCTTTGTGTTGTTGCTTTGTTGAATTGGCTTCAAAGAGAACAAAGGAGGTTGATGAGTTGGCGCGGAGGGAACTTGGGTTATTTGTGACAACAAGTTATTATCATCCTTGGTATTGTTTTCTGCACGTGAGGAAGGCGAATCACCTTGATAACTTAACATAGATTCGTCCGACTTGTTTATTTCACCTGTTGATTGTAATTCCTTTTGTAAAGAAGATTCAGGTATACCATTAATAGCCACAACATATTCATAATTTGGGCTACCTTGTTGAGGAGTGCTTGACGAATTATTATAAGAACTATCGTTTTCGCTTGTTGGGATCAAAAAAATTCTAAGCCTTTGAGAAGACTTTTCACTCCCTTCATATTCCTCCATCATGTTTTGGAGATCCTCGTCACAAGAGACCGATATGAGTGCATCAAGATCTTCACTCGGAAGTTGGTACTTAATGATGTGGGTTTGGTTGTAAATGCTATGGGTCTTACGTACAAGTTCTTCCCATGAAATAGTCCTTTTAACAGATACAATGCGTGTCTCTCCCCCAACATATCGCAATTTCCCATCGCTTGGCCTAGGAAGTATCTTGCCGCCAAAGCTACAAAGAATCCTCAACTTCCCCCAACGTTGTTGTGGGGTGGGCCCCACATCCGACAACTCATAATTAGGGTAGTAAGAACGAGGGGAAGGAGGAATACTACTAACAGCTTGGGACAACCCATCATTAGAAACTTGATCACAAGGATAGTATGAACGAGGGGAAGGAGGGATACTGATCATACCAGGGTTTCTTGATCCATAATTAGTTGCTTGATCATAATTAAATACCGGATTTGTAGCAACATGAGCCCAATATATCTCCGGGTGACATACTTTGGTAGAATTTGTCGCAAACTC
Organism: Portulaca oleracea; assembly: GCA_029582165.1. Lineage (NCBI taxonomy): Eukaryota > Viridiplantae > Streptophyta > Magnoliopsida > Caryophyllales > Portulacaceae > Portulaca > Portulaca oleracea. Next base: position 5,683,695 of record CM055871.1, read on the forward strand.
GGAACCATCGGAGCTACATTCAGAATCCATTCTATGTAAGCCAGTTTCATAACCGACAAAACGATCGTAATTATCATTGTTGAGTCCAACTCTTGTATCTTGGTTTGGGGAAATCTTTGAAGCAACACGATCGCGAAGAAACTCAGAGGAGAATTCTTCTCCTGTTTGTGAACAAACATAGTTTGTAACAGTGTTATTGTTCCCACCTTGGAACCGATCGTTTCGTGGCCCTTGATGATCCAAGGGATTAATGCGTAAGTTGCCTCTCATCTCAATCTTGGTTGAATTTCGGAACAATTTATCAAAAAATTTCCTTCAAATAATATCATAAGGAGTCGAGTTTGTAGAAGATATTAATAATAGGCTAATCTATAAATCCCTTATTGTATATATGCTAGGTTTGAAATGTGTAAATGTAACACCATAGTTCATGGCTTACTCTCAAGATGTAAAGAAAAATATATTTGTCAAATATTCCACCAAAATGTGGGCATTAGATTTTGCAAATTGAAATCATTCCTCATGCTTCTATAAGATTCTTGTTTAATGGAAGATGAAACATTCAGAATAAAGAAGTTAAAGGATAATGAAAGAAAGAAATGCCTTAGGTAATCTCTTTTGAATGATCATTGGGAAAATTCAATTTGTTTTACCGAGACATTGAATTTTCCTTTGATCATCAAAAAAGAATCCTTGTTAAATGGGTCTGAAATGTGGATTTCAACAACTGTGATTGAAAAATAAGCAATAAGATTGGTTGATAAAGAAGTAGAGAGAAGAAAGGAGGTTACCCTCACATCTTCAATTGCGATCAACGAGTGGTGATATCAGAGAGAATTTGAAGGCATCAATACCGAATAGTGAGAAAAAGACAGAGGAGACAAATGTACCTTCTTCTTTTTTTTAGAATGATCATAGAGAAAAGTAAGAAGAAAATACCCGCGGATAACAAAAAAGAATAATAGTTTTTCTTGAAAGATTGTTAATTTGTCACTATTATAATATTAACATTTAAATAGATACATCAATTCTTATATGGTATATATATCTTGGAATAGCTAACTAGATCCTTCAATGAGTTAACTTTTTTTTAAAAAAAATTGTTAGTATTTATGATAAGATTCATCATAAATTTCACCAATACATGCAAATTTATCAATTTCTCATAAAAATTCAGAAGTAATAAATTAACTTTAGTTATTTAAATTGCATATGGCCCACATGATGTAGGATATAATTTGACTAATAGATTAATGAAAATCCTTTTTTAATTATTTAGTTGAAGAGAATGCTAAAAAATGTTATAGGAAAGTACAAAAAAAAAAAAACAAACAAACCCCTTAAAACAATTGTCTAAGCAAGTTGCTATATACAACAAATTATTGTAAGAAAAACATAGAAAATTACATTGCAACAGTCGTTACAACTAAATTCTACTAAGATTCAAAGATACACAACTATGATGTTTTCTTATTTTCCTTTTCCATTTGGGAATTCCTATTATTTTTTCCAATAGTCAGGGCCTTTGTCATCGATAATAAAGATGCCAAGCTTTAATTCGTCATGAGCTAAAACATCTTCTAAAATTTAGTAGGTGAAAGAGATCGTGAAAGAGATCCCTTATTTAACTTGTAAATTTCTTGTTACTTTTTGTTTCCTTCTATGAAAGTTTTGTTCTCTCACTTTTCTCATGAATTTTAATGTATGTGAATCTCAATGGTTCCCTAAAAGAAACAAATTTTCAACTTGCACTGAGAAAGACTTGCTTCCTAAGTTATAATCTTTTCACCATCAAATTTTTAACTTGCATTGAAAAAGACTTGATTCCTACGTTATAGACCCTGTTTGGCAACCAGTTGGTAGCTGGTAGCTGGTAGCTGATAGTTGATAGCTGTTTGGATTAGCTGATTGTAGGAAAAGTGTTTGGTAAACTAGCTTTTTTGTGAAAAGCTACCTCAAAAAACTTTCTCAAGTAGCTTTTTGGAAACTAGCTTATTGGATCAAAAAAACTAATATGAAAAGCTTGTTACCAAACACCTCAAGTAGCTTTTTCACCTTGGTTAAAAAGCTAACAGTGTCCAAAAAGCTAAATGCTACCCCAAAAAGCTCACAACCAAACACCCCCATAATCTTTTCACCACCACTCGGCTCCGAGTTTTTTATGCGGTAACACACTCTCTCTCCTCAATATTCTACTACACTTCACCACACTCCACCACATTTTACCACAATCGTTACAAAAAATATCTTCTTACTTTTCTCTCCTAACTTTTCTCCTCTACTTTTTACATTCTCTCTCCCCACCTACCCAACCTACCACAACTCTCACCAGAATCTACCACACTTCACCACACTTATTCAAGTTCCACCGCACCACACCATTACCACACCGCGCCACACCGTATAAAAGAATGGAAATCCACCAATTTTCAAAGGTTCAATAATAGTTTTGCTAGTCTTGCGTATTTGAACCCTATGAACATTAATTACATCCTCAATGTTAATGTTTACATTATTGAGCTGGTGATTAGATATTATTTATAAGTCCATTGATTATTTTTATAGGTTTATACAGTGTTAGGATTAGATTCAGATCTGTTGCCAGTTGTTAGTCACTTGTTAGGGTGTAAAATAGAGCAATATACACAGCGGAAGGAAATTTACGATGATTATGAAATCGAGGATAATAATAGAGAGACAAGAACAAAGATATATGGGTGAGACAATATTTTTACATGGGAAACCGAAGAACTCAGAGAAAAACCCACGGGCGACAACCAATATCCACTAGTAAAAAGGAGATATTACAAGAGGTAAAATATCTCTCATACACTCTCACAACCTAGGGATGAGTAGGGTGAAGATGTTGAAATAACCGTACCTCCCTCGTGGGGAGTTTAATTTGAAGGCCCTCACATCTGACTACGTCTGCCCCTGCCACATATCACAAGGTGAATAATGACCTCTATTCATAAGGATAAACCTCTTATAGATCTGACTTGACTTCCACTCCAAATACAATTAGGTTTAGCTAGAATGCTAATACAATATCAGGAAACTAACCTAAATATAATTAGGAAATAAAAAAAATTCCTAATAGCAACCAACAACTTGGAGTCCAAAAAGGTTTAGGAAACTTGCCAAATAATGAGTCAAGAGAATTTGGGCCATTAACCCAACAATCTCCACCTTGGACCAAATTCTTCGATTACTGTCAAAAAACCCTGAAATTTATCTTGCCAACGAACTTCTCAACGTCATCCTGTTAACAACACTCTATCACCCAAATCTAATAACCAAATTCTGACTTCATCCTGAATTTGATTGAACCCTGCTCTGAAGGAATTTGACCTGACTCCGGCAGAATTAGAATTTTATTGAATCTGGTTGTATCCGACTCTAAAGGAATTTCACCTGACTCCGGTAGGATAGAAATTTGACTGAATCTGACTGTATCCGGCTCTTGAAGGAATTTAACCTGACTCCGGTAGGATCTGAATCTCATTGATACCACTTGTTAGGGATCGGATTCAGATTTTATTGCTCTATTTTACACCCTAACAAATGACTAACAACTGGCAATAAAATCTGAATCTGATCCCTAACATACAGCAACGTCCATTGAATCATGAACATTAATACCCTTATGCATTTGAAGGGAATTAGTCGCAATAGGAGAATAAGCATTAACAATATTTTATATTGGAACCCAAATTAAATTCACATCGACTTTTTGCTACTAAGCAAATGTCACTTACCTTGTACAAAGGGATGATTTAAATACCGGTAAATACGGTTAACCAAATTAATTTTTGTAAAAGCGGTTTAGGCTAACCAAACTGGTATGAGCGGTTTAGGTTTAGGTTTTGGATTTTCATTAAGCGGTTAACCGCAGTTAACCGATTTCAACTAAATTATAAAAAAAAACCCTACTCACTGACTGGCTTTGTGCTGCTGCTGTGTGTCGCTGGAGAAAAAAATGAGTAGAGTTTTTTTTATTTTGTAATTGTAATTTCAACTTTAATTTGAAGCAGGAAAAAGTGAAAAACCTAGGTCTCTATTATTTTGTAATTGTAATTTCAACTTTCAAGCAAGTAGCATCGTACAACGTATGCGTATCGGAATGTGAATTTATTAGCAATATGGTTGTATTTACTTCCATAAATGTTATTGTAAATTTCCAGGAAACCGGTTAAGCGTAAACCGTATATTGAATGAGGTTAACCATGTAAATTTCGGTTTGGTTTAGGTTTCCAGATTTTAAAAGCCGTTAACCACATCTAAATGGCAGTTTCGGTTTGGTTCAGGTTTCCATATTTCAAAAGCGGTTAACCGCATATTGCAGTTTCGGTTTAGGTTTTCAAAATCCAAAACCCCAACAGCGGTTAATTTGTTATGCCCACCCCTAATGGAGAGTAATAAGGAAGTAAGAAACAGAAACTCGTCTACTCCGTCCGTCCCTAATTATTTTAACTAATTTTTTATTGTTCCTAATTATTTGTCATTTTTAAATTTTCAATAATAACTTCACCACTTTTGCTCTTAATAAATGACTTTGCAATCAATAACTTATCAAGAAGTAAGAGCACTTTTGTCATTTTGATATCTTTCTACCTAAACTTTTGTACTGCATCGATTTCTCCCCTTTTATCTAAAGCGAAAAATATTACCTCTATCCCAAAATTTTTGTACATTTAACTAAACGTTGGCCGTGGATTATGTTGGGTTGAATATGAAGACCGATTTTGGGTTGGTCTCTATGGCTTGGGGAACAGGGTAGAAGAGTTTGAGTGGGAATCAACTTGTTGATTTGTTAGCCGCCTCTTTTTGTAATTCCTTAACTGCCAAGGACTTTATTAACCCTAATTAATTGTGTTAAATAAATAGAGCCTAGGTGCTAGACTTATTTGCATCGCAATCAAGAATGTTTTATCTAACCACGAGAGATTGACATGTAATCTTTGTGTCCTTGAGGGAGTTGTGTGAGGCTCGTCTATGAGTGCTGAGTTCTCAGGTTGTAACTCTAGAGATGTTGTGAGCTATTGTGGAGGTATAAGAATCTCTAATAAACACTTGTAATCCTCTGATAGTGCATCGTTCGTGATTTTTTTTTCCTGGTTTGTGTTTTTCCATGTTAATTCCTTGAGTTGAATCTTTATTATTTTTCGTGCTTTATCACTGTTTGTCTGCTAACAACCCCATGAGTATCCTAACAATTGGTATCAAAGCTTTCGTTGTAGCGTGGTTGATTTGCAGACTGAGAAACAATGGTGGGCACAATTGTGAAGATTCTGGAGTTCGATGGGAAAGACTACGCATGGTGAAGAATGCGTGTTAAGGACGTGCTCCGCCATCAAAAGTTGCATCTTGCGATGGATGAAAAGCCAGAATATATGGAACCGACAGATTGGGAAGAGCTTGACGGTCAGGTATTCAGTACGGTGAGGCTAACGTTAGCTCGGAACGTGGATTTCAATGTTAAAAATCAAAAAACGATGAAAGGTATGTTCGAGGCCTTGCAAAAATCATATGAGAAACCTTCGGTGATGAACAAGATATATGTGTTGCGTCGTTTGTTTGAATTTAAGATGCATGAGTCTGGTGATATGAATGATAGTATGAATAAATTGAATGTTATACTATCAAATTTGACATATGTGGGATTTAGTTTTAATGATGAGATAAATGCTTATATATTGTTGGCTACCCTACCTAAGTCTTGGGATAATTTTGTTACTTATGTAACATCTTCGGTTAAAGAAGATGAAAAACTGAAGTTTGGGGAAATTAGAGACTATGTCCTGAATGAAAGCATTTGTAGGAGAGATTCTGACGTGTCTGAGTCTTAGGGGAATGCTTTGGTTGTCGAGGTAGGAGGAACAATGGGAGCTCGAGTCAGTGTCAATCTAAATCTAGAGGTCGAAACATGGAGCATGTATTGTGTTGGAATTGTGGTGATAGAGGTCTTCGTAGGTATTGTATTAAACCTAGGAAGAGCAGTTATAATGACCTTGACTCGGTAAGTTCTGCCGAGGATTTGGGTAATGCCCTAACTGTTAGTGTTGACGAGTCAGAAAAAATTTGGGTGTAACACCCCATATTTTTAAGAAGATTATTTATGAGTTGTGTTATGATTTGTAATTTGTTTATATACCTTTAAATTGTTTACTCTTGGATTATGTGACAATTTGTGAATTATGGATATGTTTTTAAGTAAAAAAACATCTTGGATGATGGGTGACTCTATGATGGCATAAATTAGTATTAGTATTAGTTTAGTATGATGGTAAAAGTAAAAGGAGAAGTGCAAAAGGATAAAGAAAAAAATGAAGAAAAAAAAGAGAGAGAGAAAGGAATTGGAAAGGGAAAAATGAGTAAAATAAAAGGGAAAAAGAAAAAAAATAATTAGGGGAGGGGATGTCTTAGTACCACGTTATTCACACACGCACACACACAATTTAGTGAGAGAAAGAGAAGGGTAGAGAGAAGAAGAATGTTAGGGCTTTGATTCTTTAATTATGTGAGTAACTCTTGTCTTTTTTTATTAAAATTGGTATGAGATGATTAATTTTTTGTTTCATGTTAAAATTGAAGATTAAATTCATGAATTTGAGTTGTTTTTAGGGTTTAAAAGAGTAGAAAACCCCAATTTGAGTACTTAGAGACCCTTAAATTGCACGTTTTAGATTGCTTGATTACGTGGGTTGAATAACATTTGTTGGATATGATGTGAATTTGAGTATGCATACATTAAATAATGGTTGATTCTTGAATTTTAGGGTTTGGAGAACAAAAAATTATGGATGAATATTGTGAGAAATTTCGTATGAACAGTAACATATATAGCGACTGTTTGATTGCTCTTCAATTATTGCCATGTCCAAATTGAGTGACATTTTTATTGTAGGATCGAAATGTTTTTAGATAGCTTGTGGTAAATTTTTATGAAATTTTTAGTTGTATTATGTGAGATATGAATTTTAGAGTGAAATTGCGCTGTTTTTCAGTTCAAATTTGATGAAAGTGTGTATTTTTTGTAAATTATGTACTTAGAATTCATGTGTATAAAATTTAATGTATAATCTGGATGGTATATAGTATGTTTGTTTAAGATTTCAAGAATTTAAGATGTTTATTTTAAGAGTTATGTATTTTTGAATATATATGCTTACTTGGTATAAATTGGGCTTGTTGTGTGCTAAGTGGAGTTATCAATTGTGAAATAATGTGTTATGCCTTGAAATCAGTAGGTATGTCAAGTATTAAGATGAAAAATATACTCATGCCTTGGTGGATGATTATCTTTAACTATTATGATTTACTTAGCTTTAAGAGAAGGAATATTTTGAACTTGTTCTTGTTAATGATGTAATTAAAGAAAGTTTGGGGAATGAGATTTGTGTCTTACTTTGGGCTACTTATGTGTCGTTTTAGGACTATGGCCATAGTAATAGTGTCTTTGTGACAGGTCGCCTGGTATGTACCTTTAGGCGATTTTAATGATTGCACGACTCTTAACGAGCGACTGATATTAACGGTCACTATTAACGGTCGCACGTGCCCAGCAGCGACCATTAAATGTGTGTTGCGACAAATAAAAACAGTCGTTGTTGCCATTCTATCTTGTAGTGTACTCGGTTCACCAGGATGTGATTTTCGGTTTGTTTGTCTTGAATATATGTGAGTCCCTATTTGGTACCTTGAGTGGGCTTTGCCCGGTCGTTAGGATATGAATATGACTCCATAGTTGTTGAGTTGAAGATATTTGCATTCTAGAGCGATGGGCCCTTGGTAGTTACCTTGAGTGGGCATTGCCCAGTCCACTAGGATGTGTTTGTGACCTTTGTGATAGGTGTTAGTTCATTAAGTGAGTTATAAGTTGAGTTCCCCTCCAACAAGTTATTTCAATTAATTGAGAAAACTATGTTATGGTGTGATTTGTGTTAAGTCTTTCCGAAATTGGAAAATTGTGATTATGTTTGACTTTGATTATGAAATGTGATATGACTTTGATAAGAATGTGAAAGTTTATGTAAATTATGTGATATGTATGTATGAGTTATGGTTATATCTGAGTTATTAGTCTACCTTAGTAGACTTTACTTCCTTTTGAACTTGAGTGAGGACTGCGAGCTCAAGGGACATGGTTGATATGGGACAACCATGGATAGTTTAGCGAATAAACTAATAGTAGAGTTGTTTAGGGACTTTAATGAAAGTTAGAACCCCTAAATCGTACGTGGTATGGAATATGTATGGATGAGTTAATCTCGTTGCTCGTCTTATAACACTTGTGACACTTCATTTGTCTATGTTTTGAATCTTCTAACAAATGACTGATTGAGTTATATATATGAGTTTATAGTGATGCCTTGGTATATGTTCCTTTGTCACTTCCTATGTTTGTTGCATTTTAGAGAGTACTGATATGTATATAATGATGTACTTATGTCCTTATGTGCTAACTGGTTAATGTGCAAAGTGTAACAAAGGGGGACATAAGGATTATGCGCTAAGCTCGGAGAGCACATGACCTCATCTGTTTTCAGGTTTTGAAAGCGGAAACGCAGGAAGGAACCTTAAACGACTAGCTCTTGAAGCCTTTAGAGTTATGTCTAGAAAGGAGGCTTGAAATTATACGCTTGATATCGAATATGTTGTTAAGTATGATATGGATGTATTTTGTGTGTAAACGTGTAAGACTTTGTTGAATTTAAGCGTGCATGGAAATGTATGATCTAGATTGACTCCCTCTACCATAGTTTGAGTTTGGTTTTGTAGAAAAACTTCTATTACCTTATGTTATTAGGGAGACAGGTGTGGTTTTGGAGTTTAAGTAGCCTTGTGGGTGTTCGACTAGGACCCAACGGGAATGACATGCCTGTCCACCCTAGGTTGGTCATTACATTGGGTGATAGATTCGAGGTGTTTTACTCTTCGTCTAGTAGGGAGTCCTTTAGTAACTTTGTGAGTGAGAGGTTTGGCAGGGCCAGGCTTGCAAACGGTCACAGTCTAAAGGTACTAGGAAGAGGTGATGTGAACATTAAAACTTCTAAGCGTTTGGGACTTGGAAGTTGAAAAATGTTTGGTATATCCCGGGTCTGACCAAGAACCTTGTGTCTGTGGGTCAACTGAATGAGCAAGGTTTCACGACGAGATTTGAGGATGGTTATTGGAGGGTAACTAAAGGATCTCTGGTAATTGCAAATGGTAGGAAGGAGGGGAAACTATATACTACCATTGATAATTCCAACAGGCTTGTTCATGCTCGTCAAAGACATGTTAGCTTCTCTAGTGAGAGAAGGGTACTAGAAACGATGAGGTTTTCGGTCGAGGCTGGGAGAATGGATGATCAGCTGAAGAATGCATCTAACATTTGCGGGAGTTCGACATTGCTATCACGAGGTAAATCCCAATCAAAAATTCCCCCAAGTTGTTGACAAGGATGTGTATGTCAAAGTTGTAAAGGTGTGATCAGTTTAAGTGGGAGCCTATTGCTAAAGGAGGAGTTGATAGGAGGTCAATTGGGACCTCTTTTGATCTTTGTTGAACAAGATCGAGATGGATGCACTAGAGGATTCGAGGAGGTGTTGAAGTGGTGCTTGATGATGATCGATGAAAGCTACGTTTACAATTGGTCTCCAAGTGGAAGATTGTTGGGTTGAATATGGAGACCGATTTTGGGTTGGTCTCAGTGGCTTGGGAGCAATGTAGAAGAGTTTGAGTGGGAATCAAATTGTTGATTTGTTAGCCGCCTATTTTTGTAATTCCTCGACTGCCAAGGACTCTATTAACCCTAATTAATTATGTTAGCCTTATACTATAAATAGAGTCTAGGTGCTAGACTTATTTAATTTGTATCATAATCAAGAGTGTTTCATCTGACCACAAAATATTGACATGTAATCTCTGTCTCTGAGGGAGTTGAGTGAGGTTCATCTGTGAGTGTTGAGTTTTCAGATTGTAACTCTAAGGAGGTTGTGAGAGATTATGGATGCATGGGAATCTATTATAAACACTTGTAATCCTCTAATAGTGCATCGTTCGTGATTTTTTTTTCCAGTTTGGATTTTTCCACATTAATTCATTATATTGAATCTTTATTATTTTTCGTCCTTTATCATTGTTTATCTGCTAATAACACTTTGAGTATCCTAACATATACTCACAAATTACAATGAGTTATAATATGAAATTTACACTCATTAGAAAGATACCTTACTAAAAATTACAATGATATTAATTTTATATTATACTACCCCTGTTCCATAATAGTTGTCACTTTAACTAACTTTTTTGTTCCATGATATTTGTCATTTTACAATTCGAATGTAATTTTTATCAACTAACTACTTTTTTTATTTAAAATAGGAAAAGTAAGAGAGAAAAGTGATTGCCTAGTGAGCTGGTGATACCTAAATGTGAACCTACAATGAGTATTGGAACTTGGATATGCGAGTTGCTGATATTAGGAAGAGGATTGGATAATGTAACGGATTGTCTCACATAATCATGACATATATATGATATCTCCAGTCAAAGATGGAGAAAGAGGGTTCAATTCTAAAGTACTTGGAGCTTTTGAAGAACTCTCTTGAGAAGGTGTACAAACAATTTAATATTAATATTTCACAATTTTTCATGCATTATAATGTCCAACTGCATACTCCCTCCGTCCATATTAATTGTTGTCTTTAAAATCGCACAATTAAAGTTTAAAAATTTTGACTATAAATTTTTTAATATATACAATTAGTTACTATATAAAATTATCGCCATTACATTCATATCGAGAAATGCTATCATAAAAATATAATATTGCAATCGTTAATATATATTATGTAAGAAAATATCAATCAAAGAGTGACATTGGAGACTATGAAAGTCAAAATTATGGCAATTAATATGAAATGGAGGAGTAACTCATTTTATTGATTTTCTAAATTTTTTGTCAAATGAACAAATAAAATGGATTGAAGCTAATAATCCATTATAATTTATAAATAATCTATGATCAAAATGTAGTCAAAGATATAATAATTTTGAAACAGATGTAATACTCCCTCCGTTCTATGTTGATTGTCGTCTTTGAAAATCATGCAATCAAAATTCAAAAATTTTGACCATAAATTTCTCTATATACACAATGAGTCGCTATCTAAAATTACCGTTATTAGATTTGTAATAAAAAATATTATCATAAAAGTATAATATTAGAATTGTTAATAATATATTATGTAAAAAATCATCAATCAAATAGTGATATTGGAGACTGTGAAAATCAAACTTATCACAATTAGGGTCTGTCAAATTTATGAGTAACTTCAGTTTACCAAAATTTACTGGTTTTTGTCAAAATCTATCAAAACTTACTAAAAAATACTAAGGTTAAAAATAAAAAATTTAAATTTTAATATAGTAACATAAATTTTTCAAAAATTACCAAAATTTATCTAAATTATCAAAAATTTACCAAAATTTAATTTTTAACCCAATACTTTTTACCGATGAAATTGACATGCCCTTACTCCCTCCGTCCCAAATTAATTGACATTTTCACTAAATTTTGACCATTAATTATTCACAAACTATAATGAGTTACAAAATGAAATTACCTCAATCGTAATGTTTAGTAAAATATTTTTCTAATGACGGTAATTTCATATTGTACAGTTAAAATTTTGTCAAAGTGTCAATTAATTTAGGACGAAGGGAGTAATACGTAACATAAGGTCCATCAATGCCGGGTCCCACCCCATCTTTAAACCCAAAAATGACAAAACGAAATACGAGAACATTAAAAATGTAGTTCTGAGACACCGCCGGTTGTAGTCCTATGAAAAACTCCCATGTGTGATGAAGCATATGGCCCAAACATGGGACTTTCCCTTTAAGTTTGTCCCACTATTACAAACCATGCATGGGATTCGCGGTGGGAATTCAACTCATCTTCACACACACACAACTGGATGCTTCTAACTCGCTTAATTTGTGATGAGGCCATGTAAGTACAGAATTGCACATGCAGAATTGTAGTACCGCATAAAAAACGGTGCCTAAGACATATAGCTTCACTCAAATAATTTTTTTGGCACAACTGCAATCTTTGTTTTATGTTCGTCATTCGAACTCGAATTTAGACTTGTCTAATTCTTCGTTTCTTCGCGTAGAATAAACCTAAAAATTAAGTATCATACAACAACTTTTCATTTGACATACGATTCTTCTGGGTTCAACATGACCCGAATTTAAATATTACACATCTAATTTAGATAATGAACGATGCGACCTTTCTATTATTCAAACCGGAATATAAACTAATCTCAACTATTCAACCTAAAATAAGTTTGAAAAAGACCATTAATTATAACATCTAAATTTCCATGCAATATTCAACTCATATATTGGAATTAAAGATAATTCAAAAGTGAATATTATATTATACAGCCCTAGTACTTGGGATTCTGGTGCCGGTTCTCCCCATAACGTAGCCTCTTCCCCAACTAGTTAATATTGGTCAGAGTTTGCAGGTTTCAGAGGCCAGTTGCATGCATATGTAGAGAGTAGGGATGGAGTTTTTTCAGATATTGTGATGCTTTTAAGATACCCAATCCTTTTACATTGGGTCACTTCCCTCCATTTGTTCTCTTTCTCTTTCTCTCTAAAAACAGCTACTCTTCTCTTGCTCACATTTTTCACTTCTCTATCTTTTCATTTGCTAGTAATATTGTATGTATATAATGTGTATTGGAAATGGCACATCAACATGTCCCAATAAGGTCGTGTTCTATACTGTGGTTGGCCAATTACGGTGTTACACAGTACCGCAGTTTGCCACAACCCACCACATTTCACCGCAAATCATTACTTTTCTCTCTCCTCACTTTTCTCCTCTACTTTTAACATAACCTACCACAATTCCACCACACCTCACCGCAAAATACTGCAGTATAGAACACGGCCTAATTTGGTCATTCTAGCTTGCTCCATCTAAATTTATTTATGGTTTTTTGAGCATTGTGTTAGAAACTTAGAATTGTCAAATATTCCGATTGGTCTTAAAAGTTATACACTTAAGGCCCCGTTATTTTGTGCGTTGTGTTTGCGTTGCGTTACGATTAGTTGCGTTAGATTGTATTAAGTTGCGGTGGAAATAGTTAAAAAGTAATGGTAATTTCCGTTATGTTGCGGTAGGTTGCGTTGCGGTTAGTTGTGTTAACGCACAAAAGAACGGTGCCTAAGTTGGTAGCAATGTTTAGTTGTAACATTTTATCTTTTAGAGTTTGTTGTCTGCTGTTTTGTAATGTTGTTTTACTATATTTTGTGAAGTTTTAATCTTTTTAACTTTCAATAATTGAAAAAGAAACTTGGTATCAGTTAAAGACATGCATGGAGCTTAAAGTTGGTAAAATTATAATGTCGCAATGTTTGACTTCATTTGCTATGTCGTCCACCTCATCACCATTAAGAAACAACAGATTTTTTTTATAAGAATATAATGTTGTAGTTTTTTGATAAAATATGTTATAAAAAAAACTCATAGTCATAGAGGACATTGGGGACAATTAAAATCGAAAGAATGGAGTGCTCCCTTCGTCCCTTTTTATTTGTCTACTTAACTAACTTTTTTGTCCCTTATTATTTGTTGCATTCACATTTTCAGCAATGATTTTACTACTTTTACCCTCAATAAATGCCTTTAAAACTAATAACTTAATAACAATTAAGGATACTTTTGTTATTTTGATTTATTTCCATGTAAATTCGAATGTTTTGCATATCTCGTCCCTCTTGTGGGATTAACAATGGTTTGAGGAATTTTGGAAAAGATGACATGATTGTGCCCGACTCTCTTGAGGATCTCGATTATGATGAGTCTGTGGATGATTCTAGCAAAATCATTACGGACCCTATTAATGTTAGTTTGGATAGTGCAAGCAGGTGTTCTTATAAAGATGTCCTCTTGGGTGGTTCCAAAATCATTCGGGCGGTCGATAGTGACCTAGAGGTCGACTCTGATAGTGACCGCACTCTTAGTAACCAGTTTGAATCCTTTGATGGTGTGGTTGAGCATGACTTACTTGCAGATCTTGAAGAAGGGTAAAGGCAGAAGTAAGAGAAAACTAAACATGTTGATAAAAGCTAAGTGGCAGCTTGTCAGAGATGCAACTTGTAGAGCTGTTCGTGGCCAAAAGGGTGGTCAGAAGGTTAAGATGAATAGGCGTGTGAATATGTCAGAAGATAACAGTCTTGATGATATTGAAGCTAAGATTGACTGAAGGGTTGTGATTATTGGCAATGATGTTGGCGCGCGAGTCCTCGATGACCCATCAAGCTGAATTCGTCGATCCTGCATCTTATTTGCTATGTAATGGTTTCATTTAGCTGTAGTATTTGCGAAAGTCCTTGTTGTGATATTATTTTTAACACTTTGGTTGTAACCTTTTTCTTTTGGTGGTGATTACTGTTTCGTTTGCGGTTTGCTGTATTTTATGAACCTTTAAACCTTTTGACTATCAATAATCGAAAAAAAATATAACTAAAAAATTTTGACAAAATAAATTTAAAGAATCACATTAATTAAGATAATGTCTTGCCAAATAAATAGATCTCCATCCCCAAGGCAAAGACAGTAAAAAGTGGTGGTTGGAAAGCCAATCCAGTATTGGGAGGAAAGGAAAGCAAATGAAATTAAATTAAAGACATACAGAATCAACAAGGAAGGTTAGAGGTTAGAGGTTACTAGTGGGAGTGTTAGTAATGCCCACCTGCAAAAGACTCCCACCAAACCACACAGAAGCCTTGTCAGAACTCAAACCACAGACACAAAGGTATTGGTACCTCCCACTTCCCAATTCATTTTGATTTTTGACCCCCCCACCAATGCCATCAAAAAACCATTCCACTATGATAATCATGAGATATATTCCAAAAAGATTGAATATGCATGTTCATAAATTTTTAGTCTAAATTTTAATATGATTTTTTTTTCTTTGGATATAGATTGTTTTTATTCATTGAAAATCATAAAAAGCTGAAAAATTCACAAATTACAGCAATCATAGCATTATAAAACAACTAAAATAATTGCCTTTGATGAGGAAATAAATAAGAGATATGAGAGTTACATTCATAACACCATGTACAACAATGAGAATTTTACTTACATTCATAACACCATGTACAACAATGAGAATTTTACATTGGAACATGTGCTTGATAGTTGAGTTCCTATGCATCGAGGAATGAAAATACAATACTACCTCCATCTCAAAATGTTTGTCCTTGACTAAATTTTAACCGTTAATTACTCACAAATTATAATGAGTTAAAATATGAAATCACTGTCATTAGAAAGATAATTTACTAAAAATTACAAATACGGTAATTTTATATTGTAACTCATTATAATTTCTAAGTAATCAGCGGTCAAAATTTAGTCAAACTCCACACTCCCTATTCTTTTCTGCGGTTGGCAAACTGTGGTGCCACGACCTACAGCAGTTTGTCCAACCCACCACAAAATACTATTCTACCACAATTCACCACAACCCACCACAAATTACTTTTTTACAATTACCAATACAATATATATATATATATATATATATATATATTTATATATATATATATATATATTTATATACAAAAAACCCACTACAACATACCAATAACCCGCCACAATTTCACCACACCATACCGCGCCATACCGCAGAATACCGCATAAAAGAACAGGGTCATATATAATGTTTATTTTTTTATATATATATTTTTCAACTACTCAAAGGCTGACATGTGTCATATTGCTATAGAGAAATAAATATTTTAAAGTAAAAACGTAGGATGCGTTCATATTGTTGTAGAGAAAATAAAATAGAGTTTCAAAAAGTAGGAATGATGGATGACGTGGAAAGAGGGGACCACCAATTTCATTCCAAAAACAAAATCATCATTGCATTTGCTCAATACCGCTCAACCATATGACAAGAAATACTAATTTATAGAGTATTGTCTTGTTAGAGGATTCCTCGGAGCTTCTTCAAGATCACTTCGACAACATAACGTGCAGAGTGACAAAGTTTGATTGTGGTACGAGCTTCGTTTGCGCGGATCTTAAAACTACAATATGACTGCTTAAGGATAAATAACGAAGAACAAAAATGTTAAACTGATTAAATTTTAATGTATTCCCTATTCTTTTATACGGCTGGCTGCGGTGCCACAACACACCGCACTTTGCCAAAACCCACCACAACATACTAATCCACCACAATTTACCACAAACTCACGACAATTAACTTTTTCACATTTACCAATACAATTTACATTTATAAAAAAAACAAAACCCACCACAACTTACCAATAACCCACCACAATCCACCACAATTCCACCACACCCATCACAATTCTACCACACAGCACCGTGCCATACTGCAGCCAGCGCGCCGTATAAAAGGACATAGTTAGTTGTTCGGTTATGATGTTTCATATTGATTTTTTAACTATTTAATTATTTTATTGTTATACGGATTAATATAATGTTTGATGTTTCTCAACATTGTTTCTTTCATACTTGTTGGAACTTTGAATAATCAAATAAAAATAACGGGCTTAATTTACAATTAGCTTAGTTTATTCCACTTATTCTAATTCAACCCAATACAAACTCAAAAAATATATTTTGGAACATGAGATATTATTTTTTCTTTAGATGTCCATTAAGGCCTTGTTCTTTTTTGCGGTATAGTGTGGTGTAGTGTGGTAGGTTATTGGTATGTGGGGTAGGTGAGAAGAGAGAATGTAAAAAGTAGAGAAGAAAAGTGAGGAGAGAGCAAAGTAATGATTTGTGGTAAAACGTGATGAGTTGTGGCAAACTGCGGTATACTGTGGTACCGCAATTTGCCAACCACAGAAAAGAACAGGGTCTAAATTGATTCGTCTGAATCCAAAGTGGCTTGCACCAATCACCTCTCCATCTTTCTCTCTCTGAGTTTTTGACCCATAGCTTAACATGCACACAAATCTCTCTCTTTTTCTCTCTCTGAGAAAGAGTTGTTATTAGCTAGAGTGTCTTATCTCTTCTTGTGTGTTTCCCAAGCCCATACATACATCCCCTTCCCCCCCCCCCCCCCCCTGCAAGCCTGCAGCTGCAGCCATCCAGCATAACCTACCCCATCCACCATTACTTGTTTAAAAATTCCCTTCTTAAACCCCCTTCCTCTTCTGCATGCCCCCACACCATCTCTCTCTCTCTCTCTCTCTCAGACACCAATAACCTAATTATCATACAATTTCAACCTGTACTGTTCCAACTAGTCTCAGTACACTCCCTTACCAGCTTCAGTTCTGATAGCTATAACTAGGTATATATACTTTCTTCAACTATGCATCCTTTCCATGTTTAAACCTTCTTCTGTGTTTCTGCATTTCTGAATTCTGAATGCATATGCATGTCTACTGCTACAATTACACATTGGAATTTTGATTTAGCTGTTATAGATAATTTTACCTATTCTGTAGATATTATTTCTGCTTTTATTGTTGGTTTTTTAGGTAAGGGTAGAGTACTATCTCTTTGCTTTATTTTTTTTAGAATGCATTCCGTAGTGCCTATATATATTACAATTACACGTATTAATTACTTGGACCGACTCTCTTGACAAATACTATATACCGTAGTGTACCTATATATCTAAGTCCACCAAATATATTAAAATAAGTTAATTTTTTTTAAAAAAAATATCGATGAATTTCACAATCATTTTAATAAACTTATGATGAATTTTAAGATAAATATTCATGAATTCTTTTTCAAAATTCAACATTTTGGTGGACCTAGGTCTATCACGGGCATATAACAATTGGTCTCTTGTGGTCAATGAACTTGAAGATCAATTTGTTCATTTATTTTATTTATTTATTTGTTTGTTTGTTTGTTTATTTATTTATTTATGAAATTGTTGATAGGAATGGAGAAACAAGAGGATGGAATCAGCAACAATGCAGTAGAAGAGAAAAGCAAGGTGTTCCCCTGTTTGTTCTGCTCAAGGAAGTTCTACAGCTCCCAAGCATTAGGCGGCCACCAAAACGCCCACAAAAAGGAAAGGATCGCCGCCCGGAAAGCCAAGAGAGCCTCAGAATTCTCCCTCCTCAACGCCTTCTCTCCGCCCATGCCGCCGCTCATCTTCCCCGGAAACCACCACCACATGGCCTTCCTCAGCCCTCACCACCACCACCCCCCGCCCATGTACATGGCCGCACACGGTGGTGGCGGGACCCACTTCGACCCATTTGGGCCTTGTGGCCAGGCCCAATTTCAGAATGTGGTGATCTATAACAACGGCCCAAGTGTGGCTCCGGTGGGGGTGGGGATGGGGGTGAGGAAGGTGAGTGTGGATGGGTGTGATTTTCAGAAGGATAGGGAGATTAAGCTTGATTTGTCCTTGCACTTGTAGAAAAGATATTGATTGATAAATTATGAATTATGTCGGGTTTTTTTTTTCCTTCTTTTGCTTTAGTCCTTTTTTTTGGAATTTTCAGAGGAAAGGTTAGCATAAATTATAGTCAAAAGTTTTGGAGGAAGAGTTTGGTGGAAAATATTGGATTCGAGCTTTCGTTGTTATTTGGGTTTTTGAACCTAAGAGATGGGTTATGAAGCAAATTGATTGTAAAGTTTCAAGTAAGATAATGAGGTTTTAAAAGTTATTTTTGGGTTACTCGACCAACATGAAGGAAAGGACAGATACTCCATGCTTGTGACGCTAATCATTAAAGATTGCATTCTAAATCAGTAAATTTGTGAAAAATATCAATTCTAATCTTTTTTAATGTTTCTGTGGAATGCATTAAGGCCCCTTTTTTTGTTAGGTTAGTTCTAACTCTTCTAATTTATCTTAATCTAACTATCCTAACTTGAAAATAACTTATCCAAATAATAGGGCCTAAATGTGAAACTTGATCCAAAATCAGCCAAAATATGAAACAAAAATATAAGAAAAAAATTATTATTGGTATTTCCAACAAATTGAAACTTTACTAGAAATTTTATAGTACATTCTCTTTTGTGGGTCATCCCTTGAGTCAATAAAACTCTTGTTATCATGCGCCCTCTCTTTTGTCCATCATTTCGGCCCTATGGGCCAGCCCAATTTCAAAATGTTGGGTGATTTGTAACAACAATAGTGGCCCAAGTGTTTTGCCAATGCCAGTGAGGGGAAGAGGATCCATGTTGATGGATATGATTTTCATAAGGATTTAGAAATAAAGCTTGATTTGTCCTTGAACTTTGAATTATTAAATTAGGGCATAAAAAGTTCCATGATAAATGGTAGTTATAGTAAATTTTATTTTTGGTAATCTCAGTAATTTTCGGTGATTTTCATTTTGTATATTAAATATTATTTTTAGTAGGTACGATAAGTTTCTTTAAATTACAGTAACTTTCGGTAAGTTTTACCCTCACTCACTTACCATCCAACTTTACATGTCCTTAATTAAAAATCCTATTAATTTTACTGCCAAATGCATAAAATGAGTCTTCAATAATAAACGATTTTGATAAAGGACACTTTTTTTCAAACTAAGTAAATTTGATCTGCCCATGAAATTCTTATATTATAGATGACTATCAATGAACTTAACTAACCTAATTGTAAGAAATTTGGTCAACGTGTACTAATTTTTAAAGAGTAAAGATTTAAATTTTTTTTTCTTTTAGTTCTTTTTTCATTGTACCTTCTTTTGACCTTTGTAATTTTTATCCTCCTCAGGCCTCGTTTTTCATGGCGGAATTGTGACTACATAGCCACATGATTTACATGGCCACATTTTACTGCAAATCATTACTTTTCTCTCTTCACTTTTCTCTCTCCTCACTTTTCTCCTCTACTTTTTACATTATCTCTTCTCACCTACCCCACACACCAATAACCTACCATAATTTCACCACACCTCACCACACCATTCCGCAAAATACCGCATAAGAGAACAGGGCCTCGTTTCCTTCAAAAATTTCTTCCCATGTACTTTCTAAAGCCAAATAGAGCCTTAGTATTCAAGAAATTGAATACAAGACAACAATCCTAAAGTCAAACAATGATATGATGTGGCACAGATGATCACCAACGTGGTTATGATTTTGATTTTTCTTGTTAAAAAGGAGAAATAAGAATGATTTTCCCTTGCCTTTCTTAGCTTCTTGTCCTACAACCACCAAACATAAAGCATAAAGAGATCCCAAGCACTCACCATATCATGTGATAAGCTGGAAAACTATCAAAGTAAATAAAGCCATGATTTAAGGAATTCAAGCTTAAACTGCCTTCAATCACTTCAAAAGGGCCCAAGCTACATTAATTGTTAATCATTTTTCTAAATTTATTAATTTGTTTAATTCAAACTATGATTAAATATGTACATAGAGTTACATGCTCATATTTCAAAAGGACAAATATTCACTTAATACTTTTCCGAATCTTCTAATTCATATTCATAAACAAAACTTACGCTACCATAAATAAATTTCACATTTACATGGTATTTTGAAGTTAACTCTTGTATATAATGTTTGATTTAAAAAAAAATACTCTTGTATACTATCATCAAATCAAACTTTTATTTACGATGTCTTAAATTAATATTATATTTGATAATAATTTTTACAAGGAAAAAAAAAACATAATACATGAGAATAATACAATAGCCTAATAACATGCTAACATCGACACTTATGGTTGACAGATGCAAAGAAGACGAACACGGAATGGAGGATCAGGTTCAAGCTCTCGAATATCCATCAAGGTATTCGTCATCCTCCTCCCTCAAAAATTAGTAGTAGGGTCTCTTGTTGGATTTCATGAGAGACGTTGCTGGCGGGAAGTGTAAAATCGATTTTGATGGCTCCAAGTCATTTTTGATACAACGAAGAGTTTCATCATTCGAGACAGTAGAGGAGTGTTATTGTTGTGCAATTATTCAAGTTTGGGGAATTCTCTATTTTGATGGTGGAGGGTACTACTATGTGTAGTGATCTTTATGAAGCTCATGAGTGAGTTCTGGCAAAAAAAAAAAAAAAAAAAAAAAAAAACAAACTTGCGTAGAAGGAGATTATAAAGTTCTTATTAAAGCCTTGTGTGAAACAAGTAAATATTCCGTGGGAAATTCATCATTTGATTTTGGATATTAGAAGTTAATTTCCTGGCTGATAGTTTTAATTATAGGCATGTAACTCATGGATTTAATTCTCTATTTGATACTAAAGCTAGTTAAGGTTTATCATTTTGGAAGTTTGCATTGAAGCACCCTACATACACTGGACTTCTTCAAGCAGGAATGTTGAGGTAATACCCCTACACTACACCCCACAACCCTAACCCCCAATAAACTACTTTTAAAATAGAATTGAAGAAAACAGAGCCTTCCATGAATGGGCAATCATTTGCAACTCCACCAATGCCAAGAACTGGGTTTCAATAGCCAATTCCCCAATCTAACACAGTACTAAGCTTGGAGACCATGACAGTTAACAAAGTGACAATTAATATAAAACTAATGGAATAGTTCGATATGAAGTCAACTGAATGTTGATCTTAATCATGTCACTTTTCGAATTGCAATTCAGATCAATTTTGAGTCGGGTTGTCTTTGGGTTCGGGCCAAGATCGGATAATCCGTCAATGTGTATGTTCATGTTTAGTTTTTTTCAATCCAGGTTATAGATCTCAGGTCAGTTTTGTCAGGTCCAATATTACACTGCCAAACAATATTTAACCAAAGGAAATAAGTACTACACAAGGGCATGAATCCTTCAACTTCAAGTTGCCACTGGTATACACAAAGCCACAATAGATGGAGAATCAAACTGAGAACTAACTCCTAGAGATAGGACACATGAACAAAGGACCTCTTCAAGTTCAAGTTGCAACTTACATACACTTCCTCAGGTAGGAGTGCTGAGGTAATACCCCTACACACTACAATAAACTATTCAACAAAAAAAATGGAGAAAATAGAGCCTTCCATATATGAGCTTAGTTACTTGGTTACTGATCAGTGCAATAAGTTGCAACTACACCAATGCCAAGAACTAGGTTTCAATAACCAATTCATCATTTTAAATTGAAGTGCAACAAGCTTGATTACTGAATATGAGCTTCATTAATTACTTGGTTAATTACTGATCAGTAACCAAACACAGCAGCCTCCTCAGTGGTAGGTATCGACGGCGACATGGAATCCCTTGACTCGTCATAATCCCCTCCGATCGGAGACTGCTCGACCCGGATCTCCTCGATCATCTTCGCCACGTCAACCATGGTGGGCCTCTTCTCGGGTGCGGGGGCCACGCACGCCATTGCCACGTGGAGCATGGCGACTAGCTCGTCCTCGATGTTCTTGTACCGGAGCAGCTCCGGGTCGAACACCTCCGCCGTCCACTCGTCCCGCACCACGGACCCCACCCACTTCGGGAGGTCCACGTCATCGTTGTCGGGGCCGGCGGTGGGGGCCCGCCCGGTGAGGACCTCGAGGAGGAGGACCCCAAAGGCGTAGACGTCGGCCTCCTGGGAGAGGC
Source organism: Portulaca oleracea (assembly GCA_029582165.1). Lineage (NCBI taxonomy): Eukaryota > Viridiplantae > Streptophyta > Magnoliopsida > Caryophyllales > Portulacaceae > Portulaca > Portulaca oleracea. The sequence continues at coordinate 5,706,265 of CM055871.1, forward strand.
GCTTCGTCTCGGGCTGCTCGGGGGCACGGTAGCCGCCCAGGCGGGCCACCGCGTGGGCCGGGTTGAGGAGGAGGGACAGCCCAAAGTCGGCGATGCAGGCCGCCCCGTTCTTGTCCAGGAGGATGTTGGTGGATTTGATGTTGCCGTGGGGGATCTTGGACGCGCTGTACTCAGAGTGGATGCGGGCCAGGCCGTGGGCCGCCCCGAGGACCAGGCTGATGCGGGTGGTCCAGTCCAGTGGGATCCTTCCCGGGCCGCGGTTCTCTGTTCACATGGCACAAGTAAGTTTGGGTAAAAGAGTACATAACCATTCCTAGATCCTATTTTTTCGGTGCGTATGTAAAAGTTGGGTAAGTCGGGGCTTTTAGTGGGTATGTAGAAATTGGATTGGATAAAATGAAGTTTGGTTGGATTGGATTGAATACTTTTTTAGGGAATTGTGTTTTTAAAAAGGAAAAGTATTTGGCGAATTGGGTAAAGTTTGGATTGGATTGGATTTGAAAGAGTTACCAATTCAAACAACAAGAAGAAGTGAAAATATGGGTAGTTTTCTAGTCACATTTTGCAACAAGTATTACCGTCATAATCAGCTAATAATGCGATTTCTTGGTAACAAAAATTTAGCATGATTTGACACTAAAATGACTCAATAACCGTCTTAAAACTGTTCAACAACATTCTGCAGTTATAGTCTGTGACTGTCTGTCCACCCCAGAAAAAAAGTGAATAATGTCACATATTTTTCATCCAAATTTCACCAAAAATTAGATTTATTGAATTGTGTGATCCAAAAAAATACAAGTAAATAAACTGAACAATTGGGTGCCAAACCTCAAGTTTTTTTACGCGGACCTAAGACAATGCAAACCAGACCTGTCAATTCAGTCAGAGTTTGGTATGCCCCGTATTCCTTATTTTAGGTTTGAAAAATTGAGTCAATCTTGTATCGGTTTTGGGTCGGATTGGGTTTGGTTTTGCCAGGGCTAATCCCAATTCAAATTTTTGACAGCCGTGCTTAAAGTTATAGTTTATCCTACACTGACAACTCTTACATCCATGCCCCAACAAAGTGGTCCATAGTCTCACCATATACTACAACTTTGGAACAGAGTTAAAATCATGAATGAATATTATTAAACTGGAACCCAGAAAATGCCAAATAGAACATTCCAAAACATGCAAACAACTAAAGACAACACCATAATACACAAATAAAAGTTCCAGAAATCCATACCATGCAGCAGAGAATGCAAGCTTCCATTGGACATATACTCATACACCAGCAGCTTCTCCTCTCTGGCATAATAATACGCCCTGAGTCTGACAATGTTGGGATGTTTCATCCTCCCGATAACCTCCATGTACTGCTCGAACTCCTTCCTGGCACAGGGGTTGGCGTCCTTCAACCTCTTCACTGCCACCGTGCTCCCGTCCTCCAGCGCCGCCCTGTACACCGTCCCCAGGCTGCCCTTTCCGAGCATCTCCGCCGATGCACGGAGGAGGTCCTCCAGCTCGAACTGCTTTCTCCGGTCGAAGAAAACCAGTTTGCTTTTGTCACTCGCGTCGCTGTCGACGGTGCTTGCGTAGACTCGCTTCTCGCTGCCGTAGCTGCTCCGCCGCTTCACGGCGGCGTCTGGGTCGTCGGGGTAGAGCTCGCCGGAGGAGGAGGTCGACGGGGAGCAGCGCCGGCAGCAGAAGGCGAGGGTGAAGGAGAGGATTACGACGGCGAGGACGGAGTTTATGGCGAAGAGGGTCACCACGACGCCATGGGAGAACTCATGGGAGGTTTTTCTGTTGTGTTTTTCCGGCGAGTTTGAGGGGTTCAAGGGGATTTTCTGGGCGGTTGCTGCGGAAGAATCTGGGCCGTCGGTTTTGAACGAGCAACTACGCAACGGTGAGGATCCGCAGATCTGTTCGTTTCCCAGAAAACTGTTTTGGCCGAATTTATGGAGGAGGGTGTCGGAGACCCGGCCGGAGAACTCGTTGTTGGAGAGGTTGAGCTCTCTGAGTTGACTCAGCGAGTCGGGGATGTGGCCGGAGAAGGCGTTGTTTTCGAGCCGGAGCGTGAGGAGGCGCGTGAGGTTGGAGAGCTCAGCTGGGATGTTCCCTTGGAGGTTGTTGTCGGCGAGGTCGAGGCGGAGGAGACGGCGGAGGGAGGCGAATTCCGGCGGGATCTCGCCGGAGAAGTCGTTGTGTGAGAGGTAGGCGAGCTTGAGGTTATGGCAGGCGGCGAGGGGGGAGACGGTGGCGTTGAGGCGGTTGTCGTGGAGGTCGAGGAGGCGGAGCTGGTCGAGGGAGCAGAGGGCGGCGATGGGTCCCCGGAGATTGTAGGAAGGGAGGGAGAGGGAGAATACACGGCCGCCGGAGCAACCTACGCCGGCCCAGTTTCCGGCGCAGGCGTCGGAGTTTGGGGTCCAGTTGTGGAGGAGGTTGCCGTGGGGGTCGGCGTCGGAACGGAAACGGAGCAGCGCTGCGGTGTCGTTTTGGTCTCCGGCGACGATGACGGAGGATATGAATATACATAGAAGAAGAAGATGAAGGTGAAGGTTGAGAGGTTCGTCCATGGCGGACAGTGACTCAGTGACTCAGTGAGTGAGTGAGTGAGTGGAGTGACAAAAGTTAACGTTGAAAAATGGGAAATGGGGGAATTTAAATTTGGAAAATGGAAAAAAGGGAAAGAGTGACAGCTATGGAAGGTTGAATTTGAAGGGTGAAAGTGGGGAATTGATTAAAGAGGAGGGTGATAATGAATGAAAATTGAAAAAGGTGTGAGGAAAAGAAGAAGAAGAAGAAGGGGGTAAAAGGAGGAAAATAGGAAACAGAAATGGCGTGGGAGGTGGTGTGAATGATTGATGTTTGGATACTTTGGCAATGGTTACACTTTTTTATATGAACAAAAAGTTTGAGGAAAAGATAGGCGTGGACCCGTGGGAATCATTCTACTCTCATCAAAATTGAAATGACAAAGAGCCAATTTTACACATTTGTTAGTAAAAAAAATTGTACATGATAGATTTTGGTTACAATAAATTGGTTAATGTGAAATTTAGAGAAGAAATTAGTAGTTGGCATTTGTTGTTTGAAATGGGTGTAGGTGAAATGAGTTAAGACCCTGTTTTTTTTTCTGCGATTGGCAAACTGCGGTGTCACAGCCTAAGAAGTCTAGTGAACACATTGAAAATATAAGTGAGGGAGTCAATCCTACTTATATTTAGTAAGGGTGATGAGTCGATTGAGATGGTTGCAGATAACGTTGAGAAAAATGCTAATGTCCCAACTATTGGATCAGGTAATAGTGATACCATTTACAACTCTCTTATTGTTGGTTTTGAAACAGTCGCAATTCATTGGTAAAAGGTCCTATAAAGCATGTTTCATCAGTGGTTCATCTAATACTGTTGATGAGGGGCGTAATGCCGAAGATCAACATGCGGTGCATTTTTCCTTCTGAACAAAGGGATTATTTGGAGGGTGTTTCCTTATCCATTGAGTCGGACCCTAATATCCCTCATTGGATTGAGGATTTCTTTCTCAAGGGTGCTAAAAGTTAAATGACGTGTGGTAAGAGAAGGTACATACAAAGTTATTCATTTGAGGAATTTGAAGCATAAAGAAAGGAAAAGAGTGTGAGCTTCGGAACCCCATTGAGATGAAGGGATGACTTCCAAGGACAATCTAATAGAAGCTGACGTGAGCCCTCAAGATACCCTAAAGTTGAAAGCTCATAAAGCTATGCCTATTGGCAACTGTATTGACATGAAGATCTTTAATGATTAGTAGTGATTTTTTAAGGAGCAATGGAATTTTGAAGAAGAACGTTGTTAGCTGTTGATTTATTTAGCTGTTGTCCAACTTTATATTATCCACTATGTGGATTGAATTTTCAGCCTGATTCAGGCTTTTAATAATTAAAAAAAAAGAAACACAACTAAATTTAACTCAAAATCAACTTTGGGAAATAGAAATAACAAAAATTGCTAATTGAGCTAGTTGTCCACATTTTCATTACTTTTCCTCATCTAACCACACTTTGAACGATTATGGTTTAGCCATTATCGATAAGTCATTTAGATAAGTGTTTGAAAATAATGTTTGGTAAATTTAGTAGTTGACTAAGCAGATTGATTTATATCGATATAAATGGATACATATAATTTCCAAAAAAAAAAAAATTGATGAATATCTTTTGACCAAAAAAAATGAGGCACTATTCAAATCGCTAAACATTAATGAAATTAATGTTTAAGAAATTATGGTCAAAACGTTAAACGCTACTTGAACGCTATCTTATCAAACACTAGTCTTTGTCCAATTAGACTAAACGCCATAGCAAATGACCAAAGGTTATCGTGGAAAACAAACATAGGGGATAGGTCCTGTTCTATTTAGATGTAGGATAGTTGAGGAGGAGATTAGATAGGAAATGTAAGTAAGGTTGTATAAGCATTAATAGGTAAGATAGTGTTTAGGAAGCTAAATCACAGTGGAAGAATATACCATTTTAAGTCTATTCCTCATCCCAATTGAAGAATATAATTAATTTGTTGTTAAATGCAAATGTAGGGAAATGTGAATGTTGATAAGTGCAAATTAATGTTGTTCTTTTGCAAGGTAAGTAAAACATTACTTAGTGCTGGCAAAATTTTGTCCAATTTGAAAAATCTGAATTGTTCGATCCAGAAAAAATCGAGTTTGGACTTAGATTTTACGTTCAAATTTTAATATTGACTGAATATTCGGATATAATACTTATCTTTTTTCTATTGATCGAACTCGATTCAGACCCAAAGTTACCTCCATCCAAATTGGTCGACCTGGTATGACCTGAATAAAAACTGGATCTAGACATGAATTTCTCGTCTGAATTTTGACATTGACCGAATTAGACCGCCCCGAATTTACCCAAACCCGAATTTTCGCCAACGCTAATTTTACTTTACTTTACCTCACATTACCATCCAAAAGAACAAGACTATACTTTTAGATAATTTATATTGAAAATTCTTTATTCAACTCAAATAATTTAATTAAAAATAGAGAAGAAATAAGTAACGTGATATTTACTTACATCTACTACTTACTTAACTTTCCTTGCCTACTTTTATTTTAGGCTGTTTCGGCAAATAGCGTTTGGGGTAGCGTTTAGCGTATTGACCAAGAGAAAAATCTAATTGTATAAATATTAACGTTCGGTAAGTTAACGTTTTGAAGAGCGTTTAGCGTTTTAAGGAGCGTTTTGTGCAACGCTAATAAAGTTAACGTTTAGCGTTTGGAGTAGCGTTTCATATTTTTCGGTCAAAAAATACCCTTTGAAAATTTTATCTTTGGAAATTATTAATATCCTTTTATGTCAATTTACATTAATCTGTTAATTCAACCGCTAAATTTACCGAACACAATTCTCATTTGAACAATCATCCGCTATCCGCTCCATAAACCTCTAGCCGCTATCTAAAATGCTAATTCTGCCGAACATGGCCTTACTTTACCTTACCTATTTATTTCTTGCACTTTTTTTAAAAAAAATAAAAAGTGTCTAAGGCTATATCAAATTCATGGGTAAAAAATAATTGGATAAAAGATAAAATTTTAGTAATTTTTAATAAATTTTGATAACTTTTATCAATTTATCCTAATATATCAAAAGTTAATTGTTTTTATTTTTAACTTTAATAATTTTTGATAAATTTTAATAAATTTTGATAAATTCTAATAAATTTAAATAGAAACAATTCAATTTATTCATGAATTTGACAAGCGGTAAGTACAATTAGATGAAGTGACATGTTTTACAAAACATGCCCTTGCTATTTTGTGAGGCTATCCACAATGACATTCTCCAAAATGGAGAATGACAAGTACATGAATAGTATGTCTAGTATTATTTTAATGGATAGTTGAGAATGAGTATTGTTTTAATGGTGAAGAATGGGATGAGGAATGACTGAATGAGTAATATAGAATTATTAAAAAAGTACAAGAAAGAAAAAGGTAAAACAAAATCAGTTTTATTTATAATATTTTCTCTCTCTTATTTAATATTTTCTCTCTCCTTATCTCTACATCTCTCTCTTCCACATCTCTCTTTCTCTCTCCTCCTGCGTTTCCAAAATAGTACAATAAACATACTTGGTATGCCTTCTTTTTTTTATTTTTTCTTTTTATTTACACTCTATCTCTTCTATTCTCCCTAAAAAAGTATATCAATGCTGATAGCCTTATTGAGAAATACAATAGTGTACCGGCATGATTACTTTAGTCGGCGCCTATCTAGCTACTCAGAGGGAATTTTGTTTTTCCATTGGCAATTCATTTTTTTTTTTCTAAGTGATTGGTTTGACTTTTGCTACTAGTGTACTTTATGAGACTGTTCAATGGAATTTGATTTTAACTCTCCATGTGTATGTATAGGACTTCTATAAATTGTCATTTTTCAAACCAACAAAGTAGATTCTATTAGTAATTTAAGTTTAGTTATTTTCACAAGTTTCCCCATGTCATCAGGATAATTAAGGAAGCCCTTCAATCATCTTTCTTCTTACCCAACAACACTTAGTTCACCATCATGAAATTCAATTCAAACATTGGTTATTTGATATTACTAGTGCACTGCCTGTAGACTTTATAACATTAATATGATGATGCATTTGTGGGTGGATAAACTCATACAACTGTTGCTTAGATAAATACTCGCTGTGTCTTTTAATGAGTGTCAATTTTTCTAACTACCTTGTCCATTTTTATTTGTCAATTTTACATTTTCAATAATTAAAATAATTCATATTACCCTTAATTAATGAATTTAATTTTTATTTACCTTTTAAAATTCTCATTTATTCTTCTATTTCCTTTTAATGAAGGGTATATTTGGTCATACATAAATTTTTTTCACTTTATTCCAAGGCTCATTGGTTTTGTAAAATTAGTTTTTGTGACACTTAAAAAGGGACGAAGGGAGTACTACCTCTTTCTTAAATTATGTGTCACTTTAAATATAATTTAAAAAGTCAAAAAAACTTCCACTCTACATTAATTTATCTCATTAGAAATGTGGAAATATTGAATAAAATAGTGAATAAATAAAGAAAAATGGTAAATAAAAAAGAAAAATGGAAGAAAATGTAATTAATAAGATTAATTTGATAAATTAGAAATAAATGTGTTCTTGAAATTATAAAGTGACAGATATTATGAGAAAAATTGAAATTAGTTAAAAATAAAATGACAGATAATATGAAAAAGAGGGAGTAAAAAAATATTAAACATATTTATAAATTCATAAGTTACATTCTTTGAAGAAACTAGGGTTCAACAATGGGGCAAGATTTCCATAGGACCATACTCACCATAGGACCAAATTGGTCGCAACGGGAATGGTCAGCCGGTTGTTCTTGAGACCAATAAAAACCATTAAAATAAGCATATTTTCAAATTATTGAAATCGTATAATTCTTAGACACTGTTATACTGAACTTTTTAATATATCAACATTTAAAATTGAATACTAATATATCTTATCTTTGGATCTATTTATATGTATTGATTTTTGTTGATAATTAGTAGAACCAAGCACTAGCATAACAGCACTTAACACAACTCCAACACATTAAATAATGATAAATAGGTCCAAATGTTGGATATTCCAATGTCTAATTTTGAAGATTGATATAATACTATTCAATAGTTTCAAAAGTCCAAAACTTTTACATAATAACTTCATTGTATATCTTGCTCTAAAGTCAAAATCATGGTTCTTTTTCTATTTTTAATAAACTTTGGGTTCATGGTATAATTTTAAAACCTCCTAGTAAAGGTACTTAAAAATCAAATGAAGAAACCTCAAGGTCAAAATGAATTTTAAGGCTCCTCAATGCAACATTGATGGTTAGTGTAATTTTTCACTTTGAGTGATCAGAATCAAGGTTGCTAGAATCGGGATCCTAACTCGAATTTACGTGGTAGTTAGGATCATAATTAACCCACATAGAATTGTGGATCGGAATGTAAATAGTAGAATCGCATCAAGAATTTTGGATCATAAAATCGTATGATCGTAGATCAAGATTGAGATTTTAATAACTATGATCAGAATTCATAACACAACCATAGTTATTAAACATCTTGATCCTGATCTACGATCCTACAATTTTATAAACCAAAATCCTAGACGCGATTCTACTATCAACATTACGATCCACGATACGTGGGTTGATTCCGATCCTAACTACTCAATAAATCTGAGTTAGTATCCCGATTCTAAAATCCTTGAATACAACTATGTTAATCACAAAGACTAGCAGACACATATGTACACCTAGAAAAAGTTTAGAAGAGGGCATTCACATTACAGGATATTCGAACAATTTTCCCAGAATAAACACTGAAAGTATAAATAATAAACCAATAAGAAAAAATGAATAATCTATGAAAGTTTACAATTCATTGATCACCCAGTTTACAAAGAACTTGACAGCATGAGCAGCAAGGCATACCCCAGCACAACTCTTGAAAGACGATTTCGTAATCACCCTCATAGCAACCATATTTGATGACATTACAAACAAATCAATGATATAAACTACCGATGCCGGAAATTCCCACACCAACATTGCCAACATATAGACCTTCAAGTAACTAGAAACGATAATCGCCAATAACACATCTTTATACCCAGAAAACCCCTCTACAAAATCCAAGAATCTCATCGATGCAAAAAGGAGAACGAGAAGCGCGATGTTGCCCAAAACTGCACAACCCAAGACCTTCAATCCGATGCCTAAAAGCGACCATTCCTGAGACTTTCCGTTCATAATCCACAGCTTGTATGCATCGAGGATGAGGAAGGGCAAAGATGACTTGAGCAACAAGGCGTTGAAGTCTAGGGTTTTGCGGTCAAGCAGGTTGAAGAGCAAGTGCCTGTATGCTTTGGGCCGGTGGAGGATCAAATCGACAATGAGAATCATTAGCTCGCACTCTACGTATTCATCTGCAACCGATGTGCAGTTTTCGCATTTTACTAGTCGGATGTTTCCTTGTGAGTATTGAATGTAGAGCTTCTCCACCCTGTGACCGCACTTTACACATCGGAGCTCCATTAGATGGTTAAGTTGTTAAGTACGAGACTCTGGCGTCCCAATGTAGGTCCCACTTTTGCAGTATTCAGGAGATCCAGATATAGCTAGTCTTGCTGCCCCTACAAGCACACAAAAATAGAAAGTATAAAAAAAAATAAGGTAGAATACAGTACATAACTATCCAAGTTTCGCTAATGACATTACAATTAGCAGAACGACTCAAATTGAGTGGAAGTAGGAAAGTCATAACTAGCATTCGATTGTCCCACCACCAAATATATAGTTCAAATCCCCTATATTCTGCCCCAAGTCGAAATTACTGGCCCTAGTTTGAAAATTTGATATTGCAATTAGCGATATGATTTGGAACTGAGTGAAGATACTACCCTTGCATGATAAATGGATTCGAATGTAAGGGAAAATAAAGAGCATATATTCTAACCTGATGCCAAAACCAATACCAAAACTAATACTCTAAAATCCGTCTAGGCGGGTGATGGAGGGGTCAGATGTAGCAGTCTTACCCATAAATTTTGCAATTTAGAGAGACCGGCTCCAATTGACCCAAAATTGAGAAATCGTTCGCTACCTACCATTCCATGGAAAAGAAGCAAAGACATTTTACTTTGGTCCATTACAATCTAAGTTAAAAAAATAATCTTTTTCAGCTATCCGGAGTATGGACATATATTCTAGCCTGATGACGGTGGAGATTATTCGATTATTCCTCCTCCAACACCAATTGCAAACATCATCCTCAAGTTTCTAACAACCATCACTGTTCTAAGACAGAGAAATGAGATAGTGGGTGGGTATTTATGGAGCAGAGGGGAGTTTGAATCTCTGAAAGAAATACAAATATATTTCTTCCTCCATATGATCCTTGTTCTACAGCAACTTTGATAAAATGCACAGCAGTATAGCAAAAGATGTGCTATTAATTCGTTTTTTGAACTTTGACATACAAAATGATGCTTCATAGTAAAGTTCAGGCCATCCACGTCTCATGTTTGTGTAGCCAAAACGCTGCAATTCAGTGAAGACATACATCGTCAAGACAATGGACACAAGCACATGCTTGGTTTGCCAATACTTAAGATCCTTCACATTCACTAATTGTTCAAAGGGCTTGTCATGTTCTCTGGATACTTGGCCGCAATAGCCGATAGCCACTTCATTTATGCTACAACTCATGGCTAGCTACTATATGACTGATAGCATCGATACGCAACCCATTAATAGAAACCTTCTCTCACTTAAAACCTCCTTTAACCTCCATCAGAAAAAGAAAAAAAAAAACAAAATCTTCCTAAACCCAAAATCACCTGAAATGTGGACTCTAAAAACCCACCAAAACTCTCCATTGATGAATGTTATGAACAACCTCTGCAAATACCTTATTCTCCAATAATGGATCTATAGTACATATTACGACACACCTACAAGCGAAACTGTACTAATCATATTGGCGTAGTATGACAACTGGTTTCCAACAGCTACCAAAGTCCCTACACCCTAAAACCCTAGCCGGTGATGGTTGGGTAATGTGTATGAGAGGATATTTGGCAAGACTAATTATATCAATAATCGGTTTTTCTCATATATGTTAACGCACCCCCTTGATCTATACTTATAGTTACACAGTTTATAGACAAATTAGGCTGTCCATTAATTATAGCTTATCCGTTGGGCTGCTGCCTGCCCACTGACATCCCCACTCATCCAGCCATCTCCTTTCCCTCATCAAATCTCTTACAAGTAGTAAAGCGTGCCATCAATGAGCAACAAACTAACAATAGTGTTTAAGGGTGGACAACTGGCCGGTTTGGGCCAGCCATAAACGGGCCAGACCAGGCTGGACAGAGGGTCTTTCTGCTGAGACCAAATGGACTGGGTTTAAGCGGGGCGGGGCGGGGCGGGTCTGGGTCTATCCTGACATGAAGAAACGCATACTTAACAAGGATCTAAAGCTATTATTTTGATCATAGCGGATTGGGATTGAATTCTCACACCCTGAATGTTAAAAGAAAATAAGAAAATAAATAATCAATGATTGATGAAAAGTTCATGGATTCATACACACATTCCAATCCAAATGAATGAGACATTGATCCAAAAACAATCATACAATTACACTATCAAACCACAACTTACAAAATACTGAATGGAACAACACCCACCAACGCTCAAGTCTGTATGGCAAAAAGCAAATCTGGGATAAATAAACTAAATACAAAATGACATTTATTTCTTATAAATCAGAGAGGTCTAACCTTGGAAAATAAATGGACCCCAAAACACGATACATCAAAATTGACCCAAATTTCCAATACCCCCACTTGAGATTCAATGCTTTAATCGCAAAACTCAAAAGCCATAAAAGAAATCTGGGATACTTAACAAGTGAGATAAAGAAATATATGAACCATTTCCCCCAAATTGATTCTACACACCATAAAACAAGCCCAGACAGAGAGAATCCAATCCAAGATGTTGCCTTTAAACCCTAAACCCTTTTCAGAAGCATGCTCAAAAAAAGAGAAATCGACGAGCATAATGGAAAAGGCGAAGAAAATTTACCCAAAAGAAGAAATGTTGGAGATATTCGGTTGTCAGATGAAGTTATCAAGTTGTTCAAGGGATGAAAATCACAGATTCAGAGGGGATGGAGAATCAGAGATTCACAAAAGAGAGGCAGAGAACCTGACTGCATAAGAAGCGACATAGCATGAGTAGCTACCCATTTTCCCTGGCCGCTCATTTAAGCCCAATGGGCACCCATCCATTTACCCAGGTCTAATAGTGTTATATTAAGTCACCATCTATAACTAACATAACACTACAATTCCCCAAATTGTCCAAAAAGTCACCATACTATGTCCTTTCATGTCATGACATCACATATCCCCAATATGACCGCCCGAGCGTGATATATATAGAGATGACTAATGATGGGTCAATTTTTCCTTAGACAATCATGACATTACTTATTGATTCCAACTACTTTCCTGACGTGCTCAACCAGGTTGCATAATTTCATAACCCTTGGAGTGCACATTAAACTATCAACATTGAACCTTGACTTTGCGTCCAAGTTCAATGTCGAAGGGTTTTGTTCTTTCGTAGATAACGAGATCTACAAGGATCACACAATGATGAAAGAAGGGAATCAATCGTCACCCCTTGAAGATTGTCATAGCAAATATGATTAACAACTTGAAACCCAAGCCTTAATATAAAAAGGTTTACTTACCAGAGTAGACCTATAGGGGTTCTGGTGACGATCTTGGATTAGGGTTAACTGCTTGATAACTGCAGTCAATTTGAAAGGAGAGGGGGTCATCCAACACAAATCAGCCAAGTGAATGTCATTCAAGGGTTTCAATAAACTTATCTAATTAATCTAACAACAAAACCACACTCAAACCAATACAAATTAAACACTTGAGAAATAGAGCTATTCATCTGTCCAAGACTGGACTGAACTGATCACGACCGAATACCGAAAATTATGATTTTTTGAAGACCAATGACCGGACCTAATTTTATTCGATTCTATAGACCGAACCCACCAGCAAAACGTCAGACCCTTAAGGCCGAACCAATTGTTGGTGTGGTTGTCTTGTTTATGGATGCAGAATCTCTAACAATCAACCTAATTACTTACCGTTATGTTCACAGTGAAGATGTAAATGTGGAATGCAAATGGCACACAAAGTGTTCTCGTATTCAAACGCCATTACAAATTTAGAATAGCAACTCCATCATATCTTCCTTGATTCAATAAATTCATATCATACAGAATCAAGATTGAAAGATTGGTCGTAATTAGGGGGGTGGGCAACGGGCCAGGTTCGGGCCAAGCTGGGCCTTGCAATTTTCCCTGGGCCTAATCAGGTCGGGCTTGAATAGGACCCCAAACGGGCTTGGGCGGGCTTGGGCCTATCATGAATCCTGATCTTATTTAGGGTTGTTCTTTTGGGGGAAGGTTTGGTTTGGGAAGTTCAGCAAATAAATTTGTATTCATGCTACGAAGTAGAACTTTAATTTTCATTTATCTCAAACTTCTATTGCTCATACCCGAAAAAAAAAAAAGAAGCAATGTTTGAGCAGAAACTCATCATCAGAAATCAAAATGTAATTATAAAACACACACCTTTATTCTCATTCCCGAATTAGAACTACAAATTAAGCCCCTTAAAATTTAATCTAATTCAAATATACATATACTAAAATCAAATTTGAGGATTCTAGGGGCACAAAGATTACATTTTGATATCTACCCACATCTTCACAAATGCTAAGCACACTACACTGAATCAGTTTTTCATCCAAAATAGAAAATTAGAAATCTCAATTGAAATACTGAAAGACAATTTTCGGCAAACATCAATTTCCAATCAACATTTGCACTAAATAATCATAGAAAACGTCGGCCAAAGAGAGTAATAAAGCAAAATCGCGTCACCACACTCAAATTTTAATTAAAAATCAAAAGTATACCGGTTACAAAGAAGTTTCAGTTGTTGAGTAATCATTGTTTTGGAAGAACAAAATAGGGATTGAAGAAGCAATTACCGTGAAACTTTCAGATGTATCGGAGGACGTAGAAGAAGCTTTAATTACAAAAATACTGAGGCGATAAACTTTCAGATTCAGTGAAGTGGCGATCGGATTTGGGAAGCATGAGTGTGTGACAGGCCGAGAGAGGCGGAAACCCTAGCGGCGTCCGTAGAAGCACCGGCGAAAGTTTGTTTCTGTGGAAGCACTCACAACTGAGATGCAATTACACGTTACGCAGGCGCCAAACCGAGGATGTGCCTCCAAATACTGTACATTGTTATTTATGATTGTTCATGATTGTTCATCAAATAGTGTAATTATTCACTCTTGTTATCATTATTGTTCACTTGTACTCTTTCCGTTCTTTTTTACCTGTCATTTATGATTTTCAGTGTCAATCTTTAATCACTAATTTTTAATATAAAATTTTTACAAAAAATTATAATATTATATTTTTTTTAATAGCATTTTTTATTACGAATCTAATGACAATGAATTATTATACAAATTAAGATATTAACGATCAAAGTTTTTGCCACAATTTCCTAAGCGAAAGATAAGCAAAAACGGAGGTAATAATATTTTGAAGCACATGCTCACATAATATATATTAAGATTGATTGGATCGAGTTTGTGTCCCTGTCAAATTTAAAATAAAATTAACCTAACTCGTTTACTAAGGCTATATTCTTTTATGTAGTTGGTATGGTACAGAAATAGTGTGATATAGTGAACTTGTGAAAATTGTGAAATGATATGATAAAATTTGTGAATAGTGTGATTGATATGGCAGGAGGTGGTTAGTTGTTGTACTGTACCGCAGGTACAAAAGAACGGGGTTAGAAGGGTTGAAAACCGAAACCGTTTACATTTTAAATTTTAAACGTGTTGATCTTATTTTTGACCAGCTTATCCATTCATCCATAAACCTACATAAGCAACACAACTCATAATTAGAGCTGGCTAATAGGTCAGATCGAGTTGGATTCGTGTTCGTGTCAAACTTAAACGGGTTCAAAATCTTCCGACCTGAACCTAATCCATTTATTAAATGGGTTGGAAATTGAAACCGTTTACCGTTTAAATTTTAAATGGGTTGACCTTATTTTGACATGTTTACCCATTTAAGTAAACATGTTAGAATAAATAAAGTTACCAATTTACCCATTTACCCATTAACTCACTTATACAAAACAATTTATTATTGGATCGAAATAATGACATATCATGCCCAACAATTTTCGTGGTAATATAATTCGAATTATATATAAGGAGATGTTTTTTAATTCATAGTCAAAGATAAATATACGTTAAAATTACAAGTTTTACGTATATTTCAAATATATTAACTGTAACTTTCACTTAAATTTATTGATAAACGGTATAATTGGGTAATAATTATGGAGCAAATGACTTGATCCTTGTGACATGCCTAATTAAACGGGTTAAGTAGGTATTTTTTCGTGTCGAAAATCCTGACCTGAACCTAACCCATTTAATTAAACGGGTTTACCGTGTCAACCCATTTAATTAAACGGGTTGAAAATTTCTACCTAAACCCGTTTAATATCGTGTTAGGTTCAGGTTGGTAATCGTGTTGAATCAACTTTTCCCAGCTTTACTCATAATGCGATCGAAATAATGACATTATGTTTCAGCAATTCGTTTGGTAAATATAGTTTGAGTTATTATACATAAGGAGAGACCTCTAACTCATAAACAAAGATAAATTAAAGTTAAAATTATAAATCTTATATATATATTTCAAAGAGTAGTAAAATAATTTTCATCTAAGTTTATTGAAAATTTATTTAATTGGGTAAATAAGTTGCTCATCTAACCTGCCTTTATAAATGGATTAAGCAAGTGTTTTTCATGTCAAAAATCCCAACATGAACCTAATTCATTAATTAAACGAGTTTATTGTATCTACCCATTTAATGAATAATACTTAGGTCCCGTTCTTTTATGCGGTAACTTGCGGTGTGGTACCGCACCACACTCACTACTCAATATGTCAAAAATTTATTAATTAAATGTATGAAAAATCTATATCTAACCCACTTAATGAATAATACTTAGGTCTCGTTCTTTTATGCGGTAACTTGCGGTGTGGTACCGCACCACACCTCACTACTCAATATTCTACCACACTTTACCACACTCCACCGCATTTTACCACAATCATTACTAAAATATCTTCTTACTTTTCTCTCTACTCACTTTTCTCCTCTACTTTTTACATTCTTTCTCCTCACCTACCCCTACCCACTATAACTCACCACAACTCACCACACTTTATCAAATTCCACCGCACCACACCATTACCATACCACACCGCGGCATCGTATAAAAAAACGGAGCCTTAAGCTTAATGACCCACTGCCATCTTTAATATTAATTGTGCTTTATCTTTATTTGATTTTGATCCGAAGGAATTCACGTGGAGGTGCAACATGTACATCCTAATAACTGAATAAAACTATAAACTCGAAGTATAGTCTCCAGTCTCCACATATTATGATTGTTCACCTATATATATATTAGGTTGTCATTTATATATTATAATTGATCATTCGCAAATATCTTAAGCGCATACTCTAAGTACGTGAGTTGAGTGGAAAAGGCCATACGAGCTTATTCCAATAAAGATGAGTTGACTTGATGGCATGACTTTTGCTTCAAATCCTTCAGTGAAGTTCAAATTTCCCCACCCATCAAATGAGCCAACTTTAGTAATTGTGTATAGACACCAAACAATGTTGTTCACCTAATTATATATGATACTCACTAATGGTTTAAACAAAACAAACTATTTAGTGAAACTATGGATACTAACTAATTTTCAACTACTGAATTTCGAGGTTAATTTACAACCCACAAGACTTACAAACCCAGTAGTGTTAACTGTTATGTCAAAATGGAAGGCACAATAAGCATATGCAAGCTTATCCATCTGGGTAGGCAAGCAAGCAACCAAAATCACTAACACTACTTGATTACAAAATCCTATACAAGTCATTCTTTCTGAATATCACAAAGTCAGCCTCAAGCTCACCAAGCAAACTGCACACAGATTCTTCACTTGACCCTCTAAAATGTCGCAATATATCCTCCACCGAAACCTGTCAAATTGTCCCAACCAACATCAGATTAGTATGATCGTATTTTCTAGTCTTTCTTTCATAACTGTCTAATGGCAACCCAGATGATTCCCTAGTGCAGCGCTTTTTTTTTCGTTTTCTTTGGGGGGGGGGGGGGTGTTTCGATACATAATCGTAAGTTGCCCCATAAAGCGATTTTTTATGGAAATTCCCTTCTATGTGCACCATTCTTTTAATGAGAGGAAAGAAAAAGGGGAAGGAAGCACAAGTTAAAGTCTCTATTACCACTCCAACACTTGGAAAAGGGGGAAAGAAGCACAAGTTAAAGCCTACTTCAATGGATAGCCTGACTTACCAATATAAAAAGAAAAAAAATTCAAAATAACTAGGGGGGGGGGTCTAGGGTTTGTTCATTCTCCAAACCTCTCAACCCCCCCCCCCTCTTTTTCGCCCTCAAAAAAAGCCCCAAAAAATGGAGCATGTTAATGTCAGTTATACCTTATTGTTGCACAAATTACTTTTTCTTTTACTTTTTTCTCGAAAGAAGGGCGGGGGAGGAGAAGAAATACTACATACCCCATTATCATGGCCTTCTAGAAAATTGACAATAGAACTGTGTTGCCTCAATCATGGCAGTCCCATCACTATCTTGCTTGTCAACTTTAGGGCGCTTTGGGCTAATAGCTTCATCGTTCTCCTCTAGTTCATTACGAGCATGCTTGCCATGCTCTCCATTTGTCTGACCAGAGTTACAAGATTCATCTACCCGGGTTGAGGGGTGCGGTGATACTTCTGATGCTTCCTGTAATTCATCTTCTTTTGATTGCTTGAGTTGGGAAAGAGAAGTGATGCCTGAGCTTAGCATTGCAAGGAAGATCTTTATATGCACATAACTTACCTATCATCATTAAGCCAAGCATCTTTAGTTTATATCCAACATATTCATGCCAAAAAATGCTACAATTGGAGCCAGTCTCTCTAAATTGCAAAATTTACTAGCAAAAATGCTACATCCAACCCCTCCATACCACGCCTGAGGAGATTACGGAGCATTGGTTTGGGTTTTAGTTTTATATTAACGCAAAAAAAAAAAAAAAAATAAAAAATAAAATGAAAAGCTATTTACCAAACACTTCAAAGAGGTTTTTTACTAATAGCCTCAAAACGAGTTTTTTTGGGACCAAAATGCTCTTCACCAAACAGAGCCATAGAAAAAGAGAGAAATATTGAAGAATGCTCACATTTTCAGGCAATTCATCCTTGATTGGTTTCAGCTTGTCAGCTGACCCAACCTTTGTAACTGCAGCTTGTATACTGGTGAACAAGTCAGGTGTTAATTCAACCTCCTCGCAAAGCCTTGACCAATCAGTTGGTAAGCCTTCTTGGATAGCCTCGAGGAGATAGCTTAGAACAGTTTGCTCTTTGATGGCAGCAGATCTACCAGGGTTGGTCTGTCATTGGAACAATTGGGGATAATATGATAAATAAGGGCAATTGCAAATTTGGGTTTTTGGATGCTAGTGTGCTGAACCTTTTTTTTTTCTTTTTTCTCTCTTTTTTTTTGGGGGGGGGGGGGGGGTGTTGTTGAACGATAATATACCTAACTTTGCATTTCGACACTAGTACCACCACACCAAGGGCCAATTTATTGTTTAGGCACTACATCTCTCAATTTTTGGGCAAATTTAAACCATGTATGGTGCAAAATTGTCCAAAATATTGATGGTATAGTGGATAAACAATAAATAGGTCCATAGTCACGTGATATTTCTCTCCAAGTGCAAAGTTGGGTACGTTATAGTCCAACACCCTCATAGCTCAGTATATTAGCATCGAAAAACCCTGTGAATAATGCGTACTCCCAAACAAAATTATTGATTAGGTAGGCTTGAGAGAGAGAGAGAGAGAGAGAGAGAGAGAGAGAGAGAGGCATACAGCTATCTTCTGAATGGAAAGTCCATCTTCATACCACATTCTCCATGCTTCAAACTTGGCCGGGGTTAATTTCTTTGGCATAGTTGATGTCGACGTTACTTTTCTTGGCACAACAGTTTGAATGTTTACTTCTGCATCCAGACCCACACTAAGCTCTTGTGCTAGATTACGTATTGTTTGAAGAAAATGATCCCCATATGTTGTAAGAAAGTGCTGCAAGATGGAAATTTCTGGCATAAATCTCTAATTTGGATATTAGAGCTAGATATGTCAAAGAGCATTGTCGAACATGAAGGATATATTTGTTTGATATTCTGGGCAGGTATTCTAGCTATATATGTGGGAACTAACACATTCCCTGTACCACGGATCCACAAGTGTAAAATTCCATCAGAAAAGCTTCTTTTCAACCATTGCATTCTTTTTTCTTTCAGTAACTTTTCTGTCAGAATCGTCTGGATTCACTGGCCATTTACCAACTGCCTGAACCATAAGATGCCATTTACAACTAAGCTCGATATCATTATCATGTGTCTCATACCAATCTCAATATGGTTAAAAGAAAATTATAGTATTTGACAAAGAGAAGATTTGCAAAGAACCTCTGGTCTTTAACTATCAACAGTCAGGAAATAAGACTTTTAACTATCAACAGCCAGGAAATAAGACTTTTAAATCTAAGTTATGGAGGTTGGCATGGACAACCATGACTCCGATACATGTTTGTAGACTTCAAGCTAATGTAAAACCTACCATCTATGACAATCTCATGTCTAATTGGATCAATCTCTAAGCTTGAAACTGAAAATTATTGTTGCATCAAATCTCAAAAAAGACAGGGCAGAGTTCAGTTTCATGGTGTTTTCTGACTGTCTGGCAACAGAAGTATTTGGAGGCCATTTGGTTCGTTTTCATTTTAATTTGGCCTAGGAATGGAATGATTGATTCCCATATAATGTTTGATTGTGTTTTGATCGGAATTATATTACTGAGGAATCACTTAAACCTCCAAAAAACCATACCTCTAGCATAGAAATTTCACATTCCACTGGCTTAACCAAACAAGGATTGGCTAGTAATCAAAAGCCTTACATTCCTAAATGTCAACTCAAGCCCTACCCTATAAGTAGACCTCCAAGTACGGGTTTTGAACCAAACATTCTGGAATCTAGGCAGATAAGAATTTTTTTGTTTTTTTTTTAAAAAAACACATTGTTGGATTTCAATATCTTAAATGTCAACTCAAGCCCTCAAACTATGACAAGAAAGTGGGTTATGGGAGTGGCGGATAAAGGTCTTTGGATCAAGGGTGTCCAATACATTATTAGACTCACTTGTGAAACATATTATCCATAATTTTTAACTCAAACTATACTAAATTAAATTTTAACTTTTGGGTTAAGGGTGGCCATGGCCACCCCTACCCTATATGTAGATCCACCAATATGGATGGTACTGTAAAGAAAACTGCTATTATCCAACTGTAACTAGCATCTAAGAGATAAAAGGGCTACACGAAGGCAAGAACTATAATGGCTAGCTTATAAAGAACAATTAGCCAGTTTGCTAATCATCAGACATACCTGGTTGACACCATCAATGTTTGCTAATCTTGCTTTTGTAGATGGTCTGAGCAAGGTAATTTTCTTAACCGTATCATCACCACATACAGCATATCTGCACATGGAAAACTAGTTATCAAATGGATCATAAATCCAAAAAATTATGAAGCTTAACTGTTTGTATGATGACATCTCAGACCAACATTTCATTTTTATTTGGTGATTGGGAAAAGAAACATACGGAGCAATTCCAGCAGCTCTCGCAAGCTTCATCCTCTCTTCGAGAAGCATGTTGTAGAGTCGAACCTCAGCCTAAATTAAGAGAATGGTGTAAGAATTAGAACACTAACTACATACAGCACAGCATTCAATGGACTCTAAGGAATTGCATTTCGCATTAGGTTATATTCAAATCATCACTAGCTACAGGAAAACTACCTCACAAGTATAAAATCAGAAAAGTTAGGATGACAATATAGTTAGGAGTTAGGATAATAGCACCTGAAATAAAGAAAGTACAGAAACAAGGGCATAAGGAATTAAACAAATGTCACTGAATAGTGAATACCAGTGATTTGGCAATTCTAAAAGTACTAGAATTTCCATATATATGAGCATGCTTTTCTATCTTATTCATCAAGAAAATACACGAGTAAACATTGATATACATGATTTTCGTAACAATATAAAAGGTAGAAACCAGTTATAACGGTATAGTAATGCTTTATCATCCCAACTTTTTTTTTTAAAAAAAAAAGCCACCATTCAAAGGCACCATTTAGCAAATTAGAATAGTTTAATTTAGCAAGACGTGATCTTTGCTGAGAATAGAGCTGATGATAATATGATATGAGCCTACATGTGACATCTCAGCCTTCGATATTAGCTGCATGTAGCGTGACTAACTGTGAGGTAGGTGCAGGGGGGAAATACCTACATGTTTTCAAATTCTCAAGAAATTACATAAAGCTCGTTTCAAGTTCTTTTGCTATTTCCATATTGTTTCTAGGGATCTCTAGAAAACACCAATAGCTCGTCCAGTTGGGACGCTTACATCTAGACTTCACAGACCCCTCTTCACCAGAGAACTGCTACTATTTAACCATCCGGGGGGGGGGGGGTTTCTACAAAATAGCTTGGAAGATATACTAACCTCAGATAACCCTTCACATTTGGAGTTAATCAAACTGTTGGGGCCTTCACCTTCACCTTGTCTGGATCCATTATCCTCATCCAACTCATCCACCAATGGCAAGAATAAAGGAGGTTGATGATCATGCCCTGCAGACTTGAGGTATTCAACTCCCTTGGGACTCACACTGAGGCATTCAGAAGCAACGACAAATGAACATATCAGCCAGCAGAAATGTTTACTGGAGGAAGAGGAAATGAGTCGGCTTAATAAAGCCGTAAAGAGGACATCCAATCCCAATTGGTTCCTTTGTGCACATGTAAAATAACTCACCTTACGATTCTGTAAATATCACTCATTGTCTCCATCAAGTAACCTGTGTTTTGTTACAAAAGTTATTTAAAAATATCAAAAGTACCACGTGAACTTCAAATAAAAATGCATACAAAGTTACAAACTAATAAGCAAACAAATTATTTCCCGAAAAAAACACTGAAAGCTGATTCTAGTTCTCAATTGTCCTTCAGATGCTTGAATGAGATTATAAAGACTATAGTGGAGACTAACATTGTTAATCATTTTATATCAAGCCATGACAGAGGATCAAGTTTTTCTTTACTTACCGCGAGAAATTAAATGGCTAGCGAGTGCCTTCCACCAATTGGCAGAGTGATGCTTTCCGTGGCCATGAAGTGGAAGTGTATCAAAATGAGCTTCAACAATTTTCTTTGCCTGTAGGGATTCAGTAAGGATGGAATGGATGTCAAGTTTTAAAGTGACAAGCGAGGATCAGGATATGTGAGCAAAACTAATCCTTTGCATGTCTATTGAATCCTATTAATAGCTGGTCCCCGATCATTCATCGTGCCCCCTACCGTAGGTCTGTGCTAATTCCTAGGAAAATGTGACAAAATGCACAGTCTGCACAGATATTGAAACAAGATGCTAGCATTCATGGTTTTTCAAGAGGAAAAAAAAGAAAGGAAATGTCCGGTGGGCACATATTAATTAAAGAAATCATCGATGAAATTATCATAAGTTTACTCTAACTAGTTGCAATCTTGTAGGGGTCATGTTGGATGTCAAAAAAGTTGCTCTTACTGTGTATATCATACAAGATGTAAGATAGCTTGCCAAAAACTTATATGCTTCTGAGAGATCAAAAATTTCCATGAGAATTCAAGATTGACCAAAGAAATGTCCTGTGACTCCTGTCTACGACATCAGTCAGATACAGGTATCCCAAGGGTGTCAAAAAAAAAAAGAAAAAAAAAAGAAAAAGAAAAAACAGGTATCCCAAGCTGATGGGTTTGTCCAAGCTCTTTAGGAACCCCAACGATACTGCTTAAGATTGTTAATAATTTTTATCTTCTGGTTTATAGAAAGAGACTTATTTATAGAACAATTAATAATAGTAAACAACAAATGCAAAAAGGCAAAAGTAGGGTGTCTGAATACAATTGGATAAAAGGTATAGTCCATAGAGTCCATATGTCCCCATTACTCCAATATAATACATACAAAGAGCAAGATCAAATTAGGCACTGAACAAAACTTGTACAGTTTGCACCATCATACATCCTGTTTAAATGTATTGTGACACACCAAGTTTTAAATAGGGTTTTTGGCTCAAAATAATCCGAAGTCGGAGGTCATTGGCTGAAAATAATCCAAACTCACTTTTTGGCTGAAAATAATCCAAACTTTTAACCTATTTACTCGGACTAAACCGAAATCGATTTCCGACGTCAGAATGCTGACCGGTCAGCTTATGTAGACCCCAGTCAGCACAAATTCAAAACCAAAATCAATTAAAGAAACACATGCTCCGGTTATCCAGTCAGCATTCTAACGCCGAAAATCGATTTCGGTTTAGTCCGAGTAAATAGGTTAAAAGTTTGGATTATTTTCAGCCAAAAAGTGAGTTTGGAT
Organism: Portulaca oleracea; assembly: GCA_029582165.1. NCBI lineage: Eukaryota > Viridiplantae > Streptophyta > Magnoliopsida > Caryophyllales > Portulacaceae > Portulaca > Portulaca oleracea. The sequence continues at coordinate 5,729,567 of CM055871.1, forward strand.
TATTTTCAACCAATGACCTCGGATTTCGGATTATTTTGAGCCAAAAACCCTTTTAAATATTATTCAATGCCTCCATAGACAAACCATAACAAACTTCAAGAATAAATAAATAATTAAAAATTTGACTAGTTTGGAATTTTGAGTTGTTGATTAAGTTTGACCAGCATCTGGTGGATATATCCAACAACACATTTACCAATCATAGCAAGATCCATTCCATGCATATTACTCCAATATATTTTTCGGTCTTCAAATAAATAAATTGCCAACCCCTAAGAAAACAAGGCAAGTTTCCAGAAACCTTACTCGAGATCCCCTAAGGACATCAATAGGCATGTTAAGGCCCCAGTTACCCCTACATGATTGAATACAAGCCATCAGAAGATATGCCTCTTTTGACATGTCTCGCTCCTTCCGTTCAGTGGTACAGTTATCACAATTTCCTGCAAGCAGTGCACAACTTAGCAACCTCTCATTTAGATGTCTTAACTTGTATACACACTACTCAATCGCATACATATATTCTTGACTTATATGCGTGCCCGTGTCTGTATCTATGTATAGTTACATCACAAACCTTACATCTATCTAAAAAAACAACTCAGTGCAAGGGTATCAGGGTATCAGGGTAGCTTACATATCAAACCTTACATCTATCTAAAAAAAACAACTCAGAGCATAGCCTCGCCACCTTAGAAAGTCTAACGTACACTCCATCTAGCTCTGTATACGATAGCAACCGCTTAAAGTGTGTATTCTAATCGGGCGTTTGGTTGAGAAACATTCCCGGAAATTTGGTCAACTTTTCCAAGTTGACAAACCTTCCCATGTTTGGTTTTCCATAATATATAGGGAAGTTTTGATGTGGGGTCCATTATTTCCCTCACAACCTTGGGAAAAAGTTTCCCAAGGGGGGGCTAGGGAAAATCTTTCCCTGAAAACTACCAAACGCACCATTAGTAAGTTACTTGCTGCCATTCGAAGCAAATAGCTTCGCACAATGTGCATCTCAGAGCTACAGTTCATCCATGCCTCCAAAACCGAACTCTAGCAGGAACATCTAAACATAAGCTTACCCCAAACCCCAGCATTGTGACAAAAAAGGAAACACCCTGTGGGAAATACGTAAAGCAATACAAGGCATCAGTTGCATCTTTATTGGCTATCCATGCAAGCCTGCTTAGCCTAAATCATCTAAGGATGTCATAAGGCTGTATTAGATTTGTGGGAAATACGGTGAAAAGAAAATTTTTCCTCTCCCCTTGCTAATCTAGTTTAAAAAGGGCCTTATACCCCTTCAATTCTTCCCTATAATCTCTACCTCCTCTATCTTACATTCCTTTCTTTCTCTCCTCTCTTGCCAGTAAGGTAATTTTAGTTTATCACATTCTCCTCACACTCTCCCCTCAATTCTGGAAAGAACTTGACAAAATCAATCAATTTTTCCCAAATAGTTTTCTTCTTAACTCCTGGAGCACACAAGTATGAGGTTCTCTGTCTCCTTGCTTCTCTCGCTTTATTGGTGTCTCAAGCAGTTTCTCCAATTGTTTTTTGAAATGGTTTTTTTTTTTTTTTTTTTGGTATCCAAAAAGCTATTTTAGGTACACTGAAATCAGCCTCTCCAATGCATTCCCATGCATGGGAGAAGACAGCCTATATCTAGATCCCCTCAAACCTCACATTAGCAGGACTATTCTGGGGTTATTGTTGCTATTGTTTTTGTTGTAGTTTTCCTCTAACACCAATTGTCCCAATTTTCTTTAAGTGAAGGAAACCAAGTCATTTTCATTTTTCAAGAATCACGCAGAGCTGAAGTAGCTGCTGAATCTCTGGTCAACACAAGATATGTTACTCAGCAAATCCTTAAGCAAGTCGGTAGCAATATTTGTACTACACAACAAAAATGCCATAGAAAGGAATGGCAATGCAGTTATTGTAGGAGAGCTGTACCAAGACCTCCAACCCAAATGTTTTTGGCAATGCTTAACGATGTCATTTATGACCTATCAATGTTCTCTATGGCATAAGACTGTGGGCCAGAAAGAAATCTTAGGTCCTGGTACATATCTCGAGCATGTCTGAATTATGTTTGGTTTCATCTTCAGGCTACCTTTTCCCCCTTGAGAGTCCAGAGCATATTTTCCCTCTTTGGAGTAGAACTGCAAAGCAGTTTTTTCCAATGGTGACTTCACCAATTGTCCCAACCAAAATGAAGAAACCAATAACAAACGAAAAATGACAGTTTCATTGTAAGTTGTAACTGTTCTTGTCAATACTTTCTATATTCACCAAAGTGATGTGATGTGTTCATTAGAGGTTTCAAATAAAAAGGGGGAATATGATAATGATTAAATTTAAAGAAGTCAATAAGATGATGCATACCACAAGTGTCTGCTGGAAACTTTTCACCAAAGTGCTCCAGTAAGAATTTCCTTCTGCAAGTTGATAGCAGGCAATACCGTTGTGCTGCCATCAGGGAATCAACAACAGCCTTCCTTTGATTTTCCTAAAGATTTCTCCCCATAGGACCCAACACAAAAGAACTTCAGAAATTATAATATGGAAAACACACACACACACACACACACACACACACACACACACACACAAAGAGGAGTACATACTCCTTGAATATCACCGCAATAAAAATCTGCTTTTGCAAAGTCGCTCCTCGAGTAATACAGCCAACAGACAGAGGCCATACCATCTCTCCCACATCGTCCACTCTCCTGGTAATATGATTCCAGGCTCTTTGGGCAACCATAATGTATCACATGTCGAATATCTGGTTTATCAATGCCCATGCCAAAAGCAACGGTAGCAACCATGACATTCAGCTCATCTCTAATGAACAATCTGAAATGACCAATATAAATGTTCAGTCTTACAAAAGATGAGCCTTACAAGATTGCAAAGTGATTGAATAAAGTTCTTCTTTTCCTATTTAAATAGATCAACAGCCAACACCAAGCAATAAAATTGAAGAAGCGCAGAATAACAGAAAAGCATGTAAACACTGCTCCCATCTGACATAACTGCGGTACTTGCCTGAAACCTTCCTTTTCTTTTATGTTGGTGTGCAAGAGCTTGCAGGCACCGGCTCAAACCAAAACAAAATTTGTATTAACCAGAAGACAAAGTATAGATAAGCACCTATGTGACTCCTCGCGATTTTTACTGCTCATTTGACCATGATAGATTCCTGCTTTAATCCCAGCAGCTTTGAGTGACTGGTGTATCTGAGGAAATAAAGGTGCATAACCAATTCAGCTGAAATACCACTCTAGAGGAATGAAAAGTCAACTTAAGAAAAATCTGCTTTTACTTATTAGCTAATCTATTTTCCATTTTCCATTTTTGTTCGCACTATTTTCCAACCTTTGATCTCCATGGCAGACAGGATCAAGTTCATTTGTCTAAGATTCTAGGATGCCCTTAGTGTAAATGGACTTGTCCATTATACGATGTCTTCGTCTCTTGGAAAACATTGATTCAACATCCTTTTGATGGCACTTATGGGAAAGAGATATTTCGGCAACCAGCTCAGAGTTTAGAACAAGTTTCCCACTAGAAATACGATTAGATTAGGACAAGGGCACCTTGATCTAAACATGAGACATGTACTGATGATTAAGCAATTCAAACTGTAGCTCCACAAACTGTGCCAGAAAATAAAGAAAACTACCGGGTAATATCTACCCTTCATAGACACATGTGACACGGTGTGGCCCCGCTTTCACAGGATCTAGGGAGATCTAGCTGATTCACTAATGTAAATTTAAATTTAATAAAAAAAGACGGTATGCATTTACCTAGGTAAATGGTTTTCAATGACAGAAGGGAAGATACAGCAAAGTTGTTAACTGAGTGTTCACCAGACATCAATACATATAAGCATGCTTAGTATAAAGCAATGGTAATGGAGATAGATGTAGAGGACGATTGAAATGCTTTAGAACAGCTCATCATGGTCCTATACCGCATAATTTGCAAGGTAACTAAGTCCTATGGAAACACAAATATTCCCTTGTTTGGAGTTAGCATAAACATCTTTTACCAATTACCCAAACCAAAGATGGTACCCATCTGCTTGCCAGACTCTTGAAGTGGGCATCCAGTTTCCGTATCTTTGTAAGATTTTTTAAGATATACCTGCTCAACATCTTTAACGGTAGTGCAGTAAATGATTGTTGACCCAGCAGCCACACATTTTGAAACTTCTTGTACAACTTCATCCAGAAACCCAATGCTACGACTAAGAGATTTGACACCATAGAAGAGATTTTTACGATCAAACGAGCCAATGGCAATGTAAGGATCTTTCATCTTCAAGGAGTTTAGAATGTCAACTCGAACCCTGACATCGCAAGTAGGAACAATTAAAATTAGCACATATTAACAAGGATTTACCCTAAATTTCACAGGATGACTGGGATCTAAAACTTAAACATTCCTTCAATGAGAGCTAAGCTCAATTTTTAATAACTAAAAAATACAGATACATGGCAATAATCTCCATTCAAGTTTACATCTTTACATGTCACAATACTTGTATCTGCTGCAACAAGACCACCACATGTGAAGCTATTATTTATCTCACAAGAAGTATGATGGAAGCGAGGTACTTCGTATGGCCAGGAGCATACAGGGAAGGTGGAGTGCCACAGCTGATGCCAATCATTTATGATGATTGGTTTTGGCTTTGACATGTATGGCACTCGGGTTACCATGGAGGTCAATGGAACAATTAGTAGGAAAACCCAAAGGTGACCTTGTCAAGAATTTCACTAAAATTGGGAGTGCACACTATCTTGAAACGCCCCAAATATTTCTTTGCTCTATGGTGTTATCATGGCATAACAGCAGCATATTTCAAAACTTCTGGCAGGCATAGGATATGAAGTGGGGTACAATCTGACAAAAAAAAACTCTCTCCATGAAACTACAAGCCCACGAGAGAACCAAAAATTCAGTATCTATATCACACCTCCTAACGCTTCACTCAAAATTATGTAGCGCATTCCCCCCCCCCCCCCAAGTATTTTTGTTTGTGAGGATTTGTCACTCTTCAGCAGTAACAAGGAAGGATGAAAGGGAGAGTTGACACTTCAGGAATGAAGAAAAAGGCTCAGTTTAAAGATGATGGATTCAGAAGTACAAATGTCAAATGTCAGAGAAGCATGATCACCATCATCATGCCCACTTTAATTCCTCACTACTGCCAGAAAATAGAGACAGCAAGAAGGTAAAAGTTACTCCCTACAACTTGTACAACCACCACCACCCAACATACTTTTGACGGACAACTTTATCAGCATAGAGACATGATTTGGATGGTAGGCATTGAATGAGCACTTACTTTTCAGTAGCAGTTGCTGTCAAGGCCACAAACGGAACACCTGAAAGAACATGGCGCAGCTTGTCTAGTTGTTTGTACTCCATCCTGAAGAGATTAGCAAAAGTCAGAAAGACAAAATTTTTTTTTTTTTTTGGGGGGGGGGGGGGGATCATGGGTTAGGTTTGCCATGTAAAACCAGAGTCATGCCAATATAAGGAGTTCATCACGTTTGCACAACAATGTGTCATGAACACTAGATTATAGTAAATCATGGGAAATTCCACATAGTGCTCCTATGCTGTTAGTTTTCTACATTGTACAGCCCCTTCAAAATTGGCATGTTCCCAGGTCATTAATTGGACATAACATGAGATCAACTTTACCTGATATAAACAAGTGTTTTAGCTCAGAGTGTTTTACTAGATGCACATTGTGGTTAGGAGAGAATAGATTTAAGTGACTAATTATGTAACTAGGACCCATGAAGGTTAGGACCACACCAATTGAGCTAATGGCACTGGTTCAGTACATGTTTGGACAGTGGAAATGAGCTAGGTGAGATGGACAGGGTGATGGTAGAGGATAACGGCTGCAACATGGAAACACATGAGTGTGTGAACAAATCTTATAGGCTTCCTGTTCTTAGCTTGCATTCTTTCTCTGTCAATTCTGTGACAAGGCATTGGCATGGCCAATTTAGATTGATATTAGTAGGGCTGGAAAAAAAATCCGGAACCGACACACCGAACCAGAAACCGGATAAAAAAACCGGAAACGGGCAACACCGAACCGACTTAAAATTCCGGTGCACCGCACCGGAAAAACCGGGTGCTAAACGGGGCAGTTCCGGTTTGGGATATTCAAACCGACGGGGAACCAGCCCCGAACCGTTAATATAAATAAATAAATAAATATATATATATATATATAAATTTTGGTTAAAAAAAAATTCTACCCAGAAATTAATACAGAAACAGTGTAAATTAACTAGTTAAAAAAAAACAATGTAAATTCTACCCAGAAATTAATACCGAACCGTTAATATAAATAAATATATATATAAATTTTATTTTATTTTTATTGAATAGAGATTTTTTGATGTTGACATAAATTAATGCGGTTCCGGTTCACCGGTGAAACCGCACCGTTAAATCCGGTGCACCGGTTTTTAAAAACCGGGTGATTCGGTTCCGGTTCCAGTTCTGGTTTACGATTTTAGCGCACCATTTCGTCCGGTGCACCGCTTTGAGACACCGAAATCGCACCGCACCGTTTCCATCCCTAGATATTAGGGAGATATAACTTAAGCAATTTTAGAGGAAAGCTTCAATATCATTGAGGTTTCCCCCTTTGTGCACTTGTTAACATGTGGAAACACTGATGTTCCCTATGAGTGCAAACAGCAAGCTTTGTGGCTATTTTAATGATAAGAGGGTGAGAGCATACTGCAGTTTATGGGCTATGGAAGTAAAGGGTGACAGCGTCAAGGGGAGAGTAAAGAAATGGATGCAATTAGAGGCAAATTCATCATATCAAATGAAGAGGCAAGTTTCCTATTTCAGGAAATTCTATCCTGAGCTTGGTGCAAATATTTTCTAGTACTTTTCCTCTAAGCTAATCAATCTCATATGGCAGGAGGGTATTAGGCCTTATTTGAAATGATTATAAAAATGTTCACCAAGTTATATATTCACTTGCATGTCTATAAACTATGTATAGTTGAACAAAAAGTTAGCAGTAGAGCTCAAACAATTTCTCAACCTAAAGTTATGTACATTCTATATGACTTGCAACCACAATATAACACAAAGAAGACATAAGAAACAAGAGATCATGAAGTCAAGTAATCGGAGCTCCAAGGAAAAGCAATGAAAACCTGAAATCATGGCCCCATTCTGATATGCAGTGCGCCTCATCAACAGCAAACAGACAAATCCCATGCTTTTGCAATTTTGTCCAGAAGCTGAAAGTACAGACAATGTAAGAGCACAAATCTAACCTCTATGACCAAATGGAAATAACAAAACAAGATATTACGAAGGTTATTTGTGAAAGGAACCAAGTAAATGGAAGAAACATGGTCAATAAAGGATAACAAATGAATAATGAGTGATGTCTATGAAACAAAGAAAACAATAATGACAAAATGAAAATTCCAACATGCCTGCAGCACTCATGTCTTTTTATTTTCCTTTCTTTCTTTTTTTTTTTTTTGATTAAGTACATTCAACTATTTTATCATAATACTCCATCCCATAGTTCCCTAAATTCTTTGTTAAAAAAATCTTGATTGTCTGAAAATAATCTCCAATTCTGAACAAGTAAAATGAAGGCATCTGAGATTGGGTTTTTTTTTTTTTTTGTGTGTGTGTGTGTGTGTTGGGGGGGGGGGGGTACCTGCTAGGAATGCTGCATGCTTTCTCTGGTGTCATGAACAACAAATCATAACCTCCAGACTCAGCTTTTCCCTGGACTGTTCGATCAGTCTGAGTGCTCCCTAGGTAATCAGCTTTGATGCCGCGTTGTTTCAAAGCCATGACCTAATCAGACAGAAGTCGATTAAATGTCATCTACCACTTCAGTAAAGAAGAAATAAGAACAGCTCAAGATGAGCCTGCCTCTGCCTCTTGCTAGACCTTGATGGGAACTAAACAAACAGGCTAGAAAATTAATAATGAGGATCACCTGATCCTGCATCAAAGATATCAAAGGACTGACCACAATGCCCGTTCTTCCTGTAATCAATGGAGGAACCTGATAGCTGCATTGCACAATCCCAAAAAGAAAAAAGATATCATCAAAACACAATCCATGTCAGAACAAAGAACAACCCAAGCAAAGCCAACTACATCAATCTCAGAAATAGAATGGGCAACGTAGCCTCCAAAAAGGGTTCCACCTCTCCTAGTGAGTTCCCTTTTTACAATCCTCGCAACAAAAACAATTATTGCTATTAGAACAACAAAATACGAGTGAACTGCCAAAGCCCAGAATTCAAATCACATGCCCTAAATCGGTGTTTAGAATGATATCAGGTGTCGAAGACCCTACTGAGAAAACACGAACAACAGCTCCTTTATATTCTGCCTAAATTGTGATCAAGTCACGAGCTCAATCAATTTATTTCCTACTTTCACAGGATAAGTTGTGATGCTATTGGCCAGACCATACATATGACATCAAGGTTGGCTCCCTTCTGCAAAGTCTAGGGCACATGGTGCTTTACAGTGTTTTGGGTGTAGTGTGTACTATACAACCTCCCCAACACTAATGGTCCAGCAAGTTCATAAGGGTGGTTACAACTTACAACAAGAAGTGTATTGAACAAACTATACGGACGTTGCGAGCTTGTGCTCCTTGAAACCCACAAAACCACAAATGTTCAAACCTAATCAACCGATGACAACAGACCGTTCTTTACACAAGGAGATAGTAAATCCCAGAACGAGTGCAGGTACATTAACAAGAATCTCACTGCCACGCCTCAAACAAGTAACATCAAGTCAATATAATGGCAAGGCTTTTCCACTTCTTTTCTGTTTCACTATTGTTTTCTTTCCCCTGGCTGAATCTATTAGGAATATTCTCTTCGAAATCTGGATAGTTGAAAAAAAAAATTCCAACTTAGATTGTAATGGACTAAAGTAAAATGCATCATTAACCTCCTCTTCTTCTTTTCCATGAGCTTCTTTTCCATGGAGAAGTAGGTAGCCAATGATTTTTGAATCATGGGTCAATTAGAAACAGTCTCTCTAGATTGCAAGATTTAGGGGTTTACATGCTACATTCAACCCCACCATGAAGGCGAGATTTCAAAGTAATGGTTTTGGTTTCTGAATCCATTAAGAAGACATGTACAAATTGCCGCGAGACATTCGTACACCATCACATACAACTGAACACAATTCAAAATGGTGCAAATTAACAACCACAAATCAATTTCACACCCTAATGAAAATTTTGTTACATAGTTCGAGAAACATATGTAAGCATTCAAATGCAAGAGCAATCCAAGCTTTTGGAATGTAAGTGGGGGTTCATCCATTCCACATCATCCATCATTCATACTTTTTGGAACTTCATTCCATTTTATTCTACAATATCATACTACTACCACATGTCAAAATATGATTTGTTGAAAAATAAAAAATAAAAAATAAACACACGCATTCAAGGAATGCAAAAGAGTTCCCTAAACTCATTCCTTGAAATTGAGTTGCTTGTTGTAACAAAACTCTACTATCAACACGAGTTACAATGCACAAAAATCCACCATTGCACTTGAGTAAATCATCACCTATCATTGGGTATAATTGAAAATGGTGCAAATTAACAGCAAAAATGCAGAACAAGAATTCATACCCACGAAAGAAATCACTTACCAACGAATTCATAATTTTCATGCATACAAAAAGAGAAACCCACTTTCAAAATGAAGCAAAAAAAAAACAAAAAAAAAAAAAACACTAACACTTAAAACGGACTTACCATAAAGATTTACCGCTGCCAGTTGCCATAACAACCAAACAATCCCTTCCCTCCATAATTTTCTCAATCACACCCTTCTGATATGGCCTGTAAGCCGAATACCCAAAATATTTCTGCAAAACCCACCGACGAAAAACCTCATTTCTTTCGAAATCAGTCAAAACCCTAAATGTTTGCTGCTTAACAGACGAATCAATGAAAAAACAAAAGAATGCCCAGAAATTAATTGACCTTGAGAACAGATTCCGGAGTCTCCATGGCTGAATTTGTGGTTTTGCGCAGAAGCAACGAACAGTAAGTAGAATTGCCACTACACCCAGAAAAAGACGAGGCGTTCGTGGAGGGTTTATATATGAATTCCGCTGGTTTGTTTTCCAACCGGCTCGTTTTCCCGCTTTTTCTCCCCCCACCCCAATTTCTCCTTTTTTTGTTTTTCTTTTTTCTCTGAAAATTTCATTTCATCAGCACAACTTTAAACTAGTGCTGTCAAAAATTCGAGCTATCAAATTTGGGTCAGTCAATATTAAAATTTAGATGAAAAATTGATGTTTGAAACTGATTTTTTAGGTTAGGCAATTTGAATGAAACTAAATTCGGATTGAAATCGAGTTCGAACATTAGAAAATGAGGAATGTTGTGTCCGGAGATCAATTCGGTCAAGTCAAAATTCGGACAAAAAATCTGTGACCAAACCTGATATTTTCCAAGTCAGACAAAATTTTGTCAAATTTTTTTTTTTAAAAAAAAAACTAGCATTTGATACACTAACATGTGGTGTGTCAAAGTAGCATGTTTAGCCAACCTTCAACTTTTACAAAAATTCCTTTTTGGAAACAATTTCTGAAAAACTCATTATATAAAAATTGTTAGGTGTTTGGTAGATGTATTTTTAAAAGCCCTTTTAAAAATCAGAACAGTTTCTAAATGTTTGGTTATTCAATTTATAAAAGCTTCCACTTTTTTTTTTAGGAAAAAACGCCAAAACGAGCGCACTAATTCTTATTATTTAAAAAAAGATACATATCATCAAGGGTCAAGGTAAAAGATTCCTCAGGCCCTTCCTCCAACCAAAACCGATCACTGTGTTCGTAGGGTTGAAGGTGAGCTAGAGAGTGAGCGACTCTATTCCCCACTTTACCTATATGGTGCCAAGATATAGTTGTGAAACTTGCTGCTAGCTTCTGAATTTCTTCAATGATTATTCCAATGGCATTCTGCCCGTGAAAACCTCCATTTAGTTTTTGTATGAGTGTGAGGTAGTCACCTTCTACCATGACAGTTCAGAAACCCGCATCCCACGCTACTTGTAAGCCAAAGAGGCATGCTTGAGCTTCTTCAATTTCAATCCCTGAAAATCCTTGAGTTTGCATCTTTCATGCCGCAACTACCGTTTCATCGTCAGCCCGGATAACAAACCCCCATCCACGTCCCCAGTCCCCAATTTTTGCTGCATCAAAATTTATCTTCCATATCCCACTTGGGGCTGGTGCCTAGTGGGTCGTGGGCTTCGGTTGTGCAGGCGTCTGCACAGGGGGGAGTGAATGGAAGTCTATCAATGTATCTCTAACTATTTTCCAAGAAGTCTTTACTAGAATTTGCACCCCTTGACAAACGTATTTGTTCCTCACATTCCAGCACTGCCACGCCACTCCTATGTATGTTTCCAACAGTTCATCATCCATTCCATTTAATTTATAGCTTTGTAGATATAATAAATGGTTATATGGTAGCTCGGTTCCCAGTAGGAAACGTCAATGTCTAAAATTTCCCAAAGAGTCACTGATGGAGGACACGCGAATACACTATGCGCATTAGTTTCGGTGTTGAAGCCGCATACTCGACATCTTCCATTCACTGCCTTGATTATTCTATTTAAAGCACCTGTTATTGGGAGAATTTCCTAACACAAATGCCAGGCAAACATTCGTATGTGCGGGGGAATTTTCATTCCCCATAGCCTTTCCATACCTTTGTGTTTACAATGTTGTTGGATGATGGGTTATGTGCTTGCTTTGATTGTAAGATCAGTCAATATCCTATCTTCACGTTGTAATGCCCAACTTTAGTATTATTCAATGCCAGTCTGTCTTCCGGACGAGACTTGCATAACGGCAAGGATGTTATACCCTCCACATTTCCGGGAAGAAACTTTTGTTGTATGAGTTGTAAGTTCCAAGAGCCCTTGCCGACATTTACAAGCTCATTCACCATTGTGATCTCTTGCACATTCCCGGGGGCGGGGGGGGGGGGGGTGATAACCTTAAAAGAGAGATCGCGGGCTAGCCATTTGTCCTCCCAGATTTGGATTTTAGTCCCATCTCCCACTACCCATCTCATCCCTCCTTGCACCAACTCTTTTGCGTCAAGAATACTCTGCCAAGCGTAACTTGGCCTGTGACCCAACCTGGCCTCAAATATGGAACTGTTTGGGTAGTATTTTGCTTGGAGTCTCTCCACTAAATATGTGGGCCGATGCCAAAGCCGCCATAATTTTTTTGCTAGGAGCGCCATATTGAAGTCCTCCAAATTCTTGAAACCAAGACCTCCCATCTCTTTGCCCGAGCACAATCTTGTGATTGATAACCAATGCATCTTCCTTTCCTTCTATTTTACACCCCACCAGTACCGCCCTATGTTGTTTTGGATCTCCTTACATAGCGATCCAAATAGTTTGAAAATACTCATAACGTAGGCATGAAGTGATTGTGTTACTACCTTGATAACGACCTCTCGCCCAGCCTAGAATAGGAACCTGTCGTCCCATTTTGCAAGTCGCCTGGTAATTTGGTCCTTGACGCAAAGAAGGGACTTATGCTTTGATTTGCCGATATATATTGGGAGCCCCAGATACTTGTTGTGGACAAGGACCTCCCGAATCTCCAAGACAATGGCCTGTCGAATTTCTAGTGAGGTGTTTTTCTGAAACACGACATCGGTCTTACTGTAATTTACTTGCTGACCCGAGGCGCATTTGTAAACCCCAATATTCTCTTAACTTCCTGAGCTTGGTCTTCTGTTACTTTGCAGAAAATAATAGTGTCATCGGCGAACAGGAGGTGGGAAATCACGGGTACGCCTCTACATATTTGTATTCCTTTCAGCATACCTGAGTTTTGGCTCTGTTGAAAAAGAGCTGTTAGGCCTTCTGTCACCAAAATAAAGAGAAAAGGAGAGAGCGGGTCTCCTTGGCGAAGGCCTCGTGAGGGGACTACAAAACCTTGTTGTGTACCATTTATGTTGAAAGCAAACGTTGGTGATTCGACAAATCTCATTACCGTATCAATCCATGCTCCATCAAACCCTAGCTTGCTCATAATTCCTCGCAGAAAGCTCCACTCAACCCTATCAAAAGCCTTCTGTAAATCCATATTGATGGACATATGTCCATTAGTACCGGTGTGGCAGCGAATATGATGGAACAGTTCATGGGCGACAAGAATGTTGTCGCTTATTAGTCATCCTTGAACAAACCCGCTTTATGCCTCCGAGATAATATGGGGCAGAAATTGCTTGAGGAGATTTGCTAAGGTTTTTGTGGCTATCTTCACCAGTATGTTTGCGAGGCTTATAGGGCGGAAGTTGCTTACAGTGGTCGGCTGTTTTACCTTTGGTATTAGGGCCACCAAGGTATGATTGAGGCCTTCCAGAAATGAACCCCCATTTAACATGTCAATCACGACTTAATAGACATCTTAGCCAATGATGTGCCAAAACTTTTGGTAAAAATATGGATTGAGACCATCAAGTCCCGAGGATTTTCCGGGGTGCATGTGAAAAACTGCTGCTTTGATCTCCTCATGGCAATAAGGTCGAGTAAGTCCAATGTTCATGCGTTCCGTCACCTTTCTCGACACATGTTGCAGTACCTCTTGCATAACCTCACTGCCCTCTGTCTCGGATTGGTAAATATGTGTATAGTGCTCCATAAACATTCTTTCTAGCTGGTTCCCCTCATTATGGATGGTTCCATCAACATTCGTCAGTTATGCAATGGTATTGACCTTCTTCCTTGCTTATGCTTTTTGATGAAACCACTTGGTATTCATGTCTCCATAAGCTAGATAGTCCTTGTTAGCTCTTTGCCACCAGATTATTTCTTCTTTTTCCCTCAAAGCCTTGAGTTTCTGGATGAGTGGTTTTCGGTCCTACCTCGGTTGCACAATTTCCAGCCGCTTGAGAGTGTTATTGATAGCTCATTTCACATTCCCCATGTTTGTGTCAACCCATCCCCTGTAGCGTTGTTTTACATACCTCCAGTTTCATGACGCACTCTTGGCAGGTTGTGGCGCTTGCACTTTCTTCCCAGGATGCTTGGATCACTTGCTCACAATCGGCCTCAGCAGCTCACATGTTTTTGAAGATGAAATGCTTAGTGGGGGCCTGATATGTCTTTGGGCCGGGATTAAAATCTAGTCTTATGGGTAAGTGGTATGATAGGGACTCATTAAGATGCTTCACCCTTGCCAATGGGAAAAGACCACTCCGGTCCAAGTTTGCTAGGAACCTATCCAACCGCTCCTCCACAGACTCCCTATGCTCCCTATCATTCCACTATGTGAACTCATACCCCTCATAACCGAGATCAAACAGACGACAACGAGCAAAAGTCTCTTGAAAGGTGTCTAGCACTTGCTGAGATATTGTTGTTCCTCCCATTTTCTCAAAATTGAAGAAAATTTCATTAATATCACCCCCAACAAGCCATGGAAGCTGAGAATGTGTGTTGAGATCTTCCATCAGAGCACATGTTCGAAGCTTCTCCTGGGTTTGTGGCCACCAATATACGCCCGTAAAACGCCATTGCGAGGTGTCAATTCCTTCTTCAATAATAATGTTAATATGATGTTGCGAGTAAGAGAGTCAGTTTGCTTTTATCTCTTTACTCCAAAAGAGAGCTAGGCCTCTCGAACACTTTATACTGTCGACACAAATGCAATTGAAGTTGTTCATACGTTGTTTTAGCCATGCCATCTCTTGTGAGTTTCTCTTTGTCTCCGAGAGGAAGACGATTGACGGTCTTGACCTACAGATATAGCTTAGCAGGTCTCTCACTACCCGGGGATCGCCAAGTCCTCGACAGTTTTTACATAAAAGTTTCATTGGGCTCGGCGAGGTTGCATAGAAACTCTCGCCTCATTGCCATCCATGATCTCTGTTTCCCCCATACTCTCGTGCTTGATATTTTTCTCCTGCACCATAGCGACTTTCTTTCTCTTTCTTCCGCTTAAAGACTTCTTGACCAATATCTATCGGATCAATATGCATGCTATTTTCTTTATCCGGTTTGTCTTTCCCATGTTGCGAGCCAGTAATTTGGTTGTTACTGGGATTTACAAAAGCGAGCCTTTGTTTTGCCTTCGGTTTGATAGCTTTTCCTTTGAGGGCCATATACATGCGCTTTTCCTCCTACAATTCACCCACCGTACTTCTTTTTTTTATTTCATAGGGGAAGCTTTCATCCATTCTCCATATTGTAGGTCGCTCGGTGGCACCTTCGGATCGATAGTATCACATCCCTTTAGAACATGACCTAACTTGCCGCATCTATAGCCAAAATCAGGCAGCTTTATGTACTTGAAACGTATCCATATCGAATTACCATTGATCTTGACAATTAGTCCTCTCCTCAAGGGCTTTATGATGTCCACATCTGCTCGAAGAGACAAAGTTTTATCCATCCCGCACATGTTTTCGGCGTTACACTCCAAAAATTGCCCAACCTTGTCCCCCAGAATTTTCGCAAAGGCTTCTGTTTGCCTCACCGTCGGTACGTCATATGCTTTCACCCAGAATATTGTCGTTGCGAAAACTATGTCCGAGTATTGTTCTGTTCCCGTCCATTCCTTCAAAAGTAGTAACTTGTTGTTGAAGGACCACGACCCTTCGGTGAGAACATATTACTTGTCTTCCTCGGAGAAGAATTGAAAGAGAAACAAATTTTCCTCTAGTTCCCGCATTATTATCTGCACTTCCGGTCTCCATACGTTTTTCAGGACATTCCTCATCACTCTGGAATTGAAAGAATTTTGGGTCAAAAGATGGCCTACGAGGTTTAGTGCTATCTCTTCCTTCTTTTCGTTTGGGACATCCTCTTCAGTCTCAACGATATCTTATTCCTCCTCTATTAAACGTAACTTGCTTATCTCCATCTCCATGTTACTCTCCCTTTCCATGTCCGTCATAACCCTAATAGAGGCACAATCGATTCACTCTGTTATGATGAGACGGCCCTAGTCTATCACTCAGCCGATTTCCGGCAACCACACACTTCACAACGGGAGCAAAAAAGCTCACACACTTGCCGTCGAACTTGTTTACAAAATTCTTAAGAGCTTGACCGTTAAAGTATAGTATGTAAAATGATTTTATTATATAAATATTATTGCTATAATTGTAACGCAATTAAACATGATTATATATATATATATATATATATATATATATATATATAGGAAAATTGGATTATAATAATCCCGACTTTTACAAATTGGACAGCAATAATTCATACTATCGATTTGCATTCTGGTGGTCCAAAAGAAAATAAAATTGTATTGTAGTGGGAAGCCGCCGAGTTAGAGGGTGGTGACTTGGTGGTTTGCTGATGTGGACCTGCGAGAGTGTGTTTGACCAAGAATTCGGACCACTATAACATAATCAACTATGAAATGGGACCACCAAAATACAATAAGTATGTCAATGGGATCACTAGAATACAATAGCAATTTAAATGGGTCTACTAGAATACAACTACAATAATAATTTTTTGGTCAAACACTCTTGCCGGTACACGTAAGCAAACGACCAAGTCACCACCCTCTAACTCGGTGGCGTCCCACTACAATACAATTTTATTTTCTTTTGGACCACCAGAATGCAAATCGATAGTATGGATTATTGCTGTCCAATTTGTAAAAGTTGGGATTATTATAATCCAATTTTCCTATATGTATATATATATATATATATATATATATATATATATATATATATATATATATATATTACAACTACAATAATAATTTCTTGGTCAAACACACTCTTGCCGGTACACGTCAGCAAACGACCAAGTCACCACCCTCTAACTCGGCGGCGTCCCACTACAATACAATTTTATTTTCTTTTGGACCACCAGAATGCAAATCGATAGTATGGATTATTGCTGTCCAATTTGTAAAAGTTGGGATTATTATAATCCAATTTTCCTATATATATATATATATATATATATATATATATATATATATATATATGGGAATGGATAGAATGAGAATGGGTGTTATGTGAGGATGTAAGCATGATCAATCTGGACCATTGATCTTTCAATCCACGACTGTCTTTATTGCAAGCATTCCCTTTTTTTTTCTTCAGCCCTCACGTGACTGTGGTTTATGGGAATTGATAAAAGTAGTAATTGATGCTAAAATTTCCCACCTTCCAATTAACAAGCTTTAATTAATGCTACTAGTTAAAAAAACCCTCCTGCATCTCCTAAATTTAAACCTCAATCCCTGCAAGTGACCGACTGTTGTTGCAGTTCTCCTGGGAGTCGATTGTCACTGCGAATTCCAAAAATTTTGTTAGCATCAGTGAAACCCAGAGTCCTCACTGTTCATTGCGTTCAACCATTTACTAGAGCCGTTGGCCTCTCGTTCGGGTGATGGTATCCAGACCACCTGCCTGCCTGGAGGCGTCTACACCACTCGATGCTTTTTGTCTCTGTTCAATGAAGGTCGCGTTACATCGTCAATAAGAATGGTGACGCCACCGAACGTCCTTTTGTACCGGTTAGCTGTATCAGGACCTCTATGGCTCAAGTTAGGATTTGGGTCTATGGACTTTATGCTGTGAGCCTGCAAGTGAACAATTGTTTTGGCTTTTTTTTACTAGTTTTTTTTTAAAAAAAAGTAATATTAAGTATTTGAAAAATAAACATTGAGTTTTCTCAAAGTGTAAAACCCCGAAACATTCAAAGGCGTTGACCGTGACGTCATTAGTAAATTAGGTTTGACTTCGTTAATTGTTATTATTCGTTTATGTATTTTTTCTTGCTAACACTTGAGCTCGTAGGATCGTTGGGGGACTAACAAGGATATATCGGTAATTTCGTGGGTTTAGTATTATTAGTTTTACTCTAATTATTATTAGTATTACTATTAATATTATTGTGTCTATTAAAGTTTGTTATATGAATAATTATGTGAATTTTTATTTGTTATGTGTTTAGTATTAATATTATTATTATTAGCTTTGTTTTTATTATTATTACTATTATGGTTATCATTATTTTCCAAAAGAAAATCTGATTTCTTATTAGGTTGGATTAGGAATAGGATTAATATTTAGTTGGGCTTTTTAATTGTTAATATAAAAACCCCTCCTCTCTCTCTCAAAACCCTAATATCAACCGTAACCCTAGCCTCTCACCTCTCCTCTCCCTTCTCTCTGCCGTCCACACCCAGCCGCCGCGCCGCCCTACGCCGGCCACCGCAACCACCCTTCCTCTCTCTTTCGTTCTCTTTCTCTCACCCATCTCCCTCTGTTCGACTTCTCCCCCTATCGCACCACCACCGATGACCTTGCCGTCGTCGACGCCAGACGCCGCTGTCGCACACCAGACACCTCATCGCCGCGCCACCAGCGCCGATTGGGCGGTTTTGTCCGCCTTGCTACCATTCGATTAAAGCAGCCTGCTACCACTGCCGGACGTCGACACCAACGTCACCTCCGACCATCCCGACGCACCACCAGTCGCTGCTGCCGCCCAGTCGCCGTTGCTGTCACCGGACCTCTGCCAACCGCCTCCCAGTTGCCCAGAACCATCCTAACGTAAACCCTAATTCAGTTTTAAAAACCCTCTTCTTTTATTTCTTGTTTTTCTGTTTTGATTTGTTATTAATTCTTGTTAAATCTTGTAATTTGAGTAGTTAAGGGTGTAATTTTATTAAATTGTTATTTGTAATTAATTATTCTTGTGTTGTATTATTTACGTGTAATTTGTCTAAATTATCATATGTAACTTTTATGTTTTAATTTGGTGTATTAGGGTTGTAATAGTTGTGGTTAAATTGTTAATATTCGATTGTAGGATGTACTTTTGTTTCTTGTGAATCATGTTAGGGTTTTAGATAACACTATTATTGTATGCACGAATTAAAGGTTTAATTATCTAGATTAATTCTTGAATCGTTAGTTAAGTATTCGCATGTTTCTTTAATCTCTTGGGTTTAATCACGTTTAATTTTATGTTTAATCTTGATAAATAAGTTAGGTTGTTGATTTACTAAAGATTCGATTCTTGTTTATTAATTCTTGATTCTTGATTAAATATTGTAAAAGAGTTTAGTAGTTTAAATATTTTATGTACTTTATGTTTTTTTTTATTTCATATGCATGTTCTTCAAGTTCTTTCTTGAATCTTGATTAAGAAATTCGTAGTTACATTTATCATTTATAATCCATATAGGTCAAGCATGTTTAGGATTATTAAAGTTTAATTTATGTATGATTTAGGGTGTTTGGTTATCAAAGTTCTATCCTTGTTTTATTAAGCAAGTAATTACATGTTTTCTTTGAGTTGTGATGTGTTATATCATGGTTAATATTGTGTGTAATCAAGTTAGATTGATTAAAGTTGGTTCTAGTGAGTTCTAATTATAGAATTATGAAGTATGGACCTTGGGTTGGGTTAGGTTAAAGACTTTTAACCTTGGTCACTGTTTTAGGCTCAAATTAGAACCCTGGGACCGAATGGTGAAAGTTAGAACCGAAATTATAAATTAAATAAGAATCGGGATCGGGACAGTTTTGTTAGTGTCTAAAGAACGGATCACCATGAGAGTTATAGTCGTTCTTTGATCGAACCCTTTGAACTGGATGCTCCCTTTGATGTTAGCTTTCATAGGAATTTTACGGATCGGACTTTGGAATTGTATAGGTCGAGTTATACCCCGATTACCAGATCTAGGTCAGATCTGGATAGTTTAGACTAATGACCATTTTTGAGAACCATAGGAGGTGTTTTTGGTCTCGAGTTCAACATGAAAGTTTTAGTAGACATCCCGATGTTTCTGAAAAGTCCAAAATCAAATCCATAGGATGTTGGGAAGTCAAGTTTTGTCCCTTTTTATGTGGATGCTGTAATCTGCTTTGTCAATGTTATTTATTAATGAAAGTGTTGTTGAATGAAAACGTTGTTTTGATCTTGTTATGTGATTACTTGGAATGTGTTAGGTGATTTAAAGTGTAAATCCATGATTGATAGGAACCTATAGTGTTCCTAGGGTAGGGTTAGGTAGAAGGTAGTTATACTAACTTCGAAGGGCGCGTTTTGATTAGAATAATTACTTTTATTTTAGGCCCGAGCTAATTTGCGTCGTTAGTGAGCTCAAGTGTGTTCGTCTTAGCCGTGAATTGAAGTTAACCAGGTAATGTCTATGCTCTAATCCCCACCGGGATGCTCTTTAAATGTGTTTTAATGTTTTCCAATCTATTTCGAGAATTGCATCCCGAAAGGGGACTTTGTGAGGAAAATGTGACCATCTGCTTTGGATAACTGATTGTATTTGTTTGTGCTTTGATTTTATTGAGTTGAGAAATTGGATGGTCTTTTATTAATGGTTTTATTATTGGTTTTGATAAACCTGGGTTGGGTTTGACTTGAGAGTTGTGAGCTGAGTTTGAATAATATACTAATAAATCAAGTGAAACATTAAGCGGGTTTATTCTATTAATGCCTTTGGTAGGCGAATACTTTGATGCCTTTGGTAGGCAATTGTTGATGCCTTTGGTAGGCGATTATTTTGATGCCTTTGGTAGGTGACTATTATTTATGCTTTTGGTAGGCGATTATTGATGCTTTTGGTAGGCGATTGTTATTTATGCCTTTGGTAGGCGATTATTTTGATGCCTTTGATAAGCGACTATTATTTATGCCTTTGGTAGGCGATTATTGATGCCTTTGGTAGGAGATTATTATTTATGCCTTTGGTAGGCGATTATTATCTTTAATGCCTTTGGTAGACGAATGTTCTTGATGCCTTTGGTAGGCAATGTTACCTTATGGGATTTGATATCCCGCCCGCATAATAAAATGAATTGGTTGGGTAAAGGAACACAATTACCTTCAATAATGGGTTCACAAATTTACAGCGGCGACTGACGTCTGGAGAATTGCAGCAACGGTATGTCACTTGCAGGGATTGAGGTTCAAATTTAGGAGATTTAATCAGGAGGGGTTTTTTTATTAAAAAAAAAATCTGGTAGCATTAATTACAACTTGGTAATTGGAAGGTGGGAGATTTTAGGATCAATTACTACATTTATCAATTCCCAAAAACCACAGTCACGTGAGGGCTGAAGAAAAAAAGGGAATGCTTGCAATAAAGACAGCCGTGGATTGAAAGATCAATGGTCCAAATTGATCATGCTTACCAATATTAATTATTTGTTTAACGATTATGGTGACTATGATTATATGATGATGATTTGTGATGATGGGATCCATGAGGGGTATTAAGTAGACTTAAGATGGATGAATAATAGACTTAAGATGAAGTAGTAATAAAATAAAGCACCTGGGGTTTTAAGTATGTGATGATGATGATTGTATGATGTTGATAATCATAAAGTGACGGTGAAATTATGCATAGAAATTAAGGCTAAGGTTTCTGACCTCCTGAGGTGTGATTAGTAAGGGTCAACTCATATTTTTCGGGTTCGTGTTAGTCTGTGTACAAATATTAATTATTAGGTTTTGGATAAATTATAGGTTCATCGCGGTGGATCTTTGATTTTTCTGTTCCAGGTAACTGCTGTGATACTTCTTTAGTCATTTTCATGACAAAAATACTATTTTGTAACCTTCCTCTTTCCGTAAGTTTATTTTCATTAATCCGGGTTGGCATGCTATTGTTTAAGTATGTTATATTTGGTATTACTTATGTCCGAAAGTTTGATTGACTCTGTATTGATTTATGTATTTACAAAGTGAGTCTTTCGATGTTAATTTTATAAATTAAATTCGTATTTTGACATATATTTAATTTTGGAACCCTTTGTATTAATTTTAATTAATAGTTGCAAGAATATAGTTACTAAGTTATTTCCGTATTGATACACATGTTTACAAAGTATCCCCTTTGTTGATGCTAATTTTATAAGTTGTGTTTATTTTTCCAGTTATACACCAAGAGAGGTTTTGTGACTTTTTGACTAAATTATTTGCAAATTAGCTATTTCGAATAATAGTTTTGGTGTTTGATTTGTTTGGACCTTCCGTTTGTATGAGTGACCTTGTGGTCATAATTTATTTATTATTCTAAATTTCTTGACTGGGTACTTTTTGTATGTTTTGTTATTCAAGTTATTGGATTTGTTTTTGGGCTATGTCTTCTGCCTTAGCCAATTAAGGTATGCACTGGACCTGTCGATCGACTTGTATGCGCGCTATGGTGTATTCTAATATGTGTATGTGTTCCGTTGGGCTCATTCCTTTGTTGCCCTGCCACTGGGTCAATAGTGGTACATGGTTGCCCCGCCACTGGGTCTATAATGGCTTATCGTTGCCCTTGTCATTGGGTCAATAGTGATCTTAGCCCTAACCATTGTGATTTTGATTGCTATGTTTTGTTATACACTTTGTTACTTTGACGGCAGCCGTTTGATCAATTCTATGGTGTATTTTGGGAGTTTTGAGTTGAGTAAAATATTTGTAAAACCCAGTCATATTTTGTTATGTATTTATTTATTAACTCTGACCCAGCTTATGTTTTACCCGCATGCCTAACCCAGCTAATGGGGTGTTATGCTACTTACTGGGCTTCCGAACTCATCCTTTCATCTTCCTATTTTTTTTCAGGTTACGATTCTTAATTTCTTGGTAGTATTGGAGTTCCCGATGATATCACAGTAGCGCAACATAAGCGTAGTGGGATAACATTTGAGTAGGACTTGTGTCTTCTATTTTTGTTGGCTCGTTAAAGTTGTAAACCTTTGTTATGATTTGTCATAGCTTCCGCCATATAGTTAAGTATATATCTAGTAGACTATTCAATCAAGTACTTTATTCGGAGTTAATTCTATTGTTGTATCTTGGGTTTGTTTCTGTCTTTTGAGCCTTGCATACTTGTGGGACCTTATCCTACAGGTGTGTGACGTCTGTCATTCCCTGGGTTCAGGGCGTGACATTAGTAAAATGGGAACTGGGGCCACTATTAAGGGTGATAATTAGAGTGATGAAGATGATCCCTCCCTCAGTCCCTTCTCATGGCCGTTGCTTTCACCAAACACAATCCGAAAACAAAAACTACATAAAAGACGTCATGATCTCCAACAAGGAACCAAGAGCTGAAGAGCACATAACGTGATTCATGATGAATTCAACCAAAATTAAGAAACAAAGTTGAAAACATACAAGGGATGAAGAGTAGAATTTTACCGAAGGTAGTGAAGGGACATGAAAGTCTCGAGGGGGATGGTGGTTGTCAATTATTGGGAGTAGGAATGAGAAGGTGTGGCTCCCACAAACTCGTTCTTCTGCAGTTGCAGATCCTTGATTTCAAGAGCCTTGCCTTGTTGTTCGTGGTTTCCAACCTTCCCTTTTAATTTTCAAATTTCAACCATGGAAAGTCCCAATTGTTCCCCCTTCAACAAGCATCGTACTACCAAATAACGTGCAACAACAACAAGCTCTCAGGGAAACACATTTTTAGCGCGGTCTAAGGGATCCAGATGTAGGCAACATTTCCATCATGAATTGAAATTCATGGAGAGGTTGATTATCGCGGATCCGCAAAAACTTTTGAAACCCTTTCGAAAAATAGTTTAGGTACAAAAAACCCAAATAGAAGCCTTTGGAAACAAAATTGAAAAACCTAGGGCTAATGCGAAAACAGGACATGTAGTCAGTACTAAACCATCGTTGCAAATATCATTAACCATGGATTAGTCCATTATATCCATAGTTGACGGTATTGACAACTATAGTTTAGAATACCACCCTTATCTGCCCCTATGCGTCAAAACAGGGCATGAAGAGAGAGAAAGGAGAAGAGTCCTATCAATTTTCACGTACAAATTGACATCTCAAAGTATCCCATAGTATTTCATAGTCTTTTACGGTATTTGACCATCCTTAAAACTACCTCAATAATCTAGTTACCAAACAAGCCCTGAAACCAGTTGGAATATATCTAAGACATGATTCAATTTGAATAACCAACATTTACCCATGTAACCACTGCTCTTCATGGTATTGTATTCATTGATTCTTGTATATTACGACAAATTATCGTAAAGGACTGTGATGCAAGTTCAATTACAAGGAATTAGCAAAAATTGACCTTGACAATGTTAGTAAGTGGATCACATGGATTATAATATAATAAGGGAAATTGGAATCTAATAAACCAAACTTTGGGGGTGTTTTGAAATAACGAACCAACCTTGAACATTAATATTGAACGAACCAACCTTTACATGTTTATTTTTCCAGCGAACCACCACCGAGTCCAACTCGTCGGAAAGCTGACTTGGCGGTGGCGGATGCTGACTTGGATAATTTTAGAGCAAAAAAAAAACAAGAAAAATAGATTGTGCCATTTGAGTTATTTGTAATGTACACCTCACCCACCACTCTCCTTCTTTATTAACTCCAACTTCCATCAACCCCCCCTTCTCTCCCTCTCTCTCTCATCCCCCCAGCCTCGACCCATCCCCCCATCAACCCTCTCACTTTCTCTCTCAATTCCACCCCACCATCACCCTTCCTCACCATTGCTGCCACAACCTGCACTGCCGCCACCTCCGCTGCCGGTGAGGAAGGAGGAGCCAGTGAAGAAGCCCAAGCCCGACCCGGAACCCCAGCCTAAGCCTGAGCTCGAGGAGATGGACGACGATGAGAAGGAGAAAAAGGAGAGGAAGGCGTTGGCTCAAAGGGAGAAAGAGGCTGGGAATGCTGCGTATAAGAAGAAGAGTTTTGAGACGACGATTCAACATTACACAAAGGCTATTGAATTGGATGATGAGGATATCTCTTTCTTGACTAACTGTGCTGGTGTTTACCTTGAGATGGGAAATGTACCACTCTTTCTTACTTACCTTAGTGACTGATTTTGTCTGGGATTTTCTGGTTTTGACATGGTTAATGCTAGCATTGGGGAATGCTTTGAGCTTTGTTTGGATTATTGATGAGTTTGTGATTGAATTCAGTTGTTTCGGCTTCGATGGATTGAATGTTTCCAACATTTTGGTGGTTGTTTAGGAAGAGGTTGGGGACAATCCGCCATAGAAAGCTGATGGGAATGGTGGCGACGAAGCAGAGGAGGAATCTGAGCACCGGTACGGACACTCCAATGGCGTCCGCCATGGATGGCATGTCGAGCTCCATTGTTCGACGACAATGGCGGGGACTAGGGATCCCAAATTGGGGGAATTTCTAGGGATTTGATTTGGGGAAATTTGGGTTTGTGTTTGTGTTTATGGGTCGTTCATAGAGGATGATTGAATTTGAAGGGGATGAATTTGTTGAATTGAATTCTGTCAAGTGAATGCAAAAGGAGGAGGAGGAATCAATTGAAATAAAAGTGGGTTTGATGAGAGAGAGAAGGGGGGGGGGTTGATGGAAGCTAGAGTTAATAGAGAAGGAGAGTGGTGGGTGAGGTGTACATTGAATATTTTAGAATTGTGATTTGGCATTACAAATAACTCAGCACATGACACAATTTATTTTTCTTTTTTTTTTGTTCTAAAATTATCCAAGTCAGCATCCGCCACCGCCAAGTCAGCTTTCCGACGAGTTGGACTCGGTGGTGGTTCGCTGGAAAAATCAACATGTAAAGGTTGGTTCATTCAATATTAATGTTCAAGGTTGGTTCGTTATTTCAAAGCACCCCAAAGGTTGGTTTATTAGATTCCAATTTCCCATATAATAAAGGGAAATTCCAAATGGTAGGCATGAGTTATCGTGTATTCCAAATTGTCAACACTGTTTTTACTTATTCCAAATGGTAGGCTTAATTGACAAAAAATTCCATCCCGTAAGCATGGTGTAAATGCCGTTAGAAATTTAAGTAAAAAAAAAAGAACACTAATTTCACACTGAAGAAGAAACTCGAAGAGGTTGAAGAGAATGAAGAGTGTGGTGGTATCAGCATCGCCACAACCCGTTGTGTTCTTCTCACACACCATCCCTTCTTCTCAATCTCAAATTCCAGTGACACTAACGTCGACCTATCATCACCCCTTTCATCTGTCTATCTTCTTCTTCTTCTTCTTCTTCTGGTCCCTCATCTGTTGTTGAGCAACAACAAGAAGACTCTCTTCCACTTCCTTCACCTCCTTCTTCCGTTGATGTTGCTAATGATAATGACGACCCTGATGCTCTTCCTCTCAGGTATTCTACCTGTTGTTCTTACCTTCAAGCGTGTTTCATTTCGGTTACAAACTCAATCTCATTTGAATCCCATAAAAAAATTGCCCTTTTTTTTGCTGTTACGTTCGCAATGTTTGATGGGAAATCGGGAATGATTACGTGGGGCTTTTGCATGATTTGGGTTCCAAGTTCAATTTGACTTGAATCCCATACAAAATTGTAATTTTTCTTTGGGTGTCTGAATGACATATTGCCCTTTATTTGCAGTTGGGTTTGGATTGTTTGATGGGAAATCGGGGATGATTTACTCAGTGCTTTTGCATGATTTGGGTTCCAAGCTCAACTTGATTCAAATCCCATAAAAATTGGTTTCAACATTGCTGGCGAGACGGTCGACGAAGGAGCGCGAGCGAGACGGCCGGCGACCGACAACGGCAACACCTACACGTCTAGGCGTCGTCTTCCTCTTCGAGTTTCTTCTTCAGCGTAAAATTGGTTTCAACATTGTTGGGCATTTCTCTTTCCTCTTTGTTTTTTATTTTGTTTTTTTTATTTAAATTTCTAACGGCAGTTTACACCATGCATACGGGATGAAACTTTTTGTCAATTAAGCCTACCATTTGGAATCAGTAAAAACAGTCTTGACAACTTGGAATACACAACAACTCATGCCTACCATTTGGAATTTCCCTATAATAAAATGATTATTATATTAAGGGCGTGCATGGTTGGAAAAATAAAAGTTTGCTCCATTCTCCTTATTTAGGGGGCTTGAAAACTTCAAATATAAATTATGAAAGTTAGATTTTAATAATCCCTATTTTTGGTAATTGGATAATGATAATCCTATTTTATTTTTGTACGTCATCTATCCCCAAAAAAACTAAAATTTTGATTTCTTTTACCTCCATATTCTCACTTTGGGGTTTTTAAAAATTTTAGATTTTCTAAATTTTCATCCCTGCCTCCAGAATGGTTATGAAGTGTAGTTATTAAAAGAATTTATATATACATTTTTTAAAATTGGAATTTATTATGATTTTTTTTCAAGAAATAGAAGGGGATAAATCATAAAAATTAGTAAACAAATAGAAAAAATTTGGGATAAAGTTTATAAATTCACTAAAAATCATGAGGAAATGTTGTGTTAAGTTTGGAAGAAAATGTAAATTAAATTTATAATATCTAGGGTATACACTTGGTTGTCGTCCAAAAAAATACGATATTATTTTTTTGGGACCGAACAAAGTAGGAATCATTATCATCCATTTATCAAAATTTGAGATTATTAGAATCCAATTTCCCTATAAATTAATGTAATATTGAAAAATAAAAAGAAAAGTGTTGGATTTTATGGCCTATTGGGTCCTCGGTAGGGTCTAGAATCGGAAAAGAATCGGCGACTTTTATGAAGACGCCACCAGCGCCTCAGTCGAAAGTCGGCTCTAGCAGCGCTAGAAGATGCAACCGACGTCCAACACATTGGGCATACAATTGAAGACGCGGCAAGCGCCTTTATGGCGCTACCAACGCCCCCTAGCAAGGCCTCGTTCAGCGGCAAGATTAAACCTAGGGGCCGAAGGTTAATTGCAGTTTAACCTAATTTCTTCTCCTAGCCACCCCATGAATAGGGTTCAGTTTTCTCCACTTTATTTCACGGCGAAACAGCAACATCGAGTGATAGAGAGTCACAGAGGGAGAAAATATTGAGAGAGAGTTTGTTTCACAAATATTTTCCAAGTGTATCCTGAGAGATCGTGAGTTGAGAGTTTGAGAGATTTTTATTGTAATCTCCTTTTGTTGATCGCATCACACCTTATGATAGTGATCGAGTTGTACTCCTCCTTTCTCATAGTGGATTATTTTTCTGGTTGTCGCCGTCCGTGGGTTTTCCTCCGAGTTTTTCGGTTTCCCACGTAAACCTGGTGTTTGTCTTATCACTTATTTTTCGTTCTTGAATTTTGTCGTAATTTCGGTCATCTCATTTATTTCGTTTCCGCTATAACCTTGCACTTATTTTTTCCCTAACAAGTGGCTTCAGAGCCTAACAAGTGGTATCAGAGCAACGTAGAAATGACTGTAATCATGAAATGCGAGATTAGAAAATTCGATGGAACAAGGAGTTTCACTATGTGGAGACTGCAGAAGAAGGCGGTCCTGATTCAGTACGTTGTACGATATGTGATTGAGTATCCCGACTCGAAGATTGATGAAACGATGAGCGACGAAGACTTCGAAAAAATTACAGAAAGAGATCCAGGACAACCTGAGTTCGAGGTGAGGTGGAGCAGGTTGAGGCTCAAGGTGGAGCTACTGGAACTTGCAATCAGGAGCAAGCTGCTGACGATGCTCCTAGAACAACTCAGGTTGACGAGCCTGAGATCCAGAATAATGTCCCTCAGGAGGAGGAAGAAATGAGCATGGCAAGAGATCGTCCCAGGAGGGAGATTAGGAGACCAGCACGGTATATTGAAGAAGCCAATACTATGATTACATATCCGCTGAGAGTTTGGAGAAGATTCATACATGGGAGCTGTGTGAATTCCCTAAAGGGCGACAAGGTCTTACTGCAAAATGGGTGTACAAGCAGTAAGAACGGTCATATAGAGAGTGACTGTTGGACAAAGCAGAAAGACCAGAAGCAGGGAAGTAAGGATAACCGCACCAAAACTCGTACCGCAAACTGTGTTGAGTCCGATTTAGATGCAGAGGGGTTTATTGTTACGGATGATGCTTTGGCTACCACATCAAGTAAGCTAACTAGGGATGAGTGGGTTCTTAATACTGGTTGCACCTGCCATATGTGTCCTCATAAGGACTAGTTCGAGTCCTACGAGAGTGTTAACACCGGCGTTGTGACCATGGGCAACGACAAAACCTGCAAGGTTTCAGGAATTGGTACCATCAGGATAACGACTCATAATGGTATTGTTAGAACCCTGAAAGAGGTTCATCATATTCCTAACATAATCTGCAATTTTATTTCTTTGGGTACTCTTGAGGCTAGCGGTTGCATGTACAAAAGAGAAGATGGTGTGGAGGGGTTCCACGGTTCTGATGAAGGGAATCAGGAAGGGCAGCCTATACACCCTATAGGGGTCTACAGTGACAGGAACTACAGCGGCAGTCTCAAACCTTGATGAGTTCAACAGCACAGATGATCTTAAACAGGCACCCAGGCAGCGGTATATAATGCTTGATACGTTTGAGAGCCCTTCGGGGCAATGCCCTGTGGAGGGGCATGTTGATGGCGACAGTCGAGATGTTTATCTGAACCGATGACTCGGATCATGGTCCAAGGTGGAGATTGTTGGGTTTTATGGCCCATTGGATCCTCGGTAAGTGATAAGTGTATTTTATATATATGTGATCTTGGGTAATTTAGAGCTAATTTGAGTGATTATTAATATGAATGTATTATTTTTATACTCGAATTCTCTATTTTATGCTTCGTTGGAGTTTGGTATAATTTTGTAGGAAATTGGTGTTTAAGTGAAGAAATCAAGCTTAAAATCAAGTGTATGGAGTCCAAGAGGATCATAATTGAAGAATAAATCCACCCCAAGGCCCAAGCTCAAGCCCAAGAACACATTGGATACCGGCAGATACCAACACGGGTGAGAAAAGACCCAAAACGGGTCGTTTCAGCCTTCAGAAAGTCCAGAATTTGATTCCAATGACCAACACGGTCCGTGTCCGGGCAACATGACCCGTGTTGACCCTAGCACGGTCCGTGTTGACCTGGAACCACCCGCGTTGCCTCTGTTTAATGCAAAAATGGCGTTTCGGTTGCTCTTAATGCTATATAATTGATGTATCCGGTGGTTTTTGCTGGCATTGACTCCTACTCCTACTCATCATCATCCTCATCATCATATTCATCCATCCTTTCATCCATATTTCCATCCACATTCATCCATTGTGAAGATAGAGAGATTGGTTGAGTTTTGGAAGATTAGTTCTCAAGAATTGGAGAGAAGTGGAGGAGCAAAAGTCCCCGCGGATCGACATTCAAGCAAGGATTGAAATCCAACTCGGTTTATTTCTCTTTCTTATAGTTTCCATGCTTTATAGAGTAGAATTTGTTATGTTTAGTGAATCGAACATGAGTAGTGAGTAGTTTCATAAGTTTAGGGGATAAACCCTTATTAGTTTCTCTTATGGATTAAGTTTTGTTAGATTGAACAAGTTTGTTTATCTAGTTTGAATGCATTTTATTTAATCTTTGATTATGTTTGTCATTGTTTTGACTGGCCATCAAGAATATGGAATTAGATTGTTGAATGAAGTACCGAACGGAGAAATTCGATAATCGGAACCCTTAGGATTAAACTAGTTTATGAAGTGAACTAGAGATAGAAGACTTTGTAACTAGGGGTCATTGGATAATTTGATATTTAACTTAGATAAAATTGACACAATAAAGAGTCCAATAGATAAGTTTTACTAAGCAATCTGTTTCATTGCCAAAAGCTCGCTACGGAATACATTATGCGATTATCGACCCTAAAATGTACCAAACTAGTGACATACATGTTCAATCCACTTGTTTGATTCATAAAGTTACTTAGGTTTTATCCCCTGAACGTCTTTCTCATATTGATAATCCAAGTAAATTGTGTGAATATTTGTTGGTTTTGCCCTTCTTAGTGGTTAGAAATAGAAATAGCTTTTCACAATAAAAAAACCCGACCGATTTAGCAATCACATAGGAAGCTAGTTTGGTGTGTAGTTAGCAAAGTCCCTGTGGGATCGACCTTGATATTTGCTACACGTACACCCGTGCACTTGCGGCGTATCAGTAAGGTCCAGAATCAGAGAAAAATCGACAACTTTTGGGAAGACGCCACCAGCGCCTATGAGGCGCCACAGTGCCTCAGTCGGAAGTCGGCACCAACAGCACCAGAAGACGCCACCATTGTCCAACACAGTGGGCATACAATTGAAGACGCGACCAGCGCCTTTATGGCGCTACCAGTGCCCCCAGCGCCTTTATGGCGCTACCAGTGCCCCCAACCCTCGTTCAGTGGCGGGATTAAACCTGTGGGACGAAGGTTAATTGTAGCTTAACCTATTTTCTTCTCCTAACCTCCCTATAAATATGGTTCAGTTTTATCTACTTTATTTCACGGCAAAACAGCGACATCGAGTGACAGAGAGTTGGAGGGGAGAAAATATTGAGACAGAGTCTGTTTCACCAATATTTTCCTAGCTAGGGATGGCAACGGGGCGGATAGTATATCCCATCCCCATCCTCGCTCCCAAAACTCGTCCCCATGCCCGCTTTGGGGAATGATTCTTGCCCCATCCCCATCCCCGCGGATTCCCCATCCTCAACGGGGATTTTTTTAAAGCTATCCAAAATCTAACCAAATTTTAATCGGACCCGGTTTTTAACCTGTTCAAAATACAATGTATTTAACTTGCTCAAGCAATTATACATCAAAATCAAACAATAATACATCAACAAGTGTTATTCGGAAAATCAAACAATAATACATCAACCAAATTACTACTTTATCATTGCTATTAATATATATATTGAATTAGAATAAAGGTTATTTGGTAATTTTAAAATTTTTGAGGACGGGGATTCGGGGATGGGGACGGGGAATTTTCCCCAGCGAAGAAAATAGGGACGGGGATGGGGAAAATTTTGTCCCTATCCCCGACTCGTCCCCAAGCGGATTTTGAAAAATTGTCCCCGTCCCCGTCCCCGTCCTCAATCCCATCGGGGGTGGGGATTTTTCCCCAGAGCGGGGCGGGGCCCCAGCGGGTTTGGGGATTCCCAGCCCCATTGCCATCCCTATAATCCCAATATATCCCGAGAGATTGTGAGTTGAGAGTTTGAGAGATTTTTATTGTAATCTCCTTTTGTTGATCGCATCACACCCTGTGATAGTGATCGAGTTGTACTCCTCCTTTCTCATAGTGGATTATTTTTCTGGCTGTCGCAGTCTGTGAGTTTTCCTCCGAGTTTTTCGGTTTCCCACGTAAACCTGGTGTTTGTCTTATTGCTTATTTTTCATTCCTGAATTTTGTCGTAATTTCGGTCATGTTATTTATTTCGTTTCCGCTATAACCTTGCACTTGTTTTTCCTAACAAGTGGCTTTCAAAGCCTAACAAAAAAATCCAGTTTTCCTATAAATCAATGCAATATTGAAAAATAAAAGGAAATTTGGATTCTAATAACTCCTACTTTTGACAATTGGACGATACAATTCCTACTTTTGTAATTTGTGCGTTAGTGGTCCAAAAAAGAAATTGTATTTTCTTGGTACCAAATCTACCTCCATATTTTTCTAAGTTTTTCATTCCCACCCCCACAAAGATTATGAACTTTAGTTACTAAAAGAGTTTTAATTTTTTTTAAGGATCTGAACAATTATTATGATTTTTTAAGAAATAAAAGGGGAAAATCATAAAAATTAGGAAAACATCGAAAAAAATTGGGACAAACTTTTTAAATTAACTAAAAATCGTAAGGAAGTGTTGTGTTAAGTTTTAAAGCAAGTGCAAGTCAAAATCTACAAGATTTACGCATAAACTTGTCGGTGATCCTTAAAAATACAATTTTTTTTGAACCACTAACATATAAAAAAATAGTGATTATTCAATTGTCAAAAATAGTACCATTATTAAAATCCAATTGTCCAAAATAAAAATGCAAAAATACAATATTATAAAGAGCACGAGACGTGAAGGTTTAACATTTGAAAGCTAACGTGGTTTGAAGTTAACATTGAATACATTGCACTTAATTTGTATGTTTGTGGATGCCAAGGACTCTATAAATAGGATGAAGCTCATATGGTTTCAAACCATTCCATTTTAAGAGCCAGGAAAGATATTTGTAAATTGTAATCCACCTAATATCATAGTGGAGGTATTTCGGACCGACTATTCCATGATATCAATTTTTACCTATAAAAATAAAATTGTATGCATTTGTCATTTTTTTCGTTTCAAATTCAGTGCTTATCTAGTTAAACAAAGAGAGAATGAGGCCTTTTTTTAACCATTTTTTTTAGTATGTAGTTAAGGATGGAAGGAGTTTAGAGTGATATATATGATGGAGCAAAAGAAAAATCTTGTTAGATAGTTGTTTTTTGTTTTGTTGTGTTCCTTGTACTGCTCTTTGTTTGTTGAACTCTTGGGTTGTCTGCTGTTTTGCGGTTTTGTAACATCTTTGATGACTTAACCTTTTTTTAGCTTGCAAATTATCGAAAAAAAAGGATGGAAGGAGTTGTCAACTTTGATAATGATATAGTTAAATTGATGGTTAATAATTACATATTGGAAGACTATGATGGAAGATTGTATTGTCTGCGAAGATCTCATTGATCTTATTCTCAATGAGACAATGTCCAAAGGAAACAAATTATTGGAAGATGTTAAATAAAAAAACTGTAGTGACCATACAAAAATATATCTACAAAAAAAATTATTTGAGCATGTGTCAAGTTTTGACAATGCCTATAAACATTGAAAACATCCTGTTTCCTTAATATTATTAAAAGAAGACAAACAAAATAAAGCAGTTCGAATTTGTAAAATTAGAATAAAAAGAAGGTCAATACATATATGATTGAAGCATTTGAATAATTTTAGAGGTCAAAATTAGTCAAGCTGCTTTTAGTAATTTCCCATGGGCTCTTCCTATGAAACTCCATTGCAATTAAATTCTCTAATCTATGACATTTTTTTTAGCAAACCATTGCAATTAAACCCATTTTGACCTAATAGCCATCTCAAAGTTCTAAAATAATAAGGATAGTTACTCATCTAAAAGTTATATGATCACTATTTTAGGGTCGGTTTTTGAAGGGTTGGCTATAATCATAAGTTATATTATGAAAAATTTGCATATACCCTCTTTATATTTAGGACATTAATAAATTCAATCTTGATATTTGGTGTTAATATTACCTCCCTTAACCTTTTGAAACAATTTAATTTGGTAACTTTATCAGTGAATTTTGTAACTTTTTCAGTCCAGGTGAGATTTATGATAAAATTTATTTGCTAAAATTATCGTCATTTCAGTAAACGGATTTCATTACAAAATCACTTCGCCGAAAAGGTCGTTACATTTATTGGAAAAATTGCTAAATTAATTTGGTTCAAAAGATTAGAGAAGGCCGGTAAATATTAACTCAAAAAAATTAAAGTTAAATTTATAAATATCATAAACTTAAAGAAGACCATTTACATATTTTCTACTGTATTAGAATAACTTACGTATAAATGTCATGCCCATCAATGTACGAATTACTTTTATTGAAGTGATCACAAATGACTCACAAAATGTTATCATATATACAGTAAATTTTATTTTATTTTATTTTTTGACGAAAAACAAAATCCAAATGAATTGAAATACAAATTAAAATCGATGGGTTCAGCTAATCTGTTATAATTATTACTTTTTTTTGTTGATTTTGTACAGTTTTGTCATCATATTAGCAAAAATCTTTCTTAATACTAAGCCTACAGATAATCTATATATGGATATGATCGGTGAATTTGATTGGTTTTTCATTGCAAGGGTATCCAAAAGCAAGTATATATATCGACCTACATTCTTAGGCTTACTCAACAAATTTAGATCAATAATCAGTTTGTCAACAAGAGAGAATTCTCAAAATCATGGCCAAAAATCTTAAACACTTTTTTATCGGCTTCTTGTTTGTTGCTTTGCTGATGAGTTCTGGTAAGTCTTTCCTCTATTATTTCACACAAAATAAAGGTCATAGAAAGTTTGTTTATTAAAATAATTCCATTATTTTTATGTTCAGCTATGTTAAGCTTCAAAATTTTCAAAAATTTTATTGTGATGTTGTGGGGTACTTAATCTGTTATACAAATTGGGCCCAAACTCACTAATTATAAAAAAAAGTTCCTTTTAATTTTGATTTTATATCAGATATTCCTCTCAAATCATTCCCAATTTAATCTATGTTTACAATTTATTCTAGAATTATTTAAAAAATTCTTTCATTATTTTTAGAATAAGTTACTAATTAAATTATATTTAACAACAACAAATTCCGAGGTAAACACGTATACAGTTAAAATAATTAATTATTAGTAATAAGATGTTTGACATTAATTATTACTCCAATGAATACAAATAGCGTCTTAGTTAAATTGTCCGACTTCATTCACAAGGCCTATTTTATGCATGCTTTATTAAATATTTAAAAAATTTTGACAAAAATATAATTTTATGCAATTAATAAATGATATTATTGCACTTATACCATTTTCACAATTGAATCGTAGATTTTTTTTCTTTTAAACTTAATATATATAGAATATTATTTTTATATTAAAATATGACAAATTAAAGAATGTATTATGTGGAGACTCATATCATTTCCCCCCCACATTTTAAAGTGTGTAAAATCATCATTTAGGTGTGTCACAAAGAGCAAGAAGAAGAAACTTAAATACTTAATTAGTTTAAACAGAACATTTATCTTCTGTGGCCACTAATCAATTACTCCCACTGTTTTATACTAATTGTCATTTTGTTGGCAGTCACAGTTTCCAATGTCATTCTTTAATTGATAATTTTTTATATAATATTTTATTAAAAATTTCAATAGTATACTTTTAGAATAACGTACATTTTCCATTACGAATAATTATATATGACAATTCATT
The DNA here is from genome assembly GCA_029582165.1 of Portulaca oleracea. NCBI lineage: Eukaryota > Viridiplantae > Streptophyta > Magnoliopsida > Caryophyllales > Portulacaceae > Portulaca > Portulaca oleracea. The sequence goes on from CM055871.1 coordinate 5,765,432, forward strand.
GTATATACTGAGAGATTTACGGTTAAAATTTTTAAAGTTTTAACTTCATAATTTCTAAAGACGACAATTAAATGGAATGAAGGGAGTAATTTTGATAATAGTTCCCCTAATTCCCATATGATCTACTATCACTTAAATTAACTTTCATTTTTCCCATAACATCTATCACCTTATAATTCCAATAACACATTAAATACTAATTTATCGAATCAACCTTATTAAATACATCTTTGTCTTCAAATTTTGTTTTTTATTCACCATTTTTCTTTTGTATTCACCGTTTTATTCACATTTTCTCATTTCCAAGAATGCAAATTAATGTAAAGTGAATTTTTTTTTTGGTTATGTAAATATAGTATGTCTTAAGTGACAAATAATTTGGAAAGGAGGGAATATTGTGTATGGTAAGGAATTAATTAATGTTTAAATGTGTGTTTAATTAGGATTAATGGAAACAGTAGAAGCATTTGGACCAGCACCAGTGGCATGCCAGCCAGGACCATGTCAAGCACAAGACTGTAATAAATTATGCCTTTCCAAGGGATATAGCAAAGGTGGTAATTGTTTAGGGTTTGGTGGTCCTCTTTCCTGCTGCTGCAACAAGTGATCCTAGATTAATTATCAATATGAACCCTAGCTAGTATTTTGTTTACATTTACAATCACATTGTTAATTTACTACCATTTGCATCATTATACACATAATAAGAATCGTGATTTGATACTGTTTATGTATTCAAATGGATAATTGGATATAATTATTCTCTGTGTAACTCTTTAAAAATGTGAACAAGTGGAATGATCCGATTCTTATTGATTTGCTAATATGATTATCAATTTATATGTTTGTGATCGATTGACCAAGATAAACATGCATGCTATGTTTCTAAATCAAACGAAATTCAAGTATAGATAGATATGCATTAATTGAGTAGGGCGGGCAAAAATTGGGGTCCAGCCAAATTCGGGTTGGTCAAAGCTAAATTGGGACAAGAATTGATGTATGGACCCGGTTTTTTCGGGTCCGATACTTCGCACATAACTAAATTCTGGTCGAAATGGGGTTCAAGTAATAAAAAAAGAGAAATATTGCGTCCGAATATTAGGTATAAAAGTCAATGCAAAAATTCAGATGAAAAAACTATAATCAAATCCACTTTTTCCGAGTTGGACAAGTTTGGGTATTCGGGTCGGACAAAATTTTATCAGCCCTAGCATTATATAAGCTTCAAATTTAGCTTGAAACTGAATATAGATACACATTAAGCTTCAGAATTCAGCCCATGCTAACCCAAATCCGTATATGCCAACGAGCTAATAGCTCATTTGACATCTCAATGGTCTTTTATATCTGAGCTATGAAATTAATTTTTATAGCTTGCAAGTCTCGCCTTGTGTAAAAATAAACAATTCCACGAACTTAAACTTTTGGTTTATACTAGTCATAAAGACGCGCGCGATGCGCGCGGTAAATATAGTAAGTAATACAATATTATCAGAAAAATGTAATAAAAAACGGATAGTCGTCCCGCATAGACTTCAATATGGCAACAAATTTCAAATGACTTTTTTTTCAAAGTTCTAAAAAGGATGCTGAGATTCATAAATAATTCAACATCTTTGGTATTTCCCAATGAAGCAAAAACAATCGAGCCATGTTGACTCCCAATAGTATTCACCTTAGATGATGACACCTTGAATCTTATATTTTCATACACATTGGAAGCCTGAATTGAGACCAATGCAAGTGAATGTATTGATATGTAAGCTCCAAATAAGGCCACGAGCAATCCTAAAGAGTGTAGACTGCATTCACAAATTGACATCCTTCGTCAACGTAAAACTCTATAGTAATTTCTAATAAACATCTAACCTAATCATATACACAATCAACTGGGATACCAAAATTTGAAACGAACCAACTTCTTTTATCAAATTGGCAACAATTTGGGGTGCCATAGATTCACACCCTTGTGTATACACAAGTTGAATCACAAATACTTGAACATCTATTGTAATAGGACTACAACCATATATACACAAAAGGAAAAATGAGTAAGAATAGAGAAACCCTTCAACTCCGAAAGTACAAAATCATCCCATAAAAGTAGGTTTGTAAGAGCCAATCATATGAGCCAATAATCTAAATCTATCCCCTATGACTCCCGCCTAGGGAATGAGGAGAAAAATTAAACATATCAATAATATCTTTATATAGTGAGGGCCGATGGATGAAAGTGCTTGGTAGTCCTAAATGTGGTATGCCTTAAAGAATTCTAATCCGTTCTTTTATGCAGCTGGCAGGTTGCGGTGTCACACCGCACCGCAACTTTTCATAGTTCACCACAATCTACCACAACCCACCACAATCTACTTTTTCTAATTTAATTGATTTTTTTATTAAAAGTTAAACTTTTTATATTCTACCACAACTTTCCACAACCCTCCACAACTTTCCCCAACAAACCACAATCCATCACACAACACCTTAGCCAGCCGTATAAAAGAACGGGGCGCCATTGCTAGATTTAGAAAAAGTGACCTTACCCATATATGAACCACCCATACCTGAGTCAACCCAAACCCAAAAAATGTCACAGTTAACTGATTCAAAACAGACTAATATAAAGTGAATTGACATCACTCAAATTTAACTTTCACCGTAATTATTATTTTTTTATTAATAACGATTGTTGGGTTGAATGTGGAGACCAATTTTGGGTTGGTCTCTGTCTCTTGGGGAGCAAGGTAGAAGAGTTTGAGTAGGAATCAGATTGTTGATTTGTTCCACTTCTTTCTTGTAATTCCTTTGCTGTAGAGACTATATTAATCCTAAAATTGTGTCAGCCTTGTACTATAAATAGGACCTAGGTGTTAGGTTTATTTGTACAACAATTGAGAGTGTTTCATCTTATACCACAAGAGATTGACCTGTAATCTCTGTGTTCCTGAGGGAGTTGTGTGAGGCTCATCTGTGAGTGTTGAGTTCTCAGGTTGTAACTCTAGGGAGGTTGTGAGAGATTGTGGAGGTTTGGGAATCTTCAAACACTTGTAATCCTCTGATAGTGCATCGTTCGTGGTTTTTTCCCGGTTTGGGTTTTTCCACGTTAATTCCTTGTGTTGAATCTTTATTTATTTTTCGCCCTTATTATTGTTTGTCTGCTAACTACGTCCTGAGAATCCTAACAAGTGGTATCAGAGCTTTGGTTGGAGCGTGGTTGATCTGCAGGCTGAGAAGCAATGACGGGCGCTATTGTGAAGATTCCGGAGTTCGATGGGAAAGACTACGCATGGTGGAGGATGCGCGTTGAGGATGTGCTCCGCCAGCAAAGGTTGCATCTTGCGATGGGTGATAAGCCAAATGAGATGGAACAGGAGGATTGGGAAGAGCTTGATGGTCAGGCATTCAGTACGGTCAGGCTGACGCTAGCTCGGAACGTGACTTTCAACGTCAAAGATCAGAAAACGACAAAAGACCTGCTCGAGGCCTTGCAAAACACATATGAGAATCCTTCGGCGGTGAACAAGGTATATGTGTTACGTCGTTTGTTTGAATTTAAGATGCATGGGTCTGGTGATATGCATGATAGTATGAATGAGTTGAATATGATACTATCAAAATTAACCTCTGTGGGATTTAAATTCGACGATGAGATGAATGCTAATATACTATTGGCTACCCTACCTAAGTCTTGGGAAAATTTCGTAACTTCTGTAACTTCTTCAACTAAGAAGGATGAGAAACTGAAGTTTGGGGAAATTAGAGACTTGGTCCTGAATGAAAGTATTCGCAGGAAAGATTCAGATGTGTCTGAGTCTTCGGGAGATGCTTTGGTATCGGGAGTAGGAGGAATAGTGGGAGTTCGGGTCGGGGTCGATCAAAATCTAGAGGTCGAAACATGGAGCAAGTGTTGTGTTGGAACTGTGGTGATAGAGGTCATTTTCGTAGGGATTGTCCCAAACCTAAGAAGAGCAGCCATAATGACCAGGACTCTGTATATTCTGTTGAGGATTTTGGTGATGCCCTAACTGTTTGTGTTGACAAGTTAGAAGGGGTTGGGTGATAGATTCGGGTGCTTCGTTTCACTCTTCGTTTAGCAAGGAGGCCTTTAACAATTTTGTGAGTGGGAGGTTTGGCAGGGTTAGGCTTGCAAACGGTCACTACCTAAAGGTGCTAGGAAGAGGTGATGTGAACGTTAAAACTTCTAAGGGTGGAACTTGGAGGTTGAAGAATGTTCGGTATGTCCCGTGTCTGACCAAGAACCTTGTATCTGTGAGTCAACTGGATGAGGAGGGGTTCACGACGAAATTTGAAGATGGTCATTGGAGGGTAACGAAAGGATCTCTGATAATTGCAAATGGCAGGAAAGAGGGGAAGCTATATTCTGTCATTGATAACTCTAACATGCCGGTTCATGCTCGTCAAAGGCGTGTTAGCTTCTCTGATAAGAGAAGGGAACCAGAAACGAGGAGGTTTCAGGTCGAGGCTACGGGAACGGATGATCAGCCGAGGAACGCATCTAACCTGCATGGGAATTCGACAAGTTCAACACGAGATAAAATCCCAATCCAAAATTCCCCTAAGTTGTTGACGATGATGCGTATGTCGAAGTTGCAGGGGTGTGATCAGTTCAAGTGGGAGCCTGTTGCTAAAAGAGGAGTTGATGCGAGGTCAACTGGGACCTCTGTTGATCTTTGCTGAACAAGATCGAGATGGATGCACTAAAGGATTCTACGAGGTGTTGAAGTGGTGATTGATGATAATCGACGAAGGCTGCGTTTACAATTGGTCTCCAAGTGGGAGATTGTTGGGTTGACTATGGAGACCAATTTTGGGTTGGTCTCTGTCTCTTGGGGAGCAAGGTATAAGAGTTTGAGTGGGAATCAGATTGTTGATTTGTTCCACTTCTTTTTTGTAATTCGTTTGCTGTAGGGACTCTATTAATCCTAAAATTGTGTCAGCCTTGTACTATAAATAGGACATAGGTGTTAGGTTTATTTGTACAACAATTGAGAGTGTTTCATCTTATACCACAAGAGATTGACCTGTAATCTCTGTGTTCCTGAGGGAGTTGTGTGAGGCTCATCTGTGAGTGTTGAGTTCTCAGGTTGTAACTCTAGGGAGGTTGTGAGAGATTGTGGAGGTCTGGGAATCTCTGAAACACTGTTATAATCCTCTGATAGTGCATCGTTCGTGGTTTTTTTCCCGGTTTGGGTTTTTCCACGTTAATTCCTTGTGTTGAATCTTTATTTATTTTTCGCCCTTATTATTGTTTGTCTGCTAACTACGTCCTGAGAATCCTAACAACGATCTTATCTAACGAAAAATAAAGTGATCTGACCTCACTCAAATTTAACTTCCACCATAATTATTTTTTTTATTAATGATGATCTTATCTATCATTGTTATAAGATCAAAAGAAACATTGTTATAAGACCAAAAGGAACATGTATCCAAAGCAAATCAAAAGCACCCAAAATCTGTAAGAAATTAACTAAATTCACTTGTAAATTTTGATAGAAATTGATTGACATGGTATAATGGTACAAATGCGATATGCCCTAACACTTCATGTACCACTTTTGGTTTCTATCGAATTAATGAGAAACTTTACCCAAGTAAACTTCAAAAATAATTGTTTGAGATAAGGGGTTTTTGGCCACAAATAATCCGTACTGAGAGGGTTGTAACTGAGAATAATCCAAAGTAACTTTTCGGCCACTGGCAATATGTACTTTTTCACTATTTTCTCATAGCAGTCCTGAACCAATTTCCGACACGGGAAAGCTGACGTGGCGACCGGAAAGTATGTTTATTCATACTTCAAAAAGGAAAGTATGGATTGTTTTTTCTCATATGCCACATTTAACCACCTGAGGATTATTACTGGATCAAAGTTTCATTGTCATACTCACCTATATACGGTGAAATTATCAGAAAACAGTGTCATCACAAATTACAGGTATCAAATTATGATTCAACATGAATCATTATCATAACCTGACAAATAAATAAGGGTAAATGGAAATCCAATGCAGTGTAGGGAGGGCAGAGCAGCCTGTGAGAGTTGACTTGGTGCTAGGGATTATCATTCTTCCTCACATCCAAGTTCCAATCAAATGCAACGCTTTCTGCATAAAAATCAAATCTTTCTAGTTTCGATCGAAAATCCGTCTGAAGCTACATAATTCAGCAAGTACAACACACTCAAATTACACAAAACAAAACAATTCGTGAATGACACGAGCAACAATCAACATCCCCAAACCTAACCCGAAACTTCCGACGCACAAAAAAGTTTACCCCAAATTTAACATGAATCGACACCCAATCCGCAAAATTAAGACCCTGAAAGTGAATAAGAAACCCTAAAAAGTGTAGGAATACCTGGAATTATGCTGAATACAATATGCTCAAATTACACAGAACAAAACAATTCGCCAATGACACGATCAACATAGCAACATCCCCAAACATAGCCCTAGATTCCCGACACACAAACAAAATTACCCCCAAATTGAACACGAATCGACACCCAATCCGCGAAATTAAGACCCCGAAAGTGAATAAGAAACCCTGAAAACGTAGGAATACCTGGAATTAGAGGTCCAATTGGAGCTCTTCTTTCTGGAAATAGTTAAGGACGTAAGGAGTGACACGAATGAGGGCAACCCAAGCTCCAAACATGGCGGCATTAGGAGTTACTATCATATTGCTTGGGTTACTGTTCAAATGGTAATTTGGTAATTTATCTAACTTGAGATTAAAACTGAGAACCCTTGGACGCACAGACCTTTGCTTTCTCAATTCAATAGTACGCTCGGAAAATTGCTTCATACCTCTTTCTCTTTCTCTTTCTCTTTCTCTTTCTCTCGGCTTCCTCTTCACCAGCAGTCTTCTTCACTGTTCTTGCAATTGGCTTGGCCTTTTGTGGATTAATGTTTGGCATCAATATTTTCAACTCCATCTCCATTTGATAATTAGCACCAAAGTCTTCCTTCATCTCAATCAATATTTTGTGGGAAATTGACGGTGAAAGTGGAGGTGGGAACTGGGAAACCTCATGGGGATGAACATCAATGTTATAGAATTAGCACCAAAGTTGGGTAAATTTACAAAAGTGCCATTTGAACAGTGTTTTCCCCAATTTGAACAGTAACTGGGCATAGAGGCTTTTTAATGTTTAAGGACTTCCCTCCTGGGCCACTAAGTTTGATTGGATACTTTTAAAATAGAGGCCCATTTCCAATAACCCGTATTATCCTTTGAAAAGAACATCCTTACGAAGCAATTGTTATATACATTCATTTGTTTGGTAAACTTTGCCGTACCTACCTATGTCCACCAAAATTATAAATCTTTGAACAAAACATTAATATCATAAATGAAATAACCCTAGAGGGGGGTGATTAGGGTTATAAAAATAATTATGCACTTCAATCAACACAACCAAGTTAGTAGCACTTTTATATGAAAAATAACTTCTTTATTGAATGATCAAAAGTGCTAAAGAGGAGGAGGTTACAACTCATCACAAAAGAGAACTTGTGAGGTCCTCAATTGGCCTACCGGATTAGAAGACACAACAGAGGTCTTCTGAATATGAGGCCTCACAGTGGAGGCGATTACAAACAGTGACCTCACACAGCAGAGAGACACTTGTTTAGCTTGGAACTCACGACCCTAGAGGTCCTCACCAGTATGAACACTGGTTACAAAACTCACCACTACACAAGAATGGCTACACTCGGAATATTCACTCAAATACTCCTACACTTAGAACTTTCTTTCACAAAGTTCTTACAATGATTTTCTTCCTTGGAAATCGATACTTGTATGAATGAAGCTTGATGGTATTTATAGCCTTGAGAGCAACGGTTGTCCAGGATTGTTTCCTTTTCTGAGATGATCCTCTATCATCCACGAGATTCCTTTCTTTGTCATATTCTTCCTTCCTTTTTCGTTTGATATCTGAAAAGGAAACGCAGACTATTACAATCATATCTCAGAATTAGAGGAAGGAATAAGATTAGGATATGATTTGTACTTCCCTAAGATAGCTCGGTTGATCTTTCAAACAAAATAATCTTGTGCTGACATTTGAGGTCCTCATTGACGATTACGCTGAGATTCTTCAATAAAGTTTATCATAAATTTATAAGCATTATTGCAAATTTATCGATTTTTTTAAATTTATAATTTTTTTTACATAAATTCATCACATAAAAATTGATATATTTTAATATATGGGATGTACCTAAATAGATCCATAGTGTACATGCTTATTGTGGGCAACAAATCATAGCTCATAATGGCTAACACCTCATGAGGCATAAATAAAATTATATGTTGCCCAAAATACCTCACAATTATATACTTCAAAGAATAAGCATAATTTAAGCCCCACCAAAGTATGACATGAAACAAACTCAATAGTGTCTTGCGTCCGTACTCCAAGAAGTATGATATGCTCCCTCATTTTTTATTTAAGTGTCGTCTAGGTAATTGTGTTAAAAATTTTGACCATAAATATCTTAATTTGTATGATGAATCATCATACAAAACTTATGCCATTAGATTCGCAATAAGAAATACTATTAAAAAAAAGTATAATATCATATTTTTTATATAAAAAAAATATTATGTATGTGAGAAATTATCGATTAAAAATGAACCTCAAAAAGCGTGAATGACATATAAAAAAGAACGGAGGGAGTATAATTTACACCTCACCTAAGAACATACGTGGAGCAAAATTGGCACCCCAAACATATTAGCACATAACAGCACAGATTTATATATATTCAACCTCTGTCACAATACACCAGAGTTATAAGTTTTCCCCAATAATTATAGGCCTATATCACATCACAAATTAGATCAGTCATCCTGGCCTGAAACAACCCAAAAAAAAAAAAAAAACAAGGGTAATGATCAAGTTACACACAAACATTACATTACAAGTTTTTCAACATTACAATATTTTCCAAGAACAGACTGACAACTAGATATTGACAATGCCCATAATTTTTGAGTCCTGCCCATATTCTCCCTTCTTCAGTAGCACTGAACACCATCAAAACTCCTGCAAATACCGCTTCGACGAGCAGTTGGGGATTATATATTCATACATTGCCCAGAACTCGGGATCGAGCAGGAAAAAAAAAAAACCCCTAGCTTAGGGATTTTGATGGTGCAAGGGCAGAATCGGCATTTCACCCTCCATGCATGCGAAGTTTCCGGAACGTACGTAAAGACTAAAGAGTTATTGCTGTTTGGGAGGGGAAGATGAGGAAGGGTTGTCGGCTGGAGAGGAGCATCCTTGAGTTTTCTGCTGGGACTTGCACTGTTTCTTGCTAGGTGGCTCGGGTTTTGCTCCTTGTTGCTGTTGTTGTTGTTGTTGCCGTACTTTTACTCCCCTTATCATCTGTGACACACATGAAACAAGAAATTAGCCATGCGTTATGTTAGGGTTTTAATATAAGAGCAGAATTGATCAGCGGAAGCAAAAATAAGATGACTACTAGATATCGAGAAAAATAAATGCTAGATTAAAGGGGTCAAGATTTTAACGTGGAAACCCAAATCGGGAAAAAAAACCACGGACGGCACAAGCACACACGAATCCACTTTTGGTAGAGAGTACAACGAACGGTCTCCTTCCGAGATCCAACAAAGAGAGTATTACAAAGATCTCAAACAATATAATATCCTAATACAATTAGGAAACAACTAATTGTGGGATCAAGAAATTGGGTGATTTTAGGACACTTTCTTAACACGTTAAGATCGAAAGTTATGTGACAGAAATTAAATATCGTTTGGTCCGAGCATAGAAACAATTGAAAGCTAGTGCAGGTTATACTGGACGAATCAAGTTATACTGGACGAATCAAAGATATATAAGAAGGAATTGAGTGAGATGATAAGCGGTTGTCCATGGAAATTATGAAGGGTAAAAAAGGAACCGTGAGCTTGGAATTCTCGTTTCCGATCCCCTTACGGCCAAAGATAGTCCGAGAACTTAAAACATTTGGATGTGAAAGAAGTATAAGGCGTCAAAGGTGTTATAATGACAATCACCCGAATTTACAAATCTGATCCAATCCACACATCTTCCATGGGTGAAATCAGGTGTATTCGCGGGTTGTAAATGGTGATTAAAACTTTATAGAATGACAAAAAAAAAAAGGGGCAAAAAATATGTTTCTTACTTGAAAGACAGGAAAATTAGCTTTCAATATAATCAATAGATGAAGAACAGGTTTATTGTTAGGTAATTTTGCTAACAATATTAAACTAAAATGGGTATATAACCATAAACCTACAGGCAATTGAATCATTCGATAGGTTTGGGTATGGCTCAGATTAAGTTCAAGTCATTTGAGTTTGGGATCAACCAATATTTCACCATGTAATTTTTGGTTTGGTTCGAATTATTCCGATTGATCGGGTTTTGGTCCAATAAGATATTCATTCAAAAAGAAGATTATTTGTTATTTAAAAAAGTATTGGATCGAGTTCAGCTTGATTGGGTCAATTTGGGTTTCGGTTGAATCTTATATGAAAATTTTAAAATGTACATAAGAGCATTTACAATGCTAAAACTTATGTTAGGTGCTTAAAGTTTTTATATTACCATAATAAACAATAAATCTCACCTTCATGAAATTCATTTGTACAATGGTGGTGTTTAAACTAAGTTTTACAAAATTGTTATTTCCTAAATAAAAATGTCTCATATACCATATTATTCTCACCTTTCTTTGTATTACTTCCAATTTGTATTAATTTTTCTATCATTATCAAAATTTTAATATATATAAGTGGACTCCACATCTAAGATGTAGATCATAAGTGCTTCAATTTTCAGAAATCGTTATTAGCTAAAACACACATCATACCCAAACACACGAATTTTAAGGACCGGGATTTAACAAAGTTATTATCTCTAAATCCTCTCTTAAATCCCCCATTGTAAATACTCTAAGTACAATTAACAAATTAAATGGTTAGATGTTAAGCAAGTGGCCAACGAGGTGGAACATAACCCTAATCCATGGATTTAGTTTAAATCATACTTTTTTTTTTACTAGCACTTTTTTTTTTTTTGAGATGGATATCTATCATGTTGGGGTGGAATAATTGTCTGTCATGCACTTAAAATGACACACACACACACACACACACACACACACACATATATATATATATATGAATGATAAACCTAAGTAATATCCATCATGGCATGTGATCTATGTGCAACTATATTAAATAGATATGTACCACACAACTTGTGAAGTGGGAAAGCTTGTATTCAAGTTGCAACTTGAAAGTAGTAACAAGTACATCCAAACATCTCATTCAAAATGGCCATGCAAGTGTACAAATTGATATGCACAACATAGATAATAATCTTAAGCAAACAAAAAAGATGGATTGCAAATAAGATGGCAAAAAGGGTTTACTAAGAAAGAACAAAGACTCACATATTTGCCACATTTGACGTCCGAGTATATTACAATGAAGTCCCCTTCCTGAAGCCCGTTAGATCTCACAAAATCACCTGAGAAATTCACCAAATCCAACATTAGGCATTAACCAAACCTTCTATCTCAATTCATTTTGTTTTCTTTTTAGGGTTAAAAATTGGACAAAACAAGCATAAGTCTACAAGTTATAGGGTAGAAAGCACACCTGTGTTTTCAAGAAGGTACATTCTGCTCTTATTGTTAGGCCAAAATCTACATACAAACACACTCAATCAAATTTCATCATCCATTTCAATAATTTTTTTTTTTGTAATGCTTACAATATGGGATTAATATGATCTAATTAAAAACATAGATGCATACCGATAGCGCATGTTCCAAACACGAGATGTCCCGATGTCTTCCATAGCGATAGGGATCCCATCCCTCGCCTCTAGCTCGGGCAGATGAGTCTCGGCTTCTTTCTGTATTAAACATCAATATCATTACATCAATCAATCTCATCGATTTGATCAAATTAAGCCAACCAACTAGTTTAAGATAATAAGTTAGAAATAATTAGATGGAATAATGAATGATACCTTGGGCAAGACAATCCTCCCAAGATTTCCCACATCACTTTGCTTCAAAACCTTTTGCAGCAGAAACCTCAAATTCTTCTCTGTTTTCCATCCCTAAATCATCCCCACATACAATTCATCAATTATAACTTTCTTTTTTTTAAAAAAAAAAACAAAAGCAAAACTATAACCATTAACCAAGCATGAAAAGTCACTTTCATTTCCCATGAGAAAAGTAAAGAGCTAAGCTTTCTAGGGAAACCCTAATTTCATATTTCCCATATCCAACCAGAATGCATTGCAGCAGTAGTAATAATTACCATTTCCAAAACCCTAATTTCATTTCCATTAATTTTCCCATCAACCAAAATTCAAACCAACCCAAATTCACACGAGATAGATCGATCGATAATCATCGTCATGCACCTGCTGTTTCTTATCGACCCCTCCGATGACTTGCCTTCCAGCCGGCGTAGGACCCACCCCTCGATCCAACGGCGGTTGGTGCATCTGCATTTGCATCTGCATCTGCATTTGACCTGGGTTCATTTGGGTCGGCGGGGGCGGTGGTGGGGCCATCTGTGGCCAGTAAACCCAGTTCCCAGCACTAGGGTTTCCTACACCCGGGTGATGAGGATGCGCTTCCATCGTCTGATTCATCTGATGATGATGATGTACTTGATTGTTGTTATTATTATTATTACTCCCCTGACCTTGATGGTGGTGGTGGTGGTGGGCCCGGTGGTGGTGCGACAAGAACCGCCTCTGCCTGGCCATCCTCTTCTTGCGCGCCTCCTTGGTCGCAGATGCCCCAAGCCTCACCAACCCCTCCCCGAGCCCCGGGTGGTAGTAGAACCCCCCGGGTGGTCCACCCGGGTAAGGGCTCGGGGCGCTCCCGTACCCACCGAACCCTGCATGGCCGGGATCCGTTGGGTACGGGCCGTAGTGAGGGGCCCCCACCCCGAACTGCATTGCAGGAGGGGCCGGGCCCCACGCTAACTGAGGCGGCGGCCCACCACCACCCGCCTCCATCATCTGGTTATGATGGTGGTGGTATTCCGCTGCTGCATAAGGATCCTGTGTCGCACCCGCCGGCATGTACCCCACCATCGGCGAAAACCCTCCCATCGCCGCATCACCCACAAACTGACTCGGGACCACCGGCGGCCCCACCATCCAAGCAGCCGGCGGTACCGCCACCGGACAACCGCCCGAGATATTATTATTATTATTATTATTATTATTATTATTATTAGGGTTGTTGTTATTATTATCACTACTAGTAGTAGTGGTGATGTTGTTAGTGGTGTTATCATGATCAAGGATGACAAGCGGGGGTGCACAGGCGGTATTCGTGAGGCTGACCGCAGGGGATGACGACGACGAAACTTCCTTCTTCTTGCTCTGAAGGTGGTGGTTCTGGACCCACTGAAGTATCAACTTCAAGAGCTGCTTCATCCCCTCTTTTCCTCCCCCGAGCCGCCTCGCCGCCGCCTCGATCGTCGACTTCTTGATCTTGATGTTGCGGAGATCCTCCGCCGATATCACCTCCTTGTTGCACTTCAGCCACTCGAAAAACACCACCGCCAGATCATCCGCCGCCGCACCATTATCGACAGATGACGTCATCATCACCTCCTTGCTACCCTGCTGCTGCGGCACATACTGGTGATGGTGCTCATGATCATGGTCGTCCTGATTATCATCCTCCTGGATCGGGTCAAGGAGGCGGTCTTCGTCAAAGAGGGGAGAAGGGTCCCAGCAGATATCGCTGGTGTCAAGCAGATCCATGCACGACCCGAAATTCTCCATCAGGTCCACGTCGACGGCGACGTCATCGGCCTCTGCCGTCTGCGCCGGCGCCAGGAAGTCCATGGACGGTGACGAGTTCGAGTTCGGGTCGTGGTCGTCGGCGTCGGACCTCAGCACCGCCCACGAGGACGACGCGGTGGAAGCCGACGAGGACGCCGCCGGCGCCGGGGAGACCGTCTTCGCCGCCGTCTGCGGCGGCGGGTGGGTGGAGGAAGACGACGAGGAGGACGACATGCAAGGAAAGTCCGGCAGAGGAGGGAACTCGTCGGCGTAGAACAACGACGACGGATCATCGAGAAGCTCCTCCCCTGCGGCGCCGTCAGCACCGCCGCCTCCCTCTCCGAACCAGATCTCCTCCTCGGCCACCTCCACCGCCTTATCCGGTCCGAAAACGCCGTAGCCGTGGAGATCTCCGGCATGCAATCCGAGATTCTTCATCTCCGCCTTCACTTCCATCGGAATCCAACTCCAAAACTCGGATCAAAGCCTCAACTATCAAACCCTCCTCACCAGGTTTAATTATTTTCCCTTTTTTTTTTACATGCAAGCTTGAGAGAGGAGAGAGAAAAGGGGATAAGCCTGAAGCATGTACGGAGGAAAGAATGAAGGGATGGGTAGATCGAAATGACTGAATATGGTTTGGATTAAGGAAGCAAAAAGGAGGAGGAGAGAGAGAGATTATAATTATAAAGGAGCAGCAACATAAACCATCTGATTAATCCCCACCACAACAACAAACATGAAAAAACATGAAAGTGACTGCTACTCCAATTGATTAAGATTCTTCCCCATCAACTTGCACCAAACAACAACAACATAGAATCTAATCTAGTACTACTCCATATATCCACCCACTAGCTAATTATTTAATTAACAACTCTTAATCACACTCACACACTCCTTTAATCTTTCTTCTGGGTTTAGAGAGAGAAAGTAAGTGAACTGCTATGGAGAGTTGGAGACTGGAGAAGAGAGACAAAGTTGAAAACTTCCTTTTTTGTGGTTGCTCTCATTCAATTGGGTTTTGAGGTGGTTTTCTAGGTTCTTCTTAGGATGGGTTTTTTCTTTTTTTTTTTCTTTTTTTTTGGGGTTTGTTAGGGGGATTATTGGACTATTGGAGGACTATGAGGAAGAGGGGGTTTCTCATTTCTGCATTTTTTTTTTTTTGTTCAGACTGAAATTTGGGACTTGGAAGGATGTGGGTAAATGGTTAGGATATATGACAATCTACCCTTATTCAATTCATCTATCTTTAACTATTGCTTCCTTTAATTTTTTTTCCAACATATTTTTTTACAATTTTTTAAAAATTATACTACTATCCATGTTATTTGTCATTTTAGACATAATTTAGAAAATAAAAAAAATCCTCCCGACCTTCATTAATTTATCACATTGGAAATGTGAAAATGTTGAATAAAATGGTGAATAAAAAAGAGAAAATGTGAATTAATAGAAAAATATAAAAAATATAATTAATAAGGTTAATTTGATAAATTAGTAATTAATATATTATTGAAACTATAAAGTGACATATATTATGGAAAAAATAAAATTAGTTTAAGTGACAGACAACATAATATGAGTAATATATAAATTTTAGTTAATAATATTTCCAATAGGAGTATTACTTTTTATTTCCAAATGAAAAATAAAAAGTTAATTTTAGTTAATAATATTTAAGTGATTTTGTTACTAATTGACTACTCTCTCCCATGATCCTATCTATTGATTGGGGGGGGGAGGGGGGATTATTTCCTCCATCTTAATTTGTTGTCACATTAACTACTTTTATAAGACAAATGAGTATTTGTAATAGAGTGAAAAGTTTATAAGTTACTCAAATTATTCCTATAACATCCTTAACAAAAAATAAAAATTGTTGAAATTTTAAATAAATTTACTAGTATTTATTAGGGATAATATATGAATGACAATGGTTGAAATTGTAAAAAAGTAACAAATAAAATAGGAAAAAAAAGATAATTATTATGACAAATATTTTGGAACGCATAAAGAATTATGTGGACAAATAAATGAAAGCAACCTAAGTTGAAAATATCCTATAATTTTTCTTTACCACCCCCGAAAACAACATAAAAATAACGGTGAAAGTAATTACTCCCTCCATTTTTTTTATCTGTCATTCATATTTTTGAGGTCCATTTTTAATTAATAATTTCTCACATAATATTTTCATAAAAAAAATACAACATTATACTTTTTCAATAGTACTTTTTATTAAGAATCCAACGATATCAATTTTGTTTGATGAATCATTATACAAATTAAGATATTAGTGGCTAAAGTTTTTGATACAATTACCTGGGTGACACTTAAATAAAAACGGAGGTAGTATTATTACTCCCTTCGTTTTTATTTATCTGTCGCCTAGAAAATTGTATTAAAAATTTTGACCGTTAATATTTTAATTTGTATAATGATTTCATCGTACAAAATTGATGTCATTATATTCGTAATAAAAAATACTACTAAAAAAAGTATAATATTATATTTTTATAAAAAATTATATAAGAAATTGTTGATAAAAGATTGATACTAAACTGTAAAAATGACAGATAAAAAAGAACTAATTGAAGTATTATTTATTATTTATTATTTATTACTCCACATGCTTCCAATAAGAAGTTAGTGCATAGACAGGGGGAAAAAATCGCATAAACATACCCGCCTAGTTTAATGCCAAGTCCCTCTCACTTTTTTTTTGGCAACAATTTAATGAAAAATATAATTATTATGTGTAATCCTTTCGCAGTAGTGATATGCATAACATAGAAAGAACTTGTTTTTTAGCAACGATAGTAGTAGCCAAAATATAAATAAAGACAAAGTGAAAGTAAACCACTTAAATAAAGAAATAGTATTAACTTGGCCTATGCTCTAATTTATAGTTTAATTTAATTTACTAAAATCCTTTTTATAAGGATAATTTATCAAAAAACATAATTTTCATATTTTAAAAATGTCACTTTTATTTTGTAAGAGTTTATTGTGTACAAAGTGTCAATGCAAGCAGTCCCACCATAAAGGTGTAATGTAGTAAAATCTTACGTTGCATTTTTGCAAAAAGCTACTTCCAAGACTTGAACCCAAGACCTCACAATCAACGACAACAACGCAACCATTGCACCAAGATTCTTCTTTTAAAAAAATAATACATACTCCAATAATTTGTAGTTTATTTAATCCTAATATTTTTTTCTAATTATTGAAAGTCTTAAAAGACTAAAAGTTTACAATACAAATTTATAAATGCTACATTATCCTCAAAAATAGCAACATAACACTCTAACTTGCTCTAAAATGAATCAAAACCCTTCAAAATCTTAATTTAAGGTCCTTCAAAACTAATTTAGTAACTATTTTATCCAAATAAGATGATAATGGTTGTGTTTTTTTTTTAAATGCAAAATAATTTATATTATCAAGATTTGCACTAATTATTATTAATTAATGGTTGATTTTTTTTTTTGTACAAATTGCTCAAAGATGATAAGGATTGAGTTTTTTTTTATAATTAATTTATTTATCATATCCTCAAATTTATTTTATCTACTAGAAATAATGTTTCAAGTTTTGCACTATGGGAATCCAATATACTTTAAAATTAATTCTAAAGTAACCATGAAAATGGTCGTTAACTCCCTCCACTTTAAAAAAAATTGACCATAAATTTGACCATAATTTTTTCAACATACGGTGTATACAATGATTTATTACTATTAAACTCATAATAAAAAATACCATCATAAAAATATAATATTATAATTATTAACAAAATATTATATAATAAATTATTAATTAAAAATGATATTGGAAACTTAATAAATTGAACATTAATATGGAAGGGAGGGAAGGAGTACTCAACTACTGTAATATTGGCTGCAAAGCTATTTTGTATGTTTCTTTTTTGGCAAAGCTGTTTTGTATGTTTGTTCAATGGGGTGACGCAATTATATTATTTCCCACATAAAAACAAATCTTAAGATCACTTGGGAGGAAGAGCACCTTCACAGTTTCCCCCATCCAAACGAGGCACTGAGGTTTTTGTTTGTTTCCAAGATGATGTGTTTGTTGGGGATAAGTTCAACTTCAACCCCAAAAATATTAATTTACTGAGTAAACTGTAATGAAAAAGGAAGAAAAAAAAAGTTGAAATTTCCGGCAGAGTTTTGATTAGCTAGGTCTTGCGAAGAAAGGGAAAAGACAAGGAAGAGAAAGAAACAAATTAAGATAGCGTTTGCTAGGAATCTGAAGAAAAATTTTTTATGGAAAACTTTTTCATGGAAAGATTTTTTTGGGAAAATTTTCCTTATTCCTCTAAGAAAATGGAGAAAATGATGGGCCCATCATAAAACTTTTCCAAGGTCAATCCACACCCAAACATAAAGAAAATAAGTCAATTTGGAAAAATTGATCATTTCTTTGAATTGACCAACCAAACACATCCTAAATTAAATTGAATTGGAACCAAATTTAAGGCGTTGGGTGGTGACTGGTGAGGTAAGCGACATAACGAAGGAGGCATGGGGTGAGAGAAAAAGTAGACCACACACAAAATAGCATTCAAAATTATAAACTAATCTTAAATAAAAAAAATTATTACATCCACTCCATTATATTTGTCCATTAATCTAACTTGAGAAAATCAATATAATACCAAAAATTGAGGTGAAAAGTTTGTAATTTACCCAAAATACTATGCTTGTTTGTCCTAACTTTTGGAAGTATTTTTGGAGTTAAAAAGCACAAACTAGGCCAAACGGTGGTTTTTTTAGAAGCTACTAATTGTTTTCCAAAAACAGTTTTGGCCAAAAATAACTCCAAAAGCAGAAGCAGTAAATTGCTGCTTCTGCTTCCTACAAATTAATCTCTACTCAATCTATAGGATTCTTTAGTGATTAGTTTCCATGATTTCAAATAAATATTTTGATTCTTATAAAAATAACATTTAAAGATTTTAATATTATGTTAGAACCTTTAATTATATTAGATATTTTTATTATTTAATTTTTTTACAAATATGATATTTAAATTTTTGATATATTAATATTTAATTTAAAGAATTGTTTATTTAAGTAAGATCATATATAGTTATAATTATTATTATTATAACTATAACTATAACTATAACTATACGATTATAATTATTGCTAAAATTAAAACATGATAATTTATTTAAAAATTAATAAAAAGAGAAAAATGTAAATAATCATATGAAAATTTTACTCCCAAAAACACATGATAATTTTAAAAGTTACATTTAACAATTAAATTTAGTAAAAGCACTATATTATAAGTTAGGCCAAACACTTTAATTTAGTAAAAGCACTTATCTCAAAAACTAGGCCAAACACTTCAATACCTCTCCAAAAATAGCTTTTATAAAAATTGTTTGTAAGAAGTAAAAACATTTTTTTAGAAACTAGGCCAAACAGGCACTTATTCTTTAATTGAAGATAATAGTACGTTGTTAGAATTGTAAAAAGTGAAATTTATTAATTGGAGATAGAAAAGTAATTATAATTATTGAAATTTTAAATGAGATAAATATTTTGAGATAAAAAAAATTAGGTAAAATGACAAATAATTTAAGAAAGAGGTAGTATTAAGTTGGGTGATATTATTTATGATTTCTTTTGAGAGCATGTTATTTGATGGTTTTCTTTTTGAGGGTATTATATTGATGAGCTTTGTTGATGAGGTCCAATTATATATTTTTCGGTATTGTAAGATCAGAGCTAAAAACCAGAATAACAAAGTACTATGTTGTAATTAGTTAAAAGTATTCCCTTCATCATTTCTTTCGGGATATATATGGTCAATTTTAAAATTTTGATTATTAATTTTATTAAATATATACAATGATTAAAATGTAAAATAATTAATACAAAGCTATATTAGGTTAGAAATTCAATATTTAAT
Organism: Portulaca oleracea; assembly: GCA_029582165.1. Lineage (NCBI taxonomy): Eukaryota > Viridiplantae > Streptophyta > Magnoliopsida > Caryophyllales > Portulacaceae > Portulaca > Portulaca oleracea. The sequence goes on from CM055871.1 coordinate 5,785,242, forward strand.
ACTATGATAAGTCCACATATTAAATAATAAAGAATGAGAAAGTAACAACTAACAAGCATCATCATCATCATCATCATCATCATCATCATCATCATCATAATAATAATAATAATAATAATAATAATAATAATTTTGGTTCTCAAAATTTTAATATCATATCATTTTTTTCGTTTTTTGTGTGTGTTTTTGTTGTGGTAGGGCAACTAAGAGTACAAAAAAAAAGAGGTAGTTAGTAAAAACTTATTCAAGTATCCTTAATTAAAAATTGATTTTTGATATTTCATTCGATGAATGCTAATTAAGGGTAAAATATGAAGATGTAGTGATTAATATGTTATTGAAATCCTATAGTGACAAATAATACAAAATGAGAAATGTTGGTTAAACATTGGATAAAAATAATGGGAGTATTGAACTACATATACATATTAATGGGGAAAATAGATTTTTTTTAAAATTTTATTTTAAAATTGAAAATATTAGTAAAATGAAAAGAATTTGAATAGTTTCATTTGCTTCATTTTCTTCCAAGATAATTATATTGGCACAACAAAATCAATTATTAAGAAATAACTTAGGGTACAACATGTATTGACTGAATTTATTTAAACATGAACTATTTGAATTTATTTAATTTGAACTATTTTGCTGAACTTATTTTAAATTTATTTGTAATAATTTTTTATAATTTATTCTAAATTTTCTTTTCCAACTGTTTTTTTCCCAATTCCAATTAAAGTTATTTGAATTCATTTTAGGGAATAAAATTTGAAAAAAGATATAATTTTTACTATGATCCAAATTTGAAGCAAACTCATACCTAACCAATTGAATAAATAATATTTTTTATGTTATGTGAGTCCGTTTCATAATAAATTTATCGTGAGATGTACAAATATATGATGACTTAAGTTTTATGAATTTGGGGCAAATGTATGATGACTATTTATAAATCTGGGGTGACTCTAATAAAATTCATTTGTTAATACTAGTTACTGTAAAATATCAGAAAAATCACATTGAAAATACTCGTATCACGTAAATTTATATAAAACAATCTCACCATCAAATTTATGTTTCACCAATATGGTCCAATTGAATATCAAATGAGTTTTAATAACGTTTGTCTTAGAGTGTCTTACCTTAAGGCTTAAACTAATGTAATGTACGTACTAGCTGTAATAAAAGTCATTATTTAACAAATAAAAAATAATTATAACTCAATTTATCAATGAAAAAACTTTCAGAAAAAATTACCTAATTATATTTTTTAACATAATTCTTACTAATTTATTTTTTTTGAAACCAAACATAACGATTTCTAAATAACTGTAGATCTAAAACACAGATATGAAATTCAACTTCCAAATAACTAATACTAATCTTACTGACATTCGACTTCAATTTTTTGATGACTCTGCATCTTTACCATTGATGGAGAATCTCACAACCCGTGCTACAACGATTTGAAAGTTGATCTTCATCCAATGTATTAGACCACACCAACTGAACAAAAGAAGACTACAAACCATAAATAAGGGTATAAAAAACTCTTACAAAAGAAGATACTAACTTTCTTTGCGAAAACGTACACCAAACTAATAATTGGGGTAGAAATAAATCAAATTGGGGCTTACCATCGACAAAAGAATTGATGACAGTCCCTCCAAGAAAATGGAGGCTAGGGTTTTTCAGAGAGAAAAAGAAAAGAGGAGGCTAGGATTTTCTGGGTTTATTTCTTAGGCACCGTTCTTTTATACGGTGGAATCGCGATGCGGTAAGTTGCAGTGCGGTGAGTTGCGGTGGGTTGCGGTAAGTTGCGGTGGGTTACGGTAAGTTGCGGTGGAAAGTAATAAATGGATTTGATATATAAAAAGGTAAATAGTAGATTGCGGTAGATTACGGTGAGTTGCGGTTGATTGCGGTAGGTTGCGGTAAATTGCAGTGCGGTAAGTTACGGTACCGCATAAAAGAATGATGCCTTAATAATTTTATTTAAAATTTGTGTATTAGATAATTAGATATTATATTTTACAAATATGATATATCAAATTACAATAAAAAAAAATAGTTGAAAAGCCTAATCAGATTCAGAGTATAATAGAAGGTGGCCACCATGAATCGAATTCAGAGTTCTTGGAGTCGGAGGTTCAAGGATCCTTCGATTAATCAGATTTAGAACTGGCAGAATTTTGTCTGACTAAAAAAATTTGAATTGTATGCCTCAAAACCACGGGTTCGGACATAGATTTTTCGTTTGAATATTGATATTGAATGAATGTCCAAACATACTATTTCTTTTTTTGCTATTGTTAGAACCTGTTTCTGACCCGAATTTAGCACATTCCGAATTGTCTGACCTGAATAAAATTCGAGTCTAGACATAAACTTTTCGTCCGAATTTTGACATGGACCGAATTTGACCGGTTCGAACATTTCTGAACTCAAATTTTTACCAACGCTAATCATATTTAGAGATAAATCTTGCCACAAATATTAATCGGGGTCCAATATAAGGATCGCATCTCCGATTCATTACTTTTCATCTCTACAATTTATCAAGGAAATGAAACTTTAAAAAAAAAATATTTAAAACTTGTATATTCTAAATAATAGTAGAATGGGTTATTTAATATCATTCCCCTCGTTCCCCTCCTTTTCCTTTACACAACCCCAATCCAAACATACCGTAAAACAGAATAGCTTAAAAATAATTTTTAATATAATTCTTGATAATACTATTTAAAACTTGTGTATTAGATTGAGATGAAGGAACAAAACAAAGAGGGAAAAAATTGGAAGGGAAAGAAAAGCCAAGACACCGGATAGTGCGCCTGAAGCCATACGTTGTGGCCTGAGTGGTGCCTTCAAACGGTGCCTTCTCAGCCTCTCCCTCCTTTCCCTTTTTCATACTCTTCCTTTATTTTATTCATTATTTTTTTTAACTTTGTTTTTTTTATGAACTTTTTCAACTCTTTCTGGTAGCAGCATATGCTCCCTCTTCCATTTTATCATCACCTAAATAAATAAATTAACAAATGAGATTTCGATTCCAAAAAAAAAATATTAATTAATTAATTATTAATTAATTAAAAAGTGAGAAAAATGTTGGGGAAGGGCAAATGAATATAGAATTGTTTGTCAACAGTCAATTCTTATTTTGTGTAGATTGAATTTTGTGGGGGGTTTTGACTGCTTCCACGTGGTTTTATTTATTTGAGTTTTTTTTTTGGTTTGGCAACAATAAGCAACCAGCAGGAATATTAAGGGGGTCAAATATTTATTTAAAATAATTTAGATTAAATTTTAATATTTATAAAATTTGGGGAATTGCAAAATAATTTTCAAAAATACATGGAATAATTACTACAATATTATACACTTACGATAATATTTTTCTTTAAAAATTTAAGGATAGTAGTTTTATATATTGAAATATATATATGCTAAAAAATAAATTGTCAAAATTTGAATAATATATAGATCTAGATATAACATATAAAAACATATAGTTTCAATTTGTACAGATGGTCCTTTTGAATGAACTTAGGTTACATTTAGTGTAAGTGGAAATATTGTATCCAAATTAATGTCAGGTTAATTCATACAATGTTTAAATCCAATTCGAACCCAATAGAATTATTTCCAGACAAATAAATTCGATTATTGGAATGGAACAAAATTTTGACAAGAAAATGAAACAAACTAACATTCTTCTTTGTATTATTATGGCCTTGTTTAGCAACCAGCTGGTAGTTGGTAACTATTAGCTGTTAACTTATAACTGCTAGCTGATAGCTTTTTGGATTAGTTGTTTGATTTTAGTTATTTAGGTTAGCTTATTATAGGAAAAGTATTTGATAAAGTAACTTTTTGTGAAAATTTATCTCAAAAGTTTTTTTGAAAATTAGATTTTTGAGTCCAAAAAACTAATATCAACGTGGCAACATCCATGGCAAGTCATTTTGCCATTTCAAACCACTCCAAACCCATTGCTTGCGTCAGCCCTTCCCTGCCTTTTTTTTCCGGTCCCATCAAATTACTCCTCCCACATTTCTCTTCACTTTTCCCATGCCTTTTCTCAAGGATTATTTAAATTATAATTATAAATAAAATTATAATGCTTAAAGTTCAAATTAGGATAAAAATGCTTAAACCATAGAATTTTTCTCAGTGAATAATTTGGGTAAGTCTAAATTTGAATTAGGTTAAAATTATATCCAGATAACAAGAATTAAAAAAATTATTGTCGTTCAAATCATCTAATTAAAATCTAAGGTTATATTTAATTTTTTTATTTGTATAAGATAATTCTAATATTTAAAGTGGACAATTATTTTGTAGTACTAAACAACCTATAAGTTTTGATAATTATTATTAGTTTTGTTTTTCATATAAGCAGTGATCATGACTTTGTAATACTTTCTAAAATTCTGGGTAAGTTTATAGTGGTGAGGAAAATTTGAAACCAGAGAGAGAATCTCCAGAATTTAGATAGAGCTCCTCATCTACTAGGACTTTTAGCCTGGTTGTCGGTAGACTTAAGTAACATGTTAGACATAACCATCTTGTAAGATCGGGAAACGACTATAGAGCGTTTCAAAGAGAAGCAGATGGAGGACCCAAAACCTAACTGACTTAGGTAACTTAGCAGAAGTGCTTGCTTTCACGGGTAACTTCCTCGGATGTTTTTATGGGTTTCTTCTATATGGCTGGGCTAGTTATAGGTGTTTCTCTATTTGCACGTTATCCTTATCTATTCGATCATTTGAGGGCGTGATCTTTTGATCCATGAGGAGGATTAAGGGGTTACTTAGGGGCTCACAAGCATAATTGATCAATCCCGAGATTTTCAAATGCCTTGCGAAATTTTGTCTTGGATCGAAGAAGTCTCGTAGTGACTGATTAACTTTTCAACACTCAAGCCTGAAAAATTACCCATGAAGACAAGAATGGAGCTAGTAGATTCAATGCCAAGCCGGAGGAGTCAAGTTGGGGTTGGAATCCAGCCAATGGGTATTTTGGTCATTACACAAGGTCAAGATGGAAGTATGGAGCATCAAGTCAAGCTCAGAAAATCAACCCCTAGGAAGTTAGGAAGAAATTATGAGGGAACAAGACCAAATTAAGATGAGCAAGTTGAAGAATATCATGTTTTTGGACAAAATTAGGCAACAAGATACGTCTTCACTCTTTTGAGTTTTGATCATAACTCCTTTAATAAAACTCTGATAATCACGAGATTTGGTGAGCTTATAGTACACACCAAGTGTTTCCGTAGATATATTATATGACCAAATCGAAGCTAAAACGAATAAATGATGCACGTTGGAAGTCAGGAGACGCTAGCAGGTGCTAGCTGCGACTTTTGGGCGTTGGTTGCGCCAAAGTGACACCAGCCGCGCCTTGCCCTGTTTCCTCGTCCCACCTCTCTAGGTTAGGCGTTGGCTACGCCTCAGGAGGCGCAAGTTGCGCCTAACCCTGGCGCATGTATTTTTCCTCATTTTTTTTACTGTTGTCCCCCCAATATATTGTATTGACTTTCTTTGGAAAACTTAAGACATTTTGATTAAATATTGTACACTTTGAATTAAATATTGTATTGGCTTTCTATTTATACCACTAACTTAGCCATATTCATTACATTATTCATATTATATCAATTTATCCACAGCCACAACCTACTTGTAGAAAAAAAATAGCCTATACTTTAAATTGTCTCTAGTGTCTTTCCCTGTAAATTTCTTATCTCTTCCAGAGTTCCAAACTTCCACCTACGAAATGTACTTTTTTTCTACGGAAAGAAACGAACTTTTTCTCATCCCAACTTTATTTACGATTCTCATCTCAAATTTAGACACCGTTCTTTTGTGCATTATTGCAACTAACCGCAACATAAATTACCACAACCTATCGCAACATATCATTACTTTTTTACTATTTCCACCGTAACTTATCACAATTCTACCGTTACACAATGCAAACACAACCCACAATGTACAAAATTATCACAAAAGACAAAAAAGTTCAATTAAATTAAACATTATTACGCACATCCTCTGTCCAAGAGTTTCATATATATCTCAATGTCACGACAATATATATTTAGTAAGCCGACAAACTACAAGCTCGTCTACAATGTATATATCATAGAATCAAAGTATAAATTAATATATTTTGTTCCTTCTAATTTCTAAATCTAAATTTAAATTATAATTGTCACCCTCGGGTTTTAGTGTTTAGATTACACCCACGTAAAAGAAAAAGGGGGGAAGAAGTAGTGGTGAACAGTTCACATGCAGGGTGGATGGCGTTGGTGGCAAGCAACCAGTAAATAAGAGGCACGTACGTTTCTGAGGGATTCAAATTTGTGGGGTTTCAATTATTTCAACATGCATGCCATCATATGCATGGGGTTGAGGTCTGATCGAATACTCCTTGCTTATCTGATATAATAAATTACGAAAATAATATGAGCACGGAGCAAACTTGAACAACCACTTTTCAAGTGTCTTTTCCTATCACTAATTTTATGTAATTATATATTAAATTAAAATAAAATAATATGATTAAATTGTATAATTATAATTATTATTTTCTTATATTTTTAAAAAATACTTAAAATATGCATAATGAATGAGATTGATTGATTTGATTAGGGTATAATTTATGTTCATCGATGTGGCAAATGCAGTTAAAACTTCTTATAATTGATAATAAACTGTTAGGAAAGTGTCCTAAAATCACCAAATCTCTTGATCTCACAATTATTTGTTTCCTAATTGTATTAGGATATTATTTAGGTTTCCTTATTGTGTTGTGTTTCCTAATTGTATTAGATTCTAAATCTATTCGGAGTGGGAGTCAAGTTAGGTTATAGGGAGTTCTCCCTATAAATAGGGTGCATGTTTCTCCACCAAAAACACATCCGAAAACACAGAGAGCTAGAGAGAGAGAAAATATTGAGAGAGTAAGGGGTCTCACCAATATTTTCCCCAGTGTATCCTGAGAGATTGTGAGTTGAGTGTTGAGAGATTGTTATTGTAATCTCCTTTGTGGATCGCATCACACCCTGTGATAGTAATCAAGTTGTACTCTTCCTTTCTCATAGTGGATTATTTTCTGGCTGTCGCCGTCCGTGGGTTTTTCTCCGAGTTCTTCGGTTTCCCACGTAATTCTGGTGTTTGATTTTATCGCTTATTTTTCGTTCCTAAATTTTGTCGTAATATCCGTCATCTCGTTTTCGATTCTATTATTCGCTCACGTTACCTTGCTACTCACTTTTCTCTAACAAGTGGTATCAGAGCAAGGTGGAGATGGCTTCAATCATGAAGTGCGATATTCCAAAATTTGATGGAACGAGGAGTTTTACTATGTGGAGGCTGCAGATGAAGGCGGTCCTGATTCAGCACGGGTTATGGGATGTGATTGAGTATCCCGACCACGGCGATGCGATAATGGCGATGATGAATTCAAAAACTCGAGAAGGATATCAAGGGAATCGACTCAAGGGAGTGGAAGAAGCTTGAAGATAAGACTCTGGCGAGGATTCATCCGTGCAGCGAGCACATTCAGAGAGAGGTGATGCATATCGAGAAACCTCGGGAGCTCTGGACCAAACTGGAAGAGTTGTACATGTCGAAGAGTCGTGCAAACAAGTACCGAATGAAGGAGAAATTCTACAGGCTGAAGATGCCCCAAGCTACTTCTATTCAGGCACATCTTAGTGAATTTGATTCTATTATTACTGAATTGGAATCAATGGATATAAAACACACTGATGAGGATAAGGCTTTTCATTTAATTCTGTCCCTACCTGCATCACACAAACAATTTAAGGAAATCATGTTGTATGGGAATCGTGGTGACCTTAACCTTAGTGAAGTAAAGGCTAGTTTACTATCTAAGGAGAAACTTGATACCGATGGTGATGACCAGGGTGGTGATGCTATGGTTGTAAGGGGTAGAAATGCGAGGGAAAGCGGGTCTAGAGGAGGTCTAAACATCGTTCAAAGTCTAGGAATCCTCACAAGAATAAGAAGTGTAACTCTTTGTAGTAAGATGGGGCATATAGAGAGAGGCTGGGCAAAGCAGAGAGACCGAAGCGGAAGAGTAAGGATAATCACACCAAACACGTACCTCAAGCTGCGTAGAGTCAGTCGGATGGTGATGGGTTTGTAGTTACGGATGATGCCTTGCTACCATCGAGTAGGATAGCTAGAGATGAATGGGTTCTTGACACGGGGTGCACCTATCATATGTGTCCTCATAAGGACTGGTTTGAGTCTTATGAGAGTGTTGACACCGGGGTCGTAGTCATGGGTAACGACACAGCCTGCAAGGTTGCAGGAATCGGTAGCATCAAAATCAAGACTCATGATGGCATCGTTAGAACTCTCAAGGAGGTTCGTCATATCCCTAACATGACTCGAAATTTAATTTCTTTGGGTACTCTTGAAGCTAACGGCTGCAGGTACAAAGGAGAAGATGGTGTTTTGAAAGTGTGCAGGGGTTCCATGGTTCTTATGAAGGGAATCAGGAAGGGCAGTCTATACATCCTGCAGGGGTCTACAGTGACAGGATCTGCAGCGGCAGTCCTAAATCTTGATGAGTCCGACAGCACAAAACTGTGGCACATGAGACTAGGCCACATGGGCGAGAAGAGAATGTCAATGTTAAGCAAGAAGGGATACCTTGAAGGCGCAAAGATCGGCAAGTTGGAGTTTTGCGATCACTGTGTCTACGGAAGCGAGAAGAGGTTAGCTTTTCAAGGGCTAAACATACAACAGCAGGATCCTTGATTATATTCATTGATTTATGGGTCTGCTAGAGTGCCATCCTTTGGGTGGCAAGCGCTACATGTTGACATTCGTGGATGACTTCTCGAGGAAGACTTGGATTTATTTCTGCGACAAGAATGAGACATTCTCATATTTCAAGAAGTTCAAAGCTTTGGTGGAGAACAGACAGCGGGAAAATCAAGAAACTTCGGGGATGACAATGGGTTGGAGTTTGTTGATTCGAATTTCAATTCTGCGAGGAGCATGGGATTGCGAGGCATCGAACCTTGGTGGGTAAGCCTCAGCAAAATGGGGTAGCCGAGAGAATCAACAGGACACTCCTGGAGAAAGCCCGCTGCATGCTCTCGAATGCAGGGCTTTGGAAGAACAAATCGTTCTGGGCAGAGGTGATATCTACTGCCTGCTACCTGCTGAACAGATCACCTCATGCCTCTATCGAATACCAGATTCCAGAGGAAGTATGGACAGGTAATCCAGTTAATTATTCTAACTTGAGAATTTTTGGATGTCCTGTATATGTCCATGTGAATGATGGGAAGCTGTCTCCCAGGGCTGTTAAATGCATGTTTCTAGGTTACGGGTCTGAGTCTAAGGGATATAGAATGTGGTGTCCTGATTTGATGAAAGTTATTCAGTCTAGAGATGTAACCTTTAATGAAACTGCTATGATATCTAGAATGGAATCTACCGGTACTACGATGATGCAGAAATCGGAGAAGGATGCAGAAGAATGGTGTTCGAGGTGGAGCAGGCTCGAGGTGGAGTCTTGGAACTCGCAATCGGGAGCAACCATCGATGCTCTGAACCAACTCAGTTGATGAGCCCGAGATTGAGATGAATGTTCCTCGGAGGAACAACCATGCATTGCTAGAGATCGTCCCGGGGAGATCGGAGACCAGCGCGATATCTTGAAGAAGATGATGCTATGATTGCTTATGCTGAGTGTTGCAGAGGAGACTCTGAAGGTGCTGAACCTTCTACCTATCGAGAGGCCATCTCTTGTCCGAATGCCTCAAATGGATAGGAGCTATGCAAGAGGAGATGGAGAGTCTCTGAGAAAAATCATACATGGGAGCTATGTGAGTTGCCTAAAGGGCGACGAGCTCTTCATCAGTGGGTGTACAAGAGAAAGGAAGGTATCCCTGGTGTAGAAAGTGCAAGGTGGAAGGCCAGATTAGTGGTAAGGGGTTGCAACCAGAAAGAAGGAATCGACTACAACGAAGTATTCTCGCCAGTCGTGAGGCATACGTCGATCCGCACCTTGCTTGCCTTTGTTGCTCTATTTGATTTGGAGTTGGAGCAACTTGATGTCAAGACAGCTTTCCTCCATAGCGAGTTGGAGGAGGAAATATATATGAGGCAGCCAGAGGGTTTCATCGTTCTTGGTAAACAGGAACATGTATGCAGATTAAGGAAGTCCTTGTATGGACTTAAACAGGCACCCAGGCAGTGGTACAAAAGGTTTGATACCTTTATGGTAGGGCAAGGGTACACAAGAAGTCACTATGATAATTGTTTGTACTACAGGCAATTTGAAGAAAGGTCTTTCATTTATTTATTATTGTATGTGGATGACATGTTGATTGCCTCCAGGGACATGTCACTAATAAAGAAGCTGAAATCTCAACTCAACCAGGAGTTTGAGATGAAAGACCTCGGAGCGGCAAAGAAGATTTTGGGTATGGAGATCCAAAGGGATAGAAAGGCAGGGAAGCTGTTCCTGTCTCAGAAGAAATATCTGGAGAAGGTGTTGGACAGATTCAACATGAGAAACTGAAGCGATTTCAACTCCTTTAGCCGCACACTTCAAGTTGTGCAGTGAGAATCACGAACTGATTTGAGGTAAGGAGGATGTCTAATATTCCTATGCTAGTGCGGTTGGTAGTTTGATGTATGCTATGGTGTACTAGACCTGACCTATCCCACGCAGTTAGTGTGGTGAGTAGATACATGCAGAATCCAGGGAAGGAGCATTGGGAAGGAGTGAAGTGGATCCTTCGCTATGTGAAGGGTACTTTGGAGAAGGGAATCCTGTATGATAGAGGTAGTGCTGCAACGTCTGATGTTGCAGTTATGTTGATCTTGATTATGGTGGAGATCTGGATAGGAGACGCCGATTTGGGGTATGTGTTCGTCATGTGTGGAGGAGCAATATCTTGGAAAGCTTCACTTCAATCTATAGCAGCCATGTCTACTACAGAGGCTGAATATATTGCTGCAACGGAAGGAGTGAATGAGGCCATCTAGTTGAGGGGATTGGTCATGGAGCTTGGAGTACCACAGCGAGGCGTGGTTTATTGAACGATCAGTGCTACATCGACAAAGAATGACACTTATCATTCGAAGACCAAGCATATAAGCGTCATGTATCACTTCATCAGAGATACAGTTGCTGCAGGAGAGATCGTGGTGAAGAAGGTTCATACTTCTAATAATCCTGCAGACATGTTAACCAAGCCTCTATCTATAGCTAAGTTCGAACATTGTTTGGACTTAGTTGGTGTTCTAAGCATGTGAGAGCCCTGCGCGGCCACGCCCTGTGGAGGGGCGTATTGATGGCGACAGTCAAGATGTTTATCTGGACCGATGATTCGTTGATTTTAGTCCAAGGTGGAGTTTGTTAGGAAAGTGTCCTAAAATCACCAAATCTCTTGATCTCACAATTATTTGTTTCCTAATTGTATTAGGATATTATTTAGGTTTCCTTATTGTGTTGGGTTTCCTAATTGTATTATATTCTAAATCTATTTGGAGTAGGAGTCAAGTTAGGTTATAGGGAGTTCTCCCTATAAATAGGGTGCATGTTTCTCCACCAAAAACACATCCGAAAACACAGAGAGCTAGAGAGAGAGAAAATATTGAGAGAGAAAGGGGTCTCACCAATATTTTCCCCAGTGTATCCTGAGAGATTGTGAGTTGAGTGTTGAGAGATTGTTATTGTAATCTCCTTTGTGGATCGCATCACACCCTGTGATAGTGATCAGGTTGTACTCCTCCTTTCTCATAGTGGATTATTTTACATTTTGTCGCCGTCCGTGGGTTTTTCTCCGAGTTCTTCGGTTTCCCACGTAATTCTGGTGTTTGATTTTATCGCTTATTTTTCGTTCCTAAATTTTGTCGTAATATCCGTCATCTCGTTTTCGATTCTATTATTCGCTTCCGCTGTTACCTTGCTACTCACTTTTCTCTAACATAAACAATTACTATTAAAAAATCGACGTAAAAAATCATTAAAAATACTTATTTAAAAAATGGTAAGACAGTTAAGAAATGTCTTGAAATAAGGCTCTCATTATCACCCAATAAAGTTAATACTAATAAACTTTTAATAGTTTAATTTCTTCCTTCTAATAATCCCTCAATTATATAATAATATGTTACATGATTGACTTCTATAACTATAATAATATATATAAATTGTATAAAATCATACTTTTATCTATATTTTTTAAAATTTACAAAAAGGCGTTTAAAATATGTTTAATGGATGGGGTTCATTAATTAGGGTGTCAATTTTAATTGTTGGCGTGGCCAACACATTCCAAGCTTCTTATAATTGATAATTAATAGTATCTATTAAAAAAATTGGGGTTAAAAATGATAATAAATATTAATTTTATAAGAAGGAAGACACTTAAGCAATGTCTTGCCCTAAGACACATATCATCGCCTGTTCAGAAAATTGAAACGGTTAAATGCTTTCGTGGAATTCTTTATCAAACAAATTAATCAAATTAATGTGGGTAATTTCATTAGACTATATATTATGTACTCCATGTCTCGGCCATCTTTCTCATTTTTTCGTCACTTTGGTTGATATGTCATCAGCCAAATTTGAAAATTTGTAATTAATTTCTTAACAAGAAAGTATTATCATTAGATTCTTAAGGAAAATTAAAATATTATAATAAGAATATAATGTTGTAATTCTTTTTTGACAAAATAGTAGGTGATCAGAAAATGATAGTCATAAAAGAATATTAAAAACTGTGAAGCAATTAATAGGTAACAGATAAAATGGAAATGAGAGATTATATACTAAAAAATAATGATTTTAAATTTTAAAACTTAGCCGAAGGAGCTCATAAAACAATAAATTAAATGGAGAGTGATATGAGTGTCACCCTAACACAATCTTTAAGTGTTAGTCTTTTCCTCAAACTAATATTTATTGATAGATTAACTAAGAGAAGTTCCTATACAAATAAAGATAAGAAAGTTCCTATGCAAGCCTAAAATGGAACTTACACAGATCAGTAGAGATTAGCATTATGCAGAGTCCGAAATTATTGGTGATCAAGAGATAACATGCATAATTGTAAATGTTATAAAGATGAAGTTGATAAAGAAGGGAAGACAAAAAAGAAGGAAATGAAACTGAAACTATTGGTGATCAAGAGATAACAACATGATTGTGAATGTTATAAAGAAAAAGTTGATCAAAGAAGGGAAGACAGAAAAGAAGGAATTAATTGAAATTTGATCCTTATGAGCTTAATTGGGGTGGTGTTATTGTTAGGTTTTAGTTTGATTTGCTTGCAGCTATCTATATCTCAGGAATGCAACCTTTTTTGCAATGTTTTTGGAACATAATTAAAAGTATGTTTAGGTGTCTATTAGATTCATGCTATAAGAGTCTTTTTGCTTTGGTGTAAAGCTAGTGTATTTTTTTAAAAAAAATTTGGTGCATATTAGGTTTAGTGTATCTTCATATGTAATTTTAGTCGAGATGCACTTCGAACGATTGGAAAAAACTAGGTGTTACACGTCAAAATATATTATGCATTTTTTTTATAGGCTGGAGAAATGATTACCATATTAACTTTTCAGGAGAAGCATATATGAACACAATATGCGAACTCAGCCAAACAAACTTCCCTATATCAATTGAAGTTCATAAAAAGAATGATCGATTTCTGCTGGCTCATAGAAAAATCTTTTGAAAACCAATTTATACATCATTAAAAAATAACTAATAGATAAAAATAAAATTTTGTACAATTTGGATATGATACCATACCTATAAATTCAAATATATATTTTTTAAAATTTAATCTATAGTAAACCTCGTATCATTCTCAATTTCAAAATAAGTGTAGTAGTTAATTACTCCCTTTATTTTATATTATTTTTCGCTTAATAAATGTTATATAATCTTTATTCTCTAATATCTTTCTTTGAATGAGAAATTCTTATAGCATATTTTATTAAAAATATCACAACATTATATTCTTGAGATAATATTTTTCGTTAAAAATTTAATAATAATATTTTGGAAAATTGAATTCTAATAATCCCTATTTTCAACCTTTGTATGACAATAATTTCTACTTTATTTTTGTATTCTGGTGATCGAAAAAATAAAAATAAAGATAATATTTTGATGATACCAAATCTACCTCTACAGTTTTTTTTTAAAAAAAATTCATTCATGCCCCATATTATTTTTATTTTTTTCATTCTTGAGCCAGAAAGGTTATGAAGTGTAGTTAATTGCTAAAAGAATTTTTAACTTATTTTTTTTGAGAATCCGACAATTATTATGATTTTTTTAAGGAATAAAAGTGAAAAAAAATCATAAACAATCGAAAAAATCGAAAATTTGGGACAAATATTGTAAATTCACTTAAAATCGTGGGGAAGTATTGTTTTAAATCAAATGAAGTCAAATTCTATGATATTTACCGTATATATTTAGTGGTGTCCCACAAGAATACAACTTATATTTGCTTGGACCACCTAAATACAAAAATAAAGTATAGATTATTGACATACAAAAGTTGAAAGTAGAGATTATTAGAATCTAATTTTTTTAATATTATATAATAAATATTGTATATATTAAAAATTTAATGTCAATGTTTTTAAACCTTGATTATGTATAAATCAATGTGATATATATGCTCCCTCCGTTCCATATTAATTGTCGTCTTTGGAAATCGTGCAGTCAAATTTTAAAAATTTTGACCCTAAATTTCTTAATATATACAATGAGTTGCTATATAAAATTATCACCATTAGATTCGTGACAAAAAATACTATCATAAAAGTATAACATCGCAATTGATAATAACATATTATGTAAGAAATTATCAATCAAAGAACGATATTGAAAACCATAAAAGTCAAAATTATAACGAAACGGAGGGAGTAGCATGGAGCTGAGGAAATATTAATTGTTTTCTTTTGAATTTCTTTTTACCTGTTGAATGTTCTTTTTCTTTTTGAATTAGGTTAGGCATTAAGGCATGCAGTAACAACTTTCCAAAGTTTAGACTAAATATGATTGGTTCATATTGGGGGCTATTCACGTGCGCCCTCTCTCCCTCTCCACTGTTGTTTACAAACTTTTTTCAAAGTACATCCGCCCTAAAATATTTGTCATTTAACTAATTTCTTTGTCTCAATTTATCTGTTAGATTTACAATTTCAATGACTATCATTCCCTTTTTACCTCTAATTAATAAATCTATTCATCACTTTTTACAATTCCAATAACTATCTTTCTCAATTAATACAGGGATAATTTAGGTAAGTTATTCTCTCCCCGTCCCAAATTATTTATCCACTATTCTATTTTTGGATGTTCCAAAATTATGTCCACTTTCTTAAAATGGAAACTTTTATTTTATTGAAATTACGAAAATACTTTTAATTTGAATTTTAGAGTATTTAAATATGGAAGGGAAAAGTATAAATGGTAGTTTTGAATTCAAAACTAAGGGTATTATTAGTATTTTATTGCTAATTAAGATTAATTTGTTGATTTTCCTTAAAATGCGTGCTAAATCTAAAGGGACAAATAATTTGGGACGGAGGGAGTATATACTTTTCAGCTCATTTCCAATATGCATTGGTTTCTCAGATTTAGTTGGAGTGACAAATAAAATGAGATGGAGGTAGTATTTTTTAGAATGATTTTTCAATTAATAGAAAATGGTTTATACTTTACTAAGGGTCTCCTTTACTTTTGGATCAATTTTTCAACAACCCTTACACGGCAATTTTTTAGACATGACAAATGGGTTGTTCAAACTGAATATGGTCGTGTCATACTCATAAATTAAAGCAATTAAGAGATTTATTTTTGTTTGGATTGATTTCAAATTATTTAATTTCAGTTCTGTTAGCTCGTATTAGTAGAGATAAATAAAATGATAGAAAAATATGTTCGGGTGGATTTAGATTTGGTGTTGAATTTTTCTATAAGAATTTTGATGCTGGTTAATTATTATTGTTTAATGGTTATATGAATTTAGAAATGATATATTTTATTATAAATAAATATAAATTACACATTTTCTGTTGCATAAATTAATTAGAGATTTTTTACATAGTATTTATAGAAAACAATTTTCCAATTTAACAAATAATTTAAGAAATTTAATTTAATTTAGAAAGCAATAAAACTTTGGTTATGATTATTTAATGTTTTTATGGGATGTGATTACTTACATTTCACTATTTATTTCACATTTAAATATTTTAGAAAATAATAAATTGGGGCTGTGCGTGCTCTTGGTTGTGAACAATATAATGTTAACAGTTTTATACTGCCACTTTATTATTTCATGAACATCCTCTGTGAATTTTAATTTGACAATTCAATTTTTTTGGATTTTTTTATGCATATAACAAAACAAATAAATACTCCCTCCATCCAAAATAATTTGTCTCATTTACTTTTGATTATTAATTTTCACGTTTGATCTTAACAAGACTTGTAGTATTATGTTTAAGTAAAAATATTTTCATTACAAATCTAATAGTGATAGCTTTATATTATAACTAAGTATATAATTTAATAAATTAATGGTCAAAATTTAAAAATTTTGACCTCATTAACTAAATATGGACAATTTATTTGAGACGGATGTACTATAATATGAGACACGTATTCCATAAAATATTTCACTAAAAATGCTCCATAGTGACCAATTATAATTCAGCTTTAGACCAAAAACGTTTAAAATAATGGGACTAAAAATCCAATTTCACTTCAAGCTGGATAGAATCAGTCAAGTATTTTATCCATAATTTTTAATATTGTGAATTTTAATTTGCTTCAGTCTTATTAAATCTATCTTATATTAACGAGATTACCTTAAAACTTATTGTTAAGTCTTATTTAATCTTCTGAGTTTAAATACAATAAAAACTCCTTCTAACATTTATTTTCCCCTGTTTACCTTATTACACCATCTCCAATATGGCGAGTTATAACGTGATTCACTGTTGACATGACATAAGGTGAACATTAAGTAACGTTATAGTTTATACAGTACATTTCAGTGACGAGAATGTGAGTTAACTCGTGAGACCGACGTTGAGTTGCTCGCGAGACAAGTTAAATGGTGAACTTCCCGCACATTATTTTAATTGTACTTTTTTCTTTCCTTTTCTCCCACCTCATTTTTTTATCAGTATAATCAAATTAATTATACTATTAAATTAGATCCACTCACTATTTTAATTAATATGAGTCAAATTCACATTCCAGTGACTAGAATAAGGCATATATTACATCTCATCTAGTGAGTCAAACTTAACATATTTGACTTAGGTCTATGTGATTTCCTTATTTACGGATGGGCTTCTGACCTTGGGTCCATTGCCCAAGAAGAAATGTAGGAAAAATAATAAGTCTTTCATTTCTTACAACAAGCCCAGTTTCTTACTACAAGCCCGGCCCTTCGTTGCTTAATAGAAATTAGGAAACCCATTTGTAACGATTTTTAAATGGGTTATTGACCATAAGGAATAGGGTTATTGACCATGAAGGACGGCCCAGTTGCCAGTTTGACACTTTGTCTTGGCTGGATAAAGAAGTCCTTATTTTCATTAAAATGTGGGGTCTAAAATGATGACAGGGCATGTCATGTGTCTAGTTTTTTTTTGTCAAATGTTAAAAAAAATCTGTTCGTTTTTTTTTTTTTTTTTAAAGAGAAACCTGAGTTTCAAATGGGTGCAATTTTGATGTGAACAATGTAAACTGAAGCCATGACAACATCCATGCCTATTACTAGCGTTAAGTCTAAAATAATCATCCAAATTCCAATATCATTCACATTACAAAACCTCAGGGGGAAAAATCAAACTTTTCATGAAATATACATTCTACAAAATTGTAGAACCGTCAATTTTAACATGTATACCATGAAAACATATTCAACCTAGCACACAGATCTACAGATTATTCCCCAAACCCTCAGCAGAACAAACAAAGCACACAGTTCCTTTGTACATTTTACCGGGATTGCCGAGCCCAACGATAAGCCACGACTTCAGCGGCAGAGGCGGTGGTGCCGGAGCGGCGGCCGACGTCGTAACCTGGTCGGCGGCGGCAGAGGAATCCGGCGGCGAAGAGGATGAAGAAAAGGAAGCGAGATTGATCATCTTCCTCCTGGTCTTGAAATAAAAAGAACTGAATCTTAGGATTTTGGAAACTGGAGAAGAGAAGAAGAAAATTGTAGCGGGTATAATTAACAGCTGAACATGATAATGAAATCGACAAAGAAACAGTGTTCATCCTTCAAATTCAGCTACTCAATTAATTCCAGAATCTTCTTCTTCTTCTTCTTTGATTTCTTCTTCTTCTCCTTTCTTCTTTATCTTTCTTCTTCTTCTTCTTCTTCTTCTTCTTCTTCTTCTTCTTCTTCTTCGATTTCTTCTTTTGCTGATGTGTTGTTGTTGTTGTTCTTCTTCTTCTTCTTTTGGCACCCATCTGAAACTCATGTTTCTCTTACAAAAAAATCAAACCAGTTTTTTACATTTGAACTAAAAAAAACCAAACATATGGCATACTCAGTCATCATTTTGGACCCCATATTTTACTGAAAATAAGGACTTCCCAGTCCAGCCAAGACCAAAGTGTCAAACTGACAACTGGGTTGTCCTTCATAGTCAATAACCCTAAGGAATAACTAACCCATGAAGTAAATGGATCATAAAGTTTTAAACAAGATTATGAAGTTTCAATTTATTAGAAATATCAATTTTAATTTTGTTTAATATTTATGTTTTGTAATTTTGGGTGGTTTGGGGACAAGATTCATACTTAATGCATCCAACAAAAACATTTAAAAAAATTAAAATTGTATTTCTCACAAATTGAAACATCATACTATTTCTTGAAACTTTAATGATTCATGTGCTTCATGGGTCATTCCTTGGGATCAAAAATCCTTTTTAAATTGATAAGAGGGCCCAACTACTAGGTTTCAATTTATGAAGCAAATCGACCATAAAATTCAAACAAGACTATGAGGTTTCAATTTATGAAAAATATCCATTTTTATATTTTTGTTTTTATGTTTTGTTTTGTATGTTGAAGAGGAAGAGGAATGATTTCATACTTAGTGCATCAATGATTGTATATCCAAATAAAAAATTAAAATAGATATTTCTCACAAATTGGAACATCATAGTCTTACTTGAAATTCTATGGTCAATTTGCTTCATGAACAATCCCTTGAGGTTAATAACCCAAGGTATTATTAGACCTGTTTAAATGTCGAGCCGTGTCAGAAGTTGTAGACCCCTCGACTCGACCAGACTTACCTTCGGGTCAGGGTACCCTGACCCCGACCGACAGGTTACTGATCGGATCAGCAGGTCAACCAACTCTAACCTGAAATATGATATTTTATAATGCATGTGTTCAACTTTTGGAAATTCATCTATTTGACTCCACTCATCAACAATGCATCTCAAGCCTTAGATGTTGAACCACCAAACTTGTCACCAAAATGGGTTATTATTCAATCAAAATGCAAGTTTGCTGAGATGAGTTCTGAGCTCTAACCGCTCATTAGCTGAAGAATGAGATCGGGAGAGGCTCATGGTGTTCTCTGAGGAGTGTTTGCCCTTATCCCTTATGATTAACTTTTGAGATGTTAATCTTAGCCTGTAAGTCCTGCTTCAATTAAACAGTCTTATGTTCATTGCATTCATACCTTTTAGTTTTCTCTCTTTCTTTTGTTGTGTTGAGGTGGTGGCGGCGAGAGGTGGCGTTGTCCTGGGGCTAATGATCGAAGATGAGGGAAAATAGATAAGTTGTGTTGTATGATGGCAGCTATTAGCAAGTGGTAGTTTTGCTTCGATACTCATTAACGGAGGAGAGAGGGAGTTGTGAGGGCACCTGAAAAGTTGTTGTTGTAGAGGGAGTTGTGAGGTATAGAGAGATGAAGTTTTTATTACTAATGTTGCAAAAATTTGCTAAAAGATCACATTGATTTTTGTAAATCGTCAATCTAGTCCATAGTTTTGATCATTGTAGAGAGAGAAAATGGACATCAAGGATAAATTAAACCGAAAAATAAAGACAATTTCGTAGTTTCTTAATTTCTCGATCGAAATTTAATCAAAATCACCGAAGCGTCATTCCCCAACCAGTATAATTTATAAGACCTTTGAGTACAGTGTTGAAAATTTGTAATGAATTGTCAGTTTACAAAAAATCATACATCCCAACATATTTTTGAAGATAGTGCCATTTTTTTCACCTCTATATTCCTTGTCTTTAGGCCCTGTCTCTTTTGGATGTAGGATAATTGGAAAAAGGTTAGGTAGGAAGGGGAGTGCTTGGACAAAAATATCACTCAACTTTCCATTTTATTAAAAAATGCACCGATCTTTAAAAATTGTCATTATTGCCATTCAACTTTTCAAATTAGGAAAAAATGCCACAGTGACTTGTTGGTTACCCAGTGTAGTAGGTAAACTTGTTCCCTTGTACTCAACCCTTCGCTACACTGTTCCTCGGCCTCCTTCCTCCATAGTAATCCCTCTATTTTCACTGTTCTATCTTCCAAATCCCCCACCATTGTCCCTTTCCCTCCAAACCCACCATCAAAACCCTTAAACCTGACCTAAATCCCAAACCTAGCTAACCTCCTCCTTCCTCTCTGACTCTTCCTCCTTCGTTGCCCCAGTCTCCTCCTTCAAGTACCCCTGCCGAATCACACACAACCAAGCTACATTCACGGATGAACAACTTGTTGTTGAGGTACCCATCACAATGTCAAAGATGATCGGTTTCCTGTCTTCTCTCCTCCAACGGGTGATAGAATCCAATGATCTCCACTGTCGATCGCAATGCCAGAAGTGTCGGTGTTCCATAGACTTACTCCGTTGACCATTTCCATTTAGATAGAGCTACTTGAAGAGGGTCTTCAAGTATGTCAATTGTATCCCTTCGTGATTTGTTGTTGTTTATGTTGTCTTGATCGATTCTCGTAAAGACAATCCTTGTTGTCGGTTAATTCCTTTAATGTTCATCGCTTGCTCATCACTAATGTCATCATTGTCACTTTCTGGGGGTTTTTGTTGATGAATTGTGGGTTGTAATGTAATCTTCAGGATTAGGTGTGAGTGTTGGTGATGGATGTTGTTCTTTTTTCAAAATTGTTTGAATTAAATGGTTGGATTGTACTTTGGAATTTCTGGGTTTTTGATTTTATGGATGATCAACAAGTTTAAATTACAAAATTTCACGCCTAGTGGGGAATTTGGTGTTTGCGTTTTACTTTAGATGACAGAGTTGTGGCCTCAAATTTTGTGTTTTTTTAATTTTTCTGGATAATTGTAAGTTTTACCATAAATTTTCAAATAAATTTGTTGATGGGTGTTATTTTATTTTTTGGTTTTTAGATCAAATAGCAGTGGCGGTAGTGGTGGTGGAGGTGGTGGTGGTGGCGGCGGTGGCGGTGTTGGGCAAAGTGTGCATCAGTAGCACTTGCAGCTACCATGGATGAAAAAGAAGGAGAGGGAGAACAAGGGTTACCAGCTACACCGGGTTACCAACAATCACAATAACATTTTTGACTAATCTGGAAAGGTGAATGATATTTTTGTCTAATTTGGAAAAGTGAATGACATTTTTTACAGTATTTAAAGATTAATGACATTTTTGACTAAAATGGAAAGTTGAGGGCATTTTTATTTAAATACTCATAGAAACGGTGAGTAAGATTATTGATAAGTGCATATTTCACCTAGACTTTTAGGAAATTTTGATAGTAGATTAGAGATTATTGTAATTTAAAATGTTGATTTATATCACATTTCCATATTATACTTGGGGGTGTTGTTTTTGATGAAAATTTGTACGTTTTGAGGCCAAAACACTAATATTCCCTCAATTTTTGGTGAAAAAAGTACACCACAGGCCACTCCCACGACAATCAAACCGTGGTTAAAAAAAACTCACATTTTTTTTGGAGCAAAACAAGTCTGGACAACGGCTACCATGGTCCATGGTAACCCCTTTTTCAACCACTTTGTGCGCTTTCGCGAAATTTAACAGTTTTAAGTGTTGAAATTGCGTTTTAGTGTGATTTTAAGCCCAGAAACCTCAAGGAAAGCATATTGGAAACTCATCCATCTATCCTCCATCTTCATCTTCACCAACATCCATCCTTCCATAGGAAATCAAAGAAACACAAAATTGAAGATCAAAGAAAAAGATGACGCGATTTTGAAGGAATTCCCACTAGAGATTGAAAGACTCAAGTGTAACTCTTGAATATTACTGAACCCTAATCCATATTCTTGTGTTTTGAAATTTAATTATCATGTTTAAAACTTTAGTTATATATTTTCAATAATCATTATTGAGTAGATTTTAGTTATCTCAGGATTTGCAAACCGAAACAATGACGTTTGATTAAAATTTTCATAGTTTGTGCTTGAATTCTTATTTTGAATTAGTAGAAAGTTGAGTTCTTTATGTTTATAAGTATTTTTAAAGCCTTGAATACTTGTAATTTGAGATTAATTATGATGTACTAAAAAGTGAATTAGAATAATGCGACTACCAACTTTTCTGCTTAATTTATGAAATTTGAGAAAAGACTAGTAAATTAGGGAATCACTTAGATAATTTGAGATTTTTAACTTTGAATAACTTGAAAGCGTATGAAAGTTGTTTGTGAGGTTAATTAGAGTAATTCTATTAAGTATCGAAAGAGCAATAGAATTCATATGATTATCGATTCTTGATTCAGATGAAAGAATGACTGCACAAACTAAGTTTAATAATCAAACTCGTTGTTATGAGAGAAAATCCCTAGATGTTTTTACCATTGATTAAACCCTAGAATTATTTCCTTGTCTTTATTAGCTACAGTTAGTTAATTTATTATTATTTTTTGGCAATGAAGATAGAAAGACAGAACTAACAACTATCCTGACAATACTCGCCTAACTTGAACAACTAGATGATGGGCGGGCTTGACAAGTGCCCTACAAACTTTCCTGATAGTGATCGAGCTTATATTGAGCATCAAGAACCTGCACTTGCAAGGATTTGTATTAGCTCCTTGGAAAACTTGTCACATTTTCGGAAATTGTCAACTATTATTTGTGAGTCAATCCAGATTTCCAAGCTGGGCCAGCCCTTATCCTTAGTAGTTTTGAGGATATATTCCACCGCGAACGCTTCCACAACCGCAGCACTACGGGCATTGACACACCACTGCTTGCTTTCCAAGACCCCGGGGGGGGGGGGGGGATGACAAATCCAAGCACACCTAGCACGAACCAGTTTCTTCTAAGCCCAATTAGTGATGACATGTCGGGTTGGTAATTGAGCACCGCCGATACTCCAATGAAAGACAAGTGCATCGGTACTCTGGGTGTGACGTTTCTAGGGGTCCTTCTTAGACAGTAATTCACATTTTTCGCATAACTGGAGGTCTTCATCCACCAACTTCGGGACCTGTTCCGGCTGGACGAGATTTCGTCTGAAGACAAACTCATTCCTAGCCTTTTTGATCTCCCACAAGATCGTCGTGAACTCCTTGGCCTGACCTTGTTCTTTCCGATCTTGCTCAAACAAAAAGACAAACCAGTTAGCAAGCCAATTTTTATGAGAAGGCAGTAAGTGGTTCGCATCCGCAGTCCAAGCCTGCTAGCGCGCCAAATATGGTCAGCAAAGTCGCACTCGCCGAACAAGTGCTCCATGGTTTCGTCAAATTTCCTGGTACAAAGGGGCAAGCCCTTTCATTGTTGACGCTCTTCCTCCTCCAGTTTGCCCCAATTAAGGGCGTTCCTATCACAACACCATAAGAAAATCTTCCACTTCGGTGGTATTCGGAGGCACCACATTAGTTTCTAGAGTCTATGTACCTGTTCATCATTGACTCATGATTCCTTTGCTTTTAGAAATGTATAACACGATTTTACAAAGAACTCTCCATTATGTGATCGCCCCCATTCTACATTTTCCGAGTCGTGATCCAGACTCCTAAGGGGAATGGCTAAAATGTTCAAGGCCACTTCTCGATTGAACAACTGGCGAATCCAACTTTCATTCTAGTCTTTGGTATTAAGAACCCACAGGTCCCTGTTGACTTTGTTCTGCCATTCTTATGCTATTGAGTCACTTCTAAAGACCGACCCGGTAACACCATGCCACCTGTGATCCCTTACGTTGATGGCAGACCCAAACTTTATGTTGAAAGTCAGCGCCTCCTTGACCTTCTTGCAAGCATTCAGTTGACTTTTTACATTGCCCCGCCGTGGGGGTGATAATGCTCCTGAGCCGGTAAAGGGGTGGAAAAGCCATATTTAGCTTTAAAAAACTTTTGAGACCGGCGCTTCTGGGTGCTTCCTTTGGCACCAAGCCTGCTTGATTAATGGCGCATCATTAAGATATCCGATCTCCCAAATTCCCAAGCCCCCAACCCCTCCGACAGATGGAGGGTGTCCTTAGCCAACCAATGGATAGATTTCTCATTGTTGGGTTTAGCCCAAAAGAACCTTGCAACGGCCG
Organism: Portulaca oleracea; assembly: GCA_029582165.1. Lineage (NCBI taxonomy): Eukaryota > Viridiplantae > Streptophyta > Magnoliopsida > Caryophyllales > Portulacaceae > Portulaca > Portulaca oleracea. The sequence continues at coordinate 5,809,818 of CM055871.1, forward strand.
CACTAATCCTTTTGGCAATACTTCCCGGGATTTTGTAGACTGTCATGACATGTTGATGTAGCATAGTAATAACCGATTGGATAAGCATCAGTCAGCCAGCCTTGTTCAGAGTTTTTGCCTTCTAGTTCCGCAATCTTCTCTCCACTTACTCGACCAGATGGTTGAAGGTTGCAATTTTCTTTCAGCCACCACTGGGGGCCCCCAATACCAATCCCAAGTCTCTTCCACCGAAAACCTAAAAATGTCTATAATTCCCTGCTTATCCATTTCAATCACCCCTTTGGAGGTAATCATTACAGATTTTCGAATATTTATTGCCTGCCTAAAGATACGCATAAAAACATCTAGGACCGACTTAAAATTGAGGCAGGATCCCACCTTCGTCCTTGTGAAAAATAACGCATCGTCAACAAAAAATAGATGTGAAATTTTCACCAGGTGTCGACAGCCAATGCAAAAGCCTTCCATTAGGTGTTTCCTTTCAAGCTTAAGGACAAGCAAGAACAGATACCGGGACAAAGGATCTCCCTGGCGTAGTCCTCTTTCCAGGCAGATGAAACCCCTCTGTTTTATGTTGATACACACCGAATAAGAAACAATAGATACACACCACATAATAAGCTTGACCTAGTGGTCTGGGAACCCAAACCTTTCCAGCATCATTTTCAGATAGTCCCAGTTAACATGATCATAGGCCTTACTCATATCCACCTTAAGGGCCACAAACTGTTTCCCAACCCTTCTCCTCTTAACAGCACAGAGGACTTCATTGGCTAAAAGGACACTATCAAACATCATACGTCTAGGGACAAAGGCATTCTGAAAGGGGGTGATAAACTTAGCCATAACTATCCTTAGCCTATTAACCACGCACTTGGCTGAACTTCTATACAGAACATTGCACAAACTAATGGGGCGGTAGTTAGTTACCATTTTCACTTGGGAAGATTTCTTAATCAGGACTGTGCTGGTCATATTCATGGCTTTGACAAATCGGCAATCCTTAAAGGCGCCCATGATGGTATCTGAGATATGTCTGCCCACAAGCAAACAAACTCGAAAACCGATTAACTTAGCAATCAAGTAGATGACTAGTTCACTGTGGTGCTAAATTGAGTCCCTGTGGGATCGACCTTGATATGCTATACCGTACCCTTGCACTTGCGGATATGTCAATTGTGTAAGTGTTGGTAGGTAGGGTTGTGTTTAGAAGGTAAGCCATGTAAGTCACATCATTTTAGTATATGAAATTTTAAATATATATTTTAGGATTTTTCAATGATAATAATATGAACTTTGGAGGTATTGACTGATAATAATACAAACAGTTTTGTTGGACACTAATAGTACTAGCTATGACCTTGTTTTTCAGTTATAGTATGCCACTGATTTGGTTGGTATATAACTTGGCGAAAAGATGATGTGTCGTCTAATTGTTTGAGTTGAAAGGTGAAGCATATGGAAAAAAACTGCTGCATTTTCACCAACTAGGTAGCATTATTGACTATCTTAGCTAAAAAAAAATCATTTAAGTTCTATTTTTACATTATATTTAGTTAAGTTGAACAATGCTGCTTAGTTGACAAAAAAAAGATGCAATCAACATTTTTCCCACTTGATCTAACCCCTGGCTCACACAATTATGCAATGCGTCATCTTTTTGTCGAGGTAAACAACTACTAACTCGATAGTGTACTGTTGTCGAAAAATAGGTTCCAAGTTGATAATACCAATACCAGTATCCAATAAAATTGTTTATGTTAATATCGCTCATTACTGCCAAAATTCATATTATTATTGTTCAAAATCTTATATTTTATTTTAATAAAGTAATATGAGTAGGGTAGGTCACGTTAATTATATTTATACCGTTTATTAAGTATATAAATTTCTAAACATAGGTAAAGGTTTAGTTACTAGGATAAACATGTGAAAAGAACATAGCCTTAGCTTTTTGTACCCGCCACGAAGAATAAAGAAAAATCTTATTTGTCCCAGCGACGATGGAAATCATCAATTCCCTGGTCTCTTTATCCATGGACATTTTGCGCCATTGACGCTTCTCCGAGTCATATCTCCTGAATTTCAATCAACATTGTCAACATTTTCAGGTGATTCGCTTCTGTATCTTTCTCTCACTGACATTTGCGTAAATTTGAGGTAACGCGGTTGTATTTCACGTTCAATGATTTGATTATTTGCAATGCTTGCTCTTTAATCAAGTTTATTGCGTCGAACTAATGCATACTCTTACGAATGAGATTCGCCAGCGATAATACTCCAATTTGTCTTCATTGTGTGATTAGATATGAAATTATGGCGATTAATTATGTGAATTCGCGATAATTGATAGCACATTATGGTAATCTATGGCCTAATGGCTGCAACCTTTGATTTGTAAGTGAATGAGAGTTAGAAAGTAGAAACCACCTGTTCGATAATACACCAATTATGCAATGTGATGTGAGATTATCTGGAACTTGTATATGGTGGAATTTGTAAGTAGCTGCTGTGAATTCTACTTTGTCTTTTGTACACAAAATTCAGATGTTAGCACATTATTGCATTGATCTTCCCTTTGTTTCCTACATAATTGATCAGGACCAGCAATGTTTGGTCCTGTTTACTGTCACTTTGGTTGGCTCATTTGAACCTGAGTGCATCATAACTAAGAAGGAAAAGGAAGATCCCTAATCTAGCAAAAAAGAAAGTAAGAAACAGATTCTCTATCCTATTGAGGGGCTAATTTGTAGCTAGTTATTTATAAGAAGTATTGCCATTGGAGGATAAATGTAGCTGTGATGAATCAGAGAAGCTGGCATTGTGGCTTCTTGGGTATATGTTGTGCTTTGCTGTAGATGGTCCTCCACCTGAGCTGCTAATGTTGCCTTCTTGTTGCTCATTTGCTGTTGATGATCCTTTGAGCAGTTTGTCAACCTTGACACATTCTGCTTCCCTGTCTTGCCTTATCTCTTTGAGCATGGCTGCCACATCCTTCATGGTGGGGCGGTCATCAGGCGAAGGGTTTACACAAAGCAAAGCAACCCCCAAAGTCTGCATCATCTCTTGTACCTCTGATTCGGGTCGACCTTGTAACTTTGGGTCCAATACTTCAACTCCACATCTCCTTTGTCTCACCCAATCTACAATGTGTACTCCATCTGGTATTGTTGGATCGATTGGTTGTTTCCCTGTTAGCACTTCTAAGAGGACCACCCCATAACTATAGACATCACTCTTCTCTGTAATCTTCATCATATATCCATACTCTGCAAACAATTAAGTTGTTTCATTCGTTCTGGAAAAAGAAAAAACTATATGAAGGTAAGTTTAGTCATAAAACTTGGGAATGAATGAAAACAAACTTACCAGGTGCTATGTAGCCATAGGAACCGGCAATGGTGCTGGACGACCTGGCGAAATCCCCATCATTAATCAGCTTGGCTAGGCCAAAGTCCGCAATGTAGGGCTCAAAGTCAAGGCCAATGAGAATATTGTTTGCCTTGATATCCCTGTGAACTATAGGAGGAGCACAGTCATGATGCAAGTAAGCTAATCCTTGAGCTGCTCCTAGGACAATCTTGTATCTCAGGTCCCAGTCCAAACTGCTTCCATTCCTCTCATGTAGGACACTGCCCAAGCTTCCATTTGACATGTAGTCATACATTAGCAACCTTGTATTCCTGTTCCAACAACAGCCCAGGAACCTAACAATATTCTTGTGGCGAATCGAGCCGAGGGTCTTCACCTCAGCTGAGAAAGAGTCACGCCCATTATTCCTGAATGTCTGTTTCTGATACTCGTGTTTGGCTCCTGTTGTTGGCCATAGCTTCTTCACTGCAATGACTTCCCCATTCTCCATTTCAGCGCGGTAAACTGTCCCTGAACACCCTTTCCCGATTATATTACCCTCCACTAGGCATTTGAGAACTTCGTCGACTGAAAAGTTTAACTTCTGGAAAGGGGTGAATTGCCAAGTCCAGGCGTCCATCCCAATCTCAGAGTCATTGTCATCTGTAACCATTTTCCTGGCTCGAGCAACAGCAATGATGCCTAAGATTACCAGTATTACAGTAACAGCTACAAGCAGCCCGATTGCTAACTTGAACTTCTTTGAACGACTGCCATTTGCCATTTGCTGTCCTGTGCTGTTACTTATGAAGCATGAATCATGGCTTTTTGAACATAACCCTTGGTTACCTTCCAACTCTTTGGATGTTAGCTGTCTGAATAGCTTGTTATCAGGCAGAAAACCTGTGAAATTGTTGTAAGATACATTGAGAGATACCAGATTATCCAAGCCAGACAGCTGCATGAGGTTGCCTTCAAGCCTATTGTGGGAAATATCAAGTATGGATAGCTTCTTGAGGGCCGAAATCTTAGGTGGAATCACACCTGTAAGCATGTTACAGCTCAGATTGAGAGCAATGTCAAGGCCTTCAATTTGGAAGAGTTCCTCAGGGATGCCCCCTGTGATTTCATTGCTGCTGAGGTCTATCAATTGAAGATTCGAACAGCTTCCGAGGGATGATGGGAGTGACCCTGAGAAAGAGTTCTTTCTCAGTATGAGAGAGTTGAGTGAAGCTAATTGACCAAAACTTGGTGGTACAGGACCCGTAAACTGGTTTTCTGATAAATCCAGAGCCTGGAGTTTACTGAGGGACGATAGTGAACTAGGAAGCAAGCCCTGTAATGTGTTGTTGCTCAAGTTTAGCATCTGCAATTCTGTGCACTTGCTGATCTCATTTGGAACTGACCCAGAAAGCCGGTTATTAGATAAATCAAGGAAGCTAAGACTGCTAAGGAAACCAATCTCTTTTGGAATTTCCCCAGTAATCCTGTTGTTTAAAAGACGGAGGCGAATTAGGGACTTGCAATACCCAATCTCAGGAGGGATTGAACCCGAGATGTGATTCGAAACCAGCAGAAGTTTTGAGAGGTTTTGGAGCTTGAATAACCCAGAGGGCAAACTTCCTGTGAGTGAGTTATGTGACAGGTCAAGCGCTTGGAGACTTGTACAATTTCCCAATGCAGGAGGGAGGCTCCCCTCAAGCTTGTTCTGCCAGGCAAAGAGGATTTGCAACCCTTTTAATCTCCCTAGCTCAGCTGGGACTGAGCCTGTTAGTTGATTATTATCAACCTGAAACTGTACTAGATTTATGGCATTGGCAATAACAGATGGAATTGAGCCAGAGATGTTATTACCACTTAGCATTAGTTGTAGAAGGTTTGGTAGATTCCCAAACGACAAAGGTATAGTCCCTGAGAGGGAGTTCAATGAAAGATCAAGGACTACCAAGCTTGAGCAATTCCCTATCTCTTCAGGGATAGCACCAGACAATAGGTTTTGCCATAGGAGCAACTTCTCTAACTTTTGAAGCTTACCTAGTTCCTTAGGGATTGAGCCAGACAGACTATTCTGATAGAGATACAAGTTGACAAGCTCAGAACAGTTACCTAGTTCAGGAGGGATTTCCCCTGAGAGCATTGTGGTGTAAATTGACAGGGTCTGAAGCTTGCTTAGCTTTCCGAGCAAGCTTGGAATCGGCCCTGAAATCTTTGTGTCAGCCAAACCAAGCACTGTCATTTTCTGGCAGTTACCGAGCTCGTCTGGTATAGCCCCTGAAATGTCCTTGTTTCCCCCTGCCCTCAAAGACTGCAGATTTGTAAGTTTCCCTAGCTCAGCTGGGATTTCACCACTCAAATTGTTGTCGAAGATGAGGATATTTTCCAAGCTGAGACAATCACCTAGCTCAGCTGGGATTTTCCCTGTGAGCTGGTTGGAGTTCAAAACCAAGTCTTGCAGGTTTACAAGTTTCCCAATGGTGCTAGGAATACCACCCACAAGATTGTTTGAACTTAGATCAAGCAAAGTGAGCTTGGTACAATCTCCAACACTCTCCGGGATAGAACCAGTGAGATTAGCATTAGAAATGGAGAGTCTTTGGAGGCGTGAAAGTGAAGAGATGTTTGAAGGAAAAGGGAGGGCTAACTGGACTGACTGAATGTTGATTTCTGTGACAAAGTTATCCACCGAACAAGCGATGAATGCCCATTTACAGGGGTTTCGGTCCCCCGGGTTCCAGCTCGAGAACTCAGCTGGTGGAGGCCGAGACGAGCTGTGAAGCCATGAATGTAGGACAAGGACTTCATTGTTGTCACTGCCAAGAACAGAGGAGAACAATGCAGGTAGAAAAACAGTGATCAGAAAAATGATAAGTTGAAAATGATGGCTGTGGTGGTGGATGTAATGGTGGCTGAGATGGGGTTTCAAGGGTTGCCTTGGCGTTGGCATTGGCATTGGTTTCAAATCCCAGACTTCTCTTCTGGTTTTTTGCATTGGGTCTCTCTCTATCTGTCTCTCTAAGAGTGTTTAGTCATTAACCTCCACATTACTACTGTGCTTTGAAAACAAGCAAGAGGAGGTGATAAAACAAAAGAGTTTTGGGGAGTCATAACTTAGGGTTTGTTTAAGATTTCCCACCAGCTTTCACCTCGGGCTTCTGTGTTCTGTGTCTGTGTTGGTTTTTTTTTTTCCTTTTTTGATAAGGGGAAAAGTTTAAAGGCCATTTGGATAGGGGGGTTTGAATGAATAGGTTCTGTATTCTGTAGCCATGCACCCCCATGTGTTTATGCATTGTTTCCCTCAAAATAAGGTCACTATTAATGGGGTGTGGTTTAGCTTAGGTTATCGAGCCTTTAACCTATTACCTATGATAGTCATTAACTGTAATTATTGGTACTAATTCTTTTCTTAATACCACTATTACAACCACTCTTGTAGCAAGCCTCCAAAACTATGTTTAAACATATGCCAGTATACTTAACTTTGGGGTCTTGGAGGAGATATCTCTAGTTTAGCGCTTGGATACGGATACCACCTTATTATGAGCCTATTTTATGTACTGCACTTTTTATTTTCTGGAAAAATTTAAACCCAAAAATGTTTTCGAAATTTGAAATTTGGTGGTATGGTGTATAAACAATAAATATAAGTGCGAAGTTGAGTATATTATCATTAAACGCGCCCTAAAGTTCAATATATTAGTATCCAAACCTTTTATAACATGGTAAAAAGAATGTTTCCAATTGGCCATGATTCCTGTCGAGTATCTAACTTGCTCTTGGTTAATTACAGGTGGGATTCTACTGAGCTTGAAAAATTGAAGTAGCCAACCTGAAAAACAGACATTGATTTACCGCACCCTTGAACAACCCTACCCAGAGAAAAGACACAAGTAAGAAAACTATGCTTAATTTGATTGCTAGTTTGTTCGCATAGAGTTGCAGTTCGTGTTGTCAAATGTAGGTAACATTTTCCAAAATGAACGTTATTTACTCTACTGACTACTGCTTCTGGAATCTGAAACAAAATTTGAAGTTGTGCTGACAATGGTAGCTCATGAAAGCATACACTAGGCTAAGGCCCTGCCTGGCAACCATCTGGTAGTTGATAGCTTTTAACTATAGCTGTGAACGAAGAGTTGTTTGACTTTCACAGATTGCAAGAAATGTGTTTGGTAAAGTAGTTGTTTATGAAAGCTATTTCAAAAAGCTTTTAAATTAGCTTATTGGTCCAAAAAACTAATATGAAAAACTGTTTATCAGACACTTCAGATAACTTTTTGACATTGGTAAAAAAAGTTAGCAATATTCAAAAAGCTAAATGTCCTGTTTGGCAATCAGTTGGTAGCTGTTAGCTGTTTCTTTGTAGCTATTAGCTAGCAACTGTTTGAATTAGTTGTTTGATTTTAACTGTTTGTGTTAGCTGATTGCATGAAATGTGTTTGGTAAAGTAGCTTTTCGTCAAAAATTATCTCAAAAAGCTTCATTAAGTGACTTTTTGAAAACTAGCTTATTGGGTCCAAAAAGCTAATATAAAAAACTATTTATCAAACATGTCAAATAGTTTTTTAACCTTGATCAAAAAATTAATAGTGTCCAAAAAAACTAAAAACTATCCAAAAAAACTGGGTAGTAAACACAACCAAAAACTATCTGAAAAGCTGGTAGTCAAACACCCCCTAAATTTGGTTTTGCTTTTTGTAGAATCGAACCTGAGAATAAGGAAGTCTGTTGATGATGATGGGGGCGAGATATGAGTAGTTTGGTTGTGATTTTAGCTGATGAAAAGGAACAAGGAGATGAATCAGCAAGAAAAAAAAAAAGGAAAAAAAAAGGAACAAGGAGATGAATCAGCAAGAAAAAAAAAGGAAAAAAAAAGGAACAAGGAGATGAATCAGCAAGAAGGCCAAGAGTAGCCCACTAGCCCCTTATGATGATGAGTGATCATGATTTGATGAGGAAAATTGAGTGGGCTTGGTTGATAGGGTACACCTGAGGTGGGCAAAGGAGGGGGTGGGCTAGGTTTTTAATTAAGACTCCTCCACCCCTTTTGTTTTTCCTTGTTGAGGCCCAATTTGAAATGGTGGTAGGCCCAAAGTCTGTTCAAATCAGATTCAAACTCAACTTTCAGCACTTTTTTTTTTCCAATTTTTCCCACATTTATAATCAGCCTATATATTCAAATAAACTATATAGAAATCCTAACTTAATGATTATTTTGAATTAAATTAAGTATAGAGATGTAGATAATTTTTTTGGATGAACATAACCCGTTCTTTTATGCGGTTGGCCGATTGCGGCGTCACACCGCACCGCAACTTTCCATATCTCACCACAACCCACCATAACCCACCACAATTTACTTTTTCTAATTTAATTTATTTTTAATTAAAAGTTAAAATTTTCATATTCCACCACAACTCACCACAACTTTCCTCAACCCACCACAATCTACCATAACTTTTTTTCAACCTACCACAATCCACCACATTTCCTCCACATCGCACCGCAGTCAACTGCATAAAAGAATGGGGATTAAGGTAACCAGGTGAGGGGATGAGAGGTTATAGGAAGGACGCCTTGCTTTGCATTTTCCTTATTTTCTTGTGCTCTCTTTTATTTGTATTTTTCAGGTACGGTTGATGCACTCACTTGACTACTCATTATTGACTACAACATATAGCCATATAGGTACATCTACTACACACGCTTAATTGCTCATTGCTGAGGCCTAAGAGCACAAGGGTAAATAGTTTCCCTTCTCATGGTGTCTCTCATACTTTTGATCTCGAGCAGTTTCCAATTGGTGTGCGAAATGGGTGGTTTATTTTTAAAAAAAATAAAATTAAAAGGCTTTTTTCTTGGTTCCGTTGAAATTAAGTTTTTCATGCATTGCTATACATAAAGGGAAGACTGTATGCAAATGAATTCTCCAAATCTCACATTAACAGTACCATACTAGAGCATGTCTTTTCAAGAACAACATATTATACTAAACTAAAGACAATTTCAATATCTTCTTAATTTTACTCTTCAAGTCAACTTGGACTTGCGGTTTCTCAATTAAGCCATTCTTAATTTTCTGCCTATCAAGTGATCGCTTTTCTTAAGATCCAGCATTAGAAACTTCTTAGATCCTCATGGACCTCATCTACTTTTTTGAGAATCAATGCTTCTAATTATTTAGTTCAAGATCAAGTGTCACAATGACATGAATCATTGTTAGGATTCTCAGGGCGTGGTTAGCAGACAAATAATAATAAAGGCGGAAAAATAAATAAAGATTCGACACAAGGAATTAACGTGGAAAAACCCAAACCGGGAAAAAACCACGAACGATGCACTATCAGAGGATTACAACGGTGTTTCAGAGATTCCCAAACCTCCACAATCTCTCACAACCTTCCTAGAGTTACAACCTGAGAACTCAACGCTCACAGTTGAGCCTCACACAACTCCCTCAGAAACACAGAGATTACAGGTCAATCTCTTGTGGTATAAGATGAAACACTCTCAATTGCAATATATATAAACCTAACACCTAGGTCCTATTTATAGTACAAGGCTGACACAATTTTAGAATTAATAGAGTCCCTACAGCTAATGAATTACAAGAAAGAAGTGGAACAAATCAACAATCTGATTCCCACTCAAACTCTTCTACCTTGCTCCCCAAGAGACAGAGACCAACCAAAAATTGGTCTCCACATTCAACCCAACAATCTCCCACTTGGAGACCAATTGTAAACGCAGCCTTCGTCGATTATCATCAATCACCACTTCAACACCTCCTCGAATCCTTTAGTGCATCCATCTCGATCTTGTTCAGCAAAGATCAACAGAGGTCCCAGTTGACCTCCCATCAACTCCTCTTTTAGCAACAGACTCCCACTTGAATTGATCACGCCCCTGCAACTTCGACATACGCATCATCGTCAACAACTTAGGGGAATTTTGGATTGAGACTTTATCTCGTGTTGAACTTGTCGAATTCCGTGCGAGTTAGATCGTTCTCTACCGACCATCCGTTCCCGTAGCCTCGACCGGAAACCTCCTCGTTTCTGGTACCCTTCTCTCATCAGAGAAGCTAACACGCCTTTGACTAGCATGAACCAGCATGTACCAGCATGTTAGAGTTATCAATGACAGAATATAACATCCCCTTTTTCCTGCCATTTGCAATTGTCAGAGATCCTTTCGTTACCCTCCAATGACCAACTTCAAATCTCGTCGTGAACCCCTCCTCATCCAGTTGACTCACAGATACAAGGTTCTTGGTCAGACCGGGGACATACCGAACATTCTTCAACCTCCAAGTTCCACCCTTAGAAGTTTTAATGTTCACATCACCTCTTCCTAGCACCTTTAGGTTGTGACCGTTTGCAAGCCTAACCCTGCCAAACCTCCCATTCACAAAATTACTAAAGACCTCCCTGCTAGACGAAGAGTGAAACGAAGCACCCGAATCTATCACCCAATTCCCTTCTGACTTGTCAACACTAACAATTAGGGCATCACCAAAATCCTCAACAGAATATACAGAGTCCTGGTCATTATGGCTGCTCTTCTTAGGCTTGGGACAATCCCTACGAAAATGACCTCTATCACCACAGTTCCAACATAACACTTGCTCCATGTTTCGACCTCTAGATTTTGATCGACCCCGACCCGATCTCCCACTATTCCTCCTACCCCTGACAGTCAAAGCATTCCCTGAAGACTCAGACACATCAGAATCTTTCCTACGAGTACTTTCATTCAGGACAAAGTCTCTAATTTCCCCAAACTTCAGTTTCTCACCCTTCTTAGTAGAAGAAGTTACAGAAGTCACGAAATTTTCCCAAGACTTAGGTAGGGTAGCCAATAGTATATTAGCATTCATCTCATCGTCGAAATTAAATCCGACAGAGGTTAACTTCGATAGTATTATATTCAACTCATTCATACTATCATGCATATCACCAGAATCTTGCATCTTAAATTCAAACAAACGACGTAACACATATACCTTATTCACCGCCGAAGGTTTCTCGTATGTGTTTTGCAAGGCCTCGAGCAGATCTTTCGTCGTTTTCTGATCTTTGACGTTGAAAGCCACGTTCTGAGCTAGCGTCGGCTGGCCGTCTTGAATGCACGACCATCAAGCTCTTTGATCATACATTTCCATCTCATTTGGCTTATCACCCATCGCAAGATGCAACCTTTGCTGGCGGAGCACATCCTCAACGCGCATCCTCCACCATGCGTAGTCTTTCCCATCGAACTCCGGAATCTTCACAATAGCGCCCGTCATTGCTTCTCAGTCTGCAGATCAACCACGCTCCAACCAAAGCTCTGATACCACTTGTTAGGATTCTCAGGACGTAGTTAGCAGACAAACAATAATAAGGGCGAAAAATAAATAAAGATTCAACACAAGGAATTAACGTGGAAAAACCCAAACCGGGAAAAAACCACGAACGATGCACTATCAGAGGATTACAACGGTGTTTCAGAGATTCCCAAACCTCCACAATCTCTCACAACCTTCCTAGAGTTACAACCTGAGAACTCAACACTCACAGTTGAGCTTCACACAACTCCCTCAGAAACACAGAGATTACAGGTCAATCTCTTGTGGTACAAGATGAAACACTCTCAATTGCAATATATATAAACCTAACACCTAGGTCCTATTTATAGTACAAGGCTGACACAATTTTAGGATTAATATAGTCTCTACAGCAAAGGAATTACAAGAAAGAAGTGGAACAAATCAACAATCTGATTCCTACTCAAACTCTTCTACCTTGCTCCCCAAGAGACAGAGACCAACCCAAAATTGGTCTCCACATTCAACCCAACAATCATTGATCATATTCCTTTCATAAACAATACCTATTTGCACCTCAATATACACATTGTGTATGCATCCATTACAATCACAGTGTTATCATGCGTATTAGGAGTTCTTGGCTCAGACTACCACCAAGTTGTCAAAATTATACCCAACATATCACTGTATTTTTGTCAAGTCCCCTGATGCCACTGAGTTTTATAATTTACACCCCAAATACCATTCCAACTTGCTATAGCAGGTTGAGTTATATTTTCAAAGTTTTTATGCTATTTAATTTTTCCTCCTAATCCAAACTCCTCCTCTTCCCACCCTTCCATTTTCATTGTTTTTCTTTCTCCTTATTCATCACCATAATAATAAATTCAAAAAAATCTCAAAACTCAAAATTCTGAAAGGGAAAACCCCAGAGAAAGAAAAAGAATTGTTAAGTTTACCTAAGGGGAAGCACACAAAACTCAGATATCCAAAAATCTACAAAACTCAAAAGAAAAATAGATCAAAACCCCAGATTAATGGGGAAAAAATCAATTACAGAATCAAATTCACGCAGGAAGATGATCTGATGTTAAATTTTTACACAAGTACTGTAAGAACAGTGTTTCAAACGCATTAAAGATGAGAAATTGAAGATTTAAAGCTTTGGCTATGGTGATGGAAGAGAAGCCAGAAGAGCTTCATTGGTTTGGAGGAAAAGCAAAATATGTGGGGGGTTTTTTTTCCCTGATCAAAATTAACAATTACCGGTTGTGGTAGGTGGTCTGGGTGGTGAGTGGTATTTTGGGCATAATTTCAACAACTTGGTGGTACTCTAAGCCAAGAACTCTGCGTATTAGCAACACTTAAACTCAACACATGTATATTGGGAGTCATCATCAAAGCACATTTGGCAATTTCTGATCTGACCGGAGCCCACATGAAATTTCTGGCTTTTGAACATGATTTTCTCAACTAAATTCGAAATATATCGAATTCGAAAATTAGCGGGTCAAACCCGACTCATCCGTTTGACCCGAAAAATTAATTGTAAAGTTCAACTTTATTAGAATTTGTGACTTTTCATTGTAACTTTTAATTATTAAATTATAAACGCAACTTATTTATATGTTACTCCCTCCTTCCCATTTTATTTGTCACTTGGGATATAATTTAAAAAACCAAAAAAACTTCCATTTTCACATTAATTTACGTCATTGGAAATGTAAAAATGTTGAATAAAATGGTAAATAAAAAGGAAAAATGTGAATAAAAAGGAAAAATTGAAGAAAAAGATGTAAGTAATATGATTAATTTTACAAATTAGTAATTAATGTGTTATTGGAATTATAAAGTGACAGATATTATGGGAAAAAAGAAAGTTAGTTAAAGTGACAGATAATATGGGAAGGAGGGAGTATTTCTATAATCTATTACATATATTAAAACAAAATGAAAGTAAACTACAAGTGACATGTGACATGCTCATGAAAAAAACTCATTTATTACATAAAATTATAAATTATATTAAATCACCTATTCACCTTCCCCCTATCAAGTATAACTCAATAGCACATTATAATCACATTGAATTTTAAAGAAAAAGAAATAAGTATCCACTGAAAGTTACAATTCAAAGACAATTCAAAACTGATTGTACGATAGTATTAAAACCCAAAATTAATATTAGAACTGATTGTATGAGGATTACAAAATGATTTATTCAAATTAAATAATAAAAATTACTATTATTCTATATTATATGTAATTAAAACAATATTAAAAATAAATATATATTTTAGTATCATTTACTACTATATTATGTAAATTAATTTTGAAGATAATTTGTATGAAACAAATACAAAAATAATGATAGTACAATTTTTGTATAATTATTTTTATTAATTTCTAATTATTATTTTAAGTGATAATTATTATAATGCTCCTCCAAAAAAAATTGTATATAAATACTGAAAAGTTTCCCGTGCATCGCACGGGATATACAATGCTAGTTTAAGTTAAAATAGTTACAATAATCTATCGTTACTAGAAGATAATCATATTTAATTATGTATATTATACAAAAAATAGTATTTAGAGACCAATTTTTTAAAAGAGAAAAAGGAAAAAGATCGCAACTATAACATGTTAGATTGACCCGAAACCAAACCTCGCCGTATTTACTTGAAACTTAAATACAACCAACTTATATTTGCCCGAACCAAACATATATCCTATTCGAATATCGCTTGCCCGAATTGATAGGTCTACCGAGACCCAGGTATCATCACCTTTTTTTTTTTGAAAAATTGGAATCTAATAAACCAAATTTAATGTCCATTTTGATAGAACAAACCAAACTTGTCTTTTTGCTAATGGCATACCATACTTAACATTATATTTTTTTTGAATGAACCTCCACTACTTTCCGGTCATCGGAAAAATGACATGAAATTTTTTGTGCTGAGGTGGACTGTTTTATATGATAAAAATAAAGATAAATTGTTGATGACTTGTGCTTGCTATGTGACTCACTAATTATGTCACAGAAAAAAATAAAAACCCCAACCAAAATGTTAATAATCACTCAAAAAAAATTACTGAGTTTTTTTAATGGAAAATTGGAATCTAATAAAAAAAATTTGATTGAACATTCAACATCCATTTTTTTAATTGCATGACAGCATGGAATTCCAGACATGGAGGTTTTTTTTAAGTGATTATTAACATTTTGGTTGAGGTTTTTATTTTTTCTGTGATATAATAAGTGAGTCACATCGCAAACACAAGTCATCAACAATTTATCTTTATTTTTATCATATAAAACAGTCCACCTCAGCACAAAAAATTCCACGTCATTTTTCCGGTGACCGGAAAGTGGTGGAGGTTCAATAAAAAAAATATTACTTTAAATATGGTATGCCATTAGCAAAAAGGTAAGTTTAGTTTGTTAAATCAAAATGGACATAAAATTTGATTTATTAGATTCCAATTTCCCTTTTTTTTTCCCTCCTCTTCATTCCTTGTCTTTAGCTTTAAAGTCCCTACCACTAAAAAACAGTAAAAAACTTTTTGCCCCCGCAGCAATGAAAGGAAATCATCAATTCCCCGTCCCTTTTTCCATGGACATTTTGCCGCCATTGACGCTTCTCCTTATCATATCTCCTGAATTTCAATCAACATCGTCAAAATTTTCAGTTGATTCGCTTATCCATCCTTCTCACTGACATTTGCGTGAATTTGAGGTAACACGGTTGTATTTCACGTTCAATGATTTGGTTATTGGCAATGCTTGCTCTTTAATCAAGTTTATTGCGTCCAACTTGTTCATACTCTTCCGAGTGAGACTCGCCAGTGATAATGCTCCAATTTCTCTTCATTGTGTGATTAGATATGAAATTATTGTGTTTAATTGTGTGGATTCCGGATAATTGCTAGCACAATATATACTAAATTATGCAATGAGATTATCTGGAACTTGTGTATGGTGGTATTTGTAAGTAGCTGCTGTGAATTCTACTGGTTTTTGTACACAAAATCTAGATGATTGCATATTATTGCACTGATCTTCCCTTACATAATTGATCAGAACCAGCAATGTTTGGTCCTGTTTACTATCACTTTGGTTGGCTCATTTGGCCCCGAGTACATTATAACATAGCGGGAAAAGGAAGATCGCAAATCTAGCAAAAAAGAAAGTAAGAAACAGATTTTCTATCCTATTGAGGGGCTAATTTGCAGCTAATTATTTATACGAAGTATTGCCATTGGAGGATAAATATAGCAGTGATGAAGCAGAGAAACTGGTGTTATTGCTTCTTGGGTATAGGCTATGCATTGCTGTAGATGGCCCTCCACCCGAGCTGCTATTGTTGCCCTCTTGTTGCTCATTTCCTGTTGATGATCCTTTGAGTAGTTTGTCAACCTTGACACATTCTGCTTCCCTGTCTTGCCTTATCTCTTTGAGCATGGCTGCCACATCCTTCATGGTGGGGCGGTCGTCAGGCGAAGGGGTTACGCAAAGCAAAGCAACCCCCAAAGTCTGCATCATCTCTTCTACCTCTGATTCGGGCCGACCTTGTAACTTTGGGTCCAATACTTCAACTCCACCTCTCCTTTGTCTCACCCAATTCACAATGTGTACTCCATCTGGTATTGTTGGGTCGATTGGTTGCTTCCCTGTTAGTACTTCTAAGACTACAACACCATAGCTGTAGACATCACTTTTCTCTGTAATCTTCATCATGTATCCGTACTCTGCAAACAATGAAGGTTATTTCATTCTTTCAGAAAAAAAGAAAAAACCTATATGCAAGGTAAGTTTAGCCAAAAAAACTTGGGAATGAATGAAAACACCTTACCAGGTGCTATGTAGCCATAAGAACCAGCTACGGTGCTGGATGACCTAGCGAAATCCCCATCATCAATCAGCTTGGCTAGGCCAAAGTCGGCAATGTAGGGCTCAAAGTCAAGGCCAATGAGAATATTGTTTGCCTTGATGTCCCTGTGAACTATTGGAGGAACACAGTCATGATGCAAGTAAGCTAATCCTTGAGCTGCTCCTAGGACAATCTTGTATCTCAGGTCCCAGTCCAAACTGCTTCCATTCCTCTCATGTAGGACACTTCCCAAGCTTCCATTTGACATGTAGTCATACATTAGTAACCTTGTAGTCCTGTTCCAACAACAGCCCAGGAACCTAACGATGTTCTTGTGGCGAATTGAGCCGAGGGTCTTCACCTCAGCTGAGAAGGAATCACGCCCATTATTCCTGAATGTATCTTTCTGATACTCATGTTTGGCTCCTGTGGTTGTTGGCCATAGCTTCTTCACTGCAATGACTTCTCCGTTGTCCATTTCAGCTCGGTAAACTGTTCCTGAACACCCTTTCCCAATGATATTACCCTCCACTAGGCATTTCAGAACTTCATCGACCGAAAAGTTTAGCTTCTGGAAAGGGCTGAATTGCCAAGGCCAGGCATCCATTCCAATCTCGGAGTCATTGTCATCTTTAACCATTTTCCTGGCTCGAGCAACAGCAATGACGCCTAAGATTACCAGTATTACAGTAACAGCTACAAGCAGCCCAATTGCCAACTTGAACCTCTTTGAGCGATTGCCATTGGCCATTTGCTGTCCTGTGCTGTTACTTATGAAGCATGAATCATGGCTTTTTGAACATAACCCTTGGTTCCCTTCCAGTTCTCTTGATGATAGCTGTCTGAATAGCTTGTTATCAGGCAGAAAACCTGTGAAATTGTTGTAAGATACATTGAGAGAAACCAGATTATCCAAGCCAGACAGCTGCATGAGATTGCCTTCAAGCCTATTGTGGGAAATATCAAGTATGGATAGCTTCTTGAGGGCCGAAATCTTAGGTGGAATCACACCTGTAAGCATGTTACAGCTCAGATTGAGAGCAATGTCAAGGCCTTCAATTTGGAAGAGTTCCTCAGGTATGCCCCCTGTGATTTCATTGCTGCTGAGGTCCATCAATTGAAGATTCAAACAATTCCCCAGGGATGATGGGATTGACCCTGAGAAAGAGTTCCTTCTCAGTATGAGAGAGTTGAGTGAAGCTAATTGACCCAAACTTGCTGGTACTGGACCCGTAAACTGATTTTCTGATAAATCCAGAGCCTGGAGTTTACTGAGGGACGATAATAAACTAGGAAGCGAGCCCTGTAATGTGTTGTTACTCAAGTTTAGCATCTGCAGTTCTGTGCACCTGCTGATCTCATTTGGAACTGACCCAGAAAGACGGTTGTTAGATAAATCAAGGAAGCTAAGACTGCCAAGGAAACCAATCTCTTTTGGAATTTCCCCAGTAATCCTATTGTTGAAAAGACGGAGACGAATTAGGGACTTGCAATATCCAATCTCAGGAGGGATTGAACCCGAGATGTGATTCGAAATCAGCAGAAGTTTTGTGAGGTTTTGGAGCTTGAATAACCCAGAGGGCAAGCTTCCAGTGAGTGAGTTATGTGACAAGTCAAGGGCTTGAAGACTTGTACACTTTGCCAGTTCAGGAGGGATGCTTCCCTCAAGCTTGTTCTGCCAGGCAAAGAGGATTTCCAACCCTGTTAATCTCCCAAGCTCAGCTGGGACTGAGCCTGTTATTTGGTTATTATCAACCTGCAACTGCACTAGATTTGTGGCATTGGCAATAACAGATGGAATTGAGCCAGAGATGTTATTACTGCTTAACATTAGCTCTAGAAGGTTTGGTAGGTTCCCAAATGACAAAGGTATAGTCCCAGAGAGGGAGTTTAATGACAGGTCAATGACCACCAAGCTTGAGCAATTCCCTATCTCTTCAGGGATAGCACCAGACAATAGGTTTTGCCATAGGAGCAACTTCTCTAACTTTTGAAGCTTACCTAACTCCTTAGGGATTGAGCCAGACAAACTATTCTGATAGAGATACAAGTTGACAAGCTCAGAACAGTTACCTAGTTCGGGGGGGATTTCCCCTGAGAGCATTGTAGTGTAAATTGAGATGGTCTGAAGCTTGCTTAGCTTTCCGAGCGAGCTTGGAATCGGCCCTGAGATCTTTGTGTCAGCCAAGCCAAGCACTGTCATATTCTGGCATTCACCTAGCTCTTCTGGTATAGCCCCAGAAATGTCCTTGTTACCCCCTGCCCTCAAAGTCTGCAGATTTGTGAGTTTCCCTAGCTCAGCTGGGATTTCACCACTTAAGTTGTTGTCAAATATGAGGATATTTTCTAGGCTGAGGCAATCACCAAGCTCAGCTGGGATTTTCCCTGTGAGCTGGTTAGAGTTCAAAACCAGGTCTTGCAGGTCTATAAGCTTCCCAATGGTGCTAGGAATGCCACCCACAAGATTGTTTGAACTTAGATCAAGCAAAGTGAGCTGGGTGCAATCTCCAACACTCTCCGGGATCGACCCAGTGAGATTGGAGTTAGAAATGGAGAGTCTTTGGAGGCGGGAAAGTGAAGAGATGTTTGAAGGAAAAGGGAGGGCTAACTGGAGTGATTGAATGTTGATTTCTGTGACAAAGTTATCCACCGAACAAGCGATGAATGACCATTTACACGGGTTTCGGTCCTCCAGGTTCCAGCTCGAGAACCCAGCTGGTGGGGGCCCAGAAGAGCTGTGAAGCCATGAATGTAGGACAAGGACTTCATTGTTGTCACTGCCAAGAGCAGAAGTGAACAATGCAGGTAGAAAAACAGTGATCAGAAAAAGGATAAGATGAAAAATATCACTGTGACGGCGGATGTAATGGTGGCTGTGGTGGGGCTTCAAGGGTTGCCTTGGCATTGGCATTGGCTTCAAATCCCAAACTTCTCTTCTGGTTTTTGCATTGGGTCTCTCTATGTCTCTCTAAGAGTGTGAGTGTTTAGTCATTAACCTCAAGATTACCACTATGCTTTCAAAACAAGCAAGCAAGAGGAGGTGAAAAAACAAAAGGGTTTGGTGTGTAATAGATTAAGGATTTGTTTTAGTTAGCCACCACTCACCAGCTTTCACCTCGGGGTTCTGTGTTCTGTGTCTGTGTTAATATTCTTTTTTTGAGAAGGGGAAAATTTTATAGGCCATTTGGATAGTGGGTTTTGAATTGAATAGCTTGTGTAGCCATGCAACCCCCATGTGTTTATACATTGTTTTCCTCAAAATAAGGTCAGTGGTTATGGGCTGTGGTTTAGCTTAGGTTATCGAGCCTTCAACCTATGATGGTCATTAACTATAATTATTGGTACTAATTCTTTTCTTAATACCACTGTTACAACCACTCTTGTAGCAAACCTCCAAAACTAAGTTTAAACATATGCAGTCCAGGCTTAGTTTTCTTCCCTATGTTTGAAAGTGATTCACCCTTAGAGTTCACCTATCTCATACTCAGTTATTCTGAGTATCCTAAGTGCAAAAACAACTTCGAGTCTCCCATGATTATTATTAATTTTTTATTTATTTATTTTTTGTGCAGGTGGGGTGGGGTGAGGACTGAGGAGTATGAATACATTTTCAAAAGTGTTTTGGGATGCTAATATGTTAAACTTTGAGGTGTTGGACAATAATAAATTCAGTTTTTCATGTGGACGCGGTATTACCTTGTTGCAGGCTCATGTATTGTTTATGTGCTACACTTTTTATATTTCGGACAAATTAAACCAAAAAATGGTACAAAATCATCCAAAAATTTGGTGGTATAGTTTATAAACAATAAATACATTCATAAGTGCAAAAGTTGAGTATATTAATCATTAAACGCTGCCTAAATTTCAGTATATTAGCATCCAAAATCCTTTATAAAATAGTACAGACAATTATCCGATTTAGTCTTGGTTTTTGGAGGCGTTTCTACCGAGTATCTAACTTGCTCTTAGTTAATTACAGGCCGGATTCAACTGAACTTTGGATAACTGAAGTACCCATCCTGAAAAGCAGACATTGCTTTGTCCCACCCTCGAACAACCCTACCAAGGGGAAGGACACAAGTAAGAAAACCATGCTTGGTATATGTCAGTTTGCTAGTTTGTTCACATAGAGTTGGAGTTTGTGTTGTCAATATAGAAAACATTTTCCAAATGAACGTTACATACTCTGCTGCTTTTGGACCAAAATTTGAAGCTATGCTGACAATGATAGCTCATGAAAGCATAACACTTGGCTAAAGTTTGGATTTGCTTCCCTTAGAGATTCCTAATTAGAGCAACTAAAGCAAAACAGCATAGACTTTGAAATTTTACAGCTCATCATCTCTTTAACTCACATTTTGAGATACAATCAGCATTATTTGCCCCTTGATTTCAGCATTGTGTTTCCACCTATTCTGGCTCTTTTTTTCCCATAGTTAATTAGTGTTCTAAGTACTAATGTCTAACTTTTTTCTATTAAAGGGTGGGTAAGCAGGTTGTTCAGAGGCACTTATCTTAATGGTAGTGACTAACAACCTCTATACATCGAGATAAAGATAAGTACAAAATTGTTTTGGAATATTGGATATATACAAATTTTTGGTGGTATTGGATCGTAATATACCAAACTTTAAATTGGACACCAAGAGATAATTTCTTTCTTCCTTTTTCTTGCTTGAATATACATGGCCTTTATATCTAGGTGTTATCAATTTACTGAAATATGACTATTTTAGGTCAGTTTTAGTACATTAACACCTAAATATAAAGGTCAGGTATATTAGTGTCCTATTTTAAAGGTCGATATATATCGATAAAAAACCACCAAAAGTTGGTATGTTACGATCCAATATTCCAATTAGTTATGATGAGCATAACTCATCGACCCTGTAATCTCTACATCGTAATTTTTTTTCTTCCACCAATAATCTTTGTTTTTTTTCCAGTGAAGCATGAAAAATCATGAAAATATAATTAAATAAATAGTCCCTACCTCTCATGAAATTATTCATATAATTTTTTTAACATTCCTAAAACATTATATATTACCAATCTCTAGTGATTCTTGATGAGTACTGCTTGAGTAAATAAAACAGAAAGTTTTCAAAAGAAGAGGGAGGGCATTATATCTTATTTTTGGATAAGCAACTCTAATATCAATAAAAATACTCCTTTATTTAACAATATCTAGGGCGTATTTGCCCTTATTATGTCTAACCTTAGATGGTAGTGCCACTTTTACTTTTCTAGTCTCATATCACCCTACTTGCACCAATCTTTGTCCCTTTTTCACTTGAATAATAAACTACTTTGAACAAATATGTATAGCTCATACCTATAAGAAAGATTTCATCTCCATAGGGTTATTTCTACTCCCCAAAACACTAAGGGAGAATAGGGGTAGATTTGTAAATTCCAATCTTGTAATCAATATTATAATTATCTAGTGATGCTTCCTGTGCAATTCAGTATGTTCAAACTGGCGCGGACAAAACTTTGTTCGATCCGAATATCGAATTTGTCAAACTCGGAAAAAACTGGGCTAGACACAGATTTTTCATTCGAATTTCGATATTGTAAGAATTGGCCGAATATTCTGACATTATATTTCTATGTTTTCTATTGTCTAGAGCCGATTTTAATCCAGATTTAGTTATGCTCGAATTGTCTGCCCTGGTCCGACTTAAAAAAAAGTCGGGTCCAGACATAAATTTCTCGCCCAAATTTTAACATATATTGCATCCTACCGACTCACATTGACCCGAACCCAAATTTTTAACAGCGTTGGCTCATACTGGTGAAGTATCCCATGTCCTTTGTATTTAATCAATTTTTAAACTAAGCTAATTAGTACATCAATTGCAGAAAACACCCTTAATAGGCCAAATCTGAGGCACGTGTTCGGCTGTATGATTATCGCTCTTAACGATGGCGTCAGAAGGTACCTTGCTTGCTTTTGTCAAAGTCAACACTGAATACCACTTGCTATGCACTCTAATTGTATCAGATAAGCACCATTTACATTTCTTGTACTATCAGTATGATGTGCTGCTCTTGATTATTTCCCTGAACCGACGTTTTCACTTAATATCATAACAAGTGTGTGTAGGTTTTGTTTACAAGGGTAAATAGAAAATATCTACAACTTGGTATGTTTGATCTGTGTATATCTTAGCAGAATTAACACACTCTAAAGAGGGTCTCTAAATTTGGCTGTAGATATAGTGCATTTATGCTTGTATGAGATGGGTTTGAGTTGGGAAGCTAGCCTAAGATGTGCAGTTATTCAATGTAGCATATTACCCTTTCTCTAGATGGATGTTATGTGTGTAGGGGAATTCTCATCCACAAAAGCACCTTGATTTCTAGTTTTTCTTTTCTTCTTCGTCGTTGTATAACTTTTAGGGTATAAAATTGTTTTTGGACTTCTAAACGGTCGGCTTAAACTTTCAGTTGAGTTGGTTCTTAAAGAGTAACTACCCATGACTAAGATTAGAGTAGCACTGCTGTGATTTAACCAGTTTGGAGCAAATCTTCCATGGAGGGAAGGGAGCTTTATTTGTGCATACGACTAGATTATCAAGGGCCTATCGACATTTGTTGTCCTTGAGGATAGGTAAGGATATTAGTGGAGGTCGTGGGACGTGAGCATTGTAAGCTTGCCTATAGCCAAAGATCAAGGCCTTAGTTCACCAATTCTTTACCTGACTTTACCTATCCGTATGTGTTCATTACGTTCAGACACCGACATTTTCAGACAATGTATGTGAAACACATAGATAGCTTAGAAAGATAATCCAGCCTAAGTTTTTGCTGATGGGAGTTGTAGAATGCATATACTATGAACAATTTAACATTGTCTTCACCGGACATAACCCTCCTCAAGGATGAAATCATAAAGTCAAGTCATAAACTAGTTCATAATAGAATCAATAACTTTTCATCAGGGTGTGTCCATTATATGTGTTGTACCCTAACATTTTGAAATTTTGTGTCCACGGGTCAATGTCATGTCCTATCTATGATTCTCGGGTTGGAAGGAATGATATCACAAGATCAAAAAGTCTTAGGCCCCGTTTTTTTGTACGACTTGCTGCGGTGCGGTGTGGAGGAAATGTGGGGGATTGTGATGGGTTGGGAAAAGTTATGGTGGATTGTGATGGGTTGTGGTGGAATATGAAAAGTTTAACTTTTAATAAAAAGATAAATTAAATTAGAAGAAAGTAGATTGTGGTGGGTTGTGGTGGAATATGGAAAGTTGCGATGCAGTGTGGCACCGCAGCCTGCCAGCTACATAAAAGAACAGGGCCTTAGTTAGTTGATCCACATTAGTTACTATTACCATCATGTTCTTTTGTGCGGTTGGTAATATGCGGAAATGGTGCGATGTGGTGAAATTGTAGAAAATGCGGTGAGATGTGGAATGGTATGGTAAAATTTGTGGAAAGTGTGGTTGATGTGATAGGTGAGCAGAGAGAATCTGGAAAGTAGTGGAGAAAAGTGATGAGAGAGAAAAATAAGGAGATATATTGAGATGATTGTGGTAAAGTGTGGTGAAATGTGGAAGAATATTGAGTAGTATAGTGAATTGTGGTATCATACTACACCGCACCGTAAAAAAGAACAAAGCCTAATTCTCCAAATATCAAGCAGAAAATGTATTAACCTCCCGTCGTTTATTATTTGTCAAATTGCCTAATTTCTTCGTCTCTTTCTATTCGTCAAATTATGTAACTTTTACCATTCTAACAATTATGATACGCATTGTATTTATCAAACTTTTTTTACCCCAGTTCAAAAATATTTCCTAGAATATTTTGGACAATTAATAACCTTTTTTTTACCATATTTTCTATATTTATTGACTTTAATAAATTAGTTATAGTGACAAACAATGAGTCACGCGGGGAGTATTTAAGAAATGAGAATGGTGGGTTCAATTGGAGACTTGAAAGGGCATCTAGTTTCCCGGTTCTAGGGAGAAAATCATGTGTTATGACATCATAGTTCGTAAATATTGAGTGATGTACAGTTAACTATGAGCTTGTCATACAATGAGAATAATACTTTGTGCATGTTATTGCCATACACTCTTTGGCTTCAAGAACACTTCTGGGATTTGTTTTGTTACAGGGTACAGACAATGGCATCACCTAGATGGTGATATTTATATTTATATTTATATTTAAGGGGGGCAGGAAAGATTGATTGAAGAACCCAGAAATCAAGGGGTGTTGGCCTCGGGAAATTCTAAGGTATGGAATCTCACCACGTTTTCTTGTTTTGCCAAATGCATACTCTTCCTTTATTACTTATTACTCTTTGCTCCCTTCAGGCTCTGGCAATTATGTCCACAAACTTGGTTGTGCATAGTGAGGATGATGCAAATGATGATCATATCTTTGGCCTCTTTAACTTGCATTTTCTGGAGTGCCAATGAAGCATATATAACTTCTTGACATGGTTTATTTATGGATTTTTGGATCGTAATATACCCATTTTTTGGATATTGGATCGTAAGATATACTCACCTTTGAAAGAAAGATTATATCATTTTATTAAGAAGACTTTCCTTTCCCCAAAGGGAGGAAATTAGAACATAGTTGATATTTTACAAACACACTAGGTGGGATAAGCAGACTTTGCCCTTCCCATTTTACATGCATCTATTTATAAGGTAAGGAGAACAGATATTTACATCAGCGCTTGCATCATAGCGCATTTATTAGAGATAAAAGCTCAAGCGTCGGCAACATCTCGGGCGTTCATTTTTGTCGGCAAAATCTCAACTTTTCACTTGTTCATATCATTATATCCTGTTGATTTTTGTCATCTTCTCTTTGATATAGTTCAGCTAACTTTTTCTTCACAGGTATGCTTCCTTCAAACTTGTGGGGCAACAATTTGTAGTATCCAAAATCGAATAAAGTATCATCCATTTTTCCAACATGACCTCCATCATTGGTGACAATTATTGTAGTTCCTTTTTGGTATAAAGTTCTGTATCCATCCTTGCAAAGTCTGTCAACTTACTGTTAACGCTCCAGTAGATCTTCTATAATTTATTCATGACTTGTTGAATGGGGGAGTTTTGTAATTCTTTTCTTTTGTTGCCGGAGATTGACTATTTGATACAGGAATTTTATTCAAGATGATCAAACTTATAATTGGGTGAATGATACCGGTTTATTCATCCTTTTTAGAGGCTACAGAGAATATCCTGAAACAAACATAGCTCCTGTTTTTGCTGTGTTTCTGGATAGTTTCAAGTATTTCTTCATGGAGCAACCATAGTAGCTTCATGAAGTTATATACAAACTTTTTACCCATGGATGTTTAAATTTTTTATATCTCGGTTTAAGTCTTATTGAACTCAAAAAAATTTCAGAAGAAATAGTTGAAACTGTCCAGAAACACAACAAAAACAGGAGCTATGTTTGTCTCAGGATATTCTCTGTAGCCCCTAAAAAGGATGAACAAACTGGTATCATTCACCCAGCTATAAGTTTGATCATTTTCAATAAAATTCTTGTATCAAACAGTCAAGTTCCAACAACAAAAGAAAAGAATTTCGAAACTCCCCCATTCGACAAGTCATGGATAAATTATAGAAGATCTACTTGAGCGTTAGCAGTAAGTTGACAGGCTCTACAGGGATAGATACATAACTCTATACCAAAAAGAAACTACAATACTTGTCACCAATGATGGAGGTCTTGTTGGAAAAATGGATGATACTTCATTCGATTTTGGATACTACAAATTGTTGCCCCACAAGTTTTGAAGGAAGCATACCTGTTAAGAAAAAGTTTGTTGAAATATATCAAAGAGAAGAGGACAAAAATCAACAGGATATAATGATATGAACAAGTGACACGTTGAGATCTTGCCGACAAAAATGAACGCATGAGATTTTGCCGACGCCTGAGGTTTTATCTCTAATAAATGCGCTATGATGTAAATGTCTGTTCTCTTGTCCTTATAAATAAATGCATATAAAATGGGAAGGACAGAGTCTGTTTATCCCACCTAGTGTGATTGTAAAATATCAACTTTGTTCTAATTTCCTCCCTTTGGGGAAATGAAAGTATTCTTAATAAAATGATATAATCTTTCTTTCAAAGAAATATGTTTTCTTTTTATTCAAACTCAAGCAGAGTGAGCATATTCATGAGAGTGAAGAAGTCCGAAAAAGTAGGTAAATCGCACAGAGTGGAGTAAGACGCGTTCAAACAAGTACGATATATTTAATTCTCAAAGGTATAATATCTCTTACTTCAGTTTGTTGAATTTCATTTTTTTGATTATGGAGTTTTATTATGTTTTCTTCTCCGAGTACCTAAATGGTGTGAGACACTTTGAAAATCTCTAAGGTTTACCGCTTTTTCCATTAAAAACTCACTTGTTAGACCCTTTATAATTGGTATCAGAGCAATAATATCATAGAAAAATGAATGAAGAACATGATAAAAGGGTTTATCATAAAATTGTAGATATGAATTTAGAAAAATTTATAATTGAAACTGGTATTTATGTCGAAGATGGATTATTAAAATTAATTAATTACTTATGTCAGAACAAACTAAAATGTTTTAATTTTTATACAAAAATCTTGTATCTAGCCGAAAAAATATTTGAAATTCATTACTCTAGCTTAAGAAATAATTAAATATGTTTAAAAACATATTTGAGTCTAATTCTAGACTAAACAAAGATAGAGATTATGTGTCATGACAAACTTTTAATTTTCCTGAACTTAAGGTATATAACATACAAAAAGTATGGAACTGTTAAGACCGTTTGATCAAACAACAAGAAGTTTTAGAGAACATTTATTAGAAAACAAAAAATTAAGGTATACATATTTATTAGCCTTACTATCTAATGTTTACAGAAATACCTTAAATTTAATTAAAAATCAAATTACTTTATTAGAAAAAACCTTTGAATATACAGTATGACATGAACTAAATAAAAGTTTAAACGAATCTGTAATATATTATTCTATGGATGAAGAATAACAATAATTAAGTTACTAATAATAATGAAAAGATAAAGGAATTGATTTGCACATACGAAAGTAACTGATAGGCATTAAAATGACCAAAAAACCTGAAGCGGGGAATTGTTTGAACGTTCAAGGAACCGTTTGAACACCCCTAGGCCCTAGCTCCGGGAGCCCAATAGTTTGTGCTGGATATGGGGAACTAGGCCCAAGCATGTTACACATTTACGAGAGAATTCACAAACAAGTTTTGCGCTCCAAGGAGCCTTCAGAGCGTTAACAATTGGTAAAAGAGGAAATTGAGGCTACTTATTGTAAATTCACATCCTGGTGGGTTGATAAATCAACTTTCATGTCACTTGGGTTGCAACTTGCAAATTCTCGAGGGAGTATTAGACTATATTATTATGAAAAATTGGATTGTAATGCACTGTATTCTAGGCTTTGGGATTATGATAAATTGTACTTTAAAATTGTATTGTTGTAAGCCAAATTGTGAAATTTTAGATTACAGTGTTACCGACTCGGTAGATTGTCATAGTTTGGTGTACAACAATCTAATGGTTGCAATCTTTCGACTACTGCAATCAAATTTATCATATGATGTCATACTAAACTTCAAGTCATGAAATGTTAGGATTATTGAAGTCCAATATGTCATACTTTTGTTTCACTTAACTCGGTGGCGGTGCACTGTTGAAGGGTTTGGGAGCTCAATTATCAATCTCCTCACCTTGGCTAAGAGGTTCACTTCCCGCGTCAGCTTGAGATCCAATTTCATTCCAACTCGGACCCTTCTAAGTTGGTCTCGGCCCTCCTTTGGAGTGGCCAAGAACCTCTCTAGGTGATTCCCTACATCGGCATGAATAAGAAGGTGGTTCGATCTTAGCTCCTTTATCTATTTTGACATCGTTGGAAGTTGGTACAAACATGGGTTCAAGTTTGGGAAAGGAGTGAAGAAGGAAAAAAAGAAGAAAGGGAGCATCAATAGATCAACACGATCGTGCCTATCAGTGGTACGATCATGTCAATCTCGCCTATGGAATGTTTTGAAGATTGGACAAGGATAGGATCGTGTCTATGTATGACAACAAACATGTCAATCGCCAATCCTGCCTAGCACTTGGAGAGTGATTAGGGCACGGTCTCATGTCACGATCGTGTCACCCCTTCCAGAGAGGGGGTCACGATCATATCATTGGGAAGACACGGTCGTACACTTCAAGGGTTTGAAGAATTTCAAGGTGTCCGGACAAGGACATAATCGTGTCACTCAACAACATGATCGTGTCAATCTCGGATTTCAGCAAAAAAAATTTCTTTTTGGGTTTTCACAATTATCCATGTAATGACTCATGTACCCCTCTTAATGTTTTGTTGAATATCCCTAAACTAGGTTATTTATCTGTATTGAATCCTATCCTTAGATTGTAAAGATTTGGGTAAATTGTGGCAATTGGATTTTGGTTGATTCTTTATGTGGGAAACTCCATCCCTTTTGTCATTTCACCTAGGCAATTGGGGAGAAAGAACATAACTTGGAAGCTGAATGAATATGGTATTTTTGAGATCAACTTCAACTCTCTAAATTTTATTACTTTATCCAGATTTTTATGGTTTGGTGGTGTTTTAAGCTATTCCTTCATATGGTACGTGAACCTTTATCATATCATGGTCGAATATTAATTCTAGGATGGTCCATGTTTAAGTGTTTTTTACTTTTAATTTCACGATATGGCAATGTTTAATTAGCTAGTAATAATTATAATTATAATTATAATTATAATAATAATAATAATAATAATAATAAAATGATAGTCATATCCTTTTTTGTCATTTTATGTCCTCAAGCTAATCCAACTGTTAAATTTATTGGACTATGGTCGAATATTAATTCTAGGATGGTCCATGTTTAAGTGTTTTTTACTTTTAATTTCACGATATGGCAATGTTTAATTAGCTAGTAATAATTATAATTATAATAATAATAATAATAATAATAAAATGATAGTCATATCCTTTTTTGTCATTTTATGTCCTCAAGCTAATCCAACTGTTAAATTTATTGGACTATTTTCTTCAAACGATCCTATGAACAATTATCCATTAATCACTAAATTAAAACTTGCATCCGCTACCTAAATCAATAAATCACCATCCGCTGTTTAAATCTCTAATTTTGTCGAACAGGGTCTCAGTAGAAATAAATTTTAGGATACTTGGACAACAACAATACCAACTTTGGGGGTATTGGACACTAATAATATATAGACTATTTTCTTGGACACTGACAATACCAACTATCGACCTATTTTCCACCAATAGTATACCACCGATTTTGTATGGTTTTAACTGAAGGAAAGATGGCGTGGCTCCATAATGCGTGACGTGGAAGGAAGAGCTTATGTAGAAAATGTTGATGTGGACATTAATCTGCATGCTACGTCACACATTATGAAGTCACATAATACAATATTTTTTTATTAATATCCGATACCCAAAACGTTCAATAATACAATGGGAAAAGTTGAGAATTCAATCAAATCATGAATAAACCAGCGGAGTGAATTTGTCTGCACAGAGGAGGAAGAGGGCTTTCAAACAAAAAGCCCATTATAACTTAGCAGCCCAGTCCATCTTAACCTACAGAATATACTACAATGTTTTTTTATTTTTATTTTTTTTTTCATTTTTTTGGTATGCATGATCGAATGCCCTGCAAATTGTGAGGCAGGCAACGAGAAATCAAACCTTACTGTTCAGCTGTTCTGGGGTTGGAAACAAAGAAAAAAGAAAATGATTAATTGATTGATTATTATTGAATTCCCCAAATGGCTGCTTGTTGCTCAACTTCAGTTTCCTGTAAATTTCTTCCCATTTCACCCCGCTTGAATTCCAAACCCTCAAACATTTCTTTTACCCACTATCAATCCCTCTCCTTCACTTCTAATTTGAGCGAAAATACTCAATTTCTGAGCCCAAAACTCCAAATTACGGGTTTAAGAAAGCAGAAATTTCATGCCAAGCGTGTGCCCATCGTTTTCTCTGCTCAATCCAACTTCTTTCGAGGTAAATTTTGAGTTCAGTTCTTCGTTTTAGTACCTGGGTAGTTTCTGGTTTTTGTTTTGAATTACTGTTCTTATTATGGGTATGTTCATCTTATTGGTAGAGTGGTGTTCAAATTGAAATATTTAGGTTTGAAGAACTGCTATCTTATCTGGGTTTTGGTTGTTTTTGATGTAACTTTGTTGTTTAATGATATTATGATGTCCTGCATAGGGCCTTATCTGTGACCATAACATACCCCTACCCTGTGGTCCAAGTTCTGGGAACAAGCCTTCCAAAGTCAAAACTAGACTAAATTTGTGTAAAAAGTAGCGATCCGCGTGCCGGGGTTGACAACCCGGGAAGTGTTCCTGGTAACTATGTCTGTGACTTTGAAAGTGGACAGAAATAGAATGATCATTGTGATGATTTACTTACGAAGTCCTGAAATTTTGTGCTTCTGTGTGGCTTGTTTGGTTCTGTTTTGCTGGACTTGGGGAAGGGATGTTTAGGTGTCAGTCATGGTTGGTTTTCTATTCTTTTTGGTGTGATGTGAACTTTGAAGCTTTTGATGTTGTATGATATCAATGTGTAGCAAATATAAGGAGCTGGGTACTTGTGTGGGGATGAAGAACGGAGTGATATAGAAATGCCTTACAAAATCAAGGACCTTTCAAGGAAATTTGAAAGAAAAAAGGCCATTGATAAAGGATTGAATGGAGCAATACTTTTACCATATACGGAAATTGTGATGTTGATGGATTATGCTGGTCATGGGCGGTTTGGTATTTACCCCTTGCTTTGGTCTTTGGAGTTTGGTGGTGTTATCCCCGCAGATTATGGCCTAGTGTGCAGACCTGATTACCCTTTGTGAAAGAAAATGTGCCGTTGGGTTGAGATTATGTCTGTACTTTTTGGAGTTAGGGCAAGGCTGTTTGAGTGCCCATCATGGTTGGGTTTCTATTCTTTTTGGTTCAAGATGTCAACTGTGAAGCTTGTGATATTACGTAACAAATATAAGGAGCTAGAATGCTAGATGCTTGTGTTGGGATGAAGAGGGGAGTGATTAGACTTGCCTTACAAAATCAAGAGCTACGAACGGAATTAGAAAACGCCATTGAAAAAATTGAAACATGTGAAATTGATAATAACCAAAGAGGTAGTACCGTAGTAGTCAGGTTTCAATTGTGGGGTTGATGGATCATGTTTTTCATTGACAGTAAAGCAGTATATGTCTTCCGTTGATATGAGATGGCCTATGTGAAGTCATTTGTGTCATAGTTATCAGGAACCCTTCCCATGTCGTTAGTTCCAGAACGTGGATCGCTACATTTTGCGCAAGTTTAATCTAGTTTAGGCTTTGGAACATTGTTCCTGGATTGGGGATTGCAAGGGTATGTAATGATCCCGGTAACTAAGGTTTGCGTTGCGGGAGATGCCTTTTATGCTGAGCCCGTGATTTTATCGCACAAATAGTCAAGTATACGCTGCAATATTAGCACTTTAGTGATAGAACAGCCTTCCTGAACCTTGCCCATGTCCTTCCCTTGGTTGTGTGATTTTCCCCATTCCATGTTGAACTTGTAGCTTAGCCAAAACCAAAACCAACACTCTAAAATGCCGAGACGAGGTATGGAGGGATTGGATGTAGCAGTCCAATCCCGAAGTTTTACAATTTAGAGAGACTAGTCCTATTGACCCACGATTTAGAAATCATTCGCTACCTACAACTTGAAGCTTAGCCTATACACAAAAGGAGAGATGCGGACTATAATAGCTTTGCTTATGTCATGATTAAAGTTCTCATTTCAACTAGGACAGGTTCTGTACTGAATTGCTCTAGCGTCTACTATCTTGGATCATAAGTGTCCACATTTATTGAAATGTGTAATCTGCTTTGGAGCAGCTATCCAGACCGTCGTGAAAGTTGGAAAAAATGGAATTGAAGCGGGAACCAATCTTGTGCCTGTAAGACATCCCATGAATCCTTTCATGATGATCTGAGACTTAAAAGTGCCACTTTCGTGATCTGTCCTAATCTTATTTCATTTTCAGGATGCTGTCCCAAGACCAATTGCGAGGCTGTCAGTAACTGCTGTTGCCGTCGCTCTTTCTCTTTTTGTCCTTCGGTCGTTCGTGTCTACTGTCTTCTTTGCCCTGGTATGTTCTTTAACTCTGCTTATTATTATGTTCCTTAACTAGAGGAGACTATTATAAACAATGAAAGGAATGTAAAAAATGGCAATCCTCCTGTACATGATGGCATTTAAGCAAATAGATAATCAAGTACAGGCTGCCAAGTTCACGAGTAACAAAACCTCAGAGAATCTGGATGACGTTAGAGTTATAGAAACAGTAAACGAGTCTTAAGCTGTGTTACTCGGACTCGGGTACGCGTGTCCTTATCAAACAAGGATACAGGTGTCAGACTCGGCTATTTTAAAGAAATTTTGTACATTTTCATTGTAATTTGAAGTGTTGAGTGTCGTACCCTTGCCCGGGTATCAAGGGTCTGACACGGGTATGGCAGGGAAAATGAAGAGTCGGAGTAACATAGGTCTAGAGTTGTAGAATTCATTGTGGAGTTTATTCATATTATTCGGTATGGAACTTTTTCACAATAGGTTAAAGCTGTCCGTCCAATCTTCTTTATGATCAGTCATATTGCTTGGCCCTTTTGCCATCAGTAGTGTAATCAAATCTCTTGCAACAGTAGTGGTTCTAGCTTTTCTGATTAAGGTGGCGAATACACTCTTATACTCATCTAATGAAACATATAATTCATAATTTTTATCCCAGATGATACTTTTAGGTGTGAAAAGTGGAATGAAAAGGAGTCCTAGGGTTTCAAGTCCTACCTTTTGTGTTTGGTGATAACTTTTGAAATGGAATTGCAAAACCAAAGGGTATCAATGTCGATCTGTACCTTCGTCAAAACTTGTGAAACAGGATATGAGACCATCTTCTACAGATTCCACCTTATCTAATGAGTCAAACTCAAACTCAAGCTCACTTCTGATGGGCTTTGTTTACTTCCTTAACTGTGAAACAGGGTGTGATGGGGTTTGTTTACTTCATATATCTTGCCCTAAACAAGGACAAAGGTTCCAAGGTGGATGGAAGCCCAGGTTCCACAGATGAAGCCATTGAAGAAGCAAAAAGGATTATGGACAAGTACAAATAGCACCCAATTCAAGCATACCAATTTTGTTTGCTATAGATACTGTGTTTTATGTCTTACTCTTTCGAACGTGTATAATATATGACATAGTTTTTATATGTGATCTCGAGCATGCCATTTTTGAGCCCATGTTTGTTTTAGCCATGCTTGAATATCCGAAGTTTCAATGGGCTAATGACCGAAGGATTACCTATTCTTCAACGACGTGAATTGTTACTATTAAGCTGTCAAAGGCGAAATGGGACACAAATGTGTCCAAAGTTCAAGTATAATACCTTACAGCATAGCATACCAAACACACCATCTAGCTACTCTAATCTAACACCTAATGTAATGAACAGATTAATATCCTTGGGATAGTATCAGACATACACAAGGTATCAGGATGTGGCCCAAGTAGAAGAAAGCCAAAAGAAATCAACACATGCACTAATCTTTCGTTTGGATATTGACGCCGACCGATTTGGCTAACTACTAGGATATAATATTCTTTCTTTTTTCTATTGTCAGAGCTTATTTTTGACCTTCATATAGGCTCTGAATTCCCCGCTAGGTCTAACCCGAAAAAACCCACTAACAGACATCAATTCCTTGTTTGAGTTTCCACATTGATCAATTTGACCGAGTTAAATTTTAACATTGATTGATTTAATTAACATGAACTTTTGCCCGTGTTAATTAATTTCGGAGAAAGACACAGGAAAAGGCATCTTCAAGGAGGTCTTTCTGCTGGGTCATCATTTAAATCATTTCATGTAACAAAATTTGAGAGTAGCAGTTACTAGGACAGTATTTTCTAGGCCAAGTAGGCAAGCATATATTAAAAAACATGGAAATAAACAAGAACTCCACTATATATTGTTTATATTATTATCTAAAATTCTAAATCAAACCAAACCAGTTGGCTAGTCCACAAGTCCAGCAAAATTATGAAACTATTAGAATTTTTCATATATGTGACAACTATTGCATTGGATTTTAATAAAATTTGAAAATAACCGTCCAATGGTTGGAAGATGGGAAGTATATAGATGATAGACGATAGAGAGTTTAACACATTCTATATTCGAATAGCGTGGTAGTTTTCTTGTGAGAAAAAATCGTCAATTCACCCTTCTTTTTCACTTAGATTTGAGTTGTTTGCTCAGCTAAAGTGAGAGAGGATAGTATGCAAGAAGTATGGTATTTTTACTATTCAGGAGAGACTCAAACTTCATATTTGAGTTGTTCCTTTGTATATGTAGTAGACTTTTCCATCACAAGGATTCTTGAACGTCTCATTCTTCATTGTTATTATTGGTGAAGGTTGCTACATCACCTTCCGTCGGAGGGATTTGCAGTATCGAGCAAAATGTAATTTCTTACCATATTATCAATTGTCTTGGTGGCAACATTTCTTCTCGTCTCAACTATATCGATCAGGGATCATATGCTCCTCCTTGACATGGGACAATGTGTACATTGTCCTTGTTGTCACCTTGATAGTATCTCTTCTAATGGCCCTTTGTCACTATTGTATCTTTGTACAAATCTTTCTAGGCTCTTAAGTGCTCTCCTTCTAATGAAAAGAGTTTGGTCATCCTCTATTATCGAGAGCCTTAGACATTTGTTTTTGAGATTAAAATCAATTTCAATTTTAAAGAGAGTTAGCTGGTCTTCTTTCTTTATCAAGATCTAATAATTGGACTCTCCCTTGCACGAAGGGTTCTTAATCCCCACCCAAACAATGAACTGTGATCCTGGTCACACTTTAGGATCATGTCATATTCAGCCTCAACTTGTAAAGCAATGTCTTACCTTCACGACTTGATAGTCTGCGAAGACCTGCAGGTGACTTGATAGTCTATGAAGATCTGCAGGCCAGCACCTTCAGGAGGTGATCTAACGGCTATGGTTGAGTTTGCTTGGAATAATATTTAAGATGTTTTTCTGTTTTTGAGACTAAAGTTAATTTTGGGATGAATTGACCAGTTGAGTGAATATACAAAATATTTAGCAATTTTTCTTAAAGTACAAGCAGTCGTAGATCGACACGTCCATTCCATGAGGTTCTAAGAAAAATCTTTCAGGATTTTTAGGGTACCAACCATGTCTTTCATTAAATCAATATTTATTATGATTTTTGACATTATATTTTATGGTTAAGGTTAATTATATAAATTATAAAGAATTAAAATTCGTTAACTATACCAGTGAATGTCAAATGACACTCTAAATAATAAAATCAATCTCACTATTGATTATATATATTTTATATTTCTTTTATGGATTATAAAAATTACAAATAAAAATATACTTCTATAATATTTTTGTGTGGTACTATACTTGTACAATTCAATATGTCACTTTTTTGAATTTACATGTAATTACTAAAGTAAGACACTTAGGGTACATTTGGAAGTTTCTCGAGAAAAACTTTTCTAGGAAAAACTTTTCTGAGAAAGATTTTCCCTAGCCCCCCATTGATAAACTTTTTCCTGAGGTTGTGAGCGAAATAATGAACCCCACATCAAAGTTTTCCTATATATTATGGAAAAACCAAACATAGGGAAGTTTGTCTGTTTGGAAAAGTTAAGTTTCTCAACCAAACGCTTTCAAGAGTTTCTTATGATAGGACTTTTATTAATGGTTTTTTTAAAAAAAAAAATCATACTTTTATTTACTTGTATTATTACAATACGTATTATATGCTCATGGAGCACATGCTCCGTATAAGATGTGGCATCCAGGCTTGCATTAGGGTTTAGTATTTTTTTTTTTAACATCAAAAAAATTCCCAATACCCGTAACCAGCTATATAACCACCCATGTTTCTTCACCTACATAAACTAGATCAATGAATCCCCTCCCTCCTCTCTCTCTCCTCCTCCTACTAACGATCTTCACTAGCAGCAACACCACATCACCGCTCAACTTCGTTCTCTTCTTCCACCGCCACCTATCGCCGTCATGGTCATTGTCGAGGACTTACGAAGTTAGGCCAACCTCCTCCACCCATTACGTAATTGAGGACAATAATGAATAATGAATATCAGAAGACAAGTTATAAAGTGAATTCGAAGAAAACCCCAGATTTAGTCCTAATGACCAGCTCATACGCCTACATCTGTAATCAAGATGAACCGACAAAGATGGCAAAGTTTCCTAAATTCCATATCCAAAATCAATGATCGAACAATTGCATCGATATTCTTTGGATTGGTAACTCTTTCCAATCCAATCC
This sequence comes from Portulaca oleracea, assembly GCA_029582165.1. Lineage (NCBI taxonomy): Eukaryota > Viridiplantae > Streptophyta > Magnoliopsida > Caryophyllales > Portulacaceae > Portulaca > Portulaca oleracea. The sequence continues at coordinate 5,846,811 of CM055871.1, forward strand.
AATCCAAACTTTACACAATTCCCCAAAAAATATTCTCTCTAAAAACACAATTCTCCAAAAAAGAATCCAATCCAATCCAATCCGTCCAAAAGTGATTCCAACCAATCCAAAGAATAGGAATACGGGGCAAAGAGATAAAAGAGAGAAATTAGGTAGTTGATGTATCTGGGGTGTGTCGTGATCGATACTCCTTGTAGATTTTGGGGGATGGTGAACAAGTTGTCTTCAAAGAACTCACAAAGCACTACTTTTAGCTTTACGTGGTCGTCTGATCTTGATGATCAGTTTGTTCACTCATAAAAAGGTCATTGTGTAATCATAAAAGGGAGAAATATGACATAATTCACTTATAAAAGGGTAGTTGTTCACTCATGAAAAATGTTATGGTGTTTGGTAGAACCTGGATTCAACTCTATCAATGGAGAGTGAAGCTTATTCTATGGATATGGATGTGTACCTTGTAACCATTTCCATGAAGATATGGATGTTTTGGGTGCAATTCAACTAAAAATTTTGTGTTCAGTATTTCATGGAGGTTTGCTCATTGGTTCACAGAGCTTTGTTCACTGGTTCATGAAGCCTTGTTCACTGGTTCATGAAGCTATGTTCATCAGATAACTTGTAGTTGTTCATTATAAATATTGTCATTGTTTACTATGTATCTTTCACTAATATGTTTAGATTGTTGACTAAATATTTTTCCATTATTCACTATATATATATTCATTGTTCATCTTATATATTAAGATTGTTATACAATTTATCTTTGACTTTTAATTTTTAACCATGGTCAGGCCTATATTTAAGCAAAAAAGTGACACGCTTTCTACAAACTTGTAAGTAAACAATATTGAATATGATAGTGTACTACTATTATAACCTACATATTGACAATTTATAAGAGAACATTCACATTTTTATGAGTGAACAACCTAATATATCTAATGAACAATTCACTTAGACTTGATGAACAACAAAAATATATTTGATGAATAATTCAATTAGACTTGATGAATAACAATAAACTAACTAATAGTTCCCACTAATCGATTAAAAAATGAAGTAGAGATGAACATGAGTTGCATGAGATTGTAGATTTCTAGTTAACAATTCATTTGAAGTCAGTGAACAATGCAACAATAAACATCTTGAAATTAATAATCATTTGACTTGATAACCGTCGCATTAATAACCACTGCTGAAGTTAAAAAAATAAAAAAAAATGAGACATGACGCCATATGATATCCTTAAGCATATGTTCCATGAGCATACAATAATTTGCAGTATTATCAATTGGCTTCTCCTAACACCAAAAAGGAAGGAAAGAAAATCCTAGGAAACGCTCTTTTAATATTTAAATCATATTGACAACATGTACTTTTTCTTTACTCTTTAAATATTTTGGGATTGGGTCCCTCTTATGCACAAAAAAAAAATAAAAATAAAAATTCTCAATGCTCTAAGAGTAATCAAAATTAAATAAAGTTGATATGACAAATGTAGTTTGTTTATCTTATTCCCAAAAAAGAAATGCTTAATGTTTGTACTACAAAGTCTATAAATTGTAATCTTGTCCTTGGGTTTCATAAGAAAAAGGGCCCCATCTTGGATTAGCATGCAAATTAAATTTACCAGGCCTAATGATTAAAGTCACTTGGAAATCTATGAAGATTATTGAAGTATTGAAACTATAACTACCATTTTTATTCCAATCCAATGCATGAAATTGTAATTTTTTTTTCTCCCCTGTTCTTTGGATTGGATAAAATGAGGTCTGGATGGATTGGATAAGTTATGATGTTTTTTTGGGAAATTTTATTTTTAGAGAGGATGCTTTATTGGAAAATTATGTAAGGTTTGAATTGACTTGGATTGATTAGTAAGAGTTACCAATCCAAAGAACAGAAGATAAATACATAGAGATGAGGTAAGAAAATACTAAAACTTGCTACAATAACCTTGTTCATTTGAGATGTAAGTGACATCTTACTTACCTTTTTTTTTTTTTTTTACTATACTTACCTTCAGTGGTAGATCTGGATTACGAAATTAGTGGTGTCCATTTCATGATATTTTAGATAGTTGGACTGTTGTGTTGAATTTGACACCCTTTATTAATATTTTTGGGCATTTTCTATGGTGTCCACTTAATATAAATATATAACAACCTCCTAAAATATAATAAGTAACTTAAAAAAAATTTCGGAGCGTAGTGTCCGTGGACACCCTTGGTGTCAATGGGAATCCGGCGCCTATGCTTACCTTACTTATATTAATAACTAAAATACCTTACATAATATATATTTAAAAAATCAAGATTATTATCAACCAATCACAAAATGTAGGGATTATTAGAATTCAATTTTCCTTTCTAAAATAAAATCAAATTAACGGTACACTTGAAGAAAAGGAAGAAGAGTGGTAGTTTTTGATAAAATTAGAACATTGATGGTAAGCTAATCTAAAAGCTGACAAAATTTTGTCTGACCCGGAATACCTGAATTGTTCGACCCAGAAAATATCAGGTCTGGACATAGATTTTGCGTCTGAATTTTGATATTGATCAAATTGACTGAATATTCGGACATAAAATTCTCTTTTCTATTGTTCGAACCTGATTTCGACTTGTATTTAATTTCGTCCGAATTGTCCGACTTTGTCCGACCTAAAATAAAATTAAACCCAAATATAAATTTTTTGTCTAAATTTTAACATTAACTAAATTTGCTCGACTCATGTTTACCCGAAATCAAATTTTTGCCAACTAACTTAAGAAGGCCCACACGCATACAGAACTGCAAGCCATATTTTTTTTCTTCCCCTTTTGAAATTTAATTTTCAGCATCGAATTGTGTCTTTTTTTGTCACATTTCTAAACATGGGAGAGATCAATTGGCCCATAAAACAAAAAGATGCCAATTTGGGAATATCCATCATTACTTACACACTAGTACGCTACTCCACCTCCTGCATTTTAATTGATAATAATAATAAGAGTAATATAGACCCTGTTCTTTGGATTGATAACTCTTTCCACTCAATCCAATCCAATCTTACACAATTCCTTAAAAAAAATTTCTCACTAAAAATACAATTCCTCAAAAAAACCATCATAACTTATCATATCCAATCCAACCAATCCATCAAAACTTCATTTTATCTAATCCAAAGAGCAGGGCCACAATCCAGCTACATAATTGTAAATCAGGAAATCGTTCCCCCTTTTGAGAAAATTTATTTGGCGCGAATTGTTAGTTGTGAAGCATTAAGAAGATTGTAAAGGATTAAAATATGCCTAAATTAATTTTAGTTATTGTCATATTGATTGTTGTTTGTTATTTCTTTGTTTAAGCTGGCTATTTAAAATTAGTAGTTAATTTGATGTATCTTTTCGATTGATACTTCTAAATTTACCTTAATAGTAATAAAAGAAATAAAATCATTTCATTTTGTGTGTGTTTTGACAGATTCAAATACCAAATGGTAACAGAAAGATGTGAAAGTCATATGAAGGGTCAATAAAAAAACGTTGGGCTATCATAGCCCATCTGCCCTCTCTAGGAGTGGAAACATACAGTGCCTCTCTCATTTTATATTCACATTTAACAGAGTTTCGTAATTAAAGCACTAAGAATCTTTACAGAGTTTAGTTAGGATAGTTATCAAGAATATGATACTCAGTTCTTGATTCTTTAGTTCTTGATTCTTTATGTATATAAATAGCCTTCATATTCTATATTTGTATTTATTCAAGTATAATCAATATCAATATCAAGTATTGCTTTCTCTCTTTTATTTCTTCACATGGTATCAGAGCCGACGGTGGCTCATTTCTGATTTTTCCTTATTGGATTTATTCTCTTTTGTATTTATTCCGTTTAATCAAGTTTACGCTGTAACAAATTCTCTTCGATGGCTTCTTCAAGTTCAGTTGAAGGCATAGGACAAATTCAAGAATAATATAACAATGATTCATTTTTTTTTGCATCTAGTTGATCATCCTGGCATTCTTTTGACAACCATCAAGCTTAATGGGACAAATTTAAAGAAATGGAGTAAAGCTGAAAAGATTGCTTTAAGGACTAAAGTCAAATCATTGATGGTAAATGTGTCAAGCCAGCTCAGAATATACCGAAGTATGCACAATGGATCAGATGTGGCTCAATGGTTGTAAGTTGGTTACTCAATTCTATGGTAACTTATTTATTTGATGCATTTCTATATGTACAATCTGCTGGAAGTTTGTGGAATGAGCTGGTTGAAAGGTTTGGTCAATATAATGGTCCTTTAATGTTTCACCTTGAAAAAGAAATTAGTGACTTGTATCAACATCAAGATTCAGTAGCAGTCTACTATACAAAATTGAAAAAGTTATGAGATGAGCTTGCTGATATTTCTGATATCCCAGTTTGTACATGTGTGGAAACATGTCTTTCTATCAAACATGTTGCTGATCTTGTTGAAAGAAAGAAATTGATGCAATTTTTGCTTCATTTGAATGATGATTATGATACTGTTGGAGGTCAACTCCTTTTGTCTGAACCCTTACCTATTGTAAACAAGGCCTAAATATGATATAAAGGGTTGAAAGACAAAAACAGAATACTGTTGGGATTGGTACTTTTAAAGAATTTGCTTATTATACTCAGACCAAAAACAAGAACATTAATCCTTGTAATTCTCATTCTCATAGTTTCATTTCTCAAGCTATTCATCCTCTTTTTAATACTAATGGTATTGAATACTTATCTCAGGATTTTGTTAATTCCTTTACTGCTGTTATGCATGTGCCTGAGCCAAGTTCATATCATCAAGCAATCAAACATCCTGACTGGATTGAAGCAATGGATAAAGAATTACAAACCCTTGATTCAAATGGTACCTGGATAATGACGGATCTTCCTGCATGAAAACAGGCCCTTATTTTCAACTGGGTTTATAGAGTACAATTCAAACCAGATGGCACTGTGGAAAGATATAAAGCTCATCTTGTAATCAAAGGTTTTTTTGCAAGTAAAAGACAAGGATTACAAACACACTTTTTCACATGTTACTCTATCGATCATATTTTTTGTGAATCAAACATGACAACAGACTGGTTGGTGAACATGGGTAATTTTATTAATAATTTTTTTTATATGAATCAAACAAGAATTAAGATTAGTATAAAGATCATACATAAGTAAAACACAAGTAATGTGATCACCACTGACTGATTTGGACATCACACAGTTCGTATCATGTTCCAGAAAATATAAAAATGAGCAACAGACTCAACACAAATTGTGTCTGAGTGACAGGAATGTGTTGACCTTGCAGAACATGTTGACTCTGTCACGGGTCGTGTCAACCCTGACACAGTCCATGGCAAGGTTTAGCTGCACATTTAATTTTCAATGGCTATATAAACCAAATGATTAAGGCATAATCTCCAATTAACTTCAGGATATTGACCCAAAGTCCCCAACAACTATATTATCATTATCTTATGTGGTCAATTGAATTGGTCAAGGTTATGATTCTCATTAAGGAGCCTAATTAAGTCATTGACCAAGGGTTAAGGATGACTCCTAGAAATAGAAGTCATTTGCTAGCCATTTGAATACACAATCATCTAATCACAATCTTTTATTATTATATAGACTGCAGCCATATACTCGAGTGTGTCAAGTGAGAAACAAATTTCTTGAGTGTCTTACGTGCTAAAATTTTTATATCTTTAAACATTTATGGGGACATTAAATAATTTTTAAGAAAAATGAGTTTTTCCATAATTCTTTGCGATATCCTAAGTGGGATAATCATTAATTTCTATACCAAACTACCTTTTCTCCAACTATGAACATTATCCATATGAATTCATTATTCATACCAAAAATATACTATTATAAAATATAATAACATATATTATTTAAAGCTACTAATGAAAAATAATACTATGTATTTTAAATGTAGTATTAATATGGTGAAATATAAAATTGACAAATATCTAAACATGAAGGTTACGACAGTTTTAAGTTTGGTTGGTAATGCTGCCTCTCGTTAGTCATTTCCTAGGTTGAGTTGAGATGAGAATTGACATGATAGCGCTAAATGGCAAAAGCATAAATCATTCTCAAAATACTCTCTCTATGTTTCCAAGGCTCCAGCGTGCAAATAATAAATAAATAAATAAGTAAGTAAATAAATATGTCTCCCTTTCAAAATATTCTCAAATCATATCGTAGATTTAGGTAGTTTTACCATATATAATAAATAAATCAATTTTTTATGTGATTAATTTGTGTAAAATTTGATAAAATGTAAAAATATCGATTAATTTTGAAATAATATTGATAAACTTATGATGAATTTTATAATAAATATCGGTGAAGTTCATTTTTAAATTTAATACATTGATGGACTTAAGCAGGTACTCCAAGGTATTACCACATAAGAATTGCAAAATATTTGTGGTCATAACTAATTATTTTTTTGTTCCAATTTGTTTGATACTTTAACAATTTCAATAATTGTCATTTCATTTTCACCCACAATTAATTTAAGATTATTATTTAAGTTAAAAATTATGAATTATAAACAATTTAAGATGATTATTAACCATGTTACTCCCTCCGTTCCATATTATTTATCATTTTATTGATTGTCACGGTTTCCAATTTAACTCTTTGATTGATAATTTCTTATATAATATCTTATTAACAATTATGATATTATTTTTTTAAGATAGTATTTTCGTTATGCATATAATAGTAGTTATTTTATTTAAAAAATCATTGTATATATTGAGAAGCTTATGATCAAAAATTTTGAAATTTAAGTGTACAATTTTCAAAGATGACAAATAAAATAGAATTGAGGTAGTAATTCAAGACATGTATCATTATACTCCCTCCGTTTTATATTAATTGTCATAATTTTGACTTTCATGGTCTTCAATGTTACTCTTTGATTGATAATTACTTGCATAATATATTATTAACAATTGCAATATTATACTTTTATGATATTATTTTTCTTCACGAATTTAATGGTGGTAATCTTATATAGCAACTCATTGTATATATTGAGAAATTTATGGCCAAAATTTTTAAAATTTGACTGCACAATTTCCAAAGACGACAGTTAATATGGAATGGAGGGAGTATTTATTTTAGGAAAATTGGATTATAATAATAATATCTATTTTCAGCTTTTGTATGCTAATAATCTCTACTTTATTTTTATATTTTTGTGGTGCAAGAAAAATAAGAATTGTATTATGATGGGACACTATCAAGCGTATACTCTAAATATCATAAACGTTGACTTGCATTTGATTCAAAATTTGACACAACATTTCCCCACGATTTTTAATGAATTTACAACGTTTGTCCCAAATTTTTTGATTTGCTTTTTGATTTTTTTTATGAGTTCACTTTTACTCATTTATTAAAATCATAATATTGCTCAGATTCTTAAAAAAGTAATTAAAAAATTCTTTTAGTAACTATACTTCACATCTTTTTTGAAGTATGAATGAAAAAAATAAAAACAATATGTGGCAGAAATGAAAAATTTTAAAAAAATATGTAAATGAATTTAGTACCGCTATAATATAATTCTTTTTAGACCATCATAATACAAAAATAGAGTAAGATTATTGTCATACAAAAATAAAAAAACGTGAATTATTAGAATCTAATTTTCCTTTATTTTATTTGATTCTTTTTTAAGAGAGAGCAGTAGAATAGAGAGACTGAACTTAAATAAAGTATACCCGCGAAAGCATGCAAGAAAAAGCAGCAGCTATGTTTCCAAATTTGATTTTCTTTGGCCCGTCTGTGATATTCACACTCTCATAAGTCATAACCATCAAACATTTTGTCTACTTTAAAATCACACCTTCACCAACAGTCAACCAACATCCCTCTGCACTCCTTCCTCTTTTTCCAGCCTTTCCCAAAAGCAAATTCATACACAAAACAAACCCCTTTCTCTCTCTCTTCCCTTCTTCTTCCTCCAAGCTCCTCCAATGGCGATTCCCAAACCCTTCTCCACAACCCTCTTCCTCCTCCTCCTCTGTTTACCTCTCAACACTTCCATTTACACTTCTCCATCTTCTTCTTCTCCTACAGATGTCGAGCTTCTTCTGTTCAAAATCAAGCCTGCATTGCAAGGCGAAACCTCTTCAGAAAACCTCATGCTCCTCTCATGGAACACCTCCATACCTCTCTGTCAATGGCGGGGACTCAAATGGGTCTTCCAAAACGACACTTCTCTCAACTGCAAACCCCTCTCTTCTCCACACTGGTCCGACTTCTCTCTCTACAAACACCCATCTCTACACCTTCTCTCTCTACAACTACCCTCTGCAAATCTCTCGGGTTTCATCCCCAGAGAAATCGCACAATTCTCAGCCCTCCAAACTCTCTATCTGAACCTAAATTCTCTCTCTAAAGAGATCCCATTAGAGCTAGGTTACAGTTCTTCTCTGTCTGACATTGATCTGGGTAACAATTTGCTATCGGGTTCACTCCCACCTTCGATATGGAATCTCTGCGATGGTGGTCGTCTCGTTTCGCTGAAACTTCACGGTAATTCTCTATCCGGGTCAGTACCCGAACCCGCTTTGCCTAACTCCACTACTTGTGAGAATCTCAAAGTTCTTGATCTGGGTGGGAACAATTTTTCTGGGTTTTTCCCTGATTTTGTAACTGGGTTTTTGAATCTAAGAGCTCTCGATCTTAGTCATAACAGGTTCATGGGTGAAATCCCAGAAAGTTTGGGTCAGTTAGATTTTAACAGATTGGATTTGTCCTACAATAACTTGACTGGGTCGTTGCCAAATTTTGCTGCCAAGTTTGGTGCAGAGAGTTTTGCAGGGAATAGTGATGAGTTATGTGGGTATCCTCTGAGAACTTGCAATGTAGGAGGAAATTCTGGTGGGATTTCTCCAGGAGTAATTGCTGGTATGGTGATTGGTTTGTTGTCTGGGACTGTTGTCATTGCTTCATTGTTGATTGGTTTTATGCAAAACAAGAGGAAACAACCCGGTTCGGACGACATCCAAGATTGTTCCGAAGAGGTAGAAGACTATGATGATGATGTTAACGTAGGAGGAGAGGCTAAGTTGATTGTGTTTCAAGGTGGTGAGCATATGACATTAGAAGACATTCTGAATGCGACGGGCCAAGTTATCGAGAAGACGAGCTATGGGACTTCGTACAAGGCTAGGCTTGCGGATGGGAGGACGATCGGGTTGAGGTTGTTGAGGGAAGGGTGTTGTTTGGATAGGAGGGGTTGTTTGCCTGTTGTTAAGGTTTTGGGTCGAATTCGGCATGAGAATTTGGAGCCATTGAGGGGCTTGTACCAAGGTAAGAGAGGGGAGAAGTTGCTCATTTATGACTTTGTGCCGAATACAAGGAGTCTTCACGAGCTTCTTCATGGTAAGTGTTTGCTTTTGGTTGATATGATCTCTTTTGTGGTTTGTGTTTGTTTGGTGTTTGCTTTGGTGAAAACGAACATGAGATAGCACTAAATGTTGAGGACTTCTTGTATGCTTCCTTTGTATTTACTTGCTAGCTCCTCTGTGTGTGTGTGTTTTTGCTTCTTTGACCTAGACACCTCAAACTGTGTTAGAATTCCTAATTTCTTGCAAACATGTGATTGATGCACTTGGGCAAGTATTTGGGGGGGTTTGATGGAAGAGTTGTTAGATATTTTTAACTTGATCAAAACTGTTGCTCACGACTGGTTTGACTTATGATAAGCTTTTTCAGGAAAAACCTACGACTATGGATGGGCAATGGGCCAAGTGAGGGTCGGCCTATTAGTCATGTAGGGTCGAGTTAGATCAAGATTGATCTTTTGTAGTAATGGGCTGGGTGAGGGCTTTCTAGTAAAAATTGGGGTTGGCCCATGAGCCGGTCCGTTTGATCCTAAAGTTAAAATGAAGTGTATTTGTACCAAAAAAGTAATTATGTTAATTATTATTTAATGTGTAGTATTAATAATATATTTAAGTAAAGCTAGCATTTAAAATAATAGGAAAAATATATTTATTTTGAGTTAGTTATTAGTCGGCCGACCCGTCCGATTGATTCACCAACTCTTTAACATTATGAAACGGGTCGACTTATTAATAATCCGACCCTTTAACAATCCTTACTTTTTAGGCCCCGCCCCATTGCTCACCCCTACCTATGACTAAACATATCATTGAAAAACGTGTCATAAAAGAAAATAAAAAGTTGTGGCACTAACGACTAACCTTTTAATTTTAGATTATTGAACAAAGATAATACAGATTTGGGGTATTGGTCGATGATACTGACAATTTTGTTAGAAAGTAGAAACTAACAATATCAATTGTGTACTTATTTTTCAACAATAGTACGCTGCCAAGTTGCTATGTGTTCAATTCGACGAAAAGACGACGTATTGTCTAATTGTTTCAGCTTGAAGTTGGAACAGGTGGAAAAAAATGTTGATTGTCACTTATTTTTGCTAATTAAGCAACATTTGATCAACTTAGCTAAAAACAATTAAATTTTTAATTTTTAATTATTATATAGCTCTGTTTGTTATTGTTATTTTTAGTTGGTAAAAAAGTGTAGTCGTTAACGTTTCTCAATTTTCTCTGGCCTCGACCTCGTACAATTAGGCGACACATAATCTTTTTGCTAAATCGGACATCGACCAACTCGTTTTTGTACTATTACTAAAAAAATAGGTCCATTATTAATACTGTTGATATCCGACAAAACTTTTGGTATTATTATGGATCAACACCCAAAATTAGGTTTATTGTTGTGCAATAATAATCCATTAGTTTTTGAAAGGGTTTTTAGTTGCTAATATTTTCAATTTTTGGGGTATTGGATAATAATGCACTAAACTTTGACTTTGGACAATAATACACTGTACTTTAGGGGTGTTGAACAATAATGCACTCAGTATGATTTTGACAGTGGCTAACTTGGTGGTAATCCTATGTAGCTTGCCACCAACTTAAATATTATTTAGCGTATTTGTCTTCCCGGTCTGTCATGTAAGATTATTACCAAGTTCGCCATCACCGAAATTGTCTCAGGTGCATTATGGTCCAATACCCCTTAAAGTTTAGTGCATTATTATTGTTCAAGGTCAAAGTTTAGTGTATTATTGTCCAATACCTCAGAAGTTCAGTATATTAGCATTCAAAAAACCTTTTTGAAATTCATAGTTGAAGCTAGCAGGCCTCAGCAAATATGTGGGTCAATCTGGGTGGGTTTAATCAGTTAAAGTATGGGTGGAGTGATGTTTTGGGTTTCGGATTGGATCAAGTGCTTTTGGGTCCGGTCCAAATCGCACAGCCCACATTTCAGATTCATGAAGTGTGATTTTTGGTTTCGGTCCACTTCAGGAAAGTAAACATCTATTAAGCTTTTTATGCAAAAAAAAAAATAGAGCATTTATGAAAATGATAAATATCTTAACACAAGATGATCTTAACCCTCTTGCATTTTTTTTAAATCACTAATAAACTGAAATGTGAGTGTATTTAAATCATCCTAAAGGTACATTTCATTATTTTTAGAATTATTACAACTTATAATAAAGTGAAATGTAAGTGTATTTAAATCATTCTAAAGGTCCAGATTTTCAATTTGTGAATCTACATTTGTAATATGGCTGTCAAAAAATTGTCCATTTTGTCCTATCCAAAAATTCAATTTAATTTGATCAGGAAAAAAAATCATATGTGGTTATAGATTTTTTGTCCGAGTTTTGGCAAAAACACCTACAAAATTTAGACATCAGGCATCAACTTTTCATCTAATGTTAGGATTCATTCCGGGTCACCCGGAATGAATAATTTGTGACGACTCTTATTTTTACTAACCTTTGTCACTTAACATTAACACCGGTACATTCGAGGGCTGTGTAATTACTTGAGTTAGGAAACTGAATTTTCTTATTGGATCAAGAAAATAATTTACATATGGAGAGGGGAAATGATTTTCCTCAAATATGATTTTCCCCATTTTCTGTCCACCAAACACCATAAATCATTTTACCCAAACTTACCAAAATTTATGCGTTTCCCAGAGCCTAAACCTGGTAAACCAGTGCTGAACTGGGGTCGACGACACAAGATCGCGCTGGGCATAGCGAGAGGACTGTCCTACCTGCACAGCAGCCTTGGCACCCCCATGACACACGGCAACCTGAAATCGAAAAATGTGGTGGTCGACGACTTCTTCGTGGCCAGGATCACTGAGATCGGGGTGGACAAGCTCGTGATCCCGGAGGGGTCGGACGAAATGCTGTCCCAGCTGAAGGCGGACGGGTACAAGGCACCTGAGCTGCAGAGGATGAACAAGTGCACCCCCAGGACGGATGTCTATGCCTTTGGGATATTGTTGCTTGAGATTCTCATTGGGAAAAAGCCCGACAAACATTCCAGGTAAATATTATTCACAACATATTTCCTATTGTTAGTATTATATTATTCACAGTTGAGATTCGAACTTGAGACCTCTTGTTCATCAATCTTACTCTAATATCATGTGTACGGTGTACCTATCTCAACTAAAAGTTTAAGGTTGTGATTAAAGCCCTGTAATAGTTATATACTCTAACAAAAATGTCTTATCAAACCTCTTTTGCATCTTTTTTGTGGAGTATATTAGTTTTGGTTTTGATTTGTTAGTTTTATTTTCCTGACAAGTTGTTTGGTGGGGGTAAGTTGGAGGGTGGAAATGAGAATATAATAATTGATAATAGAAATAAAATTTTCTTGTTTATTTCATGGAATAGAAAAAAGTTGGGGGAATGATATTGTGAATATAAGCTATCAATTCTCACTAATCTATCACCATGGACTCATAAAATGAGAATTCACTAATCACCCTGATATTATCCCATCATTAAACTATTGCTTTAGTGATTATAATATACTTAGTCCAATAAATTACTGAAAGGTACCCTATGTTTTATAATATCTATTTTTAGGGGACCATATTACTGAAAATGATTATTAGGTACGCTATGTTTCATAGTACCTACTTTCTGGTGACAAATTATATTTTAAATTTATTACAAGATCCCCAAGACTATCTAAAACTGTAAAAATATCCCTACCTTGATAAAAGCTTGTCGATTTATATTTCCGCCTACATTAATATTTGTTTTACCTTGTTTTAAAGAATTAGCTTAGATATCTTTTTCATTGGTTTAATTAATTTTGCTAAGCATGGTGGACCTATAATTACAGAAAATATAATATTTAAAGTATAAGTTATTATATTGAGTTGGCAAAATTTTGTCCGACTCGGATTAACCGGATTGTCAGACCCGGAAAAAACCGGGTCTGGATATAAATTTTTTGTCTGAATCTTAATATTGACGGAATTGACCGGATATTCGGACATAAAATTTCTCTTTCTTCTATTGTTCGAACCAGATTTTAGCTTCGTCCAAATTGTCCGACCCGGTTTGACCCGAAATAAAACTCGGGCCAGACATGAACTTCTCGTCCAATTTTCGACATTGACCGAATTTGTTCGACCCGAATTTACCCGAACCCGAATATTTGTCAACGCTTGTAGATTGTGATAATTAGTACCATTAAAGTTATTATATTAAGAGTTTTCATTTGAACTGGTTTGCATAAAAACCTCAAATTCAGATTATTACAAGAAGGTCCCTACTTAAGACCCGTCTCTATAAATTTTGTAATAAGTTGCAGAGAAAAAATCACCTAAAAATAGTATCCAAAAAAAATTTGTTACCCAAAAATAGCTTACAAACAATAGAAGGTACTTGAAAATCACGTACAAAACATCCTATAATTTAGAGCGGACAAAATTTTGTCCGATTCAGATTATTTGAATTGTGCGACCCGGAAAGAACTGGGTCTAAACATAAATTTTTAATCTAAATTTTGATATTGACCAAATATTTAGATATAAAATTTCTCTTTTTTTATTGTCCGAACCCGATTTCGACCCGAATTAAGCTTCATCCGAATTGTCCAACCCAATATGACCCAAATTAAAACAGGGTCCGGACATGAATTTCTCGTCCAAATTTTGATATTGACCGAATTTGTTCAACCCGAATATACCCAGACCCGAACTTTTTTAACTTTGGATATGAACCATGCATCAATTAATAATGATTAATTCTTCTTTCCTTCCGTCAAAATTCAATCACCAGGAGCGGGGATTTCCTGGACTTGCCGTCCATGGTGAAGACAGCAGTTTTGGAGGAGACGACGATGGAAGTCTTCCATGTCGAAGTCTTGAAGGGGATCAGGAGTCCCATGGAAGATGGTCTTGTTCATGCCTTGAAGCTTGCAATGGGGTGCTGTGCCCCAGTGGCTAGTGCTAGGCCAACAATGGAGGAAGTTGTCAAGCAGTTGGAGGAGAATAGGCCCAGGAATAGGTCTGCTTTGTACAGCCCCACTGAGACCCCAAGTGGGACAGGTACTCCCTTTTGAATTTAGACCTGGCGCAACCGACCCGAAACTCGAACTGAGAACCTGAATGAGACCTGGACTGATCTTGACCCGAACTCGAAGAAAAACAAAGCCCAAACCAATCAGAACCGTAACCCGAAAAGTGACACGATCACTGGAATACCCCAAATCGAACGAAAACTCAATCTGAAATCACTTGACCCGAACCAACCCAATAGGCTCACTTGAAGTCATCTTGGACCCGAACTTCACCTGAATTTGAACCAAGCCTGAACCAAAATTCAGCCCATCCAAGCTCGAACCGGTTCATCCGTTTGCCAGGTAGCTTATGATACCTTTTTTTTTTTAAAAAAAAAAAAACTTTGTAAGTTCATGAAGGTAGAAATGAGGCTGCCTTTATGGCTCTATCTAGATTTCACTTAGGTTTTGCAAAAGTGGGATTCATACTGAAAACTGTTGTTTATTAATTAGGGAGGGTAAAACCTAATTGTTTGTACTTCTCTAGTAGCTGAAATCTCTTTGTTGATGCAAACTTATGTGATTGTTTGTAGTATGGGTTGATGTAACTGAATTATAGAAGGCCATTCAATTCGTTATCTGCTCTAGCAAGCTTACTATGTTTCATGTTGTTCGATCTCTGGCCTTTGTATGGAAACTTTCACACTTCACTAAAGGATGCATTAGCAACAATATATGTAATTGAATTATGGAAGGGTTTTGTAGAACCATTTCAATCAAAAGCGTAAGTTATGTTTGAGAGCTTGATGATGGTTTTATACTATAACACGTCTCCTCACACAAGTACCCTTTGGGCTTAAACAAAGCGTGCTAGATGTAAATGTCCTTTAACCTTGTGCAAATATACATGAAGGCTGATGAGATTTGACTCTGAGATCTTTTACCCAACTTAACTTTGACACAATGTATAATTATTTTAACCAAAAACTTAAGATGATATCTGAAAGCTCAATAATAGTTTCATTAGTTTGTGTTCTTATTAGAGTCCAACAGGTACTCTATTTATTTATTTATTTATTTATTTATTTATTTATTTATTTATTTATACTTTGTGTTCTTATTAGTTCATGAGGGTTAGTACTTGTTTAGTTGCTGAAATCTCCTTGCTGATACCAATGTATGTGATTGTAATATGGGATTGAAGTAATTGAATTATGGGAGCTCATTCATTATCTATTCTACGAAGCTTCCTATGTTTCAAGTCGATGGATCTTCTTGGTACCCAATCACAAAAGGATCCATTTGTGGGACATCGCTGATCCTTTCTTTTCTATTAGGATTTTTGGATTTAAATAGTCTTAATTTTCATGGGATCATCCAACTAACAACATAACTTGATAAACAGAGGTCCAATAATGATTTTATATTCTGACACATTCTCTCACGCAAATACCATTTCTTCTCGAGTCGTGTACATTGCAAAAGTCCCTCCACCTTATGCAAATATACATGACGATGCTGAGATTCGAACCTAAAACCTTACACTCAGTCTGACTTTGATATCACGTGAAACATCATCAACTAAAAATTTAAGCTAACAGCTAAAGGTTCAATAATAATTTTATACTTTAAAAGGCTGATCATGATATGCCAAATAACCAGACCTTCCAATATACACAGTAGTAATAGGAAACTTGGATGGTTGGATTTCAATAGACTACTATCATCTACCACTGAGTTCCGGCCATGATAACTGGCGGCAAAGTGAGATGGCCGTGGAAGTTGTTTGATTTCCTTTCAATAATGAGTTGATGTTGAAATTAGTTTCATTGTACTGAAATTCAATACCATAAAATTCGGAGGATTGTGTATATTGAAAATTTGGGTCGATTATTCAACATATTATCTATTTTGTGTGGCTAGACGATGCGTGTGGTTCTTTTTTTCCTTTCTTTTTTGTACTTAAAGAAACAATCTTATCCGTAGAATCATGGGGCGATGAAGAAACCTGCATTCATGTCTACAGACGGCTTGTTGGTCCACAGTGTGCGATCCATTAATGATCTCATAATTCATGGGGTTCATCTGCATGTTAATCCATGATAGCATGTTTTCTGAGATATCAGATTGGGAAAGACAAAGAAATCTCTTGGGGTTTGGATAGACTTGTTGATTCGGGCGGGTGGGTCGGTTTTGAGTAGGGTTTGTACTGATCCGTTTCGGGTTTGGTTATGTGTAGGTTCGGAAATTTCGGATCTAACCATAAACTTTCGGGCAGGTTCGGTTGATTTTTAGATCGGATTAAATTCTGTCAAATCTAGTTTTCGGCCAAGCTTCTTCTTCTTCTAAGGAACCCACCCGGCTTCGGTATCTTGCTTCTTGAGCTGAAGTGACAGCTCTAGATTTGGTAGATGAAAATACGATTCGGATTTGGATTTGGATTTGGACTTGGATTTGGATTTGGACTGTTTTTGTCAGTTTTGTGGGCCTCTGTTAACTGCATGTATTGCTGGTGAGAGTTTTCTCACATGCCTTCACCATAAAATGGACCCGATCTAGTCCTCCCTTCCACATGCTTGATTGATTAAGCAACCATATGGAAGTGTCATAGCATGTGATCCAAATCTCCCACACCATTAATGTAGGCATTATTGGTGTTGTTAGCATATAAAATCACTGTTGAGCCTACAATCATCCGCTTACATTTTTTGCTCAAGATGGTTTCATATGGTATCAGAGTCAGACCTAAGTAAGAGATCTCAAGTATTTGTGTGAGGGGGCGCGTTAGAGTATAAAATCATTATTGGACGTACAAACATCAGCTTATGCTTTCGGTTGAGATGGTTCCAAACCGATGTTTGTTAGTAATCCCCATGAACACAAACACAAAGAATAGAAGGAAGAATAAGAAATGGCACAAGTAGTAATGTACATTCAAAATTCTTGCTTGAATGTATTGATAATAATGTTGAACAATCATGGTTACAATTTCCAATTCCATCCCTCTTTACTAGGTACCTCTATTTCTATCCAAATACAGTACGTCGAGAGTGACCGAGTCATTCATTAGTCACTCATGAAATGGGAAGAATTAACTGATTTCGAAACCATGGAGAGGCTCAGAAGGGGGTGATCAAAGACAGTTTATGAGATGAACAACGCTTCCATTGTCGTCACCCCGAGGGACTTTCAAAAAAGAAGCCCTTTTCAATAGGGGAGAGAGGTGGAGGTTGAGCAATCATACATTGTGGAAAGGCAACAGGGTAGACAGTAGTAGAAATATACACTATAATCTCATTCACTAAATACTCGATCGATATGAGGGGGTGAAACCAAAGGAGAAAGGGTGAAATGAAATGGGTACCTTTTGTTGTTTTTGGTTTGTTGTGTTTTAGAATGTATAGTTGATTGATTTTTGAGGTGAAATAGAGGCTAGCAGCGCTGACCACGGCGACAGCCAAGTACACCAGCGCTGGCAGTTAAGGACCCGACGAGGGTGGATGGCTTGGCTGCTAAACTGGATGCACGGGCGTAGCTGGCAGCAGCCCCGGCTCCTGATGGGGTGAAGAACGCCCCGTTTAGTAGCAGATCGCCTTCCGATCTCCAGTTCCAGTGCTTCCATTGATTCGCATTCGTTTCAACCCTCTTTGTCACCTGTGAAATCCATAGCCATTGTGATTGTGAGTGACAAGTCTTTGTGTTTTTGTTACACCAGCCTTATTTCTTGGGTGAATTAGTATGATCATTAGAGGGTGTTATTTTGTACGGATTTTTGCCCATAATGTTGAACTTTTACTCATTAGAAAACTTGTTTGAACTCTAGTTTTGGATAAGTAAGGTGACTATTTGGTGGGCCACATTCACATGTGCGCAAAATCATCGTTCGCCTCAGTTATCCAATGAATCAAAGTTCTAGAAAATTGTCTGTAAAAAATAACACCATCTAATGGTAATATTATTTATGTGCAAGAAAAATGGTTGGTATATTTTTGTCCAATAACCTAAAGATTGGATTATGTATGTCCAATTGTCATTTTTTTTTGTAACTATTAAATGAGTGTGAAATGGGTTTTTCTTGGTTTGATTTACCTCTTTAGCAAAAGGGTTGACAGGGGCAAGGTATCTGTTTCCTTGGCTGTTAATGGTTGGGTCTGCACTGCCTCCAATTGCATACATTTCCCAGTGGGTGTAGTCATTGTTCACTACATGGAAGTAACCATGTCTACATCTGCATTTTCAGTTGATTTGATTCAAGTTACTGAACTGGATGTAAATAAAAACACCCATCATAATAAATGCAAACAGTCTTGATCAAAGTACCTAGGCATCCTCTGAATAAGACCCTCTCCAAAGTGATTGTAGGCAATGGTTACTTGCATTATCTTATCCCTTGTGTATGAATCACTGTGGCCTAGCAGCATCACCTGTTTTCCAAGAACAGAGATGAAAAATCCCATTATTAGAAGAATACAGATAGTGAGATAGAAAAGTTAGTAGTCTTATCCAAGATAAGCCTCTCCACAAACAGTGATGTTAGTAGAGGTAAAGCTAGTCCTAGTAATTCGGCCGGTTTGGGTTGGGTCAGTCCAGGTTAACCAGGTTCAGGTTTGGGTCGGGCCATTTTCGAGTTGGGTTGATTTCGGGTCGTTTTATTTGTTTGTCAGATAAGATTATCATTAAAAAATGAACAATTTTAGCAAAATATATATTTGGGGTCTAGTCGGTTGGATCACATCGAGTTCTAGTCTGTATCTAGTTAATTAGTTTTGGAATTTTCGGGATGGGTTGGGTTTAGGTGGGCCATTCAAGTCGGGTAAGTTTTGGCTAGATTTAGGTAAAACTACCTACTTCTGGATCTCCCCAAATCTATATATCCCGCAAAATTAGGACCCACATTGGAAGTTGGTGTTAAATGTAGATAGAAAAATGAGCAATCTTATCCAAGACAAGCATAGGCATGTGTATATTCACCTCATTGTGGTGAGTAAAGTAGTTGTTAGAGATGGTGATTGCAGTGGAGCCAATGACAGCATCAATGAGCCCATCAGCGCAGTTCGAAAGAGAGTTGTGATCAATCCATATATGACTGGCACCAAAGATGGAGATCCCATCTCCATCAGCCATTGTCCTCCACCCGTAATGCGAAGGGGAGCTTCTCACCATGGCATTCCCAGTGGGCTTGCAGTCATGGATGTGTATCCCATGGATGATCACATTTGTAATGTACTGAACAGTAATACAAGCTCCATTGGCAATGTGCACATTCACTCCTCTGCCATCAATTGTCTTGAAACTGTTCATGATAAGCTCCTGTTTCAGGGTGATCACCATGTCCCTCTTGAAAACTATCCAGAGTGGCTCCTCTTGGATGACAGCATGGCGGATCGTCCCGGGTTTGGGGTTCACAGGGTCATCATCACCCGGGTCAGTCACCACATAGAACCGCCCGTCGCGACCACCAACCGCATTGCGACCGAACCCAATGGCACAGTCAGCCAGACGCTTTCGGTTCTTGTGCCAGTTTGGGTCACATCTCCAGCAGTCATCAATTGGGTTGCCTGTACCACATGAGAAGTAGCCTAGCTTCCTCCTTTCTGTGCTGTTACTAATGCTCCTGAACATGCCAAAAACAAAGCATAAGTTATTGGAGGTGTTTGACAGAGGGTTTTTGGCCTCAAAAAGCCCATCCTTTTGAGACTATTAGCTTTTTGATGTTTGTAAATAGTTTTCATATTAGCTTTTGAAAAATCATTTGAGGCAACTTTCCAAATAGTTAATTTTACTGAATGTATTTTTGCAAATAACTGATTTAAACATTTAAGTCAAACAATCAATTAAAACCATAGTTACCAGAAATGTTACATCTATGTTCCTAGAACAAGCATCTTGTTGTCAAACAGAGCCATATATGCTTTAATCAACAAGACCAATTGGAAGCTCTACTATTTTCCAAAGTGTTTGGAAGAGTGATACAATAACTAAGTACCAAGAAAGTGTAATTAACAGTTACAACATCAGATTAAGGATTAGGAAGTGTCATGACATGTCATGTGGCAGCCATGTGCAAGAGTTTGGTCATTCTGACTTGATGACATACATATGAAAAAGATAAACTGAATGGTGAGAGGGAAATTTATTGTTACATCCTTTTTGTGGGAGTTGGGGACATAAATGGCAGGACACTTGGGGGGGTGAGGGAGGGGAATAGTGTCATCACCCCAGTAATTAATTATTGGGGGAAAATAAATGATGTGGTGTGTCGGTGGGACTAATCACAAGTTAAAACCCTAGTTCTATTTTCATTCTGCATGATTGCAAGCAGCTGATTGAGGAGGCTAGGGGCTCTTCTCATTTAATGCGGTCATAGTGGGTCACATTGAATTTTTATTAAGCAGTAATTTTTCAGTTTTTAATCTCCCCAGTCCCCATTGTTGTCCCACAACCCCAAGTGAGACAGACAGATAGGGGAACATCATGTGCATACTGTGACAATTATTTGGGAAAATTTTCCAGGGACAAATTTATGTAAGTGATGATGACCGGTAACTAATTTTGCTTATTAGCAAGGTGGAACGTGGATTTGTGTAGGAATTTGATAACTAAATGCAAGGTAATCTACTACTCTTCTCAAGTACTACAAAATTAGAGAGATGTAGGCAACTTCCTTGCTTTTCTACTCAAACTTATTTACACAATTCCATGCGAAAAGAGTAGGCCCATCATGACTTTGAGCACATCTATAAGCAGGTTAGTGAGTCCTCCAATTACCCATTAATTTTGGGTTACAATTTTATTGACCATGTATACATATGCTTTGATTAATGTATACATGGGATGGATCTTTGGATCAGTGTGGCTATTATAAAAATATATACTCCGTAACTCAAATACCTCCATAAAATGGCTACATTTGTGGGGATCCTAATATTACAACGGAGCGGCTCAAAGAAAAACAAGGAAAAGAGAAAATGTTGAATTCAAAGAAATAGTTTGTTGTACCATTTCTAAATGTTAGATTATGATGTTTCAGTTGGTTTTTTTGTTTAGCTATGTTACTGTTGTTGATGTTTTCTTTGATGTTTCATAACGTTGTTACGATCTTTTCACTTTTTTAGGCCATGAATTATCAAAAAAATACCCCATAAAATTAATTAGTGTTGGTACACACAATGACATTTGATGAGAGGAGTTTATCTCAGTCAAGAAAAGCCACATTGTTTGGGGAAGACCCCAAGGCAACCAACAATTCATTCATAGGTAGTGGTCACCTGTAGGTTGGACCCAAACCCCTGTAATATTGGGCGAAACATGTACTTGCAAGTAAAAAAGCAATTAAGTTTGATGTGAGCCAGAGAGAGAGAGAGAGAAAGAAAGGGAGCTAGGAGGGTTGATTTATTGTAGGAGTACGAAATACTTATTTATTTAGGCAATAAAAGGGGAATTAAAAGGCGTGATACACGGATCAATCTTATGACACATGCATGTGGGATCGCATGGAAATGTAGCACAACCCTACAACATGGGAGGCCCGAAAACCCTGATTGCTCTTTCTCTTACCCCTAGACCTAGGTGTGGCATGTATATACTTGTAAATTTATATATAGATGGTAGTTTTGAGATAGATGGATGGAGTAATTGGTGGGATGATATGTTTGGAAACTATAATATATTCAACAAATAGTTAATGCTAAGTTTGTAATTGAACGAGTTAGATTATATACTAAAAGAGCTATATCATTCGACGTTTAAATATTATGTCAGGATTTAAAATGAGAAAAAATGTAAAAATTATGAGTACACTACCATATCATATCGTACTTGTTTTGTCAATAAATAATTTATGTATTTAGATTTAAAAGAATGGGGCAATGCTAATAAGTTCTACTCTTCATGTTTAGTTGATACTCCCTCCGTTCTAAATTAATTGTCATTTTGACTAATTTTGACCATTAATTATACTCACAAATTATGATGAGTTACAATATTAAATTACCTCCATCATAATTGTTAGGAAAATATCTTTTAATAACGGTAATTTTATATTGTAACTCATTATAATGTGTGAGTAATTAACAGTCAAAATTTAGTCAAAATGACAATTAATTTAGAACGGAGGTAGTATTCTTTTGTTTCTTTTGCCATAGTAGATTAAAATTTGCTTACCTTTATATTTGGATGGCATGTCTAATATAATTTACTAAATACTTCTAAGATTCGATACATACAATCTCTATAACTGCTGTAAAATTGTGATGTATTCAGTTTGCTTTTAGGTATGAACTTAATCCATTTATAAATATATCTATAACTACTATAAAAAGAAGGATCTATAAACTACAATTAGGAGAGATATTTTAATACAGAAAATAGATCATGAATGTTGCTTTTGACATAAGTTAAGCTAATTAAACATATACTAATAACAGGATCAGGACACAGGACCCTTTTAAACATATACTAATGACAGGATTAGTGAAAAACTTCGCTTAACAATCACATAATCCTATTGGCTGCATAACAAATGTAGTTTAATAGGTCCCCCCCAGGATGAAAACGATACGTTGAATTTGACTATGTAAAAAAAGTTGAAAATAAAAAACAGGGAAAAGATTAGAATAGTTTTACTATTTCCGCATGTTATGGCCACATAAAAGTTTTTGGGGAATGGAATTTAATTTAGCAGAGGTGGTGGTGGGTGAGATTTCTGGTAATGCGCATTAAAGAGCTGTATAACTCATCTCTCTTTCTGTGGTTTGGCAACGTTGTCCCATGTGACCCTATTCATTCATATGAAATCTAACAACACTATCCCATGGCTGTGATAAAATGTGTTGTGGATAAGCAAAACATTGGTGGATACAAATTTATATCAGTCTTTATTCACTTCTTTAAATTGATAATCCTATCTATATATGACTCATACAAACATTTACAAGACATGTAATAATGGTTAGTAAAATCCACAAATATCGTATTTATAACGGTGTTTTTATGAAGATAGTGATGTTAAAAATCTTACACTTAAAAGAGCATGGGAGGTGGGGCGACTTACCTCTCGACCATAGAAGCAATTTCGTCTGGTTGATCAGATACCGCTTTTTCATTCTGCAATTCAATTTCTTCGGCCCTACGGTAAGTGGTGTTTTATGAATAATAGAAGTGGCGTGAACATTGCTCAAGAGTAATAACATTGATTAATTAAACTAATTAGATAATTGAAATCTAAGTTTACATCGCATTTCAATTAATATGTCATGTCGATTCTTACATACTTCACGATTTTGACAACATTTTTTTATGACAATGATATTTTAGATTTTTTTTACCAGATAAACCATTTTTTTTGTAACTTAATTTTTCAACCGATTACATACGCACTATAAATATTTTTTTTTAAGAATTAAACTCAACCAAAATCAGTTGGCCAATAAATGCTATGGCCATTAAAGAGTAACAAAATGGCAGAAAGATAGACAAATCTCATCAAGTACCACATTCCCTTTGTTCAATGTCAAAAATAAAAGAAAATTAAAAAAAAAACTGAATTCACTCTGTTTCAGTCTTCAGGAGTTGGAACACTAGACACTTGGGCAGCAGGATTTTTAAGCTTGAAATTTCAGCATAAAACACTTTTGACAATGAAATTTTAGGAGAGATTATGAAGTTTTAATTATATTTATATATTCATTAACAGTATCTATTAATATCCATAAATGATATATGCATTTATCTATAAATGATATACATAGTTATCTGTTGATATAAATATAATTAACAAACTCACGGTCTTTTCTAAAAATTTTTAGTTTAAATTTTTAATACTATAACTCCTAAATAAAAACAAAATTGAGACAATAAAGTATAAACCCCACAGGCCCAAATTCCCTCCAAATTCGAAATGACAAAACAGACCTCCTCCGACAGTGAGGGTAATTCCGTAATTGGACAAAAATCATGGACTAGTCATCAAAACTTGACACACAGCAGCGACATCGAGGTGAATTTTTTCTAAAACAAAAATAACTACCATAACTAAAATTTCGACGATCGAGATGCTCGGATCTCGATCTCAACGGCTGTGCGTAAACCAAAACAAGCTTCGGAAACTGTTCCATTACTAGTGACTGACTGACTAACCTGTACGCCATTGACGAATTCCTGAAGCTCTTCACCTGCTCCTCAATCCTGCGAACACAGCACGATCTCCATTAATACAGTTCTCCGTTGTCGAAACCGGTGTTTGTGAAGTAAATCGAGCACAATGAATAATTGCATATGAGGATAAGAGGATTCAATTCAAAATCAAACAGTAGTGGTGAAGAATGAAGTAACTTAAAGAGAGAATTTGAGGATCGGATTTAGAAGGAAATGCAGGTAGGAGTGTTTGAATGTACCTTTGGGAGTTTACTTCGTCATCATGTTGCTGTAATCCGCCATTGACAGAGGCGATGAAGAGCACAGAGATGAACAATGTGAACAGAGCAAAATGTGGCAGAGAATTTTCCGCCATTGTTAGTCTATCTCTCTCTTTGCCTCTCTCTCTCTCTCTCTCTCACTCTCTCTCTATGAATTTCTCTCTGAGTAGAGAAGAATGGAATTCTTAGGTTTGTTTGCAGAGGGAGAGTGGGAAAATGGGAAGACTAGCTTGGAGAGTGAAAGCCAAGCGCCCTTTTATAGACGGCAAGCGAACTTTTTTTTTTAAAAAAAATGGTCTAATTAATGAGTTGCCTAGTATAGTTGCATGTTCAATTTGCCAAAAATTCTACTCTCTCCTTCAATCCTTCCCATATTTTAAAGAATTTTGAAATTAAATAATTTAAACGTGGGGACAATTTGGACACAATAAACTGAACTTAACATTTCATATTCGATTAACTATACTTAACATCCTATTTGATTGAATGAATTTTCACTTATTTCAATTCATCGAAAAAGTGTAGTGACGAATGTGATTGCTTACATAAACTATTTACAAGGTGAAAACTAAAGAAAAAGCAACTTGATTAGCACCGCATATCACTTTTTCGATGGATTGAAATTGATGAAAGTTCATTCAATCTAATAAAATGTTAAGTATAGTTCATCGAGTGCGAAATATTAACTTCAGTTTGTCGTATTCGAATTGCCCCAAAGTTTGGATTATTTAATTCCAAAAATCCTATTTTAAATCATTGCTCCGCACAATCTTTAGGCCCCGTTATTTTATGCACTGGGATCATTTGCGATTCCACAGCGCACCGCAAATTTCCATTTTCCACCACAACTTTCTATTTCCTTTTTTGTTAAAAGTGAAAACTTTTCGATTAGAAAATCAAAACTTTTACTTTATTTCCACCTACTATTATTTTTAAATTAAAATATATCAACTCACCTTACATTATTTTCATCACAACTTTCCACGTTCTACCACAACTTTTCATATTTCACCACACCGTAACTAACTGCACTATAGAAAAAGAATGTGGCCTTAATGTTTTTCTTTGATTTATAGTTTCCCATAAAATATTTTATCTAATTACAATATAATATTTATGTAATATTAATTCTCATTATAAGTGTAACAAAAATTTACTTAATACACATTAATTGGGGCATTCGGTTTCGGTCCATTTAAGTTTCAAAAAATATGTTTTGGCTGGAGATTTTTTTTTAATCAATCCAGGCTGGAGATCTATTTAGTAGCAAAGGCGAGGGATATAAAAGTTAACTTGCAAACAAAATGGATAATTTTGTAATTACACTAAATTTTATAGGTAATGCATATAAAATATCCTACTTTTTTGTTAGACTATTGTAAAAGAGCCGAGTCTGGTCCAAACCTATCCAGCTTGGCTCGAAGCTCGTCGAGCCTGCAAAATCGAGGCTCGCTTGGGCTCAATTCACATTGCTTAGGCCCAAGCTAGACTTGATTCTTTTTGTTATTTTTAAAATAAAATTCTTCAAACTCAAAAAAAAAAAAGAAGTTAAGTTCTAGATTTTTACACAAATTAATCAGAAAATAACATTTTTTTAATAATAATGATATAATCAAGCAGAGCTAAATATTAGCGCTTGGGTTGCTTAGAACTTAGTTAGAATAATAAAGAAAAATATTGAATTTACGGTATAACATTAAATTTTAAACATACAAATACTCTCTTCGTTCCATAATTTTGACTTTTACGATCTTCAATGTCACTTTTTGATTGATAATTTCTTACATAATATGTTATTAACAACTGTCATATTATATTTTATGATAGCATTTTTTGTTACGAATCTAATGATAATAATTTTATATAACAACTTATTGTATATAGTTACAAATTTATGGTCAAAATTTTTGAAATTTAACTGCATGATTTTCAAAGACAATAAATAATATGAAACAGAGATAGTAACATATAATGTATCTAGCTATATATATATATATATAAAGCATAGCCTAGTTCCTACATAAATTATTTGAACAAATTGAGGAGTTCTAGAGAAAGACGTTTTGTCTTGTCTCTGGAACGAGCCCCCAAGCCAACTCAAGAAAACCTAGCCATTTGCCCCCATTTTCAAATCTAACTTTCAAATAACCATGTAATTTTTTCTATTCCAGTGTTTATAACCTCAAAGATTTCGATGAAATTCGTCCATGTGCCAAAAAAGGTTTTGGTCCAAACTAGAAATCGATCAAAATCAGTGTTTTTTTTTTCTAGCCTTGATCTTGAAAATAGCTCGGCTGCTTGGCTCAGCTCTTGTTGAGAAGGGAGTCTGTTCCAAACGGGTGTATCTGTATTGATATTTGGGGTGGTCATAGCCACCTCAACCTTAAAAAAATTAATATTTAGTATAAGTTAGGATAAAAATTAGGAGTTATATATTTACCAAACGAATATCATAATATAATGCACACCCCTAATTCTAAGGCATGGATCCGCCACTAGTTCCAAGCTGGATCTGGATAAAATTCAGTTTTCTTGCAATTTTGAAATCCCTTTGTGTATTAATGCTTACAGTGAAATGAATATAAAGAAGTTTGAAAGAAGTCGTGGGGCAGATCAGCATCAAAATGATCTCTTAGTAACCACTCATACTTATGCTAATATGTTGCAATCCCCATTCCAATCACTCATTTTCGGCCTCCTTTTAGGTGCGTTCGTTCTGATCTTTGTCCTTAATTTCTTTATGAAATTCTAGGGTTTGAATGTATTGAATTTATCTCGAGTTCTCAAAGCTCGTTGATAAAGGGCTCTTAGACATTCTATGTTGTTACTGGTACTGTGCCCAAATTGCTGAAAGATTGGTGCTTTCCGTTTAATAGTGTTCTAAGGTGGCTATTGTGTAACAATAACTATTATTTATTTGGACTCGAGAAGTCTGGTTTTTGTACTTTATTATAGATGTGTCTCTGAGTTGTGTTTTTATGCGTGGTCTTTGATATTTTGATACGCTAGTTACAATCGATGATGATGATATACTATATTTTCATAATTATCTGTTTTTCTTTTTTTTTTTTTTGCTAGCATCTTTGGTTGGCTTTTCTAGCTAGTTCAGCTTACCTAGTTAGTAGGTCCACATCTTGGTCAGTGGACCTTGTAAGTGGTTAGTGACAACCTTGGAGGTACTACAGGCAAGTCGTAAACATTTGATTTTTGGAGATGTTGATGATCCTGGTGGAACCCCCTTTTCAGTCAATGATGAGTTCTAAACTTAGTATAGAAAGTAGGATGTTTCCCAGCCTAGGGGGAGTGTCACTTTTAGGTATACGTAGAACGGGTGAGTAAAGAGTTGTCCTTTGAGCTCTTAGCTCTTTAGGTACCGTTGGTAGTGCTTCTTTCTTTCGACGTTTTTCATGATGTTTAGAATGAGTTCTCGTTTCATTTCAGATAACTCCTACGTTAGGAATCCTTTTTTAAGTCGTATTGGCAACTTGAGACTTTTTATTCCGCTCTATGTGTTGGTATGTGATGTTTTCCTCATTCTGAAGTTAGCGAGCTTAAACATGATTGATGATCTAAGAAGCTTGAGTTGTATGTGGACAGACTTCTATTATGGATTCTGGTGGTTTGCCTGTTGATCTGACTTGTTGTTCATATGTTGGAGCTTCTTGGTTGTTTAGCCTTGTGAAATTCAAATTGTAATTCTGAATGTTTCTTTTGTCAGCAGTTGGGTTTTTAGGGGTGTTTGGCTACCCAACTTTTTGGGTAACTTTTAGTTTTTTTTTGGATAACTTTTAGCTTTTTGACCAAGGTTAAAAAACTATTTGAAGTGTTTGGTAAGTAACTTTTTAGACCCAATAAGCTAGTTTCCAAAAAGCTACTTGATGAAGCTTTTTACAAAAAGCTACTTTACTAAAGACTTTTTTTACAATCAGCTAACCCAAACAGCTAAAGTCAAACAGCTATAAGCTAACAGCTATCAACTACCAGTTGGTTGCCAAACATGACCTTAGTTTTCAAAGCAAAGATTACCTTCTTTGACAAATTATTCAAGGTGAGTGTGGTGGTTCCTTTTGGGTACCCCACCAAAGCAAATCATAAAAAAGAACTATGCTAGACATGGAAAGAAAAGATTGAATAAGAGTTTCTATTCTATGGATAGACAAAAAAATTCAGTGGGATCCCAACCTTCTCAAGTGAAAGAAAACAATAAGAGGAGGCTTGAAGGGGATGGAGTGATGCACGAATAGCAGCCATGTACAAACAAAACAAGGGGCATCACTTACATCGAGTGCAATTGATATGTTAGAAGGAATAACACTATTGTTAGTTCAATTTTCCTTTGTGGGTTGCGCCCAGTTTGCAGTTTGAGGGCTCGTTGCGTGTTGTTTTTCAGTGTGGAGAACACTGATTGTGTGCTTGATGGCTCTTTTTCAGAGATTTTGAATAAAATCTTGGGCTAATAACCTTAACTATCAAAAAAAGAATGGAAAGACAAATTTTCTTTCAAGAATTAGGCCCCGTTCTTTTATGCGGTGAATTTGCGGTGGCGATAAGTTGCGGTGTGGTAAGTTGCGGTGAGTTGCAGTCATAGTTATTAAAATCCCGATCCTGATTGACGATCTTACGATTTTATGATCCAAAATCCTCGACATGATTCTACCATTTACACACGATCCACGATCCTACATGAGCTAATTTCCGATCCTAACTTTCACATAGTTTCGAGTTAGGATCCCAATTTTAACAACCTTGGTTGCAGTCGATTGGGGTAAGTTACGGTGGAATTAATAAATGGGTGTTGAAATATTTTTATTAGGAAATATATTAAATAATAAAGGGTTTTTGGCTTAAAATAATCCGAAGTCAGAGGTGAGTGACTGAAAATAATCCAAACTAACTTTTTGGCTGAAAATAATTCAAACTTTTCACCTATTTACTCTAACTAAACCAAAATTGAATTCCCGACGTCGCAAAACTGACTTGACACTCTTAAAAGTTTCAAAGATGGAGTGGGTTAATATTACTTTCAGTCGAGTACGAACTTTTCAAGGTCGCCAAGTTAGTTTTGCGACGTCGGAATTCAATTCTGGTTTAGTCAGAGTAAATAGATGAATAGTTTGGATTATTTTCAGCCAAAAAGTTAGTTTGGATTATTTTCAGCCACTTACTTCTGACTTTGGATTATTTTGAGCTAAAAATCCAATAATAAATAAGTTGCGGTAAATTGCAGTGGAAATAATTTTGTAGATTTTAAATAATTTTATGGATTTTGTGGAAATATATTAAATAAAAATGTAAATGTAATTTGTAGTGAGTTACGGTAAGTTGCGGTAAATTACGGTGCAGTAACTTGCGGTACCGCATAAAAGAACGGGGCCTTAGTGTTATTAAATTTGTTCAAGCTTTTCTTAAGTTCTACTCCCTCCGTTTTTTTTATCAGTCTTTCACGCTTTTTGAGATCCATTTTTAATCAACGATTTCTCACATAATATGTTTATAGAAAAATTCGATATTATACTTTTTCAATAGTACTTTTTATTACAAATCTAATGATATCAATTTTGTTTGATGAATCATTATACAAACTAAGATATTAACAGTCAAACTTTTTAACACAATTACCTAGGCGACACTTAAAAATAAACGGAGGTAGTAATTTTTAGCCTCCTTGGCTTGGCTTAGCCAAGTAAGATCGGGCAAATGTTGGAGTGGTACGGAGTACTTCTTTTGCTTGTCTAATTTGGCTTTTTGTTATGAGTTACTCCCTCCGTCTCATATTAATTGACATTTTAACTAACTTATTTTGTTCCAAAATAATTGTCACTTCCTATTCTCAATACCTAATTCAATTATTTTACATTATTTATTAGAGAGAGAAAAACCAAATACAATTGATGTTTGGTAATTATTATAGTTATATATTGGTATATGTAAAAACCCCAATTCCGTCAATTAATTTGGGATGGAGGGAGTAATGCTCAATGGCTATTTTTTCCATACTTAATTTTCACGACTAATCAACTTCTCTAGTTGGGGGGGGGGGGGGGACTCGTTTCTTTCTCGAGTGATTAGGGATGGCGATGGGTGGGGTTCGGGGCGGGTAGAGCCGTACCCGTACCCGTACCCATTTTTAAAATTACTACCCTTACCCTTACCCTTACCCGTATTTAGCGGGTACTAAATATTTGTACCCTTACCCGTATCCACCGGGTATGCGGGTACAACGGGTACTATTCGGGTTTACATAAAGATTAATTTTACCACCCATTTTATACCCATATGCACAAATTACCGGGTTGTATTCGGGTTATTTAACCACTTTTTCGAGCTTTTGGGGCTATATGATTTTTGTTGATTCTAGGCAGTACTATGCGGCAAGATTCATTGATTCTGAGCAGCCTATATGTGGGTGGCAATCTGGGCAGCAACTGAGCAACATGTTGTTGTTTCTGGGCATTCGATAAATCCTGTTGGATGTTGTACTCAATGCTCAAAATATTTGTTTCAAATTTTACATCAATAGAGGATGAAGAGGACATGCTGCGATCCATTTTTTTTTTTTTAAACCAAACACAATCACACAAATTTTAGGTAAAGCCTCAAACGTTTGGCCTAAAACATACAATAAGCAAACTAAATTTTTTTTAAAGTATTTCAAAGTATTTGCGGGGTGGGTCGGGCCGGGTACCCACCGGGTACTACTGCACCCGCACTTTACCCGAATCTGCACTGTATTTTTAAAAAATTGTACCCTTACCCGCTTTGAAGTGTTTGGTTGAGGTGCAAGTGGTGCGAATTTTATTGTCATCCCTACCAGTGATCTCACATACATTGAAAATTATTAGAACATTCTCCATCTCACTCGCTTCGCGAGATCTTTCAACTTTGGGTCGTGACTTATAAAGAAGTGGGCAACCATAACCCAAGTTTGAAGGACTATGATGCCAATGAGAAGCATCAAATCCTTTGCTAATTATTCTCGTTAGACGTTTAAGTATGAGTGTTCTTCTGAGGAATCAAAGGTATTAAAAAATTATATGGTCCAAGAAGTACACTATCAGTTGTGAAGAACTTGTGGCGTGAGCTTGCTCAACCAGGGGGCTTTGCTTAGAAAATTTAGTTCGTTTTCAATAATAGGGATACACTTCAGGGTATCTTTAGTTTCAATCTTTCAAATTCATAGGTAACCCTAGTTTACCAAAATTTACTAGTTTTTGCTTAAATTTACCAAAATTTATTAAAAATTACCAAAGTTAAAGCAACAAAAAAATTAATTTTGATATATTAGCGTAAATTTTTCAAAAGTTACCAAAAATTACTAAAATTTAACTTTTACCCAATTTTTTTTTACCCATGAATTTGACAGACCCTAATATGTGTATTTTTTCCCGCTCATTAGAAGTAGTTCGGCTTAGTTCTAAATGGATGAACGAGGTAGGTACCACTCCTAGATAGGAGGTATCGAACATCTAGTTGGTCTCTCCCTCCCACTTTACTCTATAAAAGGAGGACTAACCCAACTCACTTACCTTGTTTAAATAAAATGAAAAATTGGATTATGATGGTTCTTACTTTCAACATTTGTATGTCAAAACTCTCTACTTTTTTTTAAATTTGGCGAGGCGCCCCGAGTCAAAGGGTGATTACTTGGTGTAAATCTGACACCGAGATTCCAGTTCTCTCTCTTCTCCATGTTTTTATGCTTTGAGTATATACAAGTATATAATTATATTATTAATAATGAACAACTCATTATATACAAGTACAATAATCATATTTGAAACATGTTGCATCAACATGTAATAAATTGCGGACAAGTCACATGAGAGGGGAACCACTCCTTATCCATGTCATATTTTAAGCATATAAAAAATACTTCCATGTTAGAAATAAGCCGTACGCCATGTGGGAGGGTAGACAGGTGTCCGCAAAGTACAGTTGTGTAACCTTCTTATCCATAAGTGCCTAAAGCTGAAAAAAGCTGTCAGTGTGCTCCAATCACCGGTTCTTCCGGTCAATCTATTCCCCTACGGCCGTACCTATCCAATCATCGGCTCATTGAATTGTAGCTAATTCAATTTTTGCATCATTCGTCTTGTTGAAATATATGTATTTTAATACCAAAAGATATTCAAAATTCTAGTAAATAAATTAAGCAGGTCTATAAATCTTCTTATACATGTTTATGCTGGTATATGTATATTAGCGCTAATAAAATTTTGGATTCCGGTAAATTCAGTTAATGTTAAAATTCGAACGAGAAGTTAATGTCCGCATTCGTTTTTTTATAAGACAATTAAGACGAAACTGAACTTTTTGTCAAAATTAAGTTAGAACAATAGAAAATGAGAAATATTGTGTCCAAATTGCTCAAATCACGTTCGTAAAAAATCTGGATCTTTTTCAATTGAACGTATTCGAATATTTGGATCGCGTAGAATTTAGCAGATGCTAATATAAACTGTCCTCATATGAACATCAAGTGTTTAAATTTTTTAGTTGAAAATGTTACAAAATCCTTTTCTAATTTTGTATGAATGGAAACAATTGAAATTTAGCCCCATTCTTTTATGCGATACTGCAAGTTACTGCACCGTAACTTACCGCAACTAATTACCACAATCCACCACAATTCACCACACATTACCATTTATCTCTTTTATTATTACTATTACATTTCAACACTTATTTATTATTTTCTACTATAACTTACCGCAAGCCACCGTAATTTACCGCACCGCAATTCTACCGTATAAAAGAACGGGCCTAATATAAAGGTCTCAAGTTCATAAAGGTTTGACGCATATCCCTCCAAATAGTCACAGATTTGGATATTGTGAAGAAGAAAAATATATGATAACAGTGTTTTATCCCTTCGCCAATAATATAATTTTCTTCCGACAATAAAGTTAAAGGCCAAATTTTTTTTAAAAAACGCAGGTTTTCAGATAATGTGTATGAAACAATCACCAATAATTAAATTAAAAGTCATACAAATAATTTTCTACTCTCACAAAATAAAATTACCATTCAAGTGTATTATAACCCTTCTTTTCTTAATTTTTTTTTGAGATTTTCTTGTTTTACCTTTTGGTTTTTAAGCCAAGGTAAGCATGTTTTCACGTTGCCTATTCTTTGGATTGAATAAAATGAAATTTGGATGGATAAGATTGAATTGGATTGGATAAGTTATGATACTTTTTTGGGGAATTGTGTTTTTAGAGAGAAATTTTTTTTAGAGAATTGTGTAAGATTAGATTAGATTGGATTGGATTGGATTAGAAAGAGTTATCAATCCAAAAAACGGGTAAGAAAACGTAGGGTAAATAGATAAGGCCAGTAAGTCACGTCACTTAAATATTTCATAATTTTTAATAAAATTTTGTGAATAAAGTAACTCGCATCAGTCACATGACTTATTAAATATATAAATTTTTAAATATATAATGTAAGGTAAGTAAAATTAAAAATAGATAAGATCAATAAAAATATGTATATTTCCCTTATGTATTTTATGTATCAAATGACGTTGTCAAATATAAAAATTGTCGTTACACGAATAATGGCTGCTACTATCGATTTAGGATACGATTAGTTCAGCGGGAAGATTGTCCTATAACCCATCCTAACAAAAGAACATGTCTTAATACGTGAACCATAAAATCATGTTAAGTTTTATCGTTAAGCAAAAACATTGCGTAAAAGGTAAAATCCTGTCACGTATACCGTATACGTATTTATTTTGCTAGCAAATAATAAATTTCTTAGGTCACACGCTATATAGCTATTATGTGACCTTTGAAGATTTGATTTGTTGACTCTGGTCTACTGCTGCCTTTGAAAGTAATTAGCTGAAACGATGTTCTAATTTTCTATTCATATCAATGAATCAATTAAATTAAATTATGATAGTTGAAAATTTTATAACCATTAATTTATTAAAAATAAATTATATATATTAAAATATTTATATCTTATAGAATTAATTGTTTGTAATAAGTTACCTTCATCAATATATACGTAGTACATTTTAATATTAATTTTTATGGTAGAATTAATAATAGTTACCACTAGTTTCTGCAATGATAGTTGAAAAAAAAATCAATTTTGGTAGAATATCGTTCAAATATTAAATTTGTAAAAAACTATATCTCAACAAATAAGATTACTTATTGACGTTATTGTAACATTTTTTTAATAAATTTATATTAATTTCGATTTTCTTAAAGCTAGTTGTATTTTAGGGTAATTATACATTTCAACTATCATAATTGAAAAAATTAAATCTCCCTATCTACTGTAAATATATATTTAAAATTTTGTAAACTTTGAATGTTAATATTTTTATATTCAATTATATGAAGTTACCATTGAACTTATACTGAAGTAAATTTTCAAATAAATGTGATTATAAAATTTTAGCCAGCATAATTTAATAATATACAATCTATAACTAAGATATCATCTTAAAGATCAAAATAAGTTTAAACTTCTCAAAAAAATACTATTAAATAATATCATTTAAAAATATTTCTATTAGACAAACTATATATCTTTTTTCTTTTTGGGAAGGACCAATAGCAGGTAAAATCTTGTCCAACTCGGAATAGTCGGATTGTCTGACCTGGAAAAAATCGGGTTTGAACATAATTTTTTCGTCTGAATTTTGATATTGGCCGAAATATTCGGACATAATTTTTTTTTTCTTTTTTTAAAAAATTTTCCGAACCTGATTTCAATCCGAATTTAGCTTCCTTCGAATTGTCTGACCTGATCCGACCCAAAATAAAATCGGTTCCGAACATGAATTTTTGGTCTAAATTTTAACATTATCTAAATTTATCCAATCTAAATTTATCCGGATCTAAATTTTTGTCAACGGTAAGAATTATATATCTTTTTAGTATTTTTAGCCCCACTTCTTCTAAATTTTAATTCTGCTTTTTGGTATGTACTTGGACCAGCTCAGAAGATCACCGCCAATCAAGCGGGGAAAGACGGCTACAGGCTACTCATAAGTTGTACATATAAATGTTTCATGTTTGTTCACCTCCTCAGATCTCAGTCCAGCCTATATATATTTATTTTTAAGGGTCTCCACTAATTATGCCTCAAATTTGCTTCCTTTTTTTTTAGACGAAAATTTATTACAATATAGCTGGACTGTACGTAGTATTTATTATGATTAGTATTTTGTAGGTATATTAACTCAAAAAATAATTTCATATAGCAAGACTAGAACTTTAATGTAGATAATAGATAATAGATAATAGACATGACAAATTCGTATAATAGGTGCAATAAATATAACCAAATATTATAGGATATTAGAACTTCCAAGTTTAAATATTGTTTTGAAAAAAAGGGTGTCAAATACATGAACATTTTCAAAATTACTAACATTGATTGTTAAGAAATTTGATTATTAACGATTTACAAGATTGTGTAAATATTATCTTGAGTCTATAATAAGAAAAGTTTTGCTCCTTGTAGCTTGCAAAAAAGTCATGGGAGTCAAATGTATCAATTATGTATATATGAGTATTACATCCATCCCCAAATATTTGTAATTTTTAATACTAAACTAGCTTTAACCGTTGATTACTTATAAATTATATAAAATTGACACATTTGTAATTTTTAGTATGATATATTTCTAATGACAATAATTTCATATTGTAACTCATTATAATTTATAAGTAATCAATGACCAAAGTTTAATCAAATTGACAAATTAAATATTTTAGGATGGAAACAGTATTTTTAAAAAATAAGCATTTATTTTGGGGCAAAATAAAAGTAATGTATTTTATAAATATAAAATCCAAATTTTGTGATTTGTGAATCATAGCATTCAATGAATTCTTGACATTGGAACGTAGGTTGAACACGGTTTATTTTGACTTTGGGGTCTAACTAGTGAATGAGACAAGTTGGTGGCCAAAATGTGTGCGGGATGAAAGTGAAGTACATCGTGCAAGTGTAAGTGGTGTAACTAATTTCCCATTATATTTCAACAAGTCAAACAAAAAGAATAAAACAAAAACTAGGCACGAGACAATATTTTTCTAATAAAAAGTATAAAATGATGGTGTTATATATAAATATTTATTATTATAAGAATCAATCTCTTAATGATAAAAATAGAGTTGTTTATCTATGAATCCTATAAGCTCTTGATGTTATTATATATATATATATATATATATTTGTTGAAAATATTTTATATATGAGGGTTAGTTTCTACATTTTCATGTAATTGTATATATATTAAACTTAACTAGCTAGACTCAAAACATGCATATGTACCTTGAACTTTTATTTCATAAATAAAATATAAACTAAAATTAGGAAATAAAATGTTTGACACCTAAGAAAATTAGGTTCCCAAAAGAAAAAGTTTAATGTTTTCTCACCGAATAGCCGGTCAATGATTGAATCGAA
This sequence comes from Portulaca oleracea, assembly GCA_029582165.1. Lineage (NCBI taxonomy): Eukaryota > Viridiplantae > Streptophyta > Magnoliopsida > Caryophyllales > Portulacaceae > Portulaca > Portulaca oleracea. Next base: position 5,884,072 of record CM055871.1, read on the forward strand.
TGGCGGAACTTGAGTTTTACTCCCTCATTTCCTCAATAATTGTCACATTTGAATTTTGATAAGATTTTAAGAAAATAATATTGAAAATGATAATTGTATTGGAAATGATAAAGTAATAAATAAATTTATATTTTAGTTACATACTTGTATTGGTAATGATAAAAATATGAGGTAAATTTAGAAAATAGTTATTAATATTATATTTGAATTGTAAAGTAACAAATATTATGAAAAATAAAATGTTAGCTAAAGTGAAAGATATTGAGGAATGGAGGGAGTACTATTTTATTTGGGTTGACTAAATTTTTTATTGAATTTAAGTTTGTTCAAATTTTTGATAATTTTGAAGTCCAATCATTTATGCTTTTTTGTAGTTTTAACATTGTCCAATCAAATTTGCTCATAGCGAAATTCATCAGTCAAGTTTATTGTGTTAATTCGATCATTTAGAATAGGATTAGAGTATGGACCAAAGTGTCTAAATTCAATTTCAACCAAACTTCAAATTCCACAAAATAAAATAAATAAATCTAATCTTAGATCCAAACCCAAAATTACAACTTGAGCCATCAATATTCAATACTAGACGACATTGGATCATGCAACTTGAGACTACGCACATTGTAAGGAATGCATACGTACCTGAAACTGCCCTCATTCAAAGGCATGATTTCATGCAATATATTGCGTGTAAAAGATATTTCTGGATAGTTAGGCATGTGAAATTCATGGATAACTCTATTTTATCAAAATCTATTAAAATTTATCAAAATTTACTAAAAGTTAAAAATCAAAAAAATTAATTTTAATATATTATGATAAATTTAATAAAAGTTACCAAAATTTACCAAAAGTTATCAAACTTTAACTTTTACTCAAATGTTTTTTACCCATGAATTTGACACACCCTTAATGGGTAGTTGAGAGTATACATATTTCATATTTGTGTGGCAATCTGCTCTCTTGTCTCCGTGTCCACTTTGTGTTCAAGGATTTATATTTATGGTGTTTTTGGTTGAGATGAAGATCTTTTTTTGGAAAATGATTTTCTCATTTTTCGGTGTTTGGCAATCGGAAAATGAAGAAAATCATCTTCCCCCACCTCTTTGTAAATTATTTTCTTGACTCAAACCTAATGAAAATCATTTTCTCCCTCTCTCCGCTACTCTCTCTCTCTCCCTTCTTTCTCTCTCTCCACCACTCTCTCTCATGCACTCGTTTTAATATCTTCTTTCTCTCATGCACTCTTTTTAATCTCTATCTTTTTTTTCTCTCTCCCCTCCACTACTCTCTCTCTCGCACGCATTTTAATCACTATCTCCTTATTGTCAAACAGGTGAAAATTGTTTGCCAGGAAAATATTTTCCCATGTACCAAACACGACACAATATCAAATGAAAATTCATTTATGAAGAAAATCATTTTACTAAGAAACCCATTTTCCCAAAAAAAAACGTTTTCCTTTGCACCAAACACACCCTTAATGCTAAACTATTATCTTACTTTTTTATTTTATTTTAAATAAAGGTATGTAGGTCTGTATAATACGAGTATTAGTAAAGGTTTTATTATTTTTCGTTTATCTTGATGAAAGTTCTAAAAGAGTTAAAAGTAGGGTTAGTTTGCATTTTGGACCCTGAAATATAGGGTAATTTATTTTTTGGATCTTGGTTTTCAACGTTAAATTTTTGTACCCTAAAGTTTATGGGGTGAATAAAAAAGGACCTTAAAGTTTGTTGACTGAAAAGAAAAGGTATGTGTCTCGTTCTTATTTTATTCTCATGTTTGAATTTCTCTCATGATTGACGCCAAACTTAAGAACTAAGGTTAAAATTGATATTGAGGCTACAATACACATATCTTATTCATGTCGGAGCTACTTAGACCCAAGGTACTTTGAGCTCTAAGTAGCTCTGACATGAATAAGAGAGGTGTAATATAACCTCAATATCAGTTTCAACCTTAGTCCTTAAGTTTGACGTCAATCGAAAAAGAAATTCAAACACGGGAAGAAAAAGAAAAAATGTACACAAGTCTTTTTTTCAACCCACAAACTTTAAGATCCTCTTTTATCCAGCCCACAAACTTTAGGGTACGTCCAAAAAATTAACATTAAAAATCAAGGGTCTAGAAAATAAATTACCCTATATGAATTTCCATGAATATAACTTGGATATTATTTTGCGTAGTTTTAATTGGTATGTATTATTTTGATGATTAACATATTGTTTAAATGATTCATTGCGTTAGACATCGATCCCACATTATTGTGAAAGCATAATATTTGTTAGTATATAATTATTGGAAAAATATAATTTATTGGATAGAAATTTTCTGGGTATAACAATAGGTACACCTATTTTTCTTAGGCTTGTTTACCAAATTATATATGGTATTCGAGGTACAATATTATCTCGACGCTTAAAGAAATTTAGATTCAAACTCTTGAGACAATTTTAAAGATTATTGCAACCATTATTTTAAGAGGTATTTCTTATTGCAATGAGAATGTATGGACAATGGCAAGTACAAGATATATGATAGCACATGTCAATCTTATGGATAACACATTTCAAGTGGACAGGGATTCCAAAAGATGCATCCTCTTAGAGGATAATTGATAAATTTTATGTTGGGGAGATTCAAGGCGCGAGCCCACTTCAACCAAGGTCCATGGTATACAAGTTAGGTGAGGTTCCATCTTAAAACCAATCGGTGTTAAGAGGAGTAGCCCGCTTGATTATGTACAATGTCCTTTCTCTTTACTTTTCCGATGTGGGACATTTTTACTCATGAGTGAATCTCAACACTTTATTTTCCACTTAATTTAATTCTACCATTTTTCCTCTGATCCCCCACCCAAGGTTGTTAAAATCGGGATCCTAACTCGAATTTATGGGGCAGTTAGGATCGTAATTAACCCATGTAGAATCGTGGATCGTGTGTAAATGGTAGAATCGTATAGAGGATTTTGGATAATAAAATCGTAGAAATAACTAAATAGTAGCTAATTACACTCTTTACCTGTGTTGTTATCTTGCCTTTTTTTATTGTTAGACGCTTGTTGTTTAAGAAATAACTAAATAGTAGCTAATTACACTCTTATGTTTGAACTTAACCCTAATTATGCCTTAATATAATGATTTAGTTTCAAAGGATGAATTTATGCTTGTTTATGGGTTTCCTTATGTTATTGTTAGTTATGTTCTTATTTGAGAAAGCATCAATCTATGTGTTGATTATGTTTAATGGTTATTTATTTAAATCTTTCCAAATCTTATTGCATGAGAATAGTAGTAAGGTTTAGTTGGACTAACCTAACTGTTGCTAGAGAGCCTAAGTGTTCTTTACAAATCCATTCTATAACAAGTTGTGAACTTGTTGCTAGGAATTATTGGTCGATCAATCAGGCATAATAATTAGGTAGTGACCCCTAATCTAAGACTTTGATTCTTGGTGGTTTATCTTGAGTTAAATTAAACCTTATTTATTCTTATTTGGTGTTTTTACTATCTGAAACTCAAAAATTTGGACTTGCTTGGCTAGGGTAGATATGCACTTTTCCACCAAAAAAGGCCTAGCTCCCTGTGTATAACAACACGTGCTTCCCTAACACGAAAATTTTAACGTTGTTGTCGCGAAGATAATGTATCTTTTCACTTTGAATTGCCTAACTACTCTCGCCTAAGTGTTTTTCTTTTACTTTTCCCATCTTTCTTTTCAATGTGTTGATTTATTCACTTCAACTTAATTATTTATATTCGGTGTAGTCTTGTGATGTAAACACATGAGAAATCATAGATGTGCACCACTTGCCCCTCTTGGTCCTAAGATTGAGGTTGCCATAAGGAGACTAAGCAAGGAAGCCCGTAGGCGAAGAAACCAACCACCTATGGTCGAGGATCTCATGCGCACTTTACAGTACTACTTGGCCTTCTCAACAATTACATGTGGCTTTGCGAGAGTTGCCTGATACCACGATCCATAACTTTCATTTCAACTCAACGTTTGTGAGTCTCATTGAGCAGAATCAAATTCAAGGCTCATCTAAGGAGAATCTAATTAAGTACATTAATGCTTTCTAGGAGAGGTCTAGCATGATCAGGATCAACGGGGATACCATCTTCTAGTGTTGTGATGCGTGTGGCAATCCTCACGCCCATTTGGAGTGTCGTTCTGATCTTTCCACCCATGACCAAACCAATTCCATCCAAAACTTTCTAATATCCTAAAACAAATACACCAATACTTATAATTTCGCTTGGAAAAATTATCTCATCTTTTTATACCAAGCCCCTAAACATATACATCCACATATATAACCTCTTCCATCCACCTAGTTTTCACCAATCACCTTCAAAAACTCGCACATCAACCCATACAATCTACCTTAACCACTTCCTTTTTAAAATCTAACCTTGAAGCTCTTATGCAAAGCTTCATTCAAACAATTAGACATTCAACCAAAACAAAGCTAAGGCCATTGAGTAATTTCCCGCCCATCAAAAAATGCTTGAAACACAAATATTCCAAATTGCTCAATAATTGTTCAACATTACCCATGCCTAAGGAAAATTGTTGGGGTAACCTAAACCAAAACCCAAGGGTCACTAAAACACTATTGCTTAAGGATTTGAATAGGGTTGGAGGGTCCATGGTGATTGAGAAAAAGGAGGGAGAGGATGTTGATGTGTGGTTTAAAGGGAAAAAGTGAATGAGGAAATGATTCATGTTGAGAAGGAGGATGCTATTCTTTGAGTGATTTTGAGATATGGAATCGAAGGTCTTTAAACAAAGAAAGATACTTTGGATAGGACGATATGGAACGCTAGGGTCTGTACCCTACTTTTTCCAGATCAAAGAGAATATGAAGGGGTTTATCCGAAATGAAAGTTCTACCACAACACCTATATATTAAGCCTTACAAAGCTCTTGTTCCATACCCACAAAGTCTTGTAAAGGCTAAAGGAGGAGCAGAAGTTTACTCGATTCATTGAGATGTTGAGGAAGCTCCACATTAACATTCCTTCCTTGGAGGCTATTATCGACAGACCCTTCTATGCCCATTTTTATAGAGACATGCTTTCCTATAAAAGGAAATCGCTAAAGCATGTTGCAGTATCTCTCACCAAGGAGTGAAACGTCATCATTTAAGGCAAACTATCTCCTATGCTCTCTAATCCAGGAAGCTTCTTCATCCCATAATCAGCTAGTATATTATTAGTAAGGCATTGTGTGACCTCGCTTCTAGTATAATGAGTGTCATGGCTTGGTCCATTTCTAAGTGGCCTTACATGGGTAGGTGGGTTGGAGGCCTAAAAAAACTAAGGAAGGTACTCTTAATGTTACAAAGGTAGACGTCAAACCCCTAACTTCACATTCTATGTATGATTTTCTTGGTCCCAATGAGCTAGTAATTCCCATAATTGTTAAACTTCATGACACTTAACTTCAAAACCTTATTGATGTGCTTTGCAAGCATATAGGTGTCATAAGTTATGGCATTGATGATCTCGAGGAGGGGTGGGGGGGTCCTTTTTGCATGCATAAGATTGGTCTTGATGCTGCTCATAAACCCTCTATAAAACCTCAAAGGCAGTTGAATCCGAATACGCAAGAGCTTGTTAGGAAAGAAGGTCTAAGTTATTTGAGGTCGAGATTATCTATTCTATTGCTATTAGTGATTGGATGAGTCTGGTCCAAGAAGTCCTTAAAGGGGGGGGGGGGGGAGGGGAGGGGGCATGAACATTGTAAAAAAATGAGGCTAATGAGAATATCTCAACTTGGACAATTGCCAAGTGGCGTATGTACTTTGATTATAAAAATTTGAACAAAGCAACCCGAAAACACCACTTCCCCTTTCCATTTATAGATTAAATGTTTAGAAAGGTTAGCTCGACATTCACACATTTGTTACTCGAATGGTTAATTTAATTAGGTTTTTCCAAATTTCTATACATTCAAGTGATTAAGAGATTTCCACCTTCACTTGCCCCTATAGTACTCTTGCAAACGGTAGGATGCCTTTTGGTCTATGTAATGCCCAACCACCTTCTAACTAGGGCTGTTCATCGGTCCGGACTGGACTAGACTGAGTTGGACCGAAGACCGAACTAGAGGACTAAGCTGGACCGAGGACTGGACCGAACTTTTTTCGGTCCGGGACTGGACCGACCGAACTTTGTTCAATCGAGCCTCTCGTCCAGTCGGATCGACTATACATAAGGAAACCCTATAATTTTAGTAACTTGATCCTTGATTCGGTCCATGGATGGACCGAGGACCGAACATCAAATTTTTGGACCGAGGATCGACCGAACTTCCTCGCCCATCCAGTCGATCCTCGGTCCAGTCCCTTTTTCGGTCCGGGCTGGACAATGAACAACCCTACTTCTAACGTTGCATGACGACCTTCTATTCTGATTATACTAAAAATGGTCATGAAGGTCTTGATGTATGACTTTTCTGTTTACATAAGTACTTTTTGTTTCGTATTTGCAAAATCTTAAAGAAGTACTTATTAGATGAGAAGAAGTTTACCCAATGTTGAATTGGAAAAAGTGTCAATTCATGGTACAAGAGGGTTTTATGCTTTGTCATGTTGTGTCTAGCAGGGGCATCGAGGTTGATTCATCTAAGATAAAGTATATTGATAAGTTGTCTCCCTCTTCTGTTAAAGGAGAGAGAAACTTCCTTCTTCATGTTGACTTTCACCACCGATTTATCAAGGGCTACTCAAAAATAGCTCAACCTATAACTTAACTCCTCACCAGAGATGCTCCATTTGTGCTTGATCATCTTGAAGCATTTTGCAGGATTAAACATGCTCTAATTTCTTCCCCCATCATCCAACTACCTAATTGGAATTTTCCATTTGAGATTATGTTTGATGTAATTGACTATACAGTTGGAGCAATGTTGTAATAACGCAAGGGTAAGAAGCCATATATTATCTATTATGCGAGCAAGACTCTGGATGATGCACAACAAAATTACACAATGGCCGAGAAAAAGCTATTTGTTGTGGTGTATGTGGTTAAGAAGTTTCGTCACCAACCACTCGACACTCAAGTATTTACTTGAGAAAAAGGATGTCAAACCTCACCTTATTTGATGGATTCTTCTCTTACAAGAGTTTGATTTGGAGATAAGAGACAAGGTCAGGATGCAAAATGTAGTACCAAAGCACTTATCTAGGCTCATGGTTGAGAGCAAAGATCCTCTCCTTGATGATGCATTTCCTAATGAACATCTATTGACAACCATACAGGAGAGTTTGGTTGGTTCACAGACATTGTCAATTATCTTGTTGTAGGAATCTTGCCACCGAAGAGAGGGCACCAGCGAAAGGAGAAATTCCACCATGGCATCAAGCTCTACTATTGGGACAATCCATTTCCCTTCAAGATTTGCGTATTTTCACATTGTCGTGATCAATCACACGGAAGATACGGAGGCACCTACAAAACCGTTTCTAAGGAACTCCAAGCTAGCTTCTATTGGCCTTCTTGTTTAAACATATCCATCTATATGTGAGGCTTGTGATTAAGGGTGGGCAACGGGCCAGGTCGGGCCACGTTAGGGTCGACCCATTAGTTATGTCGGGGCGGGTTAAGGTCGACCCTTTGTAGCAATAGGCCAAGTCAGGGCTTTTTAGTAAAAGTAAGGGTCAACCCATGGGCCAACCTGTTTGACCCTAAAGTTAAAATTAAGTGTATTTGTACAAAAAAAGTAATTATGCTAATTATTATTTAATGTGGAGTATTAATAATATAGTTAAGCAAGGTTAACATTTAAAATAATAGCAAAAACTATTTGTTTTGAGTTATTGATCGGTCGGCCCGGTCCGTCGATTCACCAACCCTTTAACATAGTGAAACAAGCCGACTTGTTAATGACCGACCCTTCACCAACCCGCCATTTTGACAATCCTTATTTTTTAGGGTCTGACCCTCTTTGATCCTACGGGGCCCGGTCCATTGCCCACCCCTACCTGCGACAAATGTCAAAGAGACCGGAGGGTAATATATCCATAATGAATGAAATGTCTTTGAACTATATTCTTGAGATTGAGGTGTTTGACGTTTTGGGCGTTTACTTTATGAGAACATCATCCCCTTCATCAAGGGAAAAGCAATGTATATATTAGTGACCGTTGATTATGTGTCTAAATGGGTTAATTAAAGCCATAGCTAGTTCCACCAATGATGCAAGGGTTCCACCAATTAGTTGAATTTATTTTTAACTGTGGTAGTTAAAATGTATAATTACCCTTAATTTTGTCATTAAAAATTAAAATTAATATATATATTTACTATAGGACTTGTTACAATAAGGAAATCTATATGTTAAAGTTATAATTTTTTACAAAATTGAATATTTTAAAGGAAATTCTACCATAGTTGATTTTTTTTCAATTATTGTAGTTGAAAAGTGAAAATACCATTAATTTTCCCATAAAAATTCAAAATCAATGTAGGATTGTAGGTTGATCAAAATAACTTATAAAATAATTAACCATGTTTATGAGAATATAAATCTTTTTAAAAAAATGATTTATTTTTGATGAATGAATGCAATAAAATTTTCAACTAGTTGAAAATAAATTCAACTATGATAGAATTTTCAATTATTTAATTACTTGAATTATTCATGGTTTTGATGGACTGATCAAATCGAACCTTAAACACCAAGAAATTAAGTTTCCAAGGATCTAATTTTTGGTAAAGTGACTGTAGAAGAAATCAATCCAACGGGGAAGAGTACATTTACACCAACAATGCCCATAATAACAGCCTCGACATTGTTTCCGACATCTCCATTCGCAGTCATCTCCTGCAAGCAGCCTTGTTGTTGCTGCTCCCTGGATTGCAGGTGCCATACCTAGTATTTAATTACAAAAATATGAACGATATATGAACAATTCAAGATAATTATTAAACATCTTGATTCAAGATATATATCATTATTGTCTTTTTCGGAAATTAAATTATCAAAACAAGAAAAACTAAGGCACCGTTTCTTTTATACGGTTGGTTGCAGACTTGCAGTGTGATAATGGTGCGGTGCGGTGAAATTTGAAAAAGTGTAGTGAGTTGTGGTGAATTATGGTGAAGGTTGTGGTAGGTGACGTAGGTTAAAAAGAGAAAATGTGAAAAGTAGAGGAGAAAATCAAGAAGAGAGAAAAATGAAAAGTTATATTCATAATGATTGTGGTGTGGTATGGTGAAGTGTGGTGGAAAATTAAAGAATGCGGTGCGGAGTGGTACCGCATCACAACCTACCAAATAAAAGAACGAGCCTAAAACGTATTATTTGCAACTTTAACCATATGTTGGAAAATGTTGTGGGCGCTTACTCCACCACCATTAAGATTTAACTCCCTCCGTTCCATATTAATTGTCATAATTTTGACTTTCATGGTCTTCAATGTCACTTTTTGATTGATACTTTCTCGTATAATATATTATTAACAATTGTAATATTATAATTTTTTTCATTACGAATCTAATGGTAGTAATTTTATATAGCAATTCATTGTATATATTGAGAAATTTATGGATAACTTTTTGAAATTTAACTGCTTGATTTTCAAAGACGACAATTAATATGGAAGAGAGGAAGTAATTGATAATATACATGCAAACGTAGGCTTCCAATTCAATCCATCCATTAGCTAGTAAGATAAAATGTTCATTTAAAGAGAAAAAGAGAGACCAAGAGAGGGGAGTTACAAAAGGCTACACTTATAACCAGGATGAGAAGAGCAACCCTCATGTTTGGAGTAATTTTGGGATGTTAAACAAGAATGAATTTGAACAATGAGATCGAATTGCTTCTTTATGTATTTATAGACATTTCTAGGTCTTTGGGATTCTTTTTCATTTGTGATTGCTTTCCTTTTCTAAGAGATATACTATGGGAATTGAATGCAACTGAATGCATTGTGCTCAATTTTTTCAATTTTTTGTGCTTCTACATTAAATTGTCACTAAGGTCTAAATTGTTTTGCTCTATTATTTTGCTTATTCATTGTCTTTCTTTTTAACACTAGGTTTAATTTCTTTTGGGGGTGATCAACATTTTGTGTGACTATAATAACTATCATTGTTTCCTATATGATGGATTGCATCATAGGCAAATTACATTTTCTTTTTTCAACGCTAGATCTTCGTTGGACAGTGTTGATAACTACAAATTTTTGGTTGCTTTTGATATCTTTTTTTTTATATATCTATAGACATGTCTCTTCATATTATAGAAGACGTATCAAAATTATATATATTAAGGGAGTTATATAAGTGGACCAATGGCAGAAACAAACAAGAATTCATAACACTTATATGTTTGTTTGTTGCCGATGAATATTGATGCCAACTTTTCAAAATAAACTCCCTTGATAAAACACTGAGTAACGTTTCCATTAAAGTTAAAGCTTTAGGGTTTAAGGTTAGGGTTTTGGTTTTGCTGGTAACTTAAAACTTTAACTCTTTTCTTTTAATTTTCTTCTTCTATGACCTCAAGGGATAACTCATGAAGCAAATGGACTATAAAGTTCAAAGCAAGACTATGATGTTCCAATTTGTAAGATATCAATTTTAATTTATTTTTAATGTTTGTTTCATATTCTGTGTGGTTTCATGACAAGTTTCATACTTAGTACATCCAACAAAAACATAAAGAAAACTAAAATTGATATTTCTCACAAATTGAAATCTTATCGTCTTGCTTGGAACTTTATCGTCTATTTGCTTCATGGGTCATCCGTTAGAGTCAATACCCCTATATGCTGCTGCTTCCTTGACTTCATGGGTCCTCTTTTAGGATTTGGACTATCTCTTGAAACGAGCATTAAAATGAAAACCTCTTGGTCTTAAATTCAAAGGAGCCTGCACTTCAACACATCTCAACACACCATCCCAACGATCTTGACATATATTACCTCCGTCCCTTTTTGTCAAAATACCTAACTTTGCAAACCAATGCTTATTAGAAATAGAGTAAAAACATTGTGTATAGGCAAATTACCCTTCCACTAATTTCAATGTATGGAGAGTAATAAAGGAGAATTTTAAAAGTTATGAATAAAACTCAAATTCATTAATTAAGGACAATTTAGGTATTTTAATTATTGAAATTGTAAAATTGACAAATAAAAATGGACATGATAATTTGAAAAACTGACACTTATTAAGTGACGGAGGGAGTACTAGACAAGATCTTAACATGATTTGAACTTGATATCCTGTATATAACAAGCCCCAAAATCAAAAACATACCCCACATTTCACACCATAAAGTATAAACTTTGGCTCATCGAAGAATCAACCAAGATAAGTAGTTTTCATACAATCCTGAGACTAAACATATGATGCCCACGAAAATAATATTTGATGTTCGTCAAATATTAAACCATCCTCATATGCTCACCAAATGATCATGCTTATATGATCAGTTATATATGTGTGCGTGTGTGTGTATTATAGTACATTAACTATTGGTAGAAGTAACAATTATTATAGTTACAATATATGGACCTTGTCAAAATATTTGTATAATAAATGACTATTTGTACAAGTAACATAGAATGTTTTATCATTTGTCAAGATGATTTAGTAAAAAGTTTTCACATAAATCTATTTATGTTGTAGTTTTTCAAATAGATTATTTTAGAAATTCAATATTAAATTGATGTGTTACAGAATATAATAAGACAAATGTGACAGAGAACAAGTCATAGAGAGAATAATATAATATTATAATATTTTACGCATAAAATAAAATAAATTTCACTGAGAAAACATAAAAAAAATCAACATTACTATATAAAATCCTAATCGTAAAAAAAATTAAATAACAATTATAAGATTTAAAAACAATTTTTTTATTTTCTAACTAATCTCCATTTGAAACGTGAATATTTAAATATATTAATTTAAATAAATGACAGGTACTAGCAATTTTTTTTTCTATTTTATGCGATGGTAGTGGAATATTTGACTTTTTGGGATAGTTTTGTCGCAATTTAACCCAAACGCCGGTGACAAGTTTTAAATTTTACCTAGAAACTTGCTATAACAAGTAAAAGTGACATTTTTTAACTTTTTAGAAAAATTTAGTGGCAGTGATAATTATGACCATAGTTATTAAAATCCCGATCATGATTTACGATTCTACGATTTTATGGTCCAAAATCGTCAAAACGATTTACACACGATCCACAATCCTACATGGGCTAAATTCCGATCTTAACTTCTTCATAGTTTCAAGTTAGGATCCTGATTTTAACAACCTTGATTATGACACATTTTCAAATTCAATGACATTTTTTTTATTTATTTTGAAAATTGAGTGATATTTTTATCCAAATACTCGAGTCAAAACTATTGGAATGAAGTAACCAATTAGGAGAGTTTGTTGGGCCAACAATTGAGTCCTTGACACTTCACAACACTGGATAAGCTATTTTGGCTGATGAATGGCACCAATGCCCAATGGTATTGTTGCCTACCAAGTGACAAGTTGGCTCATAAGTTGGCCCATATCCAGTCTATACTCTTTGGGAGGTGTAGGTTGGGGAGGGGTTGAATACTATTCACAATGTTGTAGCAAAGGTAGACCAGTTCACCAAGCGAGGCGGGGCAGGTCAGGCAGGCCGAAGTTTCTGGCCTGAGCCTGGCCTGGGCCCGATCTTCGGGTTGGACACCCTGGCCTGAGTCCACCCCGGGCCGAGTCAGTAGGCTAACAGTGTATAAGGTGGATTTTTTCTATACAAAAAACTTGGAATTATTTTATGCATTTTAGAGATGATTTGAACAATACTTCACCAAATTCAATATTGTAGAACCACCTAGATATAATTGACCTTGGAGATATCTTGACAAGTAGATTAATGAAAACTACTAGCATAGACAATTAATCACATGCAGAAAGAAGATTGTTCTAGACCAAAGGAAATAAAAAAAATCACCAAATCTGAATCAACAATTATCATATTTGCCGAGCATTTTATAACTACCCAATTTTCCTATTTGTTTGGTTTTCAATGTAGATCAAAGAAAAAAAAAACTTAAAGGAGTAAAATTGTAAAATTCTTTAATTTATGTACTTGGCCAGATTACGGGTCAGGCTGGGTCACAGACCCTAGCCCAACCATACTTTAGGGCCCTAACTATTTCGATCAGGGCTAAGGTTATCTTCCAAAATATTGGTCTTGACCAAGAGTAAAAACTTGAGGGACCAAGAGTAAAAACTTGTAACTTGTAAACAACAATAATAACACATATTTTAGAGAGTACATCCATATTTCTTGGGACCATGATAACTATCTTGACTCACGATGGTTCTTAATAAGGGTGAGCGGGACCGGGATCCCGGTAATTTTCGGAGGTCCCGATCCCGGTATCGGTTGTGACCGGGAGCAAAGTTTAGCACCCGGTCCCGGTCCCGGATGTGACCGGGAGCAAAGATTTGCTCCCGCTTCCGGTCCCACTGGGACCGGGAAATCAACTGGGATATTTTTAGTCCTAGTTTTATAATTTTTTTACCAATTATTTAATTTATTTCCATTAAAAATAAAAATAAATTATACAAGTTTTCTCTAATTTCATAAATGTGGGTGTTAGTTTATTTACATAGCCATTTTTTCCTAAATTAAAATTACTCAAAAACTAATACATAATGTTTTTTTTTCTCCGGGAAATAATTATGTTAAGTTCGAAATAGTAATAAATAAAATAAATCTAAAAAAAGAACACAATTTAAATTAACAAGTTTATCAATCATCATGAAGTCACTTGATTTGTTTAATATATATATATATATATATATATATATATATATATATATATATATATATATATATATATATATAAACCGGGAATTGGGACCGGGACCGGGAAATGAGGTCAAGTTCCACTCCCGGTCCCGCTGTTGACCGGGACTTCATTTTTAGTCTCGCTCCCACCGGGAACGGAATTTTGGGACCGAGACTTGACCGGGACCGGGATTCCCGGAATTTTTGCTCACCCCTAGTTCTTAACCATATTCATATTTCACATTTTTGTAAATTTTATTAATATTTTTTTAATAATTATATATATTTATCAATTATAATAATATAATACTTATTAGGTAGGTGAAAAAATATAATAATAGCCTAATTTTATCAATCATAGTAGAAAATCAACATTTTATACATAGTTTTATATTTATGAAATAAATATAAATAAATAATTATTTTTAAATTGTTTATAAGTTGTAGTAACCCTGAAAATGATGAACCATACCTTTAGAATGATTTAAATACACTTACATTTCACTCTATTAGTGATTTAGAAGAAATGCAAGATAGAAATGCAAGATAGTTAAGAGTCATCTTGTGTCAATATGTTTATCATTCTTGTTATGTAAACAATATTTGGCTCGATATTCTAGAATAAGATAAATCATAAGGTAAAATTTGATTATAAATGGGGCCCATGATGTAAGACACCGTTGATATTTATTTATTGCCTTCATTATTTTCAATATAATTATTATTTTTAATACTATTTTCTTAAAATTTTTGTAGAACTCAAATATAACAATCATTAAAGGATTGAGGGAGTAGTTTTTAAGTTTTTCAAAGTGTTCCAAAAATTGGTCAAATCAAAATTCATAATAGCCACAAGGTTTCAGGGTTTTTTTTTCCCATTTTTCATAAACTTATCAAAACGGTAGACATTATTATTAGGGTTTTTGGCTCAAAATAATGCGAAGTCGGAGGTCATTGGTTAAAAATAATCCAAACTTTTAACCTATTTACTCGGACTAAACCGAAATCGATTTCCGACGTTGGAATACTGGCTGGACAGCCTGAGCACGTGTTTCTTTAATTGATTTTGGTTTTGAATTTATGCGGACTGGGGTCTACATAAACTGACCAGTCAGCATTCCGACGCCGGAAATCGATTTCGGTTTAGTCCGAGTAAATAGGTTAAAAGTTTGGATTATTTACAGCAAAAAAAGTGAGATTGGATTATTTTCAGCCAATGACCTCCTACTTCGGATTATTTTGAGTCAAAACCCTTATTATTAAGCCTTCAATATGGGTTTCAGTATTTTTCATAAGATTTTAAACCTATAGATAATAGTTTTCAATTTTCAATAGAGTTGCAAAATTCGTCCGATTCGAATTTCTGAATTTGTTCGACCGAAAAAGTGAGTTTAGTCATAGATTTTTTTGTTTGAAATTTGACATTGACTGAATATTTGAATATAATATTTCTTTTTTTTCTAATGTCTGAACTAGATTTTGTACTGAAATTATAAGTTCCATCTGAATTGTCTGACCTAAAAACCTGGATCCAGACATCAACTTCTCATTTGAATTGAATTTTGACATTTACCGAATTTGACCTATCCAAATTTTGGCTAGTGCTAGTTTTCAATATTTTACAAAAACTAGTTAAAATCATGGATAACTTTATAATTAAGTTATCATGTTTTTAAGTAATTATAAACATTTGCTAAAACTTATGGATATTAGCCATTACTTATTAGTTTGAGGGTCAGTGTCACTCATAAGTTACATAAAAAAAATCATTTTCTTTTTGTTTCTTTCATAATAGATAGAGAATTATGTATAAGATATGTATTTTTTAATATGATAAAAAATTAAATTATATTTCTGTAAAAAAATGAAGTTATATCATTTATATTTGTGGATACAAGTGATTAATACTTTGTGCTTATATATAAACAAAAATATTATTTAAAATTATAAACATAAATGATAAATAATTTAAAATATTCAATAAGCATCTACTCCTAATCATAGTTATTAAAATCCCGATTCTGATATACGATCCTACGATTTTATGATCCAAAATTCTAGATATGATTCAACTATCTAAACACAATCCACGATCCTACATAAGTTAATTCTGATTCTAACTAACCCATGAATTTGAGTTAGGATCCCGATTTTAAGAACCTTGCTCTTAAGATACAAATATCTTTGTCGATGTTGAATACTACCTCCGTCCCTAATTATTTGTTCATTTACCTAACTTCTTTGTCCCAAATTATTTCTCCCACTTACAATTTCAACTATTGTAATTCCTTTTCTACCCTAATTAATAAATTTACTTATCACTTTTTACAATTCCAACAACTATTATCTTCAATTAAAGTAGGAGTAATTTGGGTAAATTACAAACTCTTTACCTCAATTCTCAATATATATTGATCTTCTCAAATTAGGTAAATAAATACTCCCTCCCTCCCTTAATGAGTGTCAATTTTTCTGACTAACTTGTCCCTTTTTATTTGTCAATTTTACATTTCCAACAATTAAAATACTCATATTACCCTTAATTAATTAATGTGATTTTTATTTTACCTTTTAAAATTCTCCTTTATTCCTCTCTTTTAATGAAGGGTATATTTGTTCATTTATAATTTTTTCACTCTATTTTTAAGACACATTGATTTTATAAAATTAGTTAATTTGACATTAAAAAATAGCGGGAGGGAGTAAATAATTTAGGAGGGAGGTAGTAATAATTCCGAGTCTTCATTGTAATTACCATTTCTACTGATCGGTCATCGTTTCTTGCTGTAAAACAGTTGGAAAAATACAGAGGGCCAATTCTGCATTAGATATAATTTCAGCTGACAAACACAATAAATTTGTAAATATATAGTAGTAGTAGTAGTTGTAGTCAGTCTGCAGTTCAAAAGTCAATTTATTATTGCATGTGCCAACCAATGCATGTTCCTCTTTAGGCTCTTTAACGTTGAGTTAATACACCCCCCGGCCCCCCTTTCCCATTTTACTCCTCTTATTTCCCCCCCTTGAATATACGAGATGACAAGTAGAATACCACAAATTATACGGTGCTATTTAGATATATCTCATATGTATTGAAATATATAATTTTTATGTGATAAATTTTCTTAAGAATTTTATAAATTTAAAAAGTAGTGATGAATTTTATGATAATATTGATGAATTTATGATGAATTTTAACATTGATCAATTTTAGAAAAAAAATAAATACAAATGATGTATCTAAATAGGTACAACTGTATAACAATTGAGCCCTCATGTTTATTTGTACATATTTAGTAAGTATATTTGCAAATTCATGCTTCAAACTCAATTCACCTGAAAGGATGGATTAGAACATAATATATTCATTGAACATTCAATGACAGCATAAATTTTTAATCATTGAGATAGTTCTGCAAAATATATATATATATATATATACCCCATTGTCCTTGAGGGTGGCCATGGCCACCTATAGGGCAACAAAAAATATATTTTTTTAGTAGAATTAAAGGGAAAATAATGAATTTTGTTTCCTCGTGTGAGTGTAGTAGTATAGTGGACACCCTACTTCGAATGTCTAGATCCGCCACTATATATATATATATATATAGCGCCCGCCACCCACATCAACTTTAAATTATATATATAGCATATTTAAAGTTATATATATATATAACATATTAGAAATATTATTATCGAATATCAAAACTCGAGTCTAAGTAACATGCATTACATGCATATGCATCTGTCCTTCCATCCTATCTCTGGAGTCACTATTAAAAAGATATTTTTTTTAATGGAGTATTGTTAGTTTATCTTCATCTTAGAGGAAAGATATGTACAGGAAATTTATATCATGAATGCAATTAAATTAGATAATACTTTTAGATCGAAGTACTATAAATGAAAAGAAATAGGACTCTAAATATGAAATGGATTAAGTAGTATTTATATAATAATTAGGGTATATATAGAAGGTATTAAGGACCAATTTAGATTGCTGACAGCATTCATAATGGTATACCCGGCCCAGCCCCAAGGTATTGTACGCGCATGGTGCAGTGGTGCACTCTGTTAGAAATATGGGATAATACGATCACTTGTACAAGATGAAGGATCATTTGGGTAGTTAGAAGTTGAGGGTCAACTCGTCTTTGCTTAAGACTTATTCACTGGACCGCGAATAGACTTAAGGGTAAAACCTAACCTCTTGTAAGCAAAGTACAATATCTCTCAAGAACACTTAAGAATGTTGTTGCAGTTTAACACCTTAGAAGTGTCCTAAAGCTCTCTAGGAAAGATAAATAGAAGTGATTGAGGTGGTGTGAATGAATGAAATTCAGCAACTATTTATAGGGGTTTTTGGAGCATTCAAACCATTCAAATTTGCCAAATAATGAAGCAAGAACTAATTAGGGCATTGACTATGGTTCATTAAGGATTGATCTTGATTGAGAAATCAGTTAAGAATAATCCCTAATGATGTGCCAAGCAATTAATACTCGAGGCATAAATTAAGGGATTTAGAAAAGAATCCTGACTGGGCATCACCACGTTCCTTGCTGAACCACCATGGTCCGTGGTGACCCAGTGCAGCTTTTCCTTACTCTCTGGACACCAACATACACGACCCGTGTCATACCTAACATGGTCCTTGTTCGATCCCTTTTACATGTTAAGCTAGATTTTGACATTCCCAGTCGATCCTAAACTTATAAATTGTTCCCTTATACCTCTTAATTCTTAAAATACTTCTAACACACTCGAGTTTACCATGACATTAACATAACTTCAAAAAATGGGTTGGGTACACACAACCACGTGCTTATACAAATCAATAAAAACCTACCACTATATATATATATATATATATATATATATATATATATATACAAAAAATTACTTAGAGGTACCCTAACTTTTGAAGAAACAATTTTTTGGTACCCTAACTTTTCAAAACTAATTTTGGGGTACCTTTACTTTTAAGATTAGAAATTACTAGGTGAATTTCCGGCGAAACTCTAATTGATTCAAATCATTTTCGTCCACAAAAACAAAGGGTATTTTCGTCCACAAAGACACTTAATCAATTTCCCGCCTAAAACTCACCAGTGAATTTAAATAAATGGCCGGAAATTCACCTAATTATTTCTAATTCTAAAAGTTAGGGTACCCCAAAATTAGTTTTTAAAAGTTGGGGTACCAGAAAAATATTTCACCAAAAATTAGGGTACCCTTTAGTAATTTTTTGTATATATATATATATATATATATATATATATATTCCCAAGTTTGGGACAATATAAAAATCTTTCGAACATAAGTATAAATAAACTGTAAAATTATTTTCTGCTCATAAAGAAGACTTACAAGCTAAGTGTTCATAAAATTAAGGTGGAACATGCTCATAATTTTTTTCTCCTCACTTCTCTTTTTCCTCAATTACGACACTAACAATTTTTACCGTAAATTCTATCACAACTTATCAAACTCTACTAAATCATATCTTACCATCCACATTTTTACCATACCATACTATTGTCAGGATTAGATAGAAAGTCCCCCTTAACGACGCCTACAATTTATCCATCGCAAAAAAGAATAAAGTAAAACTTTAAGGTGAAGCCTTGATTCTTTAGAAGAAACTGATAGTCATAGAAGAGTTAGAGCTAATGTTTCAAAAAGCCATTTCATCAGTCAAAACTAGTACTATATATTTCCATTCTAGGACGACGTAGACTCTAATTTAATGTTTGTCTCAAAAACTCAATGATGGTTTACATAGTGAAAACAATAATAACATACAAAAATTCACAGTACAATAGTAAAAAGGTATACTCACCTGTGCTCCTTATTATTTGTTGCTATGGAGATATACAGTTAAATTTTACAAATTTTAAATTAAGTATTTAATGTAGATAATGTTTGTGATATAAAATTAACTAATATTATTTGATTTGTTATATAAAAATATTTTGATCCGCATATTTTTCATGTAATATTTTCAAATATTTTATCATAAAATTAGAATATGAAAGTGAGTCGTTTACTCTCCGATACATTGGTGGCCTTGGGGATTCCATCATGGAAGGCTCCAAAGATTAAATTAGAAGGAAGGAGGAGATATAAAGCTTTGATGAAAATTAACTGATGAATTGTTATGAAAGACTCGTAGGGTTAAGTCAACATTGAATAAAACTCCTAGAATTGACAAAGAAATCAAGGATGTCGATGTGGATATTACATTTAGATTTGTGATAATTACTACTAACACTGGTATATATGTCAATCTTTAGGATCAAGATGAAGCTGTGGAACACTTTATTCAAGAGGGACGCAAAAAAGAGAATATTATAGTTAATTCATTTTAAAGCAGGTTATAGTTTAGTAAAATTTAATTTATTTTTGTGGTGAACTCTTGATCTTACTTATATTACATTATGAGGGTACACCCTTTTTTTAATTATTATTTTGCCATATCTCTTACCATTGAATAATGGAAACAAAAGTAAAATATGATAGACAACAAGGGATAAAGGGAGTTCAGTTGACATCAAAGCCTGCGACCTTGTATTAAAGGATAGCAAAAATAAGTAAAATAACAACACTATGATTGATTAAGGAAGATAACGAACATAACGAACAAACATACTCACTCTCATGCACGTACTAAAACAGTACCAAATTAACACTAATTACGTACCCTAATTATGACAAGTAAAATAAATCAACACCAATACCAACACCCATAACATTACAACAAGCCCCCACGTATAGATAGGACTAATAATCATATAAACCAACTAACAATCATCGTCATATCGATCATCATCAAGGAAGACCACCGCCACAACCTGCTCCGCCACCACCACCAGCTCCACCGCCAAGTCCGCCACCAGGCAGGCCCCCAAGGCCACCAGCTCCGCCGCCAGGTAGGCCGCCAATACCTCCCAAGCCACCAGCTCCTCCACCGCCAAGGCCTCCCAAGCCACCAGCGCCACCCAGTCCGCCCACTCCTCCGCCCAAACCACCAAGGCCTCCGCCGCCAGCTGGAAGTCCGACGATCCCTACGCCGCCGCCGATGCCGTCTCCGGCGCCAAGTCCGCCAGTAGGGAGGCCCCCGAGGCCAGCGAAGC
This sequence comes from Portulaca oleracea, assembly GCA_029582165.1. NCBI lineage: Eukaryota > Viridiplantae > Streptophyta > Magnoliopsida > Caryophyllales > Portulacaceae > Portulaca > Portulaca oleracea. The sequence goes on from CM055871.1 coordinate 5,905,027, forward strand.
CTCCCACCCCGCCGAACGTCAGGAAGTTCTTCTCGTCCTTCAGCCCACCGGCGACCTCCTTCGCCGGATTCTTGGTGGTAGTTGCCACCATGTTGGTGGTGGTTGCAGCGGCGGAGGTGGTGGTGGTGGGTTTTAGGGTTTTCCTTGCTGCAAAGGAAGAGTGAACTAGTAGCAGAGCTACTACTATGGCAAAGTAAGACTTACCCATCTCTGTCTCTCTCTAAGTGATGATGTGGAGTGTGAAGTGTTGGTGAGAGTAGAGAGAAGGCATGGGTTTATATAATGGTAAAGAGAAAGCTAATTAGGGTTAGGATCCGAGGAGATCGAAGAGATGATCAGGCTGGTGGTGGTGAGATGGTTGGGAGTAATAAATGTGGGAAATATTAATGGTGAGAGCTCATAATATATGTCAAATAGTAATTCATGGTGCACTACAGAAACAGCTGCAGAACTACTTCATAGTTATTTTGAATTGTAAGTCGATCGATAACACAATAATCCCTCTGTTCTTTATATATTATTTAATTTATGTAGAATTGTATTTAAACTTTGTCAATTTTAATTGACTATTGATTACTCAAATTTATGTGGTCGAATTCTCAAAATGATAAGGTAATTTAAAATTTAGTAATTAAAATTAAACAACTGCTAAAACATATTTACTGTATGTTGTTCGAAATGCAAGGAGACATCAGGCATCGTTCTTTTGTGTGTTGCGTTTGCGTTGCGTTGCGGTTAATTGCAGTAGATTGCGGTAAGTTACGGTGGAAATAGTAAAAAGGTAATGGTAATTTGCGGTAGGTTGTGGTAATTTGCGTTGCGGTTCGTTGCGTTAACGCACAAAAGAACGGTGCCTAAAAGCCTAAGCTTCTGGTAAAAATGACAATGGATAGTTTTATGTACTGATACATTCTTCATGTAAATGTCGTTTAGATTTGAGATATGCATGTCGTAATAATTCCCTTTAGCCTTGGGACCAGTGAATTTGAACTTAAGATCCCGACCCTATCTGAAGAGGTTTTGACAAATGTAAGTATTACCTCCGTCCCAAAATGTTTGTCCGTTGACTAAATTTTGATCATTGATTACTCACAAATTATAATGAGTTATAATATAAAATTACCGTCGTTTTAATCTTTATCAAATTATCTTTCTAATGGTAGTGATTTCATATTTTAATTCATTATAATTTGTGAGTAATTAACAGTCAAAATTTAGTCAACAGACAAACATTTTGGGACGGGGGTAGTATATATTAAAGACCTTTCTTAATACACACCGATAATAATAACATAGTATAAAAAGTTTTAAATACAGAATTTGAAATGTAAATAATCTTACCTTACATCATGCATATTGATAAGAGACTAACTTGAACATATTGATAAGAGACTAACTTGAACTCATCATTTCTTTCAATTAAAGTTCAAATCTTGATGGTTATTAGTTTTTTGGTGATTATCGCGAGCTTAATTCTTGCATTGGAGGCTCCTTTTGAGCCTTCTTTTTTAAGACTATGCTTCCGTTAAGTTTATAATTAAATATTGGTGTACGTTCTCTTTGAGCTGTGGTCTACCGAATTCATCCCTTTACAAAGGGCCTTATGAAAATAATGTTTACCTTATACAACAACAACAACAAATCCTAATATAGTCTCGCTAAGGTGGGGTCCAAGGGGATTCGAATATAAACGGTCTTCTCCTCATATACAGTAGTACATGAAAAGACTGATTCAGAAGAAGGGGAAAAAAAAAAAGCTTTCAAAAACCAGAAAATCAAAGAAAAAACCGCTTGTGAAAAAGGAAAAAAAAAACATAGGGAAGCTGGAAGCTAAGGGCAATAGCATGCACTATGCATATGCATAAATGACAGTATCGGTGTGGGGTGGTCACTGCACATTAGAGAAATAAATTGGTGTCATGGGAAAAAGTTGCATAACTTGAATGGCAATGGTCAATGTACGACTCACTCTTATTTATTTCTCCACAAATGGCCTGGGTAGCTAGCTGGCTACTTAACTTGCAAGTGTACAACTTTTATTGGGATCGGGTTTCATTACATACTACCATCAATTGGATCCCACTATTCATCACTTCATTCCACAAAGTGTGAGTTGTTTATAGACCTAGCAATTTCCGATCCCACTCGAAAATCCGACCCAAACCGATCCGTAAAAAATAGGTTTTGAATACAAAATTCTGTCCCGAGACCCGAAAATGACCCAACCCAGAGAACCCGGTAAAAAACGGGTCAGGCCGGGTCGACCCGTTGGGTCAGACATTTTAATTTTAATTGTTTTGTCTACTTCGGCTTTATGCAAAAAAATGGGCCCATTTCATGAAAATTAAGGTCCAAAAGTAAAATATTGGGTGGCTTTGGAAAGTTATGCGTAGAGAGAGACATACAAATGAAATAATCAAATAACAAATGACCAAAACAAAACTCGAACACTATCACTCACTCACTCTTTTAGTGAACCCTCAAACTCCTGCAGTCCCGCCTCTCTCCTCTCTTTCAGTAAAATAGTATATTATTGTCTAAGGTCAAAGTTCAGTACATTATTGTTCAATACCCTAAAAGTTCAGTATATTAGCATCCTAAATAGGGATGGCAATAAAACCCGTACCCGCGGGTACCCGCCTCTACCCGCCCCGCAAAAAGCGGGTAAGGGTACAAATTTTTTTAAAAATACGGGTACGGGTCGTGTGCGGGTGCGGGTCGGGTACGGGTAGGGGTACAGGTTAGTACCCGGTGGGTACCCAACCCGACCCGCCTCGCAAATAAGAAGCTCGGAATTTAGCCAAGGCCCACTCAGATTTCGTCCTAGAAAGACTGCCTCTCTGTCCTAGTGCCCTTTCTAATTTTTCCCTATCACTCCCTCAGGGCTCTTTTCTTATGCTCTCTGCGCTGCTAAAGGTTTTTTTTCTTATGAAAATATCATATCATTCTGATTTCTGAAAATATCATATCATAGCCCCGAAAATAGTGGTTAAATTACCCGAATACAACTTGTTAATTTGTGCATATGGGTATAAAATGGGTGGTAAAATTTAATCTTTATGTATACCCGCATAGTACCCGTTGTACCCGCATACCCGGTGGGTACGGGTAAGGGTACAAATATTTAGTACCCGCTAAATATGGGTAAGGGTAAGGGTAGTGATTTTGAAAACGGGTACGGGTAAGGGTACGGCTCTACCCGCCCCATCGCCATCCCTAATCCCAAAACCTTATATACTTTATAAGTACTGTTATTCGTGATTGTTGACGTAAATTGCATAATACTTGTAGACTTAAAGATTGCCAAATTTTGTCCTTAGGTGTATAGTAATATGTCTATACAACTATGACATATCGTTGTGGTCGAACTTAGAATGGAATAGTACATTACACATGTGTTTTTGACTAATTATAATCAAATTTATTAGTTGTAAGTGACTGAGAAAAAGGCGGTCATGACCCGTAAACCCGACCCAAACCGCCCGAAATCGGAATACACCTGACCCGTATTTACCCGAACTTGAAATACATCCGACCCGTATTTACCCGAGCCCGATATACGACCGACCCATAACCCGCCCGCCCGCCCGTATTGACAGGTCTACTTGTTTGGATGAATTATTTTAATCTAAAAAATAAATATAACATTTCCTAGAGTATAAAGTATAAACTATCTGATCCATGCCATAACCTCCCTTTGAATTATTATATGAATCTTTTGAGGCCTCCTGACTATAAAGCTCATAGTAAAAAATATTATTGCACAGTGGTGTTGAGTGAGAAGTCTTATGTTTAGGCCTGTTCTTTTATGCGGTTGACAGCAATGACAGGTTGCGGTACGGTGGGACGACCGTAACTTTTCATATTCCACCACAACCCATCATAATCTACTAAAATCAACCACAAACTCACCACAATCTATTTTTTTAATTTAATTTATCTTTTTATTAAAAGTTAAACTTTCTATATTCCACCATAACCCACCATAACCCATCACAATTTTTCTCAACCCACCACAATTCACCACATTTCCTCCACACCGCAGCCAACCGTATAAAATAATGGGCCTTAAATCATAACAATATTTATATTGAATTATTCACAAGATAAGGAGGGACATTCATAATTAATATTTCATGTTAAAGTCGTATTCAACAAGAGTGTTTAATATTTTCGGTAAATTAAAATTTTTGTTGAACAAATATTGATAATTGGTAAATACTGTAGTGTTGTTTCAATTATCATTTAGTACTATTTTAAATAGCGTTTCTGAAATTCTAATGAAGCTAACATTTACTGTATGGGGTAGTATTTCATTTTTTTGCCCAAAAAAATTACTTTGATTATTGTATCTTTGCAAAGGATCCAAAATCTTTTATGTCAATAGATATATATACTCACTCAACAACTAATTTTACCAATCAACTCCCTCGGCCACTATATCCATGGAACACATTATCTTCAAAAACTTATCTAAACAACTATCCAATGATCTCTAAATTAGAACAACTTACTACTCTACAATTTAAACCAATATTCACTATCTAAACTATTGTGGCCCTGTTTTTTTTTCTGCGGTTGGCAAATTGCGGTGCCACAGTCTACCGCAATTTACCACAACCCACCACATTTTACCGCAAATCATTACTTTTCTCTCTCCTCACTTTTCTCCTCTACTTTTTACATTCTCTCTTCTCACCTATCCCACATACCAATAACCTACCTGGCTATCACAATTTCACCACACCCCACCATAATTCCACCACACCTCACCACACCATTCCGCAAAATACCGCATAAAAGAACGTGGCCTATATATGATATAATTTACGCACAACTTCACCCAGCCTTCCATCTTAGTATTAGAGGATATCAGATGCCATTAATATCTTTTAATGTAATCCTTTAATATATCTTCTAATATTCTCTAATACCCTCTAATACTTAGTTACAACAGACAAATCAAAAACACAAAGAGAAGGAACATTAAAGAATGGAGACAGCTAGGGAAGAATTGGTGGGTGAATCGCCTTTTAATTGAAGAACATTGATGGTATCCTCTCAACACAGATATTACCTTGATGCCATGATCAAAATGGAAAGATACATAGCACAACACATCCACATCTATCACTGTCACTAGTACGTACGCTGCCTGAATAATATCTTACCTTGCTGATTTTAGTAGGTTTTGCTTAAAACTTAAAAGTGTCTTATCTTACATATATTGTAACTTGTAAGACGTGCATTCTTATTTTTTAGGTTGATTTTTATATAATAAATAAAATAAGGCTAATTAATAATTTGTTGGGATAACTTCAATTAATAAAGTTTATACTTTAATAAATGAGTAGGTATATTCCCATAAAAAAAAAATCATTTTAGTGTAATTTATTAGTCATAACAAGAGAAATCTATATTTTATTCTATTTGTGATTTGTTGTAATAATTTTTACAACCCCGATATTTAATTTGGAGAATTATTTTTATCTTACTTGACCTTGAGTGATATAGGTTGATTATGTTATAAACTGGCAAAGTGTGAGAGGTAAAATCCTCTTTTCTTTTTCTCTCTAGAAAACCCTAGTCTCCTTTTTTTTTCTTTTTCTCTCTAGAAAACTCTAGCCTCCATTTCTTTGGAGGGGCTGCTATCGATTTTTTTTGTCATGGTAAGCCCCAATTTAATTGATTTCTACCCCAATTATTAGTTTGGTTTTACGTTTACGCAAAAAAAGTTAGTCTCTTCTTTTGTAAGAATTTTTTTGTACCCTTATTTAGGGTTTTTAGTCTGTTTCTAGAATTTTTGTTCAGTTGGTGTGGTCTAATACGTTGGATGAAGATCGACTTTCAAATCGCTATAGCACGGGTTGTGAGGTTCTCCATCAATGGTAAAGATGCAGAGTCATCGAAGAAATCGGAGCCGAACGTCAGTCAGATTAGTATTAGTTATTTGAAAGTTGAATTTCATATCTATGTTTTAGATCTACAATTGTCCAATCACGATTTTCATTGTAAGTACCGTATGGCTTGCTATTAATGAAATCATTATGTTTGGTCTCAAAAAAAAAGTGTGATTGAAAAACAAATTAAAGAATATGATTTTGCCCCTATTTATGTAAGCGAAATGTGATTCTACCTAATAAAGGAGAGATTCTTGCTGTAAATAGACTTCTCATAATTAACTATATATATAGATCGTCTAGGCTCTTAGTTGGGCAAGCCATTCCATTTATTTTTACATGTATCAAGAGCATAGGTTTTCCTCTCTTAATTTTCATATTTTTCAATTTTTCTTTTCTTTTTCACAAAAAAAAAAAGAAAAACAAAAAATGGCAAATCAAATCAAAAACTATCGGCCTTCTACTTCAACTATTGTTGTCCACCCTTCGCTAGTGTCTCTCCGTCTATTGTATCTCCCCTTTTGGTGTCCCCTGTCTCCTCCTCTATCTCTCCAGGCTTGACAACATTGTCCCCGCTTCCTCCTCTTTGGTGTCCTCCCCTCCTGAGCCTCTTGTCTTTTCCCCTTCCCTTAGTTCTATCTCATCTACTAGTGTTCCATCCTCTATTGTGTTAGTCTAATGCTCATCCTATGCAAACTAGATCCAAAGCATGTATTTTCAAACTCAAACATATCTTGTCCTTGATAGCTGGTTGTTATGAGGTGGAACTTTCTTCTTTCAAAGAAGCAATATATAATCCTAAGTGGGAAACAAATATGTCTGTTTATTTGAGGCCCTAATTTCTAATGATATATGGGAACTAGTTTCGCCTTCACCATGACGTAATCTCACAGCCAATAAGTGGGTTTGTAAGATTGAGTATAACTCGGATGGGTCTGTTGAACGTTACAAGGCTAGACTTGAGGCTGTAGGAAATCATCAGCAAGCAGCTATTGCTTTCATGAAACCTTCTCTCCTGTTGTTCGTCCTACCACTATCTGCCTTGTTCTTTCTATATGTTCTCGTATCTTGTAAGTTGCATGTTCATCAACTTGATGTCAATAACGCTTTTCTTCATGGCTTTCTGAACCATAACAGGCTAGGGTACCGGTGCGAGCTTCAAGATCCATGGTCACAAGCCTTCTCGCACCCCCTTTGTAAAACACGAACAAAACCACTTCAAGGCCGAGAGTGGAGTCCATTTTAAGGTGGACCTGGGACCTTGGAGGCATGATGTGATCGGTGTTGGGTGTGGCGCACAGAACAAGTGGGACCCTGGACCATGGGGGTGAAGCTATAAATCATCATCGGGGTCTACTTTGGGCCTTTGAAGGGGCTCGGAAATCTTTCGGCAAGAATAAGCAAGATAGGTCAACCTGGAAAGATGAAATAGACATGCCTTCACTCTTTCGATCATATCTCCTTCAATGCAATTTTGATGGATTTAAAATTTCTAGAACATAAAGTAGACACCGAGAGATTTCTATCGATTTATTATGGGCCCAAAATGGAGTTCAGACAAAGAAGTTATGCGCGTTGTAAGTTCAGTAAAAAATATGTCCAAAAGGCAGTAACGACCGCGACGACAAGGGTCACGACCACGACATCATCCCCTAACCTCGTTTTTTATAGATGCCTATGTCAAAACTATGACCTCAAGTGTCACAGCCGTGACGTCATGTGTCACGCCCGTGACGTCCTAGGTAGGGATGACAATGGGTAGGATCTGGGTAGGGTCTAGTTGAACTCAGACTCGGACTCGACAAATTCTTTTGGACCCATATCTGCCCCGAGAGCCGGTGGGTCCCAAAAACTTGGACCTAAACCCAAACTCGTCGGGGCCGCGAGTCCAACACTTTTATGTATTTTTTGTACTAGATTTATCAATTTTTCGGGTTCATTTTATACGTGTGCAATTGTATAATAATAGCTATTTTATTTAAATACACATATTTTCAACACAATAAAAATATCTAGTTCAACGTACAAGGCTATGAACAAAATTCAAGATAAAAATATTACAAAAATCATCTACACATCAACTCTAAGAATGCAACTATACAACTTAAAATACAAAAAAAAAAGGGAAATTGGATTCTAATAATACAAACTTTTGGCCATATAAGACTTAATAATAGGAACTTTTGATTTGGTAGTTAATAATACGAACTTTGATCCCCTGTTGCCCCCAATAGGACGCCACCGAGTTAAGTTGAACTTAACTCGGTGGCGATCTGATGTGGCAGCCGGAGGGGTTTGTTGACTTTACCATGTCATCAATGTTGACTAAAAAAAAGCTAGGTCAGCCTTTTTGTCCTATCTTTCCCTTTGTCTTTTTTCTCTTCTCCCTCTCTTATTCCTTCATTCAACATCAGAGCAGCCATCAGCCATGACTGACTCTCCCTCTTCTCTCTTTGTTCTTCTTCATATCCTTCTTCTCTTTGTTCTTCTTCATCCACTTCAGCCCTAGCCATGACTATGCTTCTTCATCCATTTCTGGGGTTGGTTGCCATGGTTGATGGTTGTTTCTTCCCCCACCCCCTCTTTTTTGTTTTCTGGATGAAAGCACTTGGAAATCTTCGCAGAAAAACAAACTCAATCAGACACGAACCATCAAATCATAGGCTTTCATAACCATAAAACAAATCTGCAACTTCCACTTGAAATTCACAGGACAAAACCACATCTCATCAAACATGATTCATAACAAATATGAACACAAACCACCAAATTATAAGCTTTCACACCCATAAAAACAAATCAGCATCATCTTCAACTCGAAATTCACTGGACAGAACCATCATCATCTTCTACATATGATTCACAACAAACATGGAAAAGCACACCAGAATCACATCTTTCCGAAAACGATTCACGAAAAAAGTTGCGTACGAGCATATCGAAAGGCCAAGTGAAATTCAAAAAAAGAAGGCATCGTAGAATCCGTCGGCTATGGCTGAAGTGGATGGCCGAAGTGGAAGAGATTGTAGATTTCATCGACTATGGCTGAAGTGGATGAAGAAGAGATCGTAGATTCCATCGGTTATGGCCTATTCAAGAACAAATACTAATAGCCATGGTACCCAAATTGTTCACCAAATCTGGAGGATTACAGCCACAATACTTAGATTAGGTTTGAAAAGCCTCTCAAATCCATACTTCTGCCATTATTCTCCTAAGATTTCTTCTCAAATTTTGGTGGGGTTTGTTCTTCTTGTTCGTTGTTGTTCTTGTTCATTGTTGTTCTTCCTCGGATCTTGTTGGTGAGGATGAGGTCGTTGTCCTTGTCAGAGAGGGAGATGTAGGTGGAGTTTCTGGAGTCGGAGAATTGGAGGAGGAAGCCATGGTTGGGCCAGAGGTCGTCGCCGCCGGAGGAGGAGGAGGGGGAGAGGGAGGAGGATTTTGACGACCTGGAGGAGAGGGGAGCGATTTTCGTACGGCGACCTTGGCGAAGGAGTTGATGGATTGGAGGAGCTTAAGGAGGAATGGAGTGAGAGTCTGCCATTGACGATGAGGCTTGAAGCTGAAGATGATTCAGATGTGTTGAAGACAGGTTTTCGAAACCAAAAAAAAAAAACATAATAAGGCTGACCTGGCATTTTTTTAAGTCAACGCTGCTCACATGGCAAAGTCAACAAACCCCTCCGGTTGCCACATCAGATTGCCACTGAATTAAGTTGAACTTAACTCACTGGCGTACTATTGGAGGCAACAGGGGGTCAAAGTCCGTATTATTAATCACCAAATCAAAAGATATATATATATATATATATATATATATAATTTGATGGGTCCATGGGTCGGGACCCGCCAAATTTGTCAGTGTCCCAGACCCAAACCGAACCTGTAGACACCCAAAAAGTGTCATTGTAATATTGTAATTTTTTTATTTCCAGTATTTCTAGTTTTATTATTTTTAATGTAGGTAAAATGCCAATTATGTTTGAAATGTAAAAATGAGAGAAAAACACCACAAAATTTCACAAAATAGCCCGAAAATGTGCCCAAAATAAGCCCCGCACACTCGAGGCGCGCGTAACCCGAGCAGTCGGGCGCTAGGCGGGTCTGCACGCGGCCCATTACCCGCCTGGGCGCCAGATGGGTCGCCGCTCACGCCGCTTACCCGGATCCATATCCTCGGGTCGGCGTGCGTAAGTAAGCCGCCTCGAAACGCGCGTCGACAGCCCGCCAAAGAGCTAATTATAGTTTATTTGCTTTTTTTAGAGGATTTGCTATTTTTAGCTTTCTAAACCTAATCTTCCCTCACTCACCTACCTTATAAATACCAACAATTCATTCTGTTTTTCACACCGAAACCACCTGGGAGTATTGACACTAGGTGGATTTCCCTTCTTCTCTCCCCCTCTCATTTGCATACATGCATTCTGGAATTTTAATTTTCGCATTTTCATTTTTGTTATTATGTTCTTGTAATCACCCATAATATCGTAATGCTGACATTAATGTTGGTTATGATTAATCTAAATCTGATTACTTGAAAGAATAACTTTAATTCCTTCTTTGTTCATATGTATTTTTGTTTATCATTTTCATTTATTTATCGCATTCTTTTTATTATCGCATTTAATTTCGCATGCATTTAAATAACATCAATTAATCTAATTAATTCTCCCCTTCTACTCTTTTCTTTAATAAACTGATCCAATAGAGTCTGTTCTTTGAACGGGCGGATTCGAAGGTTTTCACTTTCAAATTCGTAACCTTACCCCCGGGTCCGAATCTCATGGTTCGCGGTTACGCGGAGTCAAAAAAATTTGAGTTTATTAATTCTCTTAAAAATTAATTGGTGGCTCCAAAAAAATAAATTTGATTCGCTAAATGTTAAATTTTATTCGAATTTTAAAATTTATTTATTTCCTGAAATAATTTGAATGCCGAAAATCGAAAATTGGTGGCCTCGGTCCAACATCCGGCACCCCGTGCGGGTCTGCACGGCTGTTGGAGCATCCAGGCGTCCGGGAAGGCCCAGGGTCACAGCCCAGGGCGCCAGGCAGATCAGCATGGCGCCTGGGTCAATGACCCGGGTAATTCTCAAACTGCCTCGGTTTCTGTGCTAATTATTTCTGATTTTTCTGATTTTATTATTTATTTAAGGCAGATTGTAAATTTTAATGTTCATAATAAAAATCAAACATTTCATGTGAATATTTTTAATGTGTAAGAATTCAATCAAATCCCTTAAAGACTAGAGACCTCTTTCGACTCGCCATACACCACGTAGGGCACCATTGTAAGGTTTTTTACCGGGTCCTACAAATGGCGACTCCACTGGGAACTTACTTTAAGAGGGTAAAACTTGAAAAATCAGTTTCTTAAACATTTGAGTAGAAGGGAGAAATTAATTCTTTTAACTTTTGTTATTTAATTAGGCATCAAACATACGGGCCTACATCACGATTTCTTTGATAAATCGCGATGAACTCAAGGGCATCGTTTAGGATCAACCCAATTTTTCATTTCGGGCAAAGTTTACTTCCGACTTATAAAGAAATGAACTGCACGTTTCAAGAAGATCGCAAGTTACTTTCCCACTCATGAAGCGCTCCAAAATTTTTGGGATTATGAATTTACATTTCCCCTTTATTTTGCGAGAAACACACGGGTCACATTACTATGAACTCCATAGAATTTGTGGCACGTGAGAGACATGAGTATGTTTGTCCTTTACAAACCTGACCTTAAACATTGAATGTAGTTACATGGCTTAAGCGCATCCCTCGTTTGTATGCTATGTGCATTTCTTTCTTTTTTCTTTTTCTTTTCTTCAAAAAATTAACGTGCAAATTATGTGCTAATTGTGCATTCCATCGTAGAATAAGTCGGTCCATACTTGCATTTCTCTCAAATATTACTTTAGTTTGGATAATATTCAAACGAGATTAAAGTAGGCCCAAAAGGTCTCTCTTAGGCCCAAGTCAGAGAGGTTTTGACTAAGCTTGAGATTCAAGTTTGACTTTACTCAACCCTAAATAATGTTTGATCCCTAAGGTATCCATCCGGTCGTTAACTAAATTTGAGTCCATGTTGACTCGATTTTGTGATGACTTGATGGATACCTCTCCTCTTCATGTACATAACATCATCCTAGGGTAAGAGTCCTCATGCAAGCCTAATAGTGGGCCAGTCCATACAAAAAAACAAAAAAAAAAAAAAACATCATTCATCATGTAGGCATTGTTTGCATTAGGTTGTCCCATATAAGTCACTAGGTCTTTGGGTAGGTCAACGTCGGGGTTAATTTTGAGGTTTATGGTTTCCATACAGGCAGAATAGGGATTCGCTGACCAATCTTATACTTGGAGTAAACAAGTCTCGGAGTTGCTTTCTTCACATCGCTGTCTCTAATGGCCTCCAACGGGATACCCAGCAACAACGAGCTTATTCCCTTCATTACCCAACATTTGGCTGAAATTTCACAGCAAATGCAAGGCATAACTACTGAAAATGATAGGAAGATAGATGAAATCATCCATACATTGGCAAGGATGAATGATGAGTTGAACCTTCCTGATGAAGATGAAAGCAACAATCATCATAGTGAAATAGCAAGTATGCATGAAACAGAAAGAGAGATCTCTATGTGTAAAACCCTGAGTTTTGGGTATATCCACGGTTAGTTCCGATTGGCAGATCGTTGGTTTGAGTTTAAGTTTCGAGGACGAAACTTCTTTTAAGGGGGTAATGATGTAAAACCCCGGAAAATTCGATTATAGTTGTCGTTACGTCGTTAGTGTATTTTACGTTCGTTAATTATTTTTGTGTTTAAATGGTTAACACTTGAGCTCGTAGGACCGTCGTGGGATAATCAAGGGTAATATAGTCTTTTCTACGTGCATGGATATGCATGAGAATAGGGGTATTTTGGTAAATTACATGTTAATAATTGATGAAATGCGTCTATTTATTTAGTTAAGTACGTGACTATTTTTGGTATTAATATTATAATTATTTTCAGAAAAAAAAGGTATATATTCTTCTACTATTACTATTAATAGCTGTTCCTATTTTACTGATTTTGGTTAATTACGTTTAAGTATTATATACTAATTTCTATAACCTAAACTAATCCCAAGCCCTAACCTCTTCACGTCCCCCATCTCTTCCCCTCTCTATCGTGCTACACCCTAACTGCCGCATCCCCCACCACCTGCAACCATCACCGTTGTCGCCGAAAACCACCTGGGCATTACCGCTGTGACCACCGCAAACCACTGCTGCAACCTTCCTTTGTTTTCTCTCTCATCCATCCTTCCCTTACCTTCTACCCGACGGCGCCGCAAACCGCCACGACGACCACCGCTGAAGGGTTTGTCGACGTCGCTGCCAATCCCGGGCACCAGGCGATCACCGAGCACCGTCGTCGCTCTTGCCGGAGGCTGTCGCACGCTGCCCAGTCGCGAAACCGTTGTACCGCTGCTGCTGTGCTATTTGTTTGCCTCGATTTCGGCCACCATTGCTGCTTCCCGACGACTACCCACCGCCCGACGACCGCCCAGACACCCTCTGCCACCGCCTACGTCACCGGAGCCCGATCGTCCGCCCGTCCTGCTGCTTGTCTTGCCCAGTACTGTACAGCCCTAAACCCTAAATCATTTTTGCATGTTTCCTTATTAATGTTATTACTATTATTATGATTGTGGTTCTGGTTACTTATATGTTAATTACTACAATATGAGTTTATGCTAATTACATGCTTACGTTAATACCTTGTTTAGTTTCATTAAGTGTGAGTTTTGATATCAAAGTAAAATTTTGTTGATATTAAAAGTATGTGAATTATGGTGTCCTAGGTGATTTGTGATAGGTGACTTAGATTAGTTTAGGGAAACATTAATTGAATAATCTGTAAGTTTATGTTATAGTAATGTGTGTTTATGTTTTTGTATTATGCGTGATACTCTATGACTATAATTTTATTACTAGTTGTTCATATGTAGGAAATACGATTTATGTTGTGTGTTGTGAATGAATTAGGTGTAGGGTTTGATTAGAGTTATTTCGTGAGAATAAATTTGTTATGCTTGTGTATAATATGAGTATTATTTCTGGTTATAAAGTTTATTAAAGTTGCATTTCTCAAATTTATTTTACAAAGCTTGAGTAAACTTTGAGAGTTCGGAGTTAAAAACATTAGTTTATAATTATTACTAAATTATACTTTTACAAAGGGTGTCTCCTAAGTCTTCTTAGTCGTTTTTGCAAATTAAATTCCGCTTGATAAATAAAGTCTTGATTTTTTTTATAGTAATCATTTTATTTTGAATTGTTATCGTGTGTTACCTTGTTATTAAGGAGGTTTATCGAATTCCTTATTTATTAAAAGTTTTTTTTTTGTCTTTATTTGGTAAAATAGTACCATGCTGGTTTCTTGGGTGTTTTAAAGTTTAGGGGTCCATGTTTCGTTTCTTTTATTTCGATTATTAGTATAAATTCTAAGTTTATGTGTTTGATTGAGAATTAATATGTTATCGTCGCAAATTTATGTTGGTATATGTGTAAATCGATCTTGGTTGTGCTATGAGGGTGTAAAGGGAAGTAGTGGACCCTAGTAGACTGGTTAGAATCTCAAATTGGAGTCCCGGGATAGTATGGCTAGAACTAGGATCGAAAATCCCGAAATAAAAACTCGGCCAGTTTGGACAGACTTTATGAGTCGTGCAATATCGATCACCATTTATTGTGTAGTTAATATTTAGCCTTACCTTTTGGTCTGGAAGTACCTTAGGATGTTAGCTTTCATAGAAATTTTGCGGATCGGGTTTTGGAGGTGTATATTCTGAGTTACGACCCAAATAGCGCACCTAGGTCAGAACTGGACATGTTTTATAGTTGGCTGTTTTTGAAGACCTTATGGTGTGTTTTAGGCCTCGAGGTAAACATAAGAGTTTTAGTAGACATCCCGAGGTTTCCAGAAAGTTTAAAACCAGACCCATAGGATGTCGGGAAGTCAAGTTATAGTCCATTCTATGTGCACATTACAATCTGTCCAGTGTTTTGTTTTAATAAATGTGTTTTATTATATGAATGTGATGTGTGGTTCAAACATGTTATTACTTGAATTATGGGAACCTTATAGTGTTCCTAGGGTGGCTTAGGTAGATGGAAGTGAATACTAACTCCGAGAGCACGTATTAATTTTAGAATTGATGCTATTTATAGACGCGATTTAGATCGACTCGTTTTAGTGAGCTCAAGTGTGTTCGTAGAAGTGAAATGAAGATTGTCAGGTAATGTCTATGTCCTAAATCCCGCTGGGGTGCACTTTAATTGTTTTGTTTAGTTTTTAAGTTATTTTGCATTTTGCATCCCGAAGGGATTTTATGGTGAAAATTGACTGTCTGTTTTGGATGTCAAGTTATGTTCTTGAGTTGGAAAAATGTGGACAGTCGTTTATGTGTGATTTGGAAATGGTTTTGGAAATTTGGGATTGGACTGGATTGGACTGTTTTAGCTGGAAGGATATGTTATTATACCTGACTAATAATTCAAATGAGACGTAAATGCGGGTTCGGGCAACGTCCCATAGACCAGGATCTGTTCCTGCAGGGAGGTTGTCAAGAGATCGGGGGATGCCCTGATATGGTTGTGTGTTCGGGCAACGCCCCATAGACCAGGATCTGTTCTTGCAGGGAGGTTGTCAAGAGATCAGGGATGCCTGATAGGTGCTACTTCCCCGGGGTTAGTTATATGCACGTGTGTGAAATGGATGGCCATCCGTATGTTGAGATTGTGATTGATTGAGATTGATATTGAGATTTGATTATGGTGAAGTCTTGGATTTCGAGGGCCAAATAAGCAAGGTCCGCCCGCTTAATAAATTTGAAGGACGGTTATGGTTGGTTTGGGAAAAATAGTTGGTTTCGAAAAGATTTGACTCGTTCACTTCTCCCCCAAAAATGAATTGAAATGGATTTTAAACTGTTTTGACAGTTAGGGGTAGACATTATTGAGTCCTCCTCATAGTTTAAATGTTTTGTTTTCAGGTGAAGAGTTCTATGCTGGGAATGGGAATTAGAAGTGAGGACGATAGATCGAAGTTAGAAGTTCTATGAATAAAGTTTAGTTTATGTTTTAGCTTTGGAGTTGGTTAATGTTTAGTTTACATTGTTCCAGAATTTGGAAGTTCTATTGTTATTAAATTGAAGTAAAAATGATTAGTTGTTAGTTTTCCTTTCTTGCCTTGTATTCCTTCGAGGATACGGCAGTAACGCCCAATTAAAAAGAAAAAAAAAAGTCTTCCGCTGTTAAGGTTAGTCAACGTTTGACTTTGACCGTTAAGTTTAGAATTGAATTTCCAAGGCGTTACACTATGTCTACAAATCACTATACGGGCTTGGGACTCACTTTTATTCATAGAGTCGAACAACCACA
The DNA here is from genome assembly GCA_029582165.1 of Portulaca oleracea. Classification (NCBI taxonomy): domain Eukaryota; kingdom Viridiplantae; phylum Streptophyta; class Magnoliopsida; order Caryophyllales; family Portulacaceae; genus Portulaca; species Portulaca oleracea. Next base: position 5,921,358 of record CM055871.1, read on the forward strand.
TGGGTTTAACTTACCAAGGAAGAAGTTCATAATCGCTCGAAGTGTCTCCCGGTCTCCTTCAACTGAGAAGGAAGACCAAATCCCGCCTTCGCCACAGGAGGTGATCAAGAAAGAAGATATGGTGAACGAGAAAGTCCTTTTATGGAACAACTCTTTACCACAATAATTCAAATGCAATCATGCATAGAAGGTCTGGACCAAAAAATGGATATGATCCTTTGGATTTCACAAAACGATAGAAGGATGATTAATATCGAGCATCGCATCAGAGAAAATATAGGAGGAGGATCATCATCGATGGGGTTGTATGACATTGACATTCATAAAAGGGCTCCTAATTCCTTTGCTAGAAATGCTGAAACGCGACCACCCATGTCTTTCACTCCGATCTCTACTACCTATACTGAGGCTCTCAGTTGTCTCAATTGTCTCCTTAAGGAAGGAAAATTTTGGAACCCAAGTGAGTTTTGCAGATATAATAGACTTCGAGGTCATGATACTGAAAACTGCTTCACCCTCAAGAAAAATCTTGAAGAAGTGTTCTAATTAGTAGAACTGCCGCCACCGAACACAATGCAGAAACCCTATCAGAAGTTCAGGATGTAAGGGATCTTTCGCTGCAAGCTCTGGGACTCCGGGTTACATCAGAGTAGAAGATACCAAGGCTTAATGAGGAGATCTTTTGTTATCATGTTATTCCTTTTCTTTCCATGATAGTTGGCATTTATTTACAGAGACAAACAGAATTTATCTATAGTAAATTTTCAATGCATTCGTCTTATTCACATTCACTAAGATAAACTCATATTCATTATGACTCTTGTCTTCCCCGACCCTTCATTTGCTTCTAAATTGTTAAGAAAAGAATCTTGTGCTTGCATTACTGATTTGAATTGAAGAGCTCACTCACCCATATGACCATCCAAGTTTGACACATCCATTTGCTCACATCTTTCACTCCATCTCACATCCTGATCACACCTTCACTCTATGTTTTTTTTCCCTTTGTGTCCTACCCCGAGTCCAAGGTTTAGTGGAGAGAAGAGAGGATAACTCCACCGCCAAAGCGAAGTTAGGCAAAAGGAGAGACAAATTTTTTTTAAAAAAAACAAAATACGAGGCCAACTTGAACACCTACAACATGTTGGGCAAAAGGAGAGGTAAATGAGTAAAAATCAAGAGAGAAGCTAACCTGAACACTCACCCAATAGGTTAGGCAAAAGGAGAGAATTCAAATGAACAAGACCAATCATCTCTAAAAGTGAATCTCACTTAAATCACGCAGCTTAAAAAGACATGCCTATGATAGAAGGCTTCCACCCCTTACCACCGACATCATCACCACCTTCATTTTCATCTAGCGCTTTACCTACATTATTACCTTCTCACACCATCTCCTTAACCACCACCACGAACCCGGTCATTCATTTTATGACCATTTTATCCCTAAACCCACCTAAGCCAAATAATGTGTTGCGAGTAACATTCATTGATAGGAGAAGTATAAGCTGGAGGTCCGTAGTTCAAAAAAAATCCAAAAAAGAAAAAAAGAAAAAAAAAGAAAAAAGCAAAAAGCAAAAAAAAAAAAAAGAAGAAAGAAGTTAGAATAAGAGGCAGTTGTAAGTCACCCGCAAAATCCCAAAACCTTCCCCTCAAACCTTCACACCTACCTTCCCATTAAACTTTCGACTTATCTCAAAGTCCTTCTTGAGGCATCAATCGTTTAAAGCTGCACCTGTTGAACTACGACTGACTTGATTCCACACTGGATACTAGGAGAACCTCTTTGAGGCCCGGTCGTTGCAATTCACTTTGGAGTAAATTCATCATTAAATCATTTGGTCTTCGAGAGAGAGAATAAAGAATGGCTAGCGCGAAAACCTCACCAGGCGGGCTAGGCAAAAGAAGAGAGAATCTTGGTCTCTAAGGACAATAAAAAAACTCTTAAATTTCCTTTCACCATGCACACCCACTTTTTCCATCAGACTTGGATCACCTTTCCTTCTAACCATAGCCATTTGACCATCTCTTCCCTTATGAGATAAACCCATGAGACATGGTCCTTCATCCATAGACCATCTCGTCCACCTCCATCAGTTCGAACCTCTATCCATCGAACTACCTATCCATTCATCACATCGTCCATTACATCTGATCACTACTCTCGTCTTGTCCACCATTGGGGCTTAACCACTCACAAACATGCTTTCTATACCACCATTCCTATCTTTTCCATAATCCATCCTCCATTGTTCCTCACCCTGTGAGCTCTTTTTATTTGGTCATTAGTGTATGTATGAGATTCGTCATTTAATCCTTGCTTTCAGATTACCTGAGTGAGGGATAACTCCTTTAGTAGAACAAAAAGCCAACTACATCAAAATAAGGGTTACTTGAAGACAACACCCACCTAGGTCCATCATGCTGACTCATTTGAAGCCATTTGTTCACTAGTACCGGGGGCTCGCTCATCACTCAATATCCGCATTATGACAGCTTAAGCGGGTCAAGCTTTCCCCTGATATCATCTTTTGCGGCATTCCAACTAGGGGCTCATTCATCGCTCAATGTCCGCATCATGGCAACTTATGAAGTTACAAGACATTTCAACAAAACTCATCATTTTCACTTTCTTCGCCTCGTTCTGAAACCCACTTCAAAATCACCCTTGACATTCAGAGTCTTTATTTACTTTTCATTATTCTTTTTTTCTCTCTCGGGAAAGTGGGGGTTTTATATTGCATGCATGCACCAAATCAATGTCTATTTTTTTAGATCATGTGCATTTCTTAAAGGTCTTATTAGTTTACATTTTGAGTCACTTTAATTTTTTAATTTTAATTATGAGTCATTGTTTTCTTTTCTTCTTGAGTAACAAAAAAGAGTCACATGCATCGCAAAAATAAAAAAGAGGTGTATTAGAATTAGGTTGCATAAAAAACATGCATAATAGAGTCTTGTATTGTAATGTAATTCATCTAGCATATCATGCATAAGACTTCATTTGCATTCCTTTGTCCCTTGTTTGAGTCTCAAAAGAAATGAGAGGAACCTTGAAAATTGTGACTCAGGTTCGCTCACCAAGGATCTTGATCACCTCTAGAAAGATATCCGATAAGATCGCCAGAAGATCCAAATTCGCTGTCAACAAAAGGATTTTCGGTCCAAGGAGTTGAAATTTTACCAGAAATAATTCAGAGAATACTCATTTTCTGAATTATACTCTAAAATCGGAGTCATTAAATTTTATGAGAACTAATTCGGAGAATAATACATTTTCAGAATTAAAACTCTAAAATTTAATTCAAAAAGATTTTACGAGATTCCATTCGAGAAATCGTTCAGGACTCGAACTTTACTCCAAGAGTCCCAGTTAGAATCAATTAAATTTCATGATAAAAATCCGTGAATAATTTACATTATTCGGATTAAACACTAAAAATTTAATTCATCCACACTATATGCATGCGAGACAAAGAAAATGAAGGCAAAGATTGAACTCAAAATTGAACTCGAGAACCCATTGGAGTTTGAGCAGTGACCTTAAGCGGTGCGCACGACTAGAAGTGAACCAAGTCCTGTGGGCGACAAATGGCGTCGAACGGTGAATCAACACAGCCAGGTGGGTCTGACGTTTGACTGGGTCCGAACGAAACACGACCCGAGACCCGAACTCAAAGTCAGGCGGGTCTGCACGGAAGAAAAACCCAGGACCCGAACTAAAAGTCAGGCGGGTCTGCACGGAAGAAAAACCCGGGACCCGAACTCAAAATCAGGCGGGTCTGCACGAAAGAAAAACTTAGGACCCAAACTCAAGGTCAGGCGGGTCTGCATGGTGAAAAAAACTGAAGACCCGACACTTGAACTCAAAGTTAGGCGGGTCTGCACGGAAGAAAAATTCGGGACCTGAACTCATTGTCGAGCGGGTCTGCTTGACATAAATAAGACCTAAGGAAACCCGAGCTAGCACTGGGTGGGTCTGCACGGATCGAAACATATGAACACTATCCCGACCCATGATTCGAGAGCAGCAACGCGGGTCCGCGCATTGACCCGGGAACAGACTCGAACTCACAGTCGAGCGGGCTGCCCAAGTTAAAAGAACGGAGAAATCAAAAACCTGAGACTTTGAACTCACCACATCGGTGGAGTGCGCACGATAAGAAATCAAAAATCCGAGACCGAACTTCGATTAGGAAGTGTCGCGCAAGACAAGCAATAGCCGAAAAATCACGAAACCCAGACCCGAAACCCGAGCTCAGCACCAAGCAGATCCGCACGGGTGCTCCTACTTCTCGGGTACTGGTGCCTTCGTGCTGGCCCGCACGCCGAGAATTTGTAGAGAGAGAAAATGAGGAATAGAGATGGAAGAGGACAAATCCATCAGCCTTTTAACACTCATCTTTATTACTACCATCATTCCCACCACCTCTCACTTCCCCATTTTTCTAAAATTCAAAAAAATAAATCGGTTAATTTGACCGATTAAATTAGCATTTGACTGTTTGGTTGACTGATTAATTAATCAGTTTTTTTATTTTCAAGAGAAGTACAAAAATAATTTCATATACTCAGAAAATAATCTAATTGAATCAAAGAGAAACGCAGTGCGGTGCATTAAAATTAAATTAACAATTTTCAAAAGAAATATGGAGATTAAATATCCATATACTTAGAAAGTTTGTTAATTTTCAAAGGAGAAGCGACAAAATTATGACATATTTTATTTTCAAGAGAATTATGAATATTCGTACACTCAGAAAATAATATGAAGTCAAAAACGAATTACGATCACCACCCCTAGTTTGAACACTGGGGGCTAACATTGTTTTTTATTCAGCCGGACGTCGAACGTTAACAGTACGATGTCAATTTAGCCGGACGTCGAACGTTAACGGTACGATGTCAGTTCAGCCGATCGTCGACCGTTTAAAATACGATGACAGAAGTTTGAAATACAGTTAGGCACAGGACAGTTGCTTGCAAGCGTCGACAATCAATAAAGACATAGGATATTGTTTCCGAATGTCAATTCAGTCGGACGTTGGGCGTTAACAGTATGATGTCAATTCACCGACGTCGGCGTTAACGATGCGATGTCAATCACCCGACGATGTCGTCAGCCGGTCATCGGGTGTTTAAAATACGATGACAGAAGTTTGAAGTACAGTTAGGCGCAGGACAGTTGCTTCCAAGCGTCGACAATCAACAAAGACGTAGGATATTGTTTCGAAATATCAATCAGCCATAATTCATACATCCAGTACAGGACTTTCGCTTCCAAGTGTCATCTAGCCTCAAGACATCACTACTGCAACATCTCACCCTTTTTGGTGTCTTTGAATACTTTGATCTTCGTCTTACCAGACTCGATCAAAGTGGGGGCTAACTGTAGACACCCAAAAAGTGTCATTGTAATATTGTAATTTTTTTTATTTCTAGTATTTCTAGTTTTATTATTTTTAATGTAGGTAAAATGTCAATTATGTTTGAAATGCAAAAATGAGAGAAAAACACCACCAAACAGCCCACAAAATAGCCCACAGAACAGGCCCAAAATAAGCCCTGGCACACAGCCCGAGGCGCTGCCCAGAACCCGAGTAGAGTCGGGGCGCCAGTCTGTCAGACGCGCCCATTACCGGTTCGGGCGCAGATGCGTCACGCCCGCCCGTTACCGGATCCATGTCCTCGGTCGCAGCGTAAGTCGGCCTCGAATCGCGTCATACAGCCCGCTTGAGAGCTAATTATAGTTTATTTGCTTTTTTTAGAGCATTTGCTATTTTTAGCTTTCTAAACCTAATCTTTCATCACTCACCTACCTTATAAATACCCATATCATTCATTTCGTTTTTCACACCGAAACCACCTGGAAGTATTGACACTAGGTGAATTTCTCTTCTTCTCTCCCTCTCTCATTTGCATACATGCATTCTGGCATTTTAATTTTCGCATTTTCATTTTTGTTATTATTTTCTTGTAATCACCCATAATATCGTAATGCTGACATTAATGTTGGTTATGATTAATCTAAATCTGATTACTTGAAAGAATAACTTTAATTCCTTCTTTGTTCATATGTATTTTTGTTTATCGTTTTCATTTATTTATCGCATTCTTTTTATTATCGCATTTAATTTCCGCATGCATTTAAATAACATCAATTAATCTAATTAATTCTCCCCTTCTACTCTTTTCTTTAATAAACTGATTTAGTAGAGTACGTTCTTTGAACGGGCGGATTCGAAGGTTTTTACTTTCGAATTCGTAACCTTACCTCCGGATCCGAATCTCATGGTTCGCGGTTACGCGGAGTCAAAAAAATTCGAGTTTATTAATTCTCTTAAAAATTAATTGGCGGCTCCAAAAAAATAAATTTGATTACATTTGATTCGCTGAATGTTAAATTTTATTCGAATTTTAAAATTTATTTATTTCCCGAAATAATTTGAATATCGAAAATCGAAAATTGGTGGCCTCAGTCCAACATCGACACCCATGCATTGGCCCGAGCCCATCGCCAACACCCAGCGTCGGGAAGACCAGGTCACACGGCCAGCGCCAGTGCATCAAAGATGGCGCCTGGGTCAGTGACCCGGGTAATTCTCTGACTGCCTCGGTTTCCGTGCTAATTATTTTTTATTTTTCTAGTTTTATTATTTATTTCAGGTAGATTGTTAATTTTAATGTTCATAATAAAATTCAAACATTTCATGTGAACATTTTTAATGTGTAAGAATTCAATCAAATCCCTTAAAGACTAGACAGCTCTTTCGACTCGCCATACACCGCGTAGGGCACCATTGTAAGGTTTTTTTACCGGGTCCTAGAGGACCCAATGGGTCCAAATTTTTTGGACCCAAACCCGCCTAAATGGGGCAGGTCTAAGCGAGTCTGTCAGGTCTAGGACCCATTACCATCCCTAGTCCTGGGTCACGCCTGTGAGGTTGTGACATCCTTTGGATCTAGTTGCCCCTTGCACAAGAAATGGACGTCGTGGCCGCAACGCCCTATGTCACGCTCGTGACGCCCTTGTTTTGAACTTAATTTTTTGTTATTTTCTGTTCTTTCTATATATACCCCAAGGTTATTTTTTGTAAAGGACTTTTTGCTAATGATGATTATGAATATATTGGAAAGGCTTGAAGTTTTCTCCCCTCTCTAAAATCTTGTTTACTTTATCCATTTGTTAATGGTGGTGTTGCAAGTCTCTCCTTTATTGATTAGTGGTGGATCCTTCCTTTATCTAATCATGGTGGATAGTTATTCTTGGTGGTGAATTTTTCCCTTTATCCAAGTTCATATCTGGATCCTTTGGTGACTCAAGCTCTTGTTATCTTTCTTGGATTAAGATTATTGTTTCTCAAGATTATTTTCTACAATCAAGAACATTATTATCATCAAGTTTATCATTCATCCTCATCTACATGTTCAAGCAAGGTTTTCTCTTTAATCATTCAACCACCGCGCCACGCTCCACATTCTTATTGAGCAAGGTAACATGCATCAACCTCCTGGATTTTTTGACTCATCTCGTCCTAATCATGTTTGTCGTCTTAAGAAAGCCATCTACGTGTTGAAGCAAGCACCTTGTGCTTGGTTTCACTACTTTACTAATTTCTTACTTACTCATGGTTTTCTTTGTAGCCAGTCGGATCTGTCTATGTTTACTTATCGTTCCCACTCTCACATCCTCATTCTACTCCTTTATGTCGATGATATTATCCTCATAAGCAACTCTAATTCCATATTTTTCTCCTTTGTTAGTATTCTTTCACGCGCAATTTGCCATGAAGGATCTCAGAGATCTTCATTATTTTCTAGGGGCGCAGGTTGTACGTTCTTCATCTGGTGTGTTTCTATCTCAACATAAAGGCACCTATGATCTTATTCATAAATTTCACATGCATACTTCTAGATCTGTCAACACTCCTATTGTTGCTTGAATCGCCCTCACTCTCTTGGATGGTGAATACTTGTTAATCCTATCGATTTCAAAAGTATGGTAGGTGCTTTGCAATATTTGACTATGACTCGATCTGATATGACATACGCAGCTCATGTGGTTTCCCAATTTATGCATACTCCCCGAAACTTCTCATTTATCTGTTGCCAAGCACATTTTCAAATATCTGCAAGGTACTATTGATCATGGAATCTTTCTCCGCCCTACCATTGCTCTGTCTATTATTGTCTTATACTATGATGTTGATTGGGAGGGTTGCAAAGACAATGTCGTTCTACTATCCGCTATGTGGCGTTCTTTGGCCCCAACCTCATTGCTCGACGATCAAAGAAGCAACCCACGACATCTAAATCTTCTACTGAAGCTAAATATAGGGTTATTGCCTACATTGTTGCAGAGACAATTTGGTTATGCAAGGTGCTTTGTGAATCTATCTCTCTGCTCCAACTAAGATGTTATGTGACATCATCAGTGCAATATACCTCATTACTAATCCCACTCATCATAAGTGCAACAAGCATGTTATTGATTACCACTTTGTTCGTGAGCGTGTTGCCGATGACGATCTATCTGTTCGTTATGTTCCCACTAAGCTTCATTTGCCTAATATTTTTACCCAAGGGTTGTCTTAGTCAGATTCTTTTTTTTTTTTTTTGAAGTACAGTGTGTCTATTTGTTCTCTTCCTGTACCGATTGAGGGTTGTAATAAAGGACAAGTTTTTGTTGTAAATAGACTTCTCATAATTGACTATATATATACATCGTCTAAGCTCCCAGTTGGGGCAAGTCATTCCATTTATTTTTACACTACCCTTTGCTTTATTGTAGTACCCCAAAATTTTAATTTTAATCTTAACTTAATTGTAATTATGTTTCTAAATAAGCTCTAATCAAATTATTTTTGGAGCTTATTAGATTAGCAATCACATTTATTTTTTGATCAAAATAGTTATCCAAAATATATTAATTTCACTATTAGTAATTTATACAATAATTCTTTTCTTGGCTCGACAAAGTTTGATTCGTATCTATTATAAACTCTTAATTATAGTTTCAAGTTGCGTTAGTGAAGATTTAATTTTTTATGTAGGTTAAACCCTTCTTAATGGAATTAGAGATTTATCAATTTTATAAATTTTCTTAGCAAAGTATATACTTCTCAATTATTTAACATTTTACTAAAAGAAAAAAAAAGTATAAAGATGAGCAATTTGCTAAGGAGCTAGTTGACCCGATGCAGCCAAATTCAACCCCTTCTCTTCTAATCTCCATCAAGCTTTTGACTCTGTTAGAACCCCTTGAAGACCTAAGTAGACCTAAGCGCGAGGATATTGGCTACTAGAGCGGTTTTGAGTGAAAGTTAAAATTTAAATATTATTGGTATATAAACTGGATATTTTAGAGTGTTACTTTCCTAGTTGTTTTGCCAGATTTGTTACCTCATTTCATGATATCTAAATCAATATCTAAACTCAATATTATGCTTACTGATTATTAACATATCTCTCTTGGAAAGTATCCAACTATTTAAGGAAGATTTAATTACTATGATCCAGCAAGTATCACGTAGCCCCTTGCTTCCAGCAAGAAATCAATGAGAAACCGATCTTGTGAAGATCTCCAATGATATCTTGTCAATTGAAGGGTCCTTCCAAAGCCTTACAAAGTCCAACATTCACATCACTGTTTGGGTATAAAAAGAGGACAAAGATAGAGAAGAGAAATAAGAGGAACACTCACTCCACAAAAGAGACACGCGCATTGTAATTTCACATCCATTAGTCTCTTGTATTATAAGGTCCTCAGTCTGAAAATATACTTATGTAATAGAACTTGTATTAAGTGAATTGAGAAACTCACTTGGGTAGCTAAGTATTGTTAATGCTTAGTGAGTTGTAGATCGAAGGTGTTGCCTTGATTGAGTTGTAGATCAAGGAGAACGTGTCTCCTTGATTGAGTATTTTGTAAGCTTGCCTTAGAGATATTCAAGGGAGTCGAGTTTCATGACCTCGTTGTAGTTTTTAAGTGAACAAAAAGTAAAGTGGTTCAAAATCCTAAGTGAAGATAAGCTTAGATCAGGCGACGTAGTCTTGTTTGGAAGGGTGAACATTGGCTAAGTTCCTGTACGTGTATTATATTCTTTAACTTTCATCATTTACATTTCGTGTTTATACCTTAATTATCCTTGGCTATGTCAAAGACATTAACTGACTTGTGTGTTAAGTTTTGTAACCTTGGCTCAATTTCAGTAAACTACCTCAATCAACCCCCTGGTTCTTTTGGACCCTCCTACCATGGCTTCTAGAAACCAACCATTTTGCATAGCCACATTGCAAACATGCTAGTAGTCAAGTGGCTACTGATTGGTTCACTAAAGTTTGATCTTTTTCTCCAGTGAGTAACCTTTTGGGGCTCGAGTCTGTCGCTTACTTCATTTTTTTTTTATAGTTAGAGATGATATTCTTGGTAAATCTTTTGAGAGAAGGGTTACTTAGGTGACTAGTACTTACCCTTGTATAAAAAATTAAAATAAATAAATAAAATGTTAGTAGTCAAATGTTCGATTAGAGTATTGTCTAGTTGACCAAGGAGCTAGTTGACCAAACGCATAGCCAAATTGCAATCATGCTAATATTTGTCCAATTAGAGTACTCTCTTAATCAAAATGCTAAATGTTATCTAAAATGTTACTGTCAAATACAACCTAATTAGAGACCACTGTAATGGAGTTTAAAAGGCAAGAATCATTCAATAACCTTAACTGCTTAGGCCTTGTGTCTTTTGCAATGTATGATAAATTGATCATACCTATACCACCTTACTTTATCCCATCTTGCACACACTATTTATACCTTTTTACTTACCTTACATAAACCATGTTCTTTAATTTAGTAGGATTATCCTTACCTAGCTAATCTAATTTTAGTTTATCTTACCCTCTAAAAGAATATGACTTTTGGATAATTTATATTTAAAATGTTTGTTTCAAACTCACAAAATTTATTTAAAAATAAAAAAGAAATATGTGATATGACCCTTAAGTATGCCCACTACTTTCCTTACTAAGGGTGTGTAAAATTTATGGGTAAAAGTTAAATTTTAGTAACTTTTGGTAACTTTTGTCAAATTTACACTAATATATCAAAATGAATTTTTTTTTTGTTTTCTAACTGTGGTAATTTTTGGTAAATTTTGGTAAATTTTGGTAAACTTAAGCAAAAATTGGTAAATTTTAATAAATTGAATTGCCCTAACTTTTCTAACCTAACTTAACCCTACACCCTCAAAGAACAAAACCATAATATATATTTAAAAGTTTATATATTTAATAAATTATGTGATTGATGTAACTTGCCTTAGCTAGAATATCTTATCGAAATTATAAATTATATATTTATGGTGCGTTTGGTTCTTTCCCGGTAAAATATTTTTTGGGAAAGAATAATTCACAGTGTTTGGTTTATATTTGAAAACATGAGAAAGTTTGTGGGAAAACTCATTTAAAATGTCCAAACTATCCTACATATGTTAATTTATAAAATAGTGTTTAAGGGCATTTTTGGAAACAAAGTTAAAAAAACTTTCCCTTCCCCAGGGGAAAAAACTTTCCCATACCCCCTTGGGAAAATTTTCACCATGAAGCTTAAGAAAATTGTGGGCACAAATAAAAATTTTTCTATTTTTATTTTACTCCCAAATATGGAAAAATTAAGTCAACTTGGGAAAGTTGACTAACTTTCTTATAAAACTTGAGTAACCAAATACATAATTAAATGGTATGACCGATATGACCTGCATTCCTGAAAAATATTTTATCCACCCATTTCAAGCCACATTTCTCACCTTTCCCACATTTCCACCCTGATACTATCCTACACTCTAAAAATTATTCTAATCCAATTTTCCAAAAAAAAAAAATTAATAAAAATATATTACACTACCATTTTAATTTTTATATTTGAAAATTGTGCAATCAAACGTTATCAATTTTGACCACATTTATATATACAATGATCCGTTATATAAAATTATTACCATTTAAGCTGTCAAATTCACGGGTAACTCCAATTTATTAAAATTTACCAAAACTTACCGAAAAATACCAAACTTAAAAATATAAAAAAATTAATTTTGATATATTGGCGTAAATTTGCCAAAAGTTATCAGAATTTACCAAAAGTTACCAAAAATTATTAAAAGTTATCAAAATTTAACTCTTATCAAACTATTTTTTACCCATGACAGACCTACTAGTATCAAAAAAATAATATCATAAAAATATAATAATCCAATTTTTAATAAAATATCTAAAAATTATTAGTCAAAAAGTGATATTGAAGACTATAATAATCAATTATGTGACAATGAGGATGGAGTAGATAAGCTTTTCCTCCATTTTTTTTTTATAAAAAAAATCATTTTCGTTTGCCCCTCCACCAAGATTCCCGAAAAATTACTTCCACTTCCAGTACTCACTCGGTCATTCCAACCTCCCTCCTCACACTCACATTCTCACTTCACCGCTTTCTTTTCTTGTTCCCAAAGCCATCCTCTCTCTCTCTCTCTCTCTCTACAGATGGGCCAGAACGCCAGTGGCCTGAACCGGCCGGGCGGCCAGCCCGGCGACCGGAAGTCCGACGGCGACAAGAAGGAGAAGAAGTACGAGCCGGCTGCTCCGCCGGCCCGCGTCGGCCGGAAACAGCGCAAGCAGAAGGGCCCTGAGGCCGCCGCCCGGCTTCCGGTGGTGACTCCGACGACCAAGTGCAAGCTCCGGCTGCTGAAGCTTGAGAGGATCAAGGATTACCTGCTCATGGAGGAGGAGTTCGTCGCCAACCAAGAGCGGCTCAAACCCCAGGAGGAGAAGACCGAGGAGGACCGCTCCAAGGTCGACGATCTTCGTGGAACTCCGATGAGTGTTGGTAATCTTGAGGAGCTGATTGATGAGAATCATGCGATTGTTTCGTCGTCTGTTGGGCCGGAGTACTATGTTAGTATCCTCTCGTTTGTTGATAAGGATCAGCTCGAGCCTGGTTGCTCCATTTTGATGCATAATAAGGTATGTTGTTGAAGAACTTTGGGTTTGTTGTTTGAATTGTGGTTTGGTGTTTGATTTTGATGCGTAGTTAGGTGTTTTCGTTGGGGTATTTGCTTGATTTTGGAGGAATTGAGGTTTGGGGGTTTTAATTGTGGGGTTTTGGAGTTCAATTTTGTGATTGGGAGGTTTGTATTGGGTTCGAAGTATGGATTTTAATGGGCGTTGTGTAGATTGTGTTTTTGATTACTAATCCAATGGTAGTAATTTTATATAGCAACTCATTGTATATATATTGAGAAATTTATAGTCAAAATTATTTTGAAATTTGACCGTATGGTTTCAAAGACGACAATTAATATGGAACGGAGAGGAGTAACTTGTATGAAGTTAGAATTTGGAGATGTTTAGAGTGACTTTGGCAGTTGTTGCGTGCATATGTGGAAATTAGCTGGGAGGTAATGGGAAAATTAGGGTTAGGGTTTTGTGTGTACTATTCTCCGAGGAAATTGCAAGGGTTTAAGTCTGAGAGAACTCTGCAAGCGAGTTGTAAGTGGTTTGCTCTTGCTACAAGTTCTGTTCTTGAAAGTTAAATAGTCAATCATTGTGTCTCACGGACTAATTTGAAGTGCTTTGTTGAAAGCAAGTCCTTAATATACTTGATAATCATGGAATGATCAATAATGTTCAATGATGATCATTTTTAATCTTCGAGAAGTGCGGGTCTTCCAGAAATCTTGGCCCATATTTGTAGTTGAATTGTACTAAGATTCTTTTTCGAATAACTGATTGACTTGGCAAATTGTCTTAAAATTGATGTGTTTGTACCAATTTTGGATCTTTTGATGATGGTTATCTTCATTTTATGATCTGGAGTAGGAGTAATTGACCACCGGTCCACCATTGATTTTTTGCAGGTTCTTTCTGTAGTTGGTATCCTTCAAGACGAGGTTGATCCTATGGTCTCTGTAATGAAGGTTGAGAAAGCCCCTTTGGAATCTTATGCTGATATTGGTGGACTGGATGCCCAAATACAAGAAATCAAAGAGGCAGTTGAGCTGCCGCTGACTCACCCCGAACTTTATGAAGACATCGGTATTAAGCCTCCGAAAGGTGTGATACTCTATGGAGAGCCTGGGACCGGAAAAACTTTGCTTGCTAAGGTATGTATAAATATGGTTCTGGTATTCTGGTAGAACAAGTGGTGGCATCTTTAGACTTTTAATACTTTGACGTATATACTGTGTACTAACTTTGGAATCCATCTCGAGTGGAGCACATGATTCTGGACTGTGATGCAATATGGTGTTACTATGTATAAAAAGATCTGGGACATAAGTTTGTAGAAAACAGGATGGTGGGATTGGATCATAGGCTTTCCTTGTTGATAGTTTTAAAAATTGGATCGCATGAGTGTTTTTGTGTGCTTGTGTAGTGTTTTTTTTTTTCTTTTTTCTTTTTTGGGGGGGGGGGGGGGGTTACTTTGGAAAGGCTTGAGCTGCACCTAGGCGCAGTGAGGCAAGAGGCTAAAACCTTGGCGCCTCAAACAAGGTGAGGCGAGCCTCATCCTTAAAGCCCACAAAAGGCTCACCTTTTGTGTGCTGTTGCATCATTCATATGATATTTTAGTCCCTCCGCCACCCCCCAGTGGCCGTATTCTCCTGCTTTTTCTGATCATGTATCTTTGCTATGTGTTTGATGCTGTTCGATGGGGGTGAATATTTTGCCCATTTTGTTTGCTTCCTTGCTTTGTGGTGTATTTGTACATATCTCTTTATCTTAAATGTTTCTATCCTAGCCCTTTTGTAAATGGGTGACATCCCCTCGGTGTCTTTGGAATGTATCTCTTGATTACTTTAAAAAGAAAGCGTGTTTCACTTGCATCCACCATTATGCTTTGTGGCAAATTATCCATGCATCACTCAAATGGATCCTAGAAGCAATTGGAGAGCACAAAATGGGATAGAGGTAAAATGATGGCGCGTGCATTTACTTTAGGAACTGCTTTCAAGTTTCAACTCTGCACTCGTCAGAGTAGTCCAATAGGGCAGATGATATCCATCACATCAATGCTCTCTGAATTGCTTAGGTTCAAGAATGTGTGATACCTGCCATTCATGCACCCTTTTATGGTTCAACATGGTTATAGATGCATCGCCAAGAACTAGAGATAAATCAGATAATATATCTTAAGCCATTTTAAGGACAGTGTTGCTAATTCCACTTCAAATATCTGTTTACTTTTTCATTGATAGTTTAGGAGTGAATTAGTCTTCATTGGGTTTCATTTCCATCAATTGTGGATTTCAAATCATCCAACTTTTGTTACTAGTTTCTCACATCGTTATGACAAACTGTGGATTTTGATTAGGTAATCTCTCTAGTTCATATACAGTAGTTTTATTTTCCCATTTTCACCGAGTATTGTGTTATTTATTAGGCTATGTTTGCTTCATTGCTAAGCCTGCTCCTCCCATCCCTCTCTTTTTAGGCTGTGGCAAATTCAACATCAGCTACTTTCCTTCGTGTTGTTGGAAGTGAATTGATCCAAAAGTATCTTGGTGATGGCCCAAAGTTAGTGCGGGAACTCTTCCGGGTAGCTGACGAGCTTTCACCTTCTATCGTCTTCATTGATGAAATTGATGCTGTTGGGACGAAAAGGTAAGCTGGAAATAAATGTTAAAAAAGACGGTGAGATCTGGGAACTGTGGGAGTCACTCTAACTTGTTGAACTTCTTCAGATATGATGCTCATTCTGGTGGTGAACGTGAAATTCAGAGGACCATGTTAGAACTGCTCAACCAGTTAGATGGATTTGATGCTAGAGCAGATGTCAAAGTCATCCTTGCAACAAATAAGATTGAAAGTCTCGATCCAGCTTTGCTTCGTCCTGGACGAATAGATAGGAAGATAGAATTCCCACTTCCTGATATCAAAACTAGAAGACGGATTTTCCAGGTATATTTTAATGTTTGGTTGCTATTATCCATAGTATATCATCTCTCCATCACCCAGGGGATAGTTACACTCACTTACACCATCTGACAATAATTCTTATTGAATTCTATGTTTGTCACACAGATTCACACCTCAAAAATGACACTGGCTGATGACGTCAATCTGGAAGAATTTGTTATGACCAAGGATGAGTTTTCTGGTGCTGATATAAAGGCCATTTGCACGGAAGCTGGGTTGCTTGCCTTACGGGAACGTCGCATGAAGGTGACCATCTTTCCTCTATTCCAATGAGATTGCATTATATCCGTTTCCCCCATTCCATTTTGACTGCTTGATTGTCTAAGATATAGTAGCTCAGGTGGCATAGGGTTGGAGGATCATCTTCCCCCCCCCCCCCCCCCACACCAAAAGTCCGAATCCCGGTGACCACAGTTTCCATGGTGGAAATTTTTGGTGCTCCTGGGGTTCCTTGCTCCGTGTGCCTGCTTTCAAGGCTAGGTTTCTCCGTTGGACCGGCCTAGTATGGTGTGCTTGTGCGACTCCCTTCACTTGCCCGCAAGCCAGCTCACCCTGTAGAGGGACTAGAGGGTGTGCCAACTTAACAATGTTTAAAAAATGAAATGAAAAAAAATGACCTTATAACGCAAAGACTGATAGACATTCTGCTCATTTTTGCCATGACTGGCTAATGCTTTCTACATGACATAAACCACTTCTTTCACTTTCAACTCAAGGGTGTGTTTTTCCAATTTTCTAGTGTTTGTTACAAAATTATTTTCCTAGGTGGAAATTTGGCATAGAAAACTATTTTCCTTGGAAAACCATTTCTCTTGGAAAACAATTGTCTCGTAAATGTAGAACGCAGATTGTCACTATATGTACCCTTGCTTGCCCCCAAAATTTCAGATGTGTTAACCTGAAAAAAGAACATATTTATTGTACTTGGAAAAAAAAGCCCTCTTATCTATAGACGAACATTGCATGGAAGCTTCTGCACATTTTATTTGGTAAACAAACATCATTTCACTGTGAGGTTTTGGGAACATTGTGATCATCAATTCAGGTTACACATGCGGACTTCAAGAAGGCGAAAGAGAAGGTTATGTTCAAGAAGAAGGAAGGCGTGCCTGAAGGACTTTATATGTGAGGAGGCTTACCAGCTGAAGAATTGCTGCAGAATCTGCACAGTTACTGGTGAAACCTCGGATCGGTTTGTATTCGATCCAGTGTAGTTTACAATGTTATATATTTTTGCTGTTATGGATCATTAATCCTCGAGTATGTCGATGAATGTGGACTGTTTGATGCTGTGTAGCATATGTAATGTTACATATTTGAGGATTAACTAGTCTTTTACCTTGTGCATTCTGCTTAATTAATCACCAAAGTAGAAAAAGGAGAATGTATGTGGGTATATTTGCGTTGTGTATTTTTGCAGTCCACAGGACCATTTGTGTTGATGCTAGGGTTGTCAAAAATTCAGGTTCAAATCATTTCAGGTTAAAATTGGTTTTAGAAAACGTAAATATTGTAACTATTCTGTCTGAATTTTAGGTTAAACAGATTAATGTCAATTTTTTAGATGGAAAATTTATGACTATATTCGGTTTTTTCTAAGTTGGATTGGGTTGACTATTTGAGTTGGATTTTTTTTGACAGCCCTCGGTAATGACATAATGCAGATAAAGTGGAATTGGTTATTATTGGATAAGTTCTCGCCGAGACTAAAACTGGATAAGATTCTGATAGGAAACTTTGAAGAATGGATATATTAGAATTCGAATGGGGAACTAATCAGGATTAGGCGAGGTCAGATAATTCGTAAATACGCAAGGTTAGGTAATTTGGAAATATGTAATGTCACGTTAAAATTGGGTAAGAATTTTCTATTAAACCAGCCAACACTGAAATAGAAAACCCCTTACATCAACCTTAACATTCAGCCCTGCTGTCATGCCTCTTTGCGAAAATACAAGGTAAGAATTTTTGATTAAATCAATCAACACTAAAATACAAGAATCCTGACATCAAACCTAACATTCAGTCCTCCACCTCGCCTCTTTGCGAAACACAAGAATTTTACTAGGATCTTTTGAGCTCATAATATTAATTAATGGCACATTTTGAAAAAAAAAAAAAATTACTTTGTAGATATTCAGAGAAAAGAGGAAAACAGATAGGAAAGATAAAAAATGATCTTATTATTCACTCATTTCATAATGATTAAAATCAATAGCATTGATGTATATATATACAAGGCATGGGAAAAAGGAAATGAGAAAAAGAAATAACAACTAGAGAAGTTGTTACAACAAATATTTTGTTACTAAGTCTAACACCCCCACCCCTCTCCCCTCTCAAATTGGTGGGTGGGAGACCCCCAATTTACCTAAGATGAAATGATGTGGAACCCCTCCAAATGGTTTAGTGAAAATGTCAGCCAACTGAGTTGAGGTGGGCACATGAGACAATGAAATTAAGCCATCCAACATCTTAGCACACACAAAATGACAGTCAAGTTCGATATGTTTGGTGCGCTTATCAGAGGCGAATTCATAAACTAAATTTAGAGGGGTCAAAATTTAAAGATGAGTAATTGAAAACTCTACGTCTAATCAGGAAAATTTAAGTATTAAATATTGAAAATTAAATACAGACAAATCATAAGTATCATATAATATATTGTATATATAATGTACACAATTTTTTCTTCAATTTTTTCATTTTAACTTAAATAATAAATAAAAGTTGCTATCAATTTATTAAGATGATTCAACAGTTACACCTAACTAACCCAAAATTCAAGTAATTGACATCACATTCGAATTTTCATATATTTGAACTATATACGCATAAAATATTGGGTAATGATAAGTGTCTTGCCCCAAGACACTATTTAAATGTCTTCTCCTTATGAAATCAATACTTATTATCGTTTTTAACCCCAATTTTTTTGACAAATACTATTAATTATCAATTATAAGAAGCTTGGAATGATTTGCCTACGCCAACAATTAAAATTGACACCCTAACGAATGAACCCCATCCGTTGGGCATATTTTAGACGTTTTTTGTAAATTTTAAAAAATATCGATAAATGTGTGATTTTATTCAATTTATATATATTATTATAGTTATAGAAGTCAATCATGTAACTTTTTTTCAATTTAATTTACAAATATATAGATTTTGTATAGTGACAAAACACATAATATGTGTCTTGCACAAGACTTATATCATTTTCCTAAAATATTATTCATAGACACAAAGTTAAGAACAGTAACCCCAAATCAGCACAAACACAAGTAATAATCAACAAATGCAACAAGTGTCGAGTAGATATTGATACAAACAATCAAATTAATCTAAGTTAATTAAAGGCTCAAGAATGCTTGTAAATTTGACAAATAAAAATAAAAATAAAAATAGATCTATAAATAAAAATTGTATTTTCTTAGAAGTACAACTATTTTCAGCTGTAACGCCCCAGCTTAAGGTGGCTAGGTACGTCACTGCCGTGGGGTCCTACTTGGACACCCACAAGGCTACCTAACTTCAAAACCACAACTATTCCCAAAAATTGTTGAGCAGCGAAAGCTTTTCCCCATAACAAAACTCAAACTTAGGTCGTAGGAGTCAATCTAAAGCATACAAATCCATACAAACTTACATTCAACAAAGTTTACACACCAAATAAATCCATATTAAACTTAACATATTCGATATCTAACATATGACTCCAAGCCTCCTTCCTAGCCATAACTCCAAAAAAAAAAAAAAACTTCAAGAGCTAGTCGCTTAAGGTACCTTCCTGTCTTTCCGCTTTGAAAACCTGAAAAAAAAAGGTGAGGTCATGAGCTCCCCGAGCCCAGCGAATAATCCTTATCTCCCCCATTGTTACACTTTGCACATTAACAGGTTAGCACATAGGTACATTATCCTGTATACATATCATTACTTTCTAAGAAGCAATAAACATAAGGAAGTGACAAAGGGATCTATATCAAAGATTCACTATAAGCTCATATAACTCGTACATGCATATCACATAATTTACATAAACTATCACATTCTTATCAAAGTTACATCACATTTCATAATTAAAGTCACACATAATCACAATCTTCCAATTTCAGAAAGCTTAACACAAATCACAACATAACACAACTTTCTCAATTAATCAAAGTAACTTGACGTAGGGGAACTCAACTTATAACTCACTTACTGGACTAGCACCTATATATCACAAGGGTCACAAACACATCCCGATGGACCGGGCAATGCCCACTCAAGGTACCTACCAGAGACCCGTCGTTCTAGAGCACAGATATCCTCAATTCACAAACTATGAAGCCACATTCACATCCTAACGGACCGGGCAAAGCCCACTCAAGGTACCAACTAGGGATTCACATAGATCCAACACAAACAGGTCGAAAATCACATCCTGGTACTTACCAGGCGACCTGACACAAAGATACTACTACTATGGCCATATTCCTAGAACGATACATAAGTAATAGCCCAAAGCAAGACACAAATCTCATTCCCCCAAACTTAGTTCAATCACACCATTAACAAGAACAAACTCAAGTCATTCCTTCTCTTGAAGGTAAGTAAATCATAATAATCACTAAGATAACCATCCACAAGGCACAATATATATCATACATCATAATATTTGACATACTTACTTATTTCAAGACCTAATACACATTATTTTCACAATTGACAACTCCAGTTAGCACACAAACAAGCCCAATTAACACCAATTAAGCATATATATTCAAAACTCCATAACTCTCAAAATAAACATCCTAAATTCTTGAAATCTTAAACACACATATTATATACAAACTAGAATGTACGGTAAAATTTAAAGCAATGAAATATAAATACATAATTCACGAAAAATCCCACTATTTCATCAAATTTGAACTGAAAAACAGGGCAATTTTACTCTAAAAATTATATCTCACAGAATTCAACTCCCAAATTCATGAAAATTTACCACAAGCGGTCTAATAGTATCTTGAACCTACAGTAAAAATTTCGTTCAATTTGGATAAGCCAATAATTCTAGAAAAATCAAACAGTCGCCTAGTCCCTGTTTATACGAATTTTTCTACTAATTTTCATCCATAAATTTTGTTCTCCAAACCCTAAAATTCAAGCAACAACCACAATCCAATACATGCAAACTCAAATTCACATCATAACCAACAAGTTTCATTCAACCCACACAATCAAACAATCTAAAACATGCAATTTATGGGTGGGTTTCTAAATACTCAAAATAGGATTTTCTACTCTTTTAAAACCTAAAACAACTCAAATTCATGAATTCAATTCCAAATTCGAGTATGAAACATATTCAAAATCTTTCCCTATCAATTTTAATCAAAGAAAAACAAGAATTACTCACTCAATTGAAGAATCAAAGCCCTAATACCCTCCTCCTTCTTCCTCTTCTTCTTCCTCTTCTTCTTGTTCTTCTTCTTGTCCTTCTTCTCTCTCTAGTGTGTGTGAGTAACGTGATACTGATAAAACCCCATCCCCTAATTGTTTTTGATTTCTTTTCTTTTCTCCTTTTCCCTTCATTTTCTTTTCCCTTTTCCTTTTTTCTTATTCACTCTTTTTTTTCCCCCAACATCTAACTAGTAACAAGAAAACTAATTAATACTACAAGAACTAACACAATTAAAAAAATAACACATCAAAATATCACACAAATATAATTTAAACACTTAAAAATAAACCACAACATCAAAGTTAGCCAGTTAAAAAAAACGGG
Organism: Portulaca oleracea; assembly: GCA_029582165.1. NCBI lineage: Eukaryota > Viridiplantae > Streptophyta > Magnoliopsida > Caryophyllales > Portulacaceae > Portulaca > Portulaca oleracea. Next base: position 5,943,105 of record CM055871.1, read on the forward strand.
GTGTTACATTCAGCTATATTTAATACTACACAAAATTAAAATTTAATAAACATAATAAAGTTTTAGATAATAAAAATACTGAACTAATTGCTGAAACAATTGAAATTTGGTGACTTTTTATGAATTATAACAAATATTATATAAATTTACTTTAGTACAAAAACATCAATATATTTTTTTTTCCAAAAAGCAGGGTCGCTTGACCTCATGTGAACCCACCTTAACTCCGCCCCTGGCGCTCATGGTAGACTGGATTCTTAGCAATGTAGATTGCAGCCTGACTGTCACATTTGACAAGGATTGGAGTGACGTCCGAGACTTATAGTTCGGTGAGAAGACGACTAAGCCAAGCGAGCTCAGACACCAATCGTCTGATGCAGCGATACTCAGCTTCAGCATATGACAAGCTTATGGATTGTTGCTTCTTGGACTTCCAAGAGATGAGGGTTTCCCAAGAAAAACCACATAGCCGCTAAAAGACTTCCGTGAGTTAGGGCATGTAGCCCATTCAAAGTCACAATAGGCGCGAAGGGAGAAATCTGAGTCCAAATGAAGGAGAACACCTAGTGAAGGCTGACCTTTGAGATATCATAGAACATGGATAGTTGCAGAATAATGTGGAATTCGAGGGTCCTGCATATATTGGCTCAGATGTTGAACGACAAAGGCAATGTCTGGGCGAGTGTAAAGGAGAAAGTTAAGCTTCCCAATGAACCGTCTGTACCTTGTGGGGTCAGGACAGAGATCGCCAATAGAAGGGAACAACTTGATGGTTGGATCCAAGGGAGTCACAGTCGGGGACAACTCACAACAGTCAAATTCAGAGAGAAGAGAAGCTATATATTTTTGTTGGGTAAGGATAAGTCCTTGAAAAGAATAGAGAACTTCAAGACCAAGGAAATAATTGACAAACCCCAAGTCCTTGATCTTAATAGTATCATCAAGATATGCCTTGACATGAGCAATTTCAGCAGTATCACTCCTAGTAAGGAGGATGTCATCAATGTATACAACAAGAAATGTGATTAAGGTGCCAGAAGTTTTATAAAACAGAGAATAATCATTCTCGGAATGTTTGTAGCCTCGGAGTTAGAGCATCTCAGCAAGCTTTGCGTACAACTGACATGAAGCTGGCTTGAGGCCGTACAAGGATTTCTTCGTTTGCATACAACACGTGGAACTGTAGAAGAAAGCCCATGGGGAAGCTTCATATATATATTTTCATGGAGATCACCATGGAGGAAAGCATTGTTGACATCCAACTGCTGTAGATTCCAACCTTTCTTGACAGCCACAACCATTAAAGTGCGAATAGTGGTGATCTTAACCACTGGTGAGAAAGTGTCTGTATAATCAATGCCTTCTCTCTGAGTGAACGATTTCACAACTAATCTGGCTTTCAACCTTTCAATGGAACCATCTGATTTGTGCTTAACTTTGTATACCCATTTGTAACTAATAGGTTTCATATTTTTCGGCAGTGAAACGATATCCCAAGTATCATTATCAAAAAGAGCCTGAAACTCCTATTTCATGGCATCCTCCCATCCTGGGTGAGTAGTAGCCTCAACATAAGAAGATGGTTTAGAGTAATCCAAATGGGATAGAAGGTTTAAGTTTGATGAATGTAGGGCATGAGCGGTTAAGGTAGGTGGATGGAATGTGATATTAGTAGTAGTGGTAAGACACAAGGTTGTCTGGGCTGTAGGACAGTGATACTCCTGAAGGTAGGAAGAAATTTTATGGGTACGAGTGGTCCTCCTGAGAGGTGGGTGAGGAAAATTGGGGATGTCAAGAGTGAGAGAGGTATGAGGTAAGGGTGATTGTGTGAGGTTTTGTGGGGAAGATGAGGTATCAGAAGTGGGAGTAGATAGGTAGATGTCATCATAATTGGTGAGGCTTGGAGCATGGATAAAGGGAGGAGGAGGGTTTGGGGGAGCAAAAGAGGAAAACATGTTCATGAAAGATGACATCTCTAGAGGTAAATAGTTTGTGATCTACTATTGTCATAACCTTATAGGCTTTTTTACCCATAGGATAACCAAGAAAAACACAAGGGATGGCTCTTAGTGGAGCTTGGACCTTCTAGGTTTGGTTGTGGATACAAAGCAAAGGCAACCAAAGGTTCTCAAGTGGGCATATTTAGGGGTTGTACCATGAAGGAGCTCAAAGAGGGTTTTGTAATTGAGAATGACATATGACATTCTATTAACCAGATAACCTGTAGTGAGAACACAATCGCCCCAATATTTTTCAAGAAGGTGGGACTGATACAACAAGGCTCAACTGACCTCCACCAAGTGCATGTACTTTATTTCTACTACTCCATTTTACTGTGGGGTAAACACACAACTTGTTTGGTGAATAATCCCAACTTCATTAAAATAGTCAATAGCAGCATAGTTAAGCCCCAATTCGAGGGCATTTTCACTTCTCACAACTTTGACTTTACTATTAAATTGAGTAAGAGCCATATTGATAAAAGATTTAAGCAATCTAAAAGCGTCATCTTTGGTCACCGTTAAATGAACCAAGTGCTTCTACTAAAGTCATCAACCATAGTAAGGAAGTATGAGTGACATGAGTGGGTTTTGGTATGGAAGGGGCCTATGTGTCAATGTTTAGTAACTCGAAAGGAGTGGTGGAAGTAATAGAGCTGCGTGAAAAGGAGGGCCTACTTTGTTTAGCTTTGGGGCAAATGTCACATGGCAATGTACTGTCATAATTGGAACAAAGACAATTGTTGATAAAGGGTATGTGATTCATTGATGTAAAAGAGATATGTCCTATCCTTTTGTGCCACAATTCACAAGAATTACAATTTGGCTTGCAAGAAAGAGAAAAAGGGGGTACACATGTGACAACCTTCTCAGCTTTATCATTTGTACAACAAGTTTCATTACATACAAAACTATTAGACCACTCCCCAACTCTCTAGTAGTATTGTATCCAAGAAACACTTCATCTCCATGTCCTTTCCCACTAAAGGTGTACAACCCGTGATTGGCTTTACCAAGAACCAGAGGCCTCTTCATGGAAGGGCCCTACAAGAGACAGTGGTTTGGGGTGAAAATCACCAAGCACTGTAACTGCGCACTTAGTCTCTTAACTGATAAGAGATTGAAAGAAAAATGGTAACCAACAACACCTTATGTAAACTCAAGGAATTCCCCTTTTCAAATCCCCAAACTTAGTGACCATTGTTTTTCCACCATTTGGTAAAGTGACAGAAATCGGAGCAAGTAAGGGCATAATATTTTCAAGGAGTTTAACATCAAAAACCATGTGGTCACTGGCACCAGATTCAATAACCCAAGTATTTTTATCCAATTGAGACACATAACATATAGAATTGGCAGAAATAAGAAGTTGGGATCCAACTATGATACCTGCCATGAAGGCACTAGGTGATGAATCAACTTGTTGAGGTTGTGGTGCAGAGTTTATTCGCAACTTGCTAAGAAACTGAAGCATCTGCTGAGTTTGTTTCAGATTCATGTCAGGAAGAAGGAATGTCTGGCCATAAGGACTATCAGAATTAGCATCTAGATCCTCTACTCCCCAGGCATTATTAGCAACCTTGGGTTTCCCTTTGTGAGGAGTTTTGTTTGGGTACCCATGAAGCTTGAAACACTTGTCAACTATATGACCATTCATTTTACAATAATCACAAAATGGTCTGGGTTTCTTGATGTACTGAGAGCGAGAAGAGGATTAGTTTTGAGTTTATGTCTTGGCAAGGGTCTGGAAAGAGGTACTTTCGACCAGAAAATTGATATTTTTTTTTCCCACTTATCTTTGTCTCTCTTCTTGAATGAGAAGAGAGTCAACTTGCCCCAAAGAAGGCAAAGGTGACATGAGTAAGACATTTACCCTCAAAGTAGTGTAACTTTCATCGAACCCCATAAGGATTTGAATATCCTTTTGTTGCTCAACATAATTATGAAGTGCATGGTTGATTCTAACGTCACAAGTGTACTTCCCACAACCACAGTGAGGCAAAGCCCCAACAATAAACAATTCATCTCAAATTTTCTTTGCTTTATTGAAATAAGCAACAATATCAAGACTACCTTGGGAGAGGCTTGAGACATTTAGCTGAATCTAGAAGAGTTTGACCTTGTTTGATTGTTCGTAGCGCAACAATCATCTCCGTTCACATTTGAGTCGCAGTCTGGCAGTACCGAAAGCTTTCTCCGATGTCATTCTCCACTTAATTGAGGAGCCATGACAGGACTAAGCCATTGCATCTCTGCCAAACTCCAGATAGTTGAGCATTAGATGTCTTGGAAAAGCTTTCTTCAAGGAATACAACCTTACTCTTTGCTGACAAAGCAATGAGAACTCATCCCTTCCATTTCTCAAATTCTTCGCCATTGAATGTCTCTCCAACAAGCATTCGGCCTGGATGATATGATGGATGTATGAAGAGAGGGTATGAAAGATCTATGATAGTATTTCTTCTAGCTATAGCCATGGCATAAGAAGTCATGCAAATGATGATCAAGGAAGAAATGGTGGAAAAAACTAGAGAAGAATGACGAAAAGAAGAAGCAGCAGAATGGTGTAGCTAGATTTGCTTTGATAGCATGTTGATATTCAGATAAAAGAGGAAAACAATAAGAAAGATCAAGAGTGATCTTATTATTCACTCATTTCATAATGATTAAAATCAACAGCACTGATGTATATATATATACAAGACAGGGGAAAAGGGAGATGAGAAACAGAAATAACAACCAGAGAAGTTGTTACAACAAACATTCTGTTACTGAGTCTAACGATAAAATAAAAGTGCACGATGCACCTTTTGAAAAATTGAAAATTGTGGTGACATTCAATTTCCAAAACTTTGATGAGAGGTCTTTACATATCATGATATCAATACAAATAATATTTAGAAAAAGTCAATAAATTACGTTGTTCGGTAAATTATGTTGAGATGAATGATTAACCTAAAAAAAATGTTCGGTAAATTATGTTGTTGCATTAATTGATTAATGTAAATAGACACAAAATATATGAACAATTTCCAAAAAAGTTTTTAAAGGATAGTATTTGATAAAAAAATATATGAAACACTACTTCAAGCACTATATTTAACTTTATTAACGTTCCAAAAATACTAGTTGAAGCATTAAAGAGTTGTCAAAACATTAGCTTACTAAACACTCATACTTGTGGTGCGTTTAATAGTTTCCCGGGAAAGCTTTTCCATGAAAGACTATCCCTAGCCCCTCGGAAAATTCTTTAATGAGCTTGAAGAAACCCACCACTGCCATGAGGACCTCCGCCTATTCGTCATAGAGGACCTCCAGCAGCAGCAGTAATCTAAACGCTAAAGTTTTGTTTGAAAGAACAAAATCAAGATTAAATCAGGGAAGTTGACTATACATTATTCTCTATATATTATTCTTAATACTATATGATTCTATTATGACTAGTGATCCTATCTTATAGATACTCAACGGATTGGAACAAATCTCCCAAGATATTGAATATAAGAAGATTGGAGATCAAGAAGATTGGATTAAGATATCTTGGATTGAAGATCAAGAAGATTGGATTAAAATATCTTGTGAGGTTGCTGTCAAATACAAGATATCGAATATAAGGGATCAAGATATCTTGTGAAGATTGGAGATCAAACAAAATCTAGAAAGAATCTTCAGCTAAGGAAACACCAAGACTAGCCGTTGCATTGAAAGCCAAGCATCTATATAAAGAACGTTGCCTCCCTTTTGTAATTAACGATTCCAAGCAAGATAAATCGTGTGTAGGAATTTTGTGATAGAAAATTTCGAGTGTAGCTACTTGGTTGTGAGTAATGAGTTGTGTAACCAGAAGGTGTGTTCTGGTGAGGACCTCAGAGTCATGTAACTAAAGTGAAGTGACCTCACTTTAGTGAGTTCAAGCCATTCTTCCTGCCTCAATTGTGAGGCCACTACTGCAGAAATTCATCCTGAATCTTCTGCCCTTGTAAGCATCTGTTGAGGACCTCACAGTCCTTGACAGTGCCGAGTTTGTAACCTCCTCTATTTTCTAGCACTTTAAGTTTATCAATAAAGAACTATTATTCAAATATATAAGTGCTATTAACGTTCTTGTGTTGATTAAGTGCAGAATTTTTATACAACCCTATTCACCCCCCCCCCCCCTCTAGGGTTATTTCAATTGGTATCAGAGCGGGTCCACAAATTCAAGAGTTTAACCACTCGTGGAAAAGATCATGGCCGCTATCAACACAAATGAAGCTCCTCAAGGACGCTCATGGACAATAGTTCCACTACTTACTGGAGAAAACTACAGGTCATGGAAAAGACAAATGGAGGTCTACCTCAAGGACCAAGATGAGGATCTCTGGACTGTGGTTAACAAGGGAGATTATCACACTCCCACGAAGAAGAACAGTAATGGTCAAGATGTCCAAAGAAAAGATCTGAAATGACCAAAAAAGAGTTGGAGCCATTGAGAAAAAATACTCATGCCCTAAACTTGATTTATTGCAGCTTAAATTTGAATGATTTTGAACGTGTATCCAATTGTGAAACTACGAAACAGGTTTCGGATTACTTGATAACCTCATATGAAGGCACAAGTCAAGTCAAGGACACCAAAGTAGATATCCTTGTCCAAAAGTATGAGGCCTTCATAGTGGAAGGAAATGAGACTATTGAAGAGATGTTCAAAAGATTCAGCAGCATCACCAACCACCTCACATCACTGGGAAAAACCTACCCAAATGAGGAACAAGTAAGAAAGATCCTCTGATGCCTGCCTAGAAGAAAATGGGGTCCAAAAGTCACAGCCATTGAAGAAGCTCAAGATCTCAAGGCTCTCAAGTTGGAGGAACTCATTGGAAAACTATTGGCCCATGAGATCAAATTGAATGACCTCTCAGAACCAAAAGGAACTGCTCTCAAGGCAGTGCGTGAATATGATAGTGAATTTAAGGACGATGAGGAAGACATAGTGGCAGTGCTGGCTAAAGGGTTCAAAAGGCTCTACAAGAGAAATCCAATCTTCCAAGGATACATCGAAGATGCCCAAAACAAAAGATCAAGCCCAAAAGGTAAGTCCTCGTTAAGAGAAGATTCTGATCCATTTACTTGTTTTGGTTGTGGCAGCTCAAAACACCTTGTGAAGGACCGCCCTCACGCCAGAAGAAACAAGGACAAGAGAAACAGTCGACCTCAATGGCAAAACCGTAAGGCAATGATGGAAACATGGAGTGATAGTGATTCCAGCGAAGGTCATAGTGAGGTAGAAAAAATAACAAATATATGTCTGATGGAAAACACAAGTGAGGATCAAGATCCAACCTCATCTTATGACGAGGTAAACATTGATGAGATCCTCACTCTTCCCTCTTCGCACCTTGCTCACAAATTATTTCATCTCTTCAAATATTCTAGATCCTTAATAGAAAGAGTCAAGCATCTCACGAAACATGTCAATCACCTGAACGAAACCATAGAGAGCTTGAACAACAGAAATGACCTCTTAGCAACTGAAAATGTTAGACTATCCATAGAGGTCAAAGACTACTATAAGGACATCACTCAATTATCAAATGAGGCAGTCACGAAATCTCATCCCTACCAGAAGGAACCCATCCTTCCCACACCTAATACACTACCTCTCAAAAACTATCGGTCCAAAAGTCCTCCCATCCATACCAACAAAGGACCTCTACTTCCTACGCCAAATATTCCACCTCTCAGGGAAAACTATCATAGAGGACCTCCAACAGCAAATAAAATAAGAACCTCACCAACTCCCCTGTCTAAAGGAACTAGACCTTCGTGCATTACAAAAATTTGGGTCCCAAAGACCTCATTGCAACGATCTCATCCTTGGTCAGAGACCAAGAAAGGTATAGTGTCCTCTACTACAGGTATGTCTCAAACACATTACCAGAGATCCAACCAAGTTCCGCAAACTGAAAATCAACAAGATTGGAAGAGTGACCTTTGGAGACAAAAGCTAAGACGAGATCCTAGACATTGGGAAGGTCGCGAAACAACACCACCCGCATCATTCGAGGGGGAGCCTTCTATCATGAGGACCTCAACCTATGCACAAGCTGTCAAATTGAGGGGGAGTCCTATCATCCATTCTCCCTACATGTGGTCCCTCTCCTCCTCCCAGGTACGTAAACTCTCTGCATGTCTGGACCTCTGATGCCTCCATCAGTATGTCCTCTCAAGCACCTCACAATTCAAAATGGGTCCGATCAAAGTCGTCTGACTACCTCTCCCATAGGTAACTCAGATTCTTACCTTTTACCTTCATCCTCTCCTCCCTCTCTCTTTCTCTCTTCTTTTTGGCCACATAATTTAGTGTTTGTACTCTCTTGCTTCCTTCTTGTCTGAAAGACAAAAAGGGGGAGAATTTTGCCATGCTCTGGTCTGTAACTAAAATACTTTGCTGTGCTACTAAGAATGCTACTTTGATCTATCATGCTGTCAACATACATATATGTTGTACTTGCAAGTTTTGTCTTTCAAACAAAAAGGGGGAGATTGAAGAAACCCACCACTGCCATGAGGACCTCCGCCTATTCGTCATAGAGGACCTCCAGCAGCAGCAGTAATCTAAGCGCTAAAGTTTTATTTGAAAGACCGAAATCAAGATTAAATCAGGGAAGTTGACTATACATTATTCTCTATATATTATTCTTAATATTATATGTTTCTATTATGACAAGTGATCCTATCTTGTAGATACTCAACGGATTGGAACAAATCTCCCAAGATATTGAATATAAGAAGATTGTAGATCAAGAAGATTGGATTAAGATATCTTGGATTGAAGATCAAGAAGATTGGATTAAGATATCCTGTGAGGTTGCTGTCAAATACAAGATATCGAATATAAGGGATCAAGATATCTTGTGAAGATTGGAGATCAAACAAAATCTAGAAAGAATCTTCAACTAAGGAAACCCCAAGACTAGCCGTTGCATTGAAAGCCAAGCATCTATATAAAGAACGGTTGCCTCCCTTTTGTAATCAACGATTCCAAGCAAGATAAATCGTGTGTAGGAATTTTGTGATAGAAAATTCCGAGTGTAGCTACTTGGTTGTGAGTAGTGAGTTGTATAACCAGAAGGTGTGTTCTGGTGAGGACCTCAGAGTCGTGTAACTAAAGTGAAGTGACCTCACTTTAGTGAGTTCAAGCCATTCTTCCTGCCTCAATTGTGAGGCCACTATTGCAGAAATTCATCCTGAATCTTCTGCCCTTGTAAGCATCTGTTGAGGACCTCATAGTCCTTGACAGTGCCGAGTTTGTAACCTTCTCTATTTTCTAGCACTTTAAGTTTATCAATAAAGAAGTATTATTCAGATATATAAGTGCTATTAACGTTCTTGTGTTGATTAAGTGCAGAATTTTTATACAACCCTATTCACCTCCCCTCTAGGGTTATTTCAGAGCTTGTGAGTGAAATAGTAGGCATACATCAAACTTTCTCATCTTTTGGGGACGATCAAACATCAAAAAATTTATCAACTTAGAAAAGTTGACTAACTTTCTCGGGAAAGTTTCCAAATCAAATACTCACTTGAAGATTAGAGCTTTAATTTGATTAAAATGCTAAAAGCTACTCTAATTATCGTCGAGTAGTTACAAAATCTCATTTGCAAATTAAACTTGACTATGTAACGAATGATGTCCCATATGATTTTAAGAGATTATTCTCAAATTCTAAAAATTCAAACTTATTACATGCATTATATTTTTCCACTAATTAATAAATTCACCCACCAAATGAGTTGGGTTCTTTTAGCTGAAAATTTCCCTTCAAAACCTCTCATCCTTTCCTGAATGCCTCCACATTTAGCGGAGAATCAAGGCTCTCTCATTCTATTTTCTTCTTCCTATTGAAACAATTTGACCTAATTAAATTAATTACTATGATTAATCAATTAATGACATTTTGCTGAGTTTGCCTTTTGAGTTGTTTAACTCAAATGTTCTGTTTCATCAACCGGCCTTTTCTTTATATATTCAATTTCTTCCATTCTTTTTCCTTGGGTTCTTGTTCCAATTGCAATCTCAATTTTTGGGATTTTGTGTCTCCACAAAATCCCAACCATCTTTTTTTGCAATTTGAACCCCAAACTATTTCAATTTCCCATTTTACATATTTGAATCATAATATCATCGATTCCTCTTTTATTTCTTTTTAAAATTCAATTTAATTCCGTCTTCATTAAATACCTAAATTGCTAAAGTTTACATACATCCTTTTGGACAAAATTAATTCCTCGTCAAAAATCTTGAGAAACCAATTATTTTTTCTTCTTTTTGGTGTTGAATTTTTGGGTTCCTAGGCCAAGTAAGAAATGAGTTGTTTTCCATGCTTTTCTTCTCAAGGAAAGAAAGCATCAAAGAGGCAACTTAGTGGTGATGATAATGGGAAAATACCTAGTCCTCCCACCTCGGCACCAAGTTCACAATCTAATTCTCCTGGTAATTAATGTCATATTCCACGTTTTATTAATGAAATTATTTTTGTTTTGATTCGAAAGAAATTATTATGCTTTACCAAACATCGTGCAAGTTTATCGATCATTCGATTATGTGAAATCTATAAAATTGAATGTTAGGGGTTGAGATATCGATTTTTTACTGTTTGCAAATGTTTTTTTTTTTTTATTCATTTACAATATAAGATCGTGCACATCTAAATCCCCTCAAACACCACACGCTTTTGCTCACCCGGAGTAAAAAGGCATGCATACGCTAGATACACATTGTTTAGGCTTTTAGATTGCATGGATAAGTCAATCAATTATCCATACATGGTATTGACAGTTTAAATATGTCATATTCTTACGTATTATCTTATATTCGAGGGCTCAATGCTACCTTACTTTTTATTTGTTGTCGGCTTATCATGTCCAATACCCTAAAAATCCTACAACAAAACATGATTTTAGGATTTGGTGCATGAGTTTTACCCTTGCATTTAAAAATTCAAAGAGATTGAATATGGTTACTCTAAGGTTTTAAAATCGTTCACCCTACTATTTTATGGAAAAGAAGTAGGGGATATTTAAAGAAACATTTTGTTTTAGTCCATTAAAATCTAAGCTAGATAATTTTTTTGCCTTTTTTTTCCAATTATCTATGGACATTTTCGGCTTATCAACATGAGTGTTGCATATATTTACTTGTGTCCAATCACTTGTTTGAGTAGGAACCCTAATATGTCTGTATTGCAGAAAATCCAAGGCCTACAAACACAGGGGAAGCAGCAGGAAGTGGTGCCAAAGACACTGGGAATACCAATAACATTGCAGCACAAACTTTCACCTTCCGTGAGTTGGCCATCGCAACCAAAAACTTTCGCCCAGAATGCTTGATAGGTGAAGGTGGTTTTGGTAGAGTTTACAAGGGCAAACTTTCTGGCCAGGTATTAATAGCTAATTCCCAAATGATAAATATCTTGAATCAAGATAATTCTTAAACATCTTGAACTACGGTTAAATTATTCTAAAAGTTAAAGAGACCAATGTTTCATTATTTTTTTTTTGGAGGGGAAAACAGGAAATAACTTAAATTGATAATTTGTTCAACAATACATAGGGGAGGAATATGATTAGGCCATATTCTTAACCAGACCCGTTCTTTACCCAATGGCTTAAGCTTAGCCATGTGGTGGGCTACACCGCTAAAGATCCCATCACGCTTAGCATACACCCAACTACAACTATCAAAAGTTTGAACCAAAGAGTGAATATCCTCTAAAACTTAGGTCCACACCTTATTTATGACGCTGAACAAATATTACTACAAGCAAATCCCCTCACCAACTGTTTCATGAGTTTAAGGGTTGTTACCTAAATGATGTAAAAATTATTTATTTATTTATTTATTTTTCATAGATCCATATCATTACATGTAAAATATACATTTTCTAATATGTTTGGTATATGATTAGGGCAACTTTTTTATTTGTTTGTGTAACCGATGAATGCTATGGGGTCATAATTAATAAATACGCAAAATTAGTAAACACAATATTATTTAAAATTTGACAAACATAAATTATAAGCAATTGAAAACGTTTAAGAACTATCTTGATTCAAGAAAAGTATTTCCATTTGACAGAAAACAGGTCGAGTAATATATAACTTGCTAATTCTTTGGTGTGTTTGATCTTTAGATTGTAGCCATCAAGCAACTTGATAGAAATGGGTTGCAAGGAAACAAAGAATTTCTTGTTGAGGTCCTGATGTTAAGCCTTCTCCATCATGTAAACCTAGTGAATTTGATAGGGTATTGTGCTGATGGGGATCAAAGGCTCTTGGTCTATGAATATATGCCTTTGGGATCTTTGGAGGACCATCTTCTTGGTAATTATCACTTCACCTCTTTCTTGTGTCTTATAAGTTAGTGCATGATTTCTTCAATGATTTTTCTTCCCATTGGATCATAGACTTCATAATTATCATATCGTTCTATATACCTGCAATCTACGTTCAATGGGTCGATGATCTAAAATCTAAACAAACTAAATTTGCCAAAATATAATAGTGGTATGTGAATCATTTGTTGTTTTTTTTAATGGTGAACAATACAATCACTAGACTACCCCTTTAGGGTATAAATCCAGTTAGCTAGCAAGCACGAAAGGAAAGTAGCACAACTACCATACTAGGCCCATTAAGGACCTTACCTAAATAGCTGGCCCACAAGGGCAATCGTAGGCATCACGTTATCCACCAAGTAGTCACTGACATTCAAACTCTGGTGAAGACCTCTAACCCCCACGCCACCAGAACATGATGCTCTTGGTCTCTGAATAATTCTTGCCAGCTATGCATGGAATAGGTACAAGAATAACTCCTCTAGAATATATGACGACAAAAATTAAGTCACAAATAAAACAAAATATTTTACTTAAAGGATCGTGTTTGATTTTCATGTATGGTGTTTTTAGTCCATCATATATTTACAAATAGCTTCTTACAAGTCTCCTAAAATCAATCTATCTACGAATAATGGTGGTCATGGAGCTAAGACTGCCTGCTTTTAGATTTTCCTAGTCCCCACAAAATCGAGACTCACACTAAAGATTGCACTACATGCTGCCAAAGGTTTAGAGTACCTTCATGATAAAGCAAACCCCCCGGTGATCTACCGTGACTTGAAATCCTCCAATATCTTGCTGCAAAATGACTTCCATGCTAAGCTTTCTGATTTTGGATTAGCCAAGCTTGGGCCTACAGGGGATAAAACTCATGTTTCTACTAGAGTAATGGGAACTTATGGATATTGTGCCCCCGAGTACCAACGAACAGGGCAACTTACGGTAAAGTCGGATGTATATAGTTTTGGAGTTGTATTATTGGAGCTTATAACTGGGCGAAGAGCCATCGACCCTACCAAACCAACTAAGGAGCAGAATCTTGTTACTTGGGTAAGTTCTTGTACCTTTTATTCAGAAAAACGTGCAGAATGCTAGATCCTTAATTTATTTTGTAATTTATTCTTATTTAGACGTCGTGCAAGTCATTGTTGAAATACATGATCATTATCTTTATGTTAGTGAGCCTACTAAAACTTAGGGTTTGCTCTTTGTAGTGAATTTTGGTTAAATTCATTCTAGATTTATTAATTAAACTTATGAGTTGTGACTTATATGTTAGACATATTATGCAAAACCATTTTTGAGAAAATATACACCGAAGAGAACAAATATTTATTTATAATCTTTACGGAAAACATTTAAGTTTTGACTCAGTCAATTCTTTGACATTTTACTCTACAAAACGTATTCACTAAGAAAACTCTGATACGCGACTAGACAAACTGGAACGTTTATGAGTTTTTCCGACTTACGAGTAACCTTGTCGGCCTATGATTTGGATGTCGTATATAACCATTACTGGAATACACGATCAGTAGCTTTATAATAGGGCACCTGCTAGAACGTGTTTTTGTAGCTAATTTGGTAAAATTTGTTTTGAACTTATTTTCTAAGCTTAATTATTTGGACTAACCATTAAACATATTATGCATTGAGCTTATTTCAAAAAAGATAAGCTGAAAAGATACACCTTTATTTCTAAGCTTCTATGATTTTAGCTTTAACTTTTGGTTGTGTCGATTCTTCGATACATTTTCCTACCTAAACACATTCACTAACAAAACTATCATCTCTTACTTGACAAAATATAGGCCCAACCAGTGTTCAGGGAACCAAGCCGGTTCCCTGAATTGGCGGATCCACGCCTAGGTGGAGAATTTCCGGTGAAGAGCTTGAACCAAGCGGTGGCGATTGCAGCCATGTGTCTTCAAGAAGAACAAACAGCGCGACCGTTGATGAGCGATGTTGTCACCGCGCTTAACTCCCTTGCAAAGATGACATGTGATGATTGTGCTTCTCCTATGATTTCACAGGCCTCTCCAGGAAGCCATTGTAGCCAAGAAGGTGCTCAGCAAAGCTAGTTATTTAGTCACAATGTAAAAGCTCAATTAGGCGCAATGGTATAACCCCCTTTGATATAGATAGTGAGATCATCTACAAGCTAAGAAGTCATGGAATAGGGGAATCCGTTAATTGGTTGGTTTTGCAAGCGTTACGGGATTAATTTATGACCCACGTATAGTTGACGTAAACTAATGTCCAACAAGGAAGTAGTAAAACAAGAAAGTGTACATGCACATCTAAATTAAGCATCAAAATTACTTCATATGTCACATATTCTGATTTTTATGATGTGTATGTGCGCGCACAAGTTTGTTTATGAAATTGTGCTTGTTGTACTTGAAGATTGACCATTAATTTCATTTGTTAAGTATCAAAAGGATTGTATGAGAAGCATTCTAGGTTTGTGAAGTTGTAATATGAATTTGTACTCTTGTAGATGATGTAAAACAAGAAATAGAGTGCATGACACTAATTCCTACAAATTCAGTGTTCTATTCATAGTTTAATTTCCTCATTTATGTCTTTTGCCTATATGAATGACTTGTCCTAACATTTGATAATTCAAAATGTGATTTTGTACATGGTTTGAGTGTTTGACTTTTCTTTGACTATGCTTTCTTATTTGATAGTGGCCTAATTAGGATTGAGAAAACAAGATGATATTTTTTTATAAAGAACAATGATACGAATTTTGAATCAAGATATTTAATAACCTTCTTAAATTACTTATAATTTATATATATGTATCACCAATAGGAGTATCTCATTTGTTAGCTATGCTGAAAAATCTATGTAATATATAAAGCCAAAGGGGTTTATAGTACGCAAATTTCACTTTGCCCATTTTACCCTTTACTATTGATAAATTGTAAGGATAGAATAGTAATTACAATATTTTTTATTTGCACCAAAATAATTATCAATGAAATTATTACCATTAAGATTTGAACTTCTAATGCAAGGGAAAACTCTTCAATTCTTATACCACTAGATCACCATTTTTTTAGTTGGTACTTTATATATATATATATATATATATATATATATATATATATATTCTCTATTTCCCACTTTCACACTGCAATCGCCATTTACATCATATTATTATTATTTTTGGGTTTCTATTTTTCCTAATTTACCTTATATTATTAACTTTTTAAATTTCTTTTAGGTTCCTATGTTGTTATCTTACACAAGTTTTGATTCGCACGCATTGCGTGCATCAATTTTTAAATTTATTTATTTATTGCGTGTATATATACACACAAAAAAATAAATATAAAAATTGATGCACGCAATGTGTGCGAATCAAAACTTCTTTTGCTTAAAAATAAAAATACTCAATAATAATTCGACTTTGGCTCATGATGGATGTTGTCGATCGAGTCAGTGTAGTTAAAGTTATCTTCTTTTCAGTTGTTTTTAAAATAAGTTAAATAAGTTCAAGATAAATTTACAAAACAACTCTTTCAAATGAATTCAAATAAAATCAAATAGCTAAGTTTAAATTAGTTAAGTATACTAAGTTCAAAATAAGTTTAGATAAGTTCAATTTGTAATGAGCTCTGTCAAAATAAGTTGGAATGAACATGTTAAAAAAAAAAATAGTGAGACGGAAGCAATATTATTGATTATTGTTCGTTTACTCTCAGTATGAACAATTATGCATTATAGATTTGCTTCCTCATGATAGATTTTTTTTTTACTTTTGTATGATTTTAACTTCTATGTTGCAAATATGATAGAATATCTTAACGAATCATTACGTTTCTATTATTTATTTGTAACATTGGATCTACTATTTGTTAAAAGAATGCAATTATGCAACTTAGAATAAAAATATGATAAATCAAACATTTCTTAGTTAATTAAGAATCTTGTCTTATAAGACAACAAAATACATAAGAAATTCTCCCAAAACTAAAATCAAGGAATAAAAAAATTATCAGTGATACTGTAACTCTGATATGTAACGATAATCTTTAAATAAAAAAGATTATTATATCATGTACTTACTTTTTAAATAATTTTGATTAAAAGTATATTTGAATACTAAATAAAATTCTGACATCTTGTCTTTCTCTTAGTCTCTATATGACACACACACACATACTCCCTCCGTTCTATATTAATTGTCCAAAATGTGGTCTTTAACTAAAAATTTCCTACAGTATATTTTATCAATAATTTATAACATTATATTTTCATGAGAGTATTTTTCGTTATAAATGTAATGATGGTACTTTCGTATATTAGAAAATTGTATATGTTAAGAAATTAATAACGCAACAGGACAATTAATATGGAACGGATGGAGTATATGCATGATTTAACTTAACAACATACTAGGTAGAATTTGAATTTTTCTCATTTTCTTAACTGATAGAAAATTTTATATATGCATAATTTAATTTATTTAACATCAACCAATATATTAGATATATTTTATGATTTTTCTTATTTTCATAAAATGATAGAAAAATTATATATGCATGATTTAACTTAACCTTAAGTTAATATATTAGATAAATTTTATAATTTTGATTCTTTTAGTAAACAATAGGAAAATAATTAGTCAATGAATCAGAATGAGAATAAACATGAAAAATGGAGGAGGAGGAGAGGTGTGAGGGAGGTTAATTGAGAAATAAGATTATTGACTAATTTCCTTGTTTATAATTAATTTATAAAGAAAGATAAATAGACAAATAAAAATTCACACAACAATTAGTGTGTTGACTTATGAGTTATGACATAAAAGTATTATGTTGATCGATACTCCTCCATTTTTCATGTTTATTCTCATTAATCTCATTCATTAACTAATTATTTTCCTATTGTTTACTAAAAGAATCAAAATTATAAAATTTGTCTAATATATTAACTTAACGTTAAGTTAAATCATGCTTATATAAATTTTTCTATTATTTTATGAAAATAAGAAAAATCATAAAATCTATCTAATATGTAGGTTGATGTTAAATAAATTAAATCATGCATATATAAAACTTTCTATCAATTACGAAAATGAGAAAAATCAAAATCTACGTAATATGTTGATTGATGTTAAGTTAAATCATGCAATACTCCATCCGTTCCATATTAATTGTTCTAATGCGTTATTAATTTCTCAACATATACAATGTTCTAATATATGAAAGTACCATCATTATATTGATAACGAAAAATACTCTCATGAAAATATAATGTTATAAATTTTTGATAAAATATACTATAAAAACTTTTTAGTTAAAGACCACATTTTGGACAATTAATATGGAATGAAAGAAGTATGTGTGTATCATATAGAGACTAAGAGAAAGACAGAGATGTCAGAATTGAATTTTATTTAGTATTCAAATATACTTTAAATCAAAATTATTTAAAAAGTATGTACATGATACAATAATCTTTTTATTTAAAGACAAGTTTTGATTCACACGCATTGCGTGCATCAATTTTTAAATTTATTTATTTTTTGCGTGTACACACACACACACACACACACACACACACACATATATATATATAACAATCAACGCACGCAATGCGTGTGAATCAAAACTTGTATAATTAAAGACTTAATCATATCAACCATAATAGAGAACACACATTTTATGTATAATTTTATATCTATGAATAATATATATAATTTTTTTTTACATAATTTATAAGCGGTAATAACCCTCAAAAATAATAAAACATGCATTTATAATAATTTAAATTTGCTTATTATGCTTTACATGATTTAAATGAAATTTAAGTTGATTCGTGATGTCTATCAAAGATTAGTTAATAACATTTCTCTTTCTCTCCAATATATTACATATATCCGGAGTTAGGCCATATTCTTTTGTGCAGTGGGTGAAGTGCGATGATGGTGTGGTGCAGTGAAATCATTGAAAAGTGTGGTGAAAATTACGGTAGGTGGGGTAGATGAGTAGAAAGAATGTGAAAAGTAGAAGAAAAAAGTGAGGAGATATATTGGTGATGAACTAATGATTGTGGTAAAGTGTGTTGAAGTGTGGAAACATATTGGGTAGTATGGTGAGTTGTGCAAGTGAAAGTCCAATATTTTTTCTTAGACTTGGCAAAACAAACCTGAAACCCCAAACGAATAAACTAAACACGAACTGGCACCCGATTCGATGACCCCGCCTTCATCTGACCCAAAGGAAACCCGAAACTGAAACTGATCTGAACGACAACTCGAAAGGTGATCCAATTAAGATCCAAGCGCCAAATGACCCCAAATTAACCAAAACCAAATCGGAAAGAACCTCATCTAAGCCAACTCAAATAAAACTTACCTAAAGTCAATCCGAACCAAATTTGGCTGACCGATAGTAATTCGAACCGACCCGAATCTAATCTGATTCATCCGGTTGCCCGGTCTACTTTCTCTCCCTCTCTGAGTTAAATAATATTTATGCCACACAACTCTTAATTTTTGTCAATTTTGCCACTAAACTTTTAAATTTGTCAAATATGTTACCCAACTTCTAAAATTTGTCATATATGCCACTTAACTTCTGAAATTAGTAAAAAATGTCACTTAACTTTTAAATTTGTCATATATGTCACTTAACTTCTGAAATTAGTCAAAAATGACACATGAATATTAAGTCTGGTGACATTTTTAACAAATTTTAAAAGTTAAGTGGCATATATATAATAAATTTTAGAAATTAAGTGACATATTTAATAAATTTAAAAATTTAATGACAAAATTACCACCCCCCCCCCCCCCCCCAACTCTCTGCCCGCTCCCTCCCGCTCTTTGACTTCTCCAGAAACAGATTTTCCTGTGTGCTATTCCTCCTGGGCTGAAGGCTTGAAACATTGCAGGTGGGTATTTCTTCATCTTTATTCTATAACTTCTATAGATTTTCTTCTCTGGGTTCTTCCTGTTCGAAGCTTTTCTGCCCTAAAATTTGCCTCAATTGATGATTCTGGTCTCTGGCTTCCTCTTCAAACCCCCAATCCTGCTAGTAGCGCAAACTATGCAGTAACCCAGAAAGATTACTTCAAATTTTTTTGGGGGCTTTATTTCATTTTCCTGTTTTTTGGTACTACTTGCCTCTGTGCTTATTTTTTTGCATAATTTTATCATCTGAGCATACTTTGCTCTCATTCTTTTGGGGTTGGTTTGTGATTTCTTGTTTGGATTGGTTCTCTTTTCCCCCTTTTCTGATAGTTTTCTGCATTATGCAGGAGGAGGTTGTTGAATTTGGCTGGTGAAAATGAATGATTTGTAAGCATTTCTTGGTTTGCTAGAATTGGGAGTTTTGATACAATGGAATTCAAACTAGGGGAGAGCTGAACTTAGGTGGTAGGCTGAAAATGAGAACTGGGGTTTGGAAGTGGACTTTAGGTATAATATACATTGTTGCTGTAGCAGCTATTTGGATTGCTTCTAGCTATGTAGTTCAATCTGTTGTCGATGCGGGTGTTTCGCCGTTCCTCATCACATACATTTGCAACTCGTTGTTTGTTATATACATCCCTCTTGTGGAAGTTGCCCGGTTGTTCGAAAACTATGCTGGGAAAGTATGCTTTTGGCAACATAAAACGGGCCACAGAAAACAACTAGCAAATGTTGATAAGGCCTTGCTTATTGAAAAGAGTGAGTTGGATGAACAATCGAGTAGTTTAGTTACTCATACATGTGGTGAACATGAGCAAGAACAAGGAATGGTTGATGGACATCCTTGTATCAACCAACTGGATGATATTAAGGAGCGTTGGAGTCGATTTAGGGTAGCGAAAGTCAGCCTGTTGATATGCCCGTTTTGGTTTCTAGCGCAGCTCACATTTAACCTTTCACTGAAGTACACGAGTGTAACAGTAAGAATCACGGCCGACCCTTGTTTTTATGGTGTCATATCTTTCCTACTTTATGTCCATAATTTGGATAGCTGAAACCAAAACGAAAATCAATACTCTGAAATCCCGTCTAGGGGAGGTACGGAGGGGTTGGATATAGCAGTCTTACCCCTAAATTTTGCAATTTAGAGAGACCGGTTCCAGTTCACCCAAGATTTAGATGTTTGCTACCTACTACTCCATGGAAAAAGAAGCAGAAGAGGTTTAATGGGACATTTTACTTTTGTCCATTGCAATCTAAGTATAAAAAGTAATACTAATCTTTTTCAACTATCCAGATTATGGACATATAATGTGGATAGCTGAAAAATGAATTATTTTTTCAGCATTGATTGCAGTGGATTTAAGTCAAACGCCTCTCTAAACCTCTTATGCTTCTATTCCTTGGAGTAGTAGATGGTAAACAATTTTAAACTCTTGGGTCAACTGGAAGTCCAGAACCAGTCTCTGAGTTTTTTAATTCAAGGGTAAGACTGTTGATACATCGAACCCTCCCAAGCCTTGTTTTGTAACTGGACTTTTGGGGTATTGGACTTGGATATCTTTCTTGCTTGAATGTGATATAGTGAACCCTTTAACCTGATTTCTGCAGTCAAATACAATTTTGAGTACTTCTTCCAGCCTTTTCACCTTCCTGGTCTCATTGGCATTCTTGGGTGAAAAGTTCAGTTGGGTGAAGCTCGTCGGTGTGTTGCTTTGCATGGGAGGGACAATCATTGTCAGCTTTGGAGACTCAGAGACGGGACTAAAGGGAATCATCTCAAAACCTGTTCTTGGAGATGCACTAGCTCTTGCTTCGGCTATGCTGTATGCTGTGTATATAACTCTTATCCGTAAGAAGTTGCCCGATGACGAGAAAAGCGGGCAAGTTAGCATGGCACAGTTTTTGGGATTCCTTGGGTTTTTCAACCTCGTGATTTTCCTTCCTCTGATGCTTATATTGCATTTCACAAAGCTGGAGTCCTTTACCACACTTCCACCAAAGCAGTTGGGTTTGATTGTGGGCAAAGGTTTGTGTTATAGTTATCCTCCTTTTCAATATTTCCAAGTGTTTCTTCTGTAGTTATGCTGATCATGATTGCTTTATGGCTGACATTTTGGCGTAAATGAAAAGTCTGAGGTCCTTGGCTTACGTTAATAGCTTCCATATCATCCTGGTGAAAAGTCCAAGGTATTTGTCATTATGAATTTCCAGGAGATTGTTTCCATAAGACCCTTAGAGGCTTAGACTTAAATCCATTGACCCACTACTACTCATGAACTAAGTATCCAGCGTTTAGTGAGACATTTTACTTTTCGGGTGAAAAGGATTGCCTAAATTTGACTTTTCATCTGAAAAATGGAGAAAGTTTGAATGCTTGACCTCTTGCAATGGAAGGAGAAATCCACTTGCCCATCTCACTATTGCATGCATGTGACAAATGACGGGAAAATAGGTGGAGCATAATGAGTATGAGTGAAATGATATTCCAATCTCTATTGTGAAGCTTTACATATACTATCGATTACATATCAAGGTGTAACAATGAAGTTATGTTCTATCGTTTCATTGTGTATCTGCTTCCAAGTCTAAATGGTGACAATTGATTAGTGGATAAAAGATATTTTCTCCTGAGCCGGGCTACAATTTGTTTAGTCCTGTACACTAGATGGAAAAGATAAGTTACATTTAACAACTCACCCTGCCTCTAGTATAACCCAACCTTTGTATGTTGGATGTAAGGAACAGAAATGTTGCATACTTGTGTGAAATAGTTCGTGATAAGCATACACAAGATGCCTTCTCCTTAGTCCCTAGTGGAAATCTCTGACATTTGGTTGTTTATTCTCGTGCAATACAACAACTACAACAAACTCCCAGGAGAAACACGTTTGAGTGTGGTCTGGGGGATCTAGATGTTGGCAGCTTTTCCCCCATGGACAACATTCGTGAAGAGGCTGATTCCTGCAGACCCAAGAATAATAACAAGCGTGGTACGGTGTCCATCTCGTGCCATGGAGCCCCAAATTTTGAACTTCTTTTCTTTTTCATTCTTTTTTAAATAGTAACAAGCTGGTAGGGGTATTGGTGTGGCATTTTTCAATGATTCATGTTTAGAAAAGTCCATCTCCTAATTTCTTGAGTTAGTGCTTGGCTTTTGTTAACACTGTTGAGGGGAAAGGAAACTTCATGAGGATGTGTTGGGACTCGGGGACTTCAATCTCTAGGTTATGGTTTTGTTTGCGCTAGGAATGTGTGAAAGAATTCAAGAAGTGCTTCTAGGCAAAGTCGTTTGAGTTATAGCTTGTAAGTAGGGTCGTGATTGAGGTTGGCAAGTTGTTAAACTTGAGAGACTGCACATCATTGGATATGGTACCTCACAGAACAGGCTTGTGATTGAGGATGGCATGGTGTCCATCCCTATTGGATTGAAGTAGTGTAGTGTCCTAGTGTCCTTCTGTATTGCTTTCCTCAATTGTGATCACTCTTATGCATTACTATTCTAGTTGAGGTTGGTTAATGGATCTCAAGCTGTAAAATATGACGTCCTGTTAAAAGAATAGGCTACACTTTCATTGCTTTTGTGATCTTTTTGCAACTTTTGTACAAGAACCGACTCAACCAAAAGCTTAACATGGTGGTTGGTGAACCATGATTGGTCTATACTCTAACACGCCCTCCCATGTAAATGCCGTAAAAGCCCCCTTAACCTTGTGAAATCATCAATGGGACTGCTGAGATTTCATGCCTGTGTATTTTGTACATGACTACATGTTCATGTTTGTCAATGATGCTGATTCCCCAAAAGGGAAAGTCTAGTAATACGTCTCCGAATCAACTAAATTGAGATTTGACAACTCTTTCCTCTAATCACTTTGAAACCTACTTTCAGGTCTACTCGACAACGTTTTGAGCGATTACTTGTGGGCAAAGGCAGTTCTTCTGACGACAACCACAGTGGCAACAGCTGGTCTCACAATTCAGGTCCCTATGGCAGCTGCACTTGACACTCTGATGGGTAACGCCCCGAATCTCACAGATTGCATCGGTGCTATAGCTGTCTTGGTTGGATTTGCCGGCATTAACTTCCCTGCTGAAACTCAAAGCTAGATTCAAGAAGCTGCCATGGAGTTAAAAAATGAAAGAAATAATGTCAGTCATATATATCTTGTCAGATGCATCAAACCTGTAGTTAATTGCAGCATTGTATTATTTGCTTGAAGATGTACATGTAAACATGTAGTTCATAGTTCAATACCTCATAGAAGATCTATTGGTTCAACTGAATTTGCCAATTTTGTACAAATTCCTTGTGTCGTGTACGAGTTTTGCACCCCGGAAAGTTTCGAATTACACTGAATAGTTTTCAAGCTCTTTGACAAATTCCCATGGTCATAGTAGATTGGATGATTGACATATTCTTACCTTTGGAGCTAGGGATGGCAGTTAACTCCGAATCCGAAGCGAATTCGATTCACTCCGACTAAAAAACCCGAGTCCGAATTAGAAAAAAAAAACTCCGAATCCGAATCCGATTAAAAAAATCCGACTTCGATTATAATTGGGGCGGGTATGGAGGTGACCACCTCCGATCCGATTAAATCCGATTAAGTCCGATTATAGTCGATCCGATTAAGTCCGATTAACTCCGATTATAATAATTAATATAAATTTTTTATAAAAAAAACTGAAAATTAAAATGACCGATTTTTTTTTTTTATAATAGATTGTAAAAGTTTTGGAATCCATGGTTGTGAAATTTCCTTGGAATATTCTGATGGTTGAGAGACTATTTTTTATATGTTATATATGTGTTGTGTGTTATGCAAACATTTTTAAGAATTATTGTTGGTGTTTTATTTTAACAAGTATGATATATAATAAGAGGTAATTGGAGTTAGAAGTAATCGGAATTGGAGGAAATCATTTTATGAAAACATATAACAACTAATCCGAGTCGGAGGTAATCAGAGTCGAAGTTGGAATTGGATACCTCCGATTAAGTTTGGATTTGGAGGTCTTCCCACCTCCAATTAATCGGATTTGGAGGTGGACCTCCACCTCCGATTATTAATTGAAGCGAGGTGGAGGTACCTACCTCCGATTCACCTCCGACCCATTGTCATCCCTATTTGAAACATTGCTGGATTCTCTCATATAAAGAGGACTTTTTCATCAAAGTGGCTATCTATAATCTGGAATTGATGATGTTGTTGCAGCTGTGAGTAAGCCAAGTGCATGTTTCAGCATAACAAGGAGTGGAGGACTTATTTCATGCAAATAACATTCAAATTACCTCTTGGGAAAAAAATAACTCCCGGTTCTACATATAGTATATGCAAATAACTTTCATGCAAATTATCATGGTCACAATATCACACTTGATTTTAGCACTGACATTGAAAATTGAAGAACAATAACCAATTTTGAATAATGTATACATTTTAATACATTTTATTTATTTATTTTAAAATTAGGTTCCATGTTATGTGTATTCGTCGGTTCTAGCCTCTAGGTTCCTGGTTCCAAATACTTGGAACTTTAACCTGTTTAATAGGTTCTGGTTCAGGCTAGTATTTTAGGAATCTTACCCTTACCTCTTAGGACAGGTTCCTGAATTTTAAAAATCTTATCCTTATCCATTGACGAGTTCCAATCAGATTCCAGATTTCGGTTTCAGAACTGCTCACCCCTAACTGCTCACCCCTACCCCTATTTCTTGACTTCTTCGTTTAGACAAAGATAATGCTGGCAAAAAATCGGGTCTGGGTAAATTCTGATATGAAAAATTTGGTCAATGTCGAAATTCATATGAGAATTCATGTCTGAACCCGGTTTTATTTTGGGTCAGACCAGTCGGACAATTCAGATGAAGCTAAAATCGGGTTTAAATAATAAAAAAAGATAAATTTTATAATACAAATATTCAGTCAATATTAAATTTCAGATGAAAAATCTATATCCAGGCGTAGTTTTTTTTCCTGAGTCGACAATTGAGTATCTGAGGTCGGACAACTTGGCATAGAGTGAGGAGTGGCTGCAGTAGATTGGGAAAGCGAGCCAGTAACTGACGATACATTCCTTCTCTCAATCTCATTTGTCTGGACATTAAAATGCTTACCAAAAACATCACAAAATTTCTCGAAAAAGAAAAATCTAACATCTTCGAAACTGTTTGCTGATGATCCCCATGAATATTCTTCTCCACTCAATGCCAACATCAACCACCATCCAAATCCAATCCTCCTCCTTCTCCTCCACCAATCCATTCATCACCTTCAAGATTTCATGTTCTTCCCAGAAACCCCCGCAAAACAACAACAATGGCGAAAACAACAACAACAACAACAACAACAATGGCGATCGATTCTCCACTGATTGGAACAAAGCATGGTCGAGCTTCAAGAAGCAAGCGACAGGGACCAAAAACAGAAGCAGAAGAAGTTCTAAGTTCGATCCGAACAAGTATGTGACATGGAATCCGAGGCAGTCGAATTATCCGCTTTCGGAAGAGGTCGATCCGATCAAGAGAACGGAGAAATCTAACCTTATGATTTGGACTAGTCCCAGGTTTACTCTTTTTGGGGCCATTGTGCTTGTGTCTTTCTTGTTGATTTACACTCTTCTTGCTCCTATCAAGTGATCATGAATTCATCATTGATTGATTGATTGTAATTTGTAAATTGAAATTCGTTGTATTGTTTGTGTAGTGATTGTGATTGTGATTATGTTTTGTTCTGGAAGCATGGATTGGGTAAGTTCTGAGCATCAATTTTGCCCTGCCCAGAAGTTTGTTCTGAAACCCAGGATCAAGGTTTGCTTAATGTTGGAAAATTGACTCAGAATGATTATTTTGGTTGAGAATTCTTATGCATTGCTTGATAATTGTCATGCATTCTGACACCCAGGATTATGTTTTGCTTAATGTTGAGCAATTGACTCAGAATGACCCATTTTGATTGAGAGTTCTTATGCTCTGTTACCTCAAATAAACAAAAATCTGATGCATTGTATAAAGAAACATGGAAACAGGAAATGGGTTTTTTTTTTTTTTTTTTAATAGTTTTGTGAGCAGCAAATTGTGCAATACAGGGTATTGCTGCATCAAGAGTGCCTTCATCATTGAATCAGAATTGCCCATTTTGGTTGAGAATTCTCGAGCATTGTTACTCAGGCCGGTTCGGCAAAATTAGTGTTTTAGGTAGCGGATAGAGGTTTATGTAGCGGATAGAGGTTTATGTAGCGGATAGCGGTTTAAGCAGCGGATAGCGGTTTAAGTAGCGGATAACGGATGACTGTTCAAATGAAAATTGTGTTCGGTAAATTTAGCGGTTGAATTAGCAGATTATAGTGAATTGACATAAAAGGATATGAATAATTTTGAAAGATAAAATTTTCAAAGGGTATTTTTTGACCGAAAAATATGAAACGCTATACTCTAAACGCTAAACGTTAACTTTATTAGCGTTTCATAAAACGCTCCTCAAAACGCTAAACGCTACTCAAAACGCTAGCTTACCGAACACTAATATTTACGCAATTAGAGTTTTGACTTGGTCAAAACGCTAAACGCTGACCCAAACGCTACTGCCGAACACAGCCTTAGAGTGCCTTTATTGGTCAAAAACTTTTGGAAAATGGTCAATTTTTCTAGGTTGATTTATTTTCTCATGTTTAGTTGTATTTTACTATTTTGGCATTGAGGAAAAATTTTACAAGAGCCCGTAACTTCCCACCTTTCCTTGGGGGAAATTTCCCTTAGGGGTAAGGGAAAATTTTCCCTAGGATTTTACCAAAGGATTTTTGGACGCTAATATACTGAACTTTTGGGGTATTAAGCAATAATGCACTGAACTTTGACGTTAGACAATAAGCACTGAACTTTGAGGAGTATTGGACAATTACGCACTCGAAATAATTTCAATGGTGGCTGACTTGGTGACGATCTTACGTAGTAGATCGAGAAGATGAATATGCTAAATAATATCTAAATTTATGTAATGTTAGCTAATTTAGACAAGCAAATGTGATTTTATACAACTACAACAACAATCTCTCTGCAGAAACACGTTTAAACAAATGTGTTTTTATGTTTTTTTTTACTCTTTTCAAAGTTGATTCTCTTTATCGATGTGTGGATAAGCGGACATGTCATAAATTAAATATTTTTGTATCAATTCATCTCTTCTGCGTGCTTAGGATTGTTACCAAGTGAATCACTGCCAAAATCGTTATGAGTGCATTATTATTCAACACCCCCAAAGTTCAGTGTATTATTGTCCAAGGTCAAAGTTCAGTGTATTATTGTCCAATACTCCAAAAGTTCAGTATATTAGCATCCAAAAACCTTTTACCAAATGCTCTCTTAAAAAAATATTAAAAAAAAAGGGTGAAAGTTCTAAGCATTGTGGAATTCTGTGGCTGATTTTGATTCTTGAAGGCTTTAGGGTTTGCCAGCAGCTAAAGTTATCAAACGGGAAGGTACATTTTGACGGCAGGGCTAAATTTAGTAAAAAATAAAAATTGTCAGAGCCTCCTTCCAGGAGGGTTTCTAGTTTCTAGAGTTTGGAATGAGTGCCCAAGGTGAAAGACATATTGAGGGTGCTGGTGTGGTTGGTGATTTTTATGAGGTTGGTGCAAATAGTATAGCAAGCCCTTTGGCTGATGTTGCCTCCAATTCGAGCAAAACCGTATCACTGTATCATATCCTTTTGGTGCTTCTAAGGTTTGCCCTATTACCACGAGCAAGTTATTCTGTAAAGATACTCTTATGAGAGGCTTTTTTAGTATGATGGTTTGGTGGGTAATGAAAAGGTGGTCACTTCTAATAGTGATTGTACCATTAGTGATCCATTTGTCCCCTTTTATATTGAATTATGTCCTGATTTGCCTCTTAAGTCAAGGACTTATTCTAAAAGACTTGGTCTATGAGGCTTCAAAATGAAAAATCGTCATAAGAGAATTATGAATGTTATGTGCAATTCCAAGTGGCGTTTAGTTAGATAAGCAACATGCAGGGTCATTTTTTCAAGGAGGTCATGTCTCAATAAAAGTAAGAAAAATCACTCTAAAAGACACAAGTCCAACAATGAAGATGATTTAGAGATCACTAGAGAGGTTTGGAGGTTTTGTGGAAATCTGCTTGGATAAATTGGACGATGAGGCACGTCGAGCTAGCGACAAAAGTTGGATATAAATTGGGTGTCAAATGAGATGATGAAGAAAATGCAGCGAAGAAATTTAGAGACGATTTGTTAGAAGAAAAGAAAGCAAAAAAGAAGATTTAAATTTGCTTTTGATGTTTTTATGTTTTGCGAGCTAGTCGCCTTTGTCTGTTTCTGCTGTTTATTTTAAGTTGTGTTCTCTTGTCCAGTTTTAACAGTGTTTGTTAAGGATTTTCCCCCCTTTTCAGGCTATAAACAATCGAAAAAAAGGGGAAGGAACATTGATAAAATTTTAAACACCCTATTTACACCCTCTAAAAAACGTACGCTTATCCTTAAAAATTTTAATATTCATAATTATCTTGTCTTATTTTCTCTAGTGTAATTTAATTTAAGTTGTAATTTCTCAAGATAATACTATAATATGGTTCAAATTCAACATACACCATTCTAAAAAGAACCTTCTATCTTGCTCTTACACATCACGGGGAACATTGTACGTCTTATCATATGTATCTCTTAACCTCTCTAGACTACAACCACCAGAGGTTGATTAACTTTAACCATACCATACTTTACCAACTTCACCACACCACACCACACTACTTGTTTTCACTTTTATCAACCAAATTTAACAACCTTTAACTACACTAACTACATTTTATCAACTTAACCGTAACCCCACTTTATCAATCGCATTTTTGAAGGGGCGCCATTTACGTTCTATTTGCTAAGGAAATCTCATCAAATGAGTAGACAACTCTAGCATATTTGAGGACTAGTTATGTTGTGGAAGATCTTACATACTTGTGGAAGATCTTACATACGTAGGCTTTATCTTCATTTTTGGCCTTTCCTTTTCACTTCTTTGTGTTGGATTTGGTGGTCTATGTTTTTTTCGGTCTATGATTATGAAAACCACAACTTTCTTTTCTTTCATTTTTCTATAAAGGTAAATGTAGGTAAACTTGTTTTTATATTATACAGACAGTCAAAATAAACCAACGAATTAGAAAACAATAACAAAAATTACAATAAAGACCCCTTTTTATCCCTCAATAAATTTGTCGAATACTTTCACCGTCACTTTTACTTCTAAAATCTTCAAGTCCAGGCGATTATCAGCGTTGGCAAGCTTATTGAACTTTTATATTGAAACAACCTCACATATCAAAATTGTTCACAAGGGAAGGGGATAACTAGACAATGCACAATGAGAAAAGGTGATTATCAATTTACACAGTGTTGAAGACACACACTGCATGATGGATCAAGAACGATCCCTTTTTTGAACAATCTTCCTTTGGTAGGAAGATCATTTGGAAATATTTGTCAAAGAAATATTTTAAGTTTAGGATGAACATCCAAGTTCCAAATATATTGTACGTTTGGTTATTAAAATCTCAATCCAGATTTATGATCCAAAAACTTTCATTCGATACAACTTTCACTAGAATCTTAAAGTAGTTAGAATTTTACGATTTTAATTTAGTCTGAATAGTATGTGCTAAAATCTCAATACAATCCTATGGTTCAATCAACAATCCTACATAAATTTGATAATGTTTGCGTACTTTTTTAATAAGTTCACCTAAAAATGGGGTAAAAACCATACAAAGGTTTTCAACAAAATAAATTACAAGAAAAGAGGCCCACACACAACACCACCACAATCAAATGAAGGCTAGACAAAATAATCAAAACAAATATCCCAAGTCACCATTCCAACCCACTTATTGATATGCCGTCTCCCACTTTGCAAAGCCCAGACGCAAGAAAACTACTTCCCATCAAAACTTGCACCTCCTTTTAGTGGCAGATATAGACTATAAAATTAACGGTGTACACTTAATAATATTTTGGATAATTGGACTGTTATGTTGAATTGGACACCCTTTATTAATATTTCTTTTCTGAGGTGTCCACTTAACGTAAATATATAACAACCTTCTAAAATATAATAGGTTACTTAAATTTTTTTTCAAAACTTGGGGTGTCCGTGACACCCTTCGTGTCAATGGGGATCCGCCTCTGCCTCCTTTGTTACTTTGCAAACTTCCTCAGTTTCCAATTGCCAAATGCGCAACCATTTAGGCATTTATGCCCCTCCATCTCTTTATTCAAGTACTGCTTACTGAGAATTATTTGCGCACTTTATCGGCTATAAAATTTTGTCATAACAATATATATAAGAGGTAAAGGTGGTAATTGCTACTTACTAAGGGATGTGCTATTTTGTATAAGGTTCCATGTGGAAAGCAATAGATAATTGGATATGCCTACTAAAATGAGTAAGTGAATTAAATATGGATCAAATGTAATTTGGAGTAGAGAATATAATAGATAAGATTTAGGTATATTTTGATTTTGGACGACTTAGTTCAAGTTTTCATATCATTGTTGATTTTTTTCCCTAAATAAATTTGTCACTAGATACTCCAATTTGTTCAATGTAATAGATATGGCATTACATTCTCATGAAGATATATTAAGAAAAGATGTAGACGTGACTATGACTTAAAAAATACTATATAGTAGAATTGT
The DNA here is from genome assembly GCA_029582165.1 of Portulaca oleracea. Taxonomy (NCBI): domain Eukaryota; kingdom Viridiplantae; phylum Streptophyta; class Magnoliopsida; order Caryophyllales; family Portulacaceae; genus Portulaca; species Portulaca oleracea. Next base: position 5,974,126 of record CM055871.1, read on the forward strand.
ATCTACAGTCTGATGGTTAATAATTATAATAGAAAATAATTGTTTATATATATTGACTCAAATTAATTTTTGGCCATGCATTTTGTTTAGAATCTTATATAGCCGTATAGCAAAATTAATTAACCAACCAATCTTAAAAATATTATTTATGAATAAGTCATAAGAATATTAAGTTCTTTGATTATAATTTTACAAAAAATAAAATAGAATATTTGAAATTTTGCTCAATTGTTATTAGAAAAGTTGGAACTAAAATTGTGTCATACTCATTCTCCTTAATTTCTATTGATTTAGATTTGGAAAATTGGATTATAATAATCCCAACTTTTACAAATTGGACAGCGATAATCCCTACTCTCGATTTGTATTCTGATGGTCTAAAAAAAAAAAGAAAATTGCATTGTAGCGGGACATCATCAAGAGTATACCCTAAATATCATAGATTTTGTGTTGCGTTTGATCTAAAACTTAGTATAACACTTTACCACGATTTTTAATGAATTTACGACATTTCTCCCAATGTTTTTCAAATTTTTTCAATTTTTAACGATTTTTTCAATTTTATTCCTTTTAAAAAATCATAATAATTACTCGGAGTCTCAAAAAAGTAATTTAAAAAATGTTTTAGCAAATACATTTCATTACCTTTCTGACGGCAGAAACGAAAAAAAAAACAAAAACAATATGGGGTAGACATTAAAAAAATAAAAAGAATATGGAGGTGAATTTGGTACCACTACAATACAATTTTTTTTTTACCTCCAAAATACAAATTGAAATTAGGGATTATCGCTATCCAATTCACAAGGTTGGAGATTATTATAATCCAATTCTCCTTTAAATTTTTCACCAAACACGTTATATATTTTTCTTAAACACATTTTCATTAATATTAATGCTATGTACTCTTAAATATCTATCGTTATTGACTTTTAATCGTCCCAATACTTTACCTTTGACAACACTTTCTATCAATATAATTTCAAAAAAGTTATTAGACTTAATTTTATGAAAGTTCTTATCAAAAATAAATAAATTTATGAAAGTATTTTATTATTCTAAATTCAATGATACACTAGACTAGTTAAATATGATAGCTAGATTATTATATATATGTTGAGTAGCTATTTAATCCAAATAGGGACTACAGTACTATTGAAGAACAAAGCGAGTTGATAGATATTAATTAATTATTTCTTTTGGTGCAAATATTAATTAATTACTTTATTCAACTGATTAATATTTTAATTAATAGGGTAGTTTATCATCAAAAAATCTAATTCAAATCCTGAAAGAAACATAAACATAAAAATCTCATTATTGCCTTCACTCCAAAGACCATAAATTGTCTGGTCTAATTTATAAAGATCATAAATTTCTCAATACAATCCTTCTGTTTCACATTCATGGTCATTTTATAGATTGTTATTATCTTCAATGTCACTCTTTTATTCATAATTTTTTGCACAATATTTTATTAACAATTACAAAATTTTACTTTTAGAATAGTATTCTTCGTTACAAATCTAATAATAGTAATTTAATATAGCAAGTCAATGTATCTATTGATAATATATGGTCAAAATTTTCAATGTTTGACTGAACAATTTCCAATGACAATTAATATGAAATGAAGAGACTTTATAATGATTTGTTAAATAAAATTACTATTATTATATTCATAACGAACAATATTATTATAAAATTATAATATAAAACAGAGAGAGTACAATATAAGAATTAGCATTATTATAATGATTTGTTATATAAAATTACTATTATTAGATTCTTAACGAACAATACTATTATAAAATTATAATATAAAACGGAGAGAGTACAATATAAATATTAGTATCTTTATAATTTTTAAAAAATTATCTTTTAAATGATAATAATTTTATATTGTAACTTATAATAATTTACGAGTAAATTAGTCAAATGGATAAATATTTTAGAATGGAGTTAGAGCTATTTAGTATTTAATATTTATCAGCCTGTTGGTTGTTAGCGGTCATCATCACCGGATACTTATTAAACTGGTCTAAACAAATAGGCGGTCATCTTACAAAAAAATCTCATTCACTCTCGGCAAACTATCAATCCCTCCCTGATTCTCTCTGTCTCTTCCTGGGTTCTTCCCTTAGGGTTCTACCGTCACCATTGAATATCTGATCAATCCAATTCAAATGTCAACTCTAGATTCTTCATCCATGGCGGTCGCAGACACTCCAGATTTTGCCGACGAAGAAGCCATCTCCGATTCCTTCATTTGCTGCGTTTGTTTGTAATTCTCTTCTCTCCTTTGTGAATTCCACTTCTTCGAATGCATTTCGGTGTTTTTCTGCTCGTTGTCGCTAGTATTTCATGCGATTGTTCATTTGTTTGGATGTTCTAGTGTGTCGGTCTGGTTTTGTACTTTTGTCATTGTGTTTGCACTCTTTTAAGTGAGTTTTGATGATCATACTTGTTAATTGGTGGAGGTTATTCGAATGCATTTCCGTGAGTTTTTTTTTTTTTTTGCTGTGATTGTGCTCGTTGTCGCTAGTATTTCATGCGATTGTTTGGCTGTTCTAACGTGTGGGGTTGGTTTTGTGCTTTTGTCATTGTTTTTGCACTCTTTTAAGTGAGTTGTTGATCATACTTGTTAATCGGTGGAGGTTTGTCGGTTTGTAGTTTTGTTCCTGCAATTTGCTGAATTGGTTTCTGTCGCTGCCATTGAGCGTACTGTAATGGTTGTTTTCGTTAATCAATTGAGGATTGTGCGTCCAAGTCATTGTGTTTATTGCTTCTGTGGGGTGTAAACTGTTAATTGAGTCAAAAATTTTGATCTTGTCAATGTCTATGATTCAGATGTCCTGGTATTGGTCAAGGTGAAAGCACTGTGTGCGTATGAATGTGAATGACTGGTGTAGTGGTGTGTTCTTCCATGCAAAATTTGGGTCACTCACAAGTGCTAATCTTGCTGATACAAGTTTATGCATCTGCTGAAAGTACTTTAGTTAGCTCAGCTATAAAATTTGTGCTATATGTGACTTTTAAGGCCCTGTTTGGCAAACAGCTGATAGCTGTTGGCTGATTGCATTGGCTGATTGTTGTTGGCTGTTTGTATTGGCTGATTGTATTGGCTGTTTGGATTGGCTGTTTGGAAAAGTTGTGATTGATAAAGTTAGCTGATTCTAAAATTTTTTTTGCTAAAATTCCATTTATACCCTTTATCACTAATATGATAAAGTTAGCTGTTTGGATGGCATATGGTGTAAATTTAGACAACTTTTGGACAAAATGGTCTTTTCCACAATCAGCCATTTACAATAGGCTACTCCCCTCAGCCTATTGAAAAATGGCATATTGGGACCAATAAGCTAATAGAATGGGCTGTTTACCAAACACCCCAACAGCCTATTTCACCCCCTAATAAGCCAACTTTTGCAATAGGCTAATGAATAGGCTGTTTACCAAACAGGGCCTTAATCTCATGTCTGTTGCGAACTTTATACTTGAATTTGGGTATGTCAATTTGGAGTCCAAGCATTTTGATCATGATGTTCATATGCTTTGATGTCTTATAATCATGTTCAGATTGCTATATCATTGTCACAAGGTGTAATTCTAATCTCGTTAACGTGTAACTATGTCTCATGTAAGTTCTTTTATTTTGCAGGGACGTCTTGTACAAACCTATTGTCCTAGGTATCATATTTGATCATCCGAACCCATGATCGTGAAACTTAGTGTCCTATTCTAATTATTTCATTTGTACTTTTTTGCAGAGTGCGGTCATGTTTCTTGTTTTTGGTGCGTTCATAAATCCATGAGTAGTATTCGTGAATCTCACTGCCCAATTTGTAGAAATGCGTATCATCACTTCCCAACTATTTGTGAAACATTACACTTCTTGCTTTTAAAGATGTACCCGCGTGCATCTAAGAGAAGAGGAAAACAGATTTTTGGTAAGCTTGTTTGCCTATGATTTTGTGTATTTGTTTCTTGTCTTTACTGTACCAGTGTTCCATAATTTAGTGGATGACTTGGCTTTTATTATTGGAAGTAGTGGCCTCATTTGCCTATGATTTAGTGTGTTTGTTTCTTGTCTTTACTTTTTCTGTATCAGAACAACACTCAGACCCTCTTGCTACCTCCAAAGGGGGGAGAAAAGGGAAAAGTAATGAGTTACATTCTTTATACCGTAGGATCTCGGTGGACATATGCAAGTGCTTATATACTGTTTATTTGCACCCTTTTTCCTCTTCTTATTTTCTACTCCTTTTTTCGGCTGTTGGGGGGTGGGGGGGGGGGGGGGGAGCCATTTCTAGTTCCCTGCACTTGGTCTTTTTGTAAGAAACAGATTCAGAATTATCACTTAGTCTCTTGTACAAACCTCAGTGTCTCCCTTAAAATGTTCAAATATATGGCTGTAAAACCCCACTGTTAATTAATACCATACTGCCAATCTTTGGGCTGTCCAACATTTAGAAAGCTTGCAAATTTATGTGTTTTCTCCAAATTCATAGCAGCCAACTGATCTTCGACGCAGTTTGTGATTTGGAGTTTGACCAGTTTGGAACTTTGACCTTTACTGGCATGGATAATATTTTTCTGGTTGATAACTCACTCTTCCACCCTTAATGGCTCAATGTATACACAATCCTGGATAGGTTATGTCGCTCTTTAGGATAAGAATATTTCACCTGACTTAGGAGTCCTTTTCCAGTTTCCAGTTCCTTCTCTCTAGTGTGCCTGTAGCCTAAGATTTCATATTAACTTCCTCCAGGATGTGTCACTTGTTCTTGCTTGAATTGTGAGAATAATTACTCTAGTTTTCCTATGCTTCCACTGAGAACATGGTCCAGTTGGCTTTTAATACTTTCTTAACTCTAGCATATTCTCTGTGTGTAACAAATGCTTTGCGTCTGGCATATATCACTTTTGTGGAACGGATATGATGTCTCCACTAATTACTATTCTGAAACTTTTTTTGCATCTTTTGGAAATGGCCCCTCTGCTTGTGGTGGTTACAGTTGTATATTCACCATACCTTGCTGTGTGGATATCAATGAGTTCAACAAGCCATGTGTGAACATGGTCTAGTTGTATATTCAATAAGTATACTTGTGTATATATTTGATAGCCAAATTCTGCTTTGAACTCTGATTTGTCAATGTCACAATCTGTGCTGAATGCTCAATAGGCCTCTAAAATGCGCACTTTCTGAGTTTTGACAAAGTTGAAAAGTATTTAATTTTCCAAAAAGACTGGTATGCATGAGGTTTGTCCTGAATTCTACACTATAGTTGATCATCTTTTTTTCCCCTTTCCAAGAGGAGGAACAGAGGAAGGCTTGCTTCTCGCCGCAGCTTGATGGCAAAGTTCCTGATGCATGTGATGGATCAAATACTCCGCACGATGCAAAAGCTGATCCCAAAGAACCAGCTACTACCAAGAGTAATGACATGTCAGCTGAAGATTATGATAGAACCTCTGATACAGTTTCAATGGCTGATGTACTCTGTTCTGCTTGCAAGCAACTTCTGTTCCGTCCATCGGTTCTTAATTGTGGCCATGGTACTGTTTGTGCTCCTCTCTCTCTCTCTCTCTCTCTCTCTCTCTCTCTCTCTCTCTGTGTGTGTGTGTGTGTGTGTGTGTGTGTGTGTGTGTGTGTGTGCGCACATCAGTTCTTGTGCGTGTGCATGTGCATGTCTCTATCTCTATATATCTGCCTGTTTGTATGCATGTGTTCCCCTCCCTGTCTGTTGGCAAAAATAACCTTTTCCTTTTTTCTTTCTTTGGTTGGTATTGACTTTCTTTCCTTGCTCTTGTTTGGCCAGTGTATTGTGAATCTTGCATTACAGTTCCAGAAGACGAAGTAATCATCTGCTCAGTTTGTGAGAGCCCACATCCAAGTCAAGCACCAAGTATTTGCTTGCAGTTCAACAACTTCTTGGAAGAAAAGTTCCCTGAAGAATATGCAGTGCGAAGGAAAAATATTGAACAAAAGCAATCGCGATTTCAACCTAAAAATCCAGCAGCCTGTATGTTTTGTTTCTGGACTGATCTCCTTGTCTCTTGTTCTTGGAAAGTTGTTTTTACTAATATCATAGCACTGTCCAGATCAATTGTCTAGTACTCCCTCTGTTTTTTAAGTGTCACCTAGGGTATTGTGCTAAAAACTGACTGTTAACTTCTTAATCTGTATAATGATTCATCATAGAAAATTGATGTCATTAGATTCGTAATAAAAAAGTACTATAAAAAAAACTTAGTATTGTATTTTTTTTCTATAAAAATATTATGTAAGAAGTATTGATTAATGATGGACATCAAGAAATGTGAAAAACCTTAAAAAAAATAAAACTGGAGGGAGTATTTGCTTTGGAAACTTGTTAGAAACAGAGTATCAAACAATGAACTTGTAATAACTAATGATAGAATACTAATATGTAGGTGAACTCTTTTTTTTTTTTAATGTAGTAATGTACTTTTTCTAGTTAATGAGATTTTATGTGTGAAAGTTAGTGAGGATTGTTTGTAAGGCTGCCAGTAGATGACCCTACATGATTACTGATGGGTGACACCAACAGAACACTAAGTTAAGCACGTTGAAGCAAAAATTTTCAGCCTGTTTAATTAAATGGGTGCACAATTAACCTGTTTGATTGAAGAAGTTAGGTTAAGTTGAGATTCTTGACACAAAGAAATACCTTCATAATCCGTGTAACTATGTAGTTTAATAGCTCAACCCAATAATTTGCTTACTGTTTAGCTCGTTAAAACCATTTAGGGTTTGTTCTTTTCAGGGGATATGGGAAAGTTGGGAAGTAAGGATTGGTAAATTCATATAAAAGTTGAAAAGTTGGGTGTTAGAAATATGTGATGAATAGGAAAATTTGAGTTGGGTACTTGGGTTAGGTAAAGTGGACATGACCACCTGAGAAGAACATATTCTTAATCTGTTTGTTTTGGATGTTGGATGTAGATTTAGAATTTGGAACTTGTTTTTAAAATTTCTACTTGTGACTAAAATTCATAATTGCTGAGGTTGATAAAGACCTGTGTTCATATTAAACCTCGTCGCTGGTGCTGGTCTTGGTTACTCAACTCATACTTTCTGATGAATGTGGAGTAAATCTGAAGTAAACGTTGTGATGGAAGGTGACATTGACCGTGAGATTCTGAATATCACTCGTGATGCCTCATTAAGGTCCATGAGCAGCATTCCGGCTCAGTGCAAGACAGTCTTCCTTCATGCAGCAATAGACCAGATGCTTAAACACCCCCTCCTGCAGCCTCTGAAGAGAAATATATCTCAATAAATGTGGTTTTTATGGCATTTTTTTTCCCTGCTGTCATGAGTGTTTTTACCGAGTTGACTTGACCAAGTTGCCATCTTTTTTCAGGTTCTAGTTCAAAGAAGTCTGCTAAAAGAGACATCTTTAAAGCCTTCATGTCTGATGAAGACTTCAGACCGTGGTGGAATGAGCACGGTTCTAAGATTCACATAGGAGTTGGTTGTGATTATTGTGGGGTAAGTGCATCTGCATAATCCTCCCTCTCCAACCCCCCCCCCCCCCCCTCCTCCTCTCTCTCAAAAAAAAAAAAAAAAAAAAGAAGAAGAAGAAGAAAGAAAACACTTGACAAATGAAGTATAATTTACCAGCTGGTCATCAAATTTGTCTGATTGGTCTCTGTGAATCTCATTTCATGTGCTTTACATCAATATTATGAAGCATATTTTCAGGTTCATCTTAAAGCTTGTAGCGTTGCATTTCCACTGGATTGAACCCTGTTTTCTTTGATGTTTTGTGTCTGCTACATTGATGTTGTTATTGCTGTTTGTTTTGTTTTTTTTTTTTTTTGGGTTGAGATTTACCAATTGTCTCATCATGGTCAGGACATCCTAATCAGGTGGTTTTATACCAGATGTTAGTATTGAGGCCTTTTTGTTCAAAGCTATAAGAAATCGCTAATGGACTATATGGATTAAGGGAAACTGAGTAGCTAAGTTATCTTCTTTCTGGGTGCAATCTAGTGGTATTTGACCAGGTTCCACTTTAGTAAGATGTGGATCTTGTGGAGAGCATAATACTGGTGAGATATAAAAATACAAAAGGAGCATTCTTCATGTGGTTTAACAACAACGACGGCCCTAGTATAATCCAGCTAATAGCATTCTTCATGTGGTTCAATTTATTGAATTTGCTGAACTGGTTCAAAGCTTTAGCTGATGGGAGTTTGCAGTGTTCAAAGATTTGCCTGAGAAACTGATTCAGGCCTTTCTGTTCAAAGCTATAAATTTCCATTTATGGTTTATTCAAAAACTGTTTGCTTGAAAAAGGTTCCTTCTGAGATGCCATGTACACCTCCTTTTGAAATTTAGCTTGGTAAGTTTCAGTAGAGTTTTGGTTTAACTCATGGCTTGGTTCTGCGCTGAAAAATTAATGGAATCTAGTGGAATGTGAAATCGGGGAAATAGTTCTGCATTGAAAAATTGAAACAAGTAAAATGGAGCTTGCTTGCTTAAAAGACTACACAATATATCAGCTGTGGATTAAGCCTTCAACTGCATATAAAACTGGTTACATACATACATAAGTATGATCCTGATTCAAGCCTTCAGACCTGATTCCATGGGTTCTGCAGGGCATCCTTTGTAGCAGTTTCTAGGATAGAAAATGATGCGTACCCGACCTATTGAGTGAGAGCTTGCCGGTGCAGAATTTATTGTGGACCAAGCAAACAGGTCATTCAGTTCAATTTTGGGTTGGTTTAAGCTTCAGTTGGATATTTCTCGAGTCAAATAAGATACTTTTTCGGTGTTGGCTAGAATATTTTATTTGGTTTGGATTGATTCTAAATTGGTCTATTTTGGTTCAATAGGCTTGTTTTGTGAAGAAAAAATACTTGTGGAAAATATTTTCAGATCGGTTTGGGTCTGTTTTGATTTCCAATTCACCTTTACTTACCCACTTTTGGGCATGGACTTGGATACAAATTCGATTGATTCAGTTAGGTTTCAGGTTAGTTTTCGTAGGTCTACTGACATAGGATGTGTCTTAATCTTAATTTACCTTTCAACACAACATGTAAATGGAGTTTCTTTATTAGTTTACTTGTCAGCATGTATTTTGCTGTTCAGATTGGCCTTGTCTTTGATGCTATTAATTCCTTCAGAAAACAACCCACGTCTACGAACATTACATTCAATTCTGGTGTATTTTGCCTCTGCAGATGTATCCAATAGTGGGAGACAGATACAGATGCAAAGACTGTGTGGAGCAGGTAGGGTTCGACCTTTGTGGGGATTGCTATAACACTCCCTCCAAACGGCCAGGCCGATTCAACCAGCAACACACCTCTGATCACAGATTTGAACTTGTGAAGCAGCCTGACTTTTTCCGCCACATAATGTTGCGCCTCACAGGAGGAGGGCAAAGAGCAAATGGTTCTGAGACACCAATCCTCGCTATTACTGCTGGCGAGGATTCTCAGGAGAGTTCAGATGCCGCTCTATCCCCACAACTCACCACAGACGGGGACGGGGCTGACAGTATGCTTGTTGGCAACGACACAATCGATGGTAATAACACAGATTCTGCCCATCAAGATGAATAGATGGGGCAAAAAAAAAGAAATCCGAATCAAACGACTTTTAGATATCTGTGGAGTTTGTCAGGATTTTCAGGGTGCCCATTTGCTTGGGACTGAACCAAGGATGGTTGTTTGATGTGCAAATTGTCATTCTAGACAGTGCATAGTTCCAGGAGGTCAGATTAGTTGACATCTTGTCTTCAGCACTTCATCCATGGACAACAACCCCAAAAGAAGTTCGGCAATGAAAACCCTTGGTGAGCAAACAGGGTTGCTTTCTGTTTTATGTTCTTTCAAAATTGTAGAAAATTGCTGCTAGTTCTATTGTGGTGTTGGTGGTCAATGTGTCTAAATCTAGGCAATGAACATCTGAACAACCCCCCCCCCCCCCCCCTTCAAAAAAAAGAAAGAAAGAAAAGGAAAAAAAGAAGGGGCACAGAAACATTGCCTACATTTAGGTAGGGTTGGTTCTGTTTGTATGAAAGAAGTTTGCTATCCCATAAATTGGAGCATATCTATATGATTATTGCTCTACTGTAGCTACTGAGGTGTTTACGGTTTGGTCTTTTAAGAGTATTTGGTTGAAAAAGCTAAATTGATGTTTGGTATTCAGCCTATTCAATTGGAGTAGTTAATTTCTAATAAGGTGAAAAAAGACGTGTTGGAAACAATTTAGGAAAATTGGGATCTAATAAATCAAATTTTATGTCCATTTTGATTTAACAAATCAAACTTAACTTTTTGCTAATGATAAATTGTATTTAATATAATATTTTATTAGTGAATTTTCACCAATTTTCGGTTACTGGGAAAATGACATGTAGGCGTTTTTGCTGTTGTGCAGTGTTTTATAGGCTAAAAAATAAAAGGAAATGTTTTATAGGCTAAAAAATAAAAGGAAAACGAAGATGACTTGTGCTTTCTACCTCTAGTTGCCTATAATTTTTTTTTTATTTTTTAAGGCAAAAAATAAAAGTACAAGCATCTTTAGTTTCCTTTTATTTTTTTGCCTATAAAACACTCCACATCAACAAAAAACCTCCATGTCATTTTTTCGATAACCGAAAATTAGTGGAGGTTCACTAAAAAAAATATTATATTAAATACAATTTGTCATTAATAAAAAGTTAAGTTTGATTTGTTAGGGAAAAGAAAGCTGTGGTAAGTTTGATTTATTAGATTCGAATTTTCCAACAATTTATCGTAGAATCGACTACTTTATCTAAAGCTTTACTATGATTATATGAAATGTCATCAATAAATAATTTAGATAATTATATCGAGTTATCATAGTATAAATGGAACTTCATCAAATATCTTGTTTTTAAAAGATAGTTAATTTCATCATATACTCAATTTAATGTTATTTTGTGTGGTATTATATTGTTCTTACAATAATTTATCACTTTAACTACAAACTATCACATATAACTATATCATACCATAACAATCATAATTTTCTTTTTCCTTATATTTTCTCCATTTTTATCATTATTTTTCACTTTTCTATCTCCTTATCTATCACACCTACTATTTTTACCATAAATTTTGTCACAATTTAATACAATACACCGTATCATATCACATTGTCCACATTTTAAATATAGGGTAACATTTTATCACACTTTATCCATCATATAAAACAACATAGTCTTAAACAGCTAACTATTATGACCAATGAACAGGACACCAAATAATGTCATGCCATTGTACGCCAAATAATTATCATGCCTGCTAGATTCTTCTTTCTCTTAAAAACACTGCAAAACAAAGTTGCAGTACCAATACATTTGCACACAGATAGCACATAATTCGAAAATATCATGGCCAATGCAGTACACTATACACCAAATACTGTTACACACGTGTTTGATTTTCTAATAGTACAAATGTTATTTCAAACCAATGTTGCTCGTTTTATCTGGCCTCAACTGTTTAGGGTGTAGATCTGATTCTTCTGCCAACAAAAGCTGAAGTAGGTTATGGAATATGACCACCGTAACACAACGGTATAGCATTTAACCATATCTCACTAAATAAGAATATGTCATATGTCCAACAGTAAAGATGGGTGAAAAAGTAACGTAGAAAGTTTGAAGGAAGTTGTGGATATCTCTCTGGATAGATTGAATGAGGAGGCGCGTAGAACAGTAAAGGTTGGGTGCGTTTTGAACATGGTTTGTGATGATTAAGAAATTGTAACAAAGACTTTCAATGATGAATAGTTGGAAAGAAGAAGAAGAAGAAGAAGAAGAAGAAGAAGAAAATTGGTAGCTAGAAGTTTTGTTGTCATGTTGTGTATTGTGATCATTGTGCTTGTTAAGATTCTCAGAGCATTGTTAGCAGACAGACAACAACCATGGCAAAATAATAGATAAAAATTCAACACAAGAAATTGACGTGGAAAAACCCCCCAACAACGTACAATCAGAATATTACAACGATATTTCAAATATTCTCAAACCTCTATAATCTCTCACAACCTCCCTAACTAAAGTTATAACTTGATAACTTAACGCTTACAGATGGCCCTCACACAACTCCATCAACGACACTGAGATTACATTTCAATCTCTAGTGGTCAGATGAAGTATTCTAAATTATATTGCATAAAACCTAAATCCAAGGCTCTATTTATAATGAAGGCAATCAATAGAGAATAGATCCAATAGGAGTCCCTTGGCGGCCAAGCACCTCAAAAACAGCAATAGAATCCAAAATCAACCTAAATAGGGAAAACATATCAAAACAGGACTCGAAAACGTATAAACCAACACCGCCACAATTTGACACAACCTCGTGTCCATACGGCATGGTCTGTGTTTGTACCGTACGACACGGTCCATGTCACTGTTTTCCTACTCTCTAACCAGCCACATGACTCATGTTGACCCTGACTTCACTCTCGTTGCTCTGGATCGTGTTCCAAGCCTTCCCAAATTCATAATTTGGGTTCTACACATCAAACTCAACAATGCTTTACAGTTTGTATTGTTGGGTCGTTTAATTTTTTTTACTGTTTTTGCAGCATTGTTGTGATACCATGTTGTCTTCTTTGGCCTTCAACAATTTTAAAATAATAGTGATCCCTTTCATACTTTTTTCAGCTATATAAAAGAATAATAGAGGGTTAAGAAAAAAGAAAAAAGAAAAAAAGAAATTCATAGTTATTGGGTTTAATTAACTTGCTAGCTAGGCAGACTAGTGACTACAAATAAAAGTAGTACGTTAGAAAATAGAAAGCATCTCATTTGTTTTTGGCATGGTTTTTTCAATTCTTAAAACAGATGAAAAAGTCCTAATACAAGTATACAACAACAATAATATTCCGGGGAAATACGTTTGAGCTTGATAAGGAGATTTAAATATAAGCAGTCTTACCAGTTAGTACTATGAATAAAAGTTCATGTAGAGACTGATTCCAACAGGTCTTAAAAGTCCTAATATACACTCATAATAGTGTACTACCTCCGTCCCAAATTGTTTGTCCATCTATCTAATTCCCTTGTCCTAAAATGTTTGTCCATTTTATAATTCCAATGATTGTAATTCCTATTATACCCCTAATAAATACTCTTTTGTTTCTTTTTTATTTTTCTTTACATGAGAAAAGTAAGGGCAATTCTGGTATATTACACATTCTTCACCACATTTCCCATGACCATTGGACTTTTAAATATTGCTGGATGGAGAAACAATACGGGACGGAGGTAGTATATTAAGAATGCACGCTAACATTGATCCTAATGTGCACTAACAATAAACACAAACTACATAATAATATAGAAAACCCAGAAAGGTGAAGTTAAAGGCTAGGTAGGTTGATGAAAACGGTCAAAAAAGGGAATTCAAACCTCCCTTAAAATACGGGGGGCTGAGAACAACACCCAAATTAAACCTGTGTGTCAGTCAATTCTCAATACTGATGAACTAACTGATCAGTAGGGTTTTGGTTATTCATCTGCTCCAACGTAACTTTTGAAAAGCCTTTGATATGAACAACACCAATTATTTCTCCTCTCATTGGTTAATCAATCTGGTTCACACCACAGGCAAACAGAAGCAAGCACATTCATTCATTCAACAATGAAAAGGCAAAAAATGCAGACAAAACAAGGAAATGCATGGAGAGTACGTGGCATCAAAGACCAGACACACATAGAGGTGATTTGATTGGATTGGATTGGGGGGTACAGTGGAGTGGAGAGCATGATATCAAAATTCAAATCATATCATATCATGTTGGGTATGATAATCATGACATCACACCACCCACTGAAGCATGTTGTTCTTTTATATTGCTGATTGGGTATGGCGCGGTGCGGTGTAATGGAATTGTGATGAGTGTGGTCGAATCATGTGGATTGTGATGAATTATTGGTAAATTATGGGTTTTGTTTTTTATAAATGTAAATTGGATTAGTAAATGTGAAAAAGTTTATTGTGGTGGGTTGTGGTAAATTGTGGTGGATTGCTACGTTGTGGTGGGTTCTGGCAAAGTGTAGTCATGTGTTGTGGTAACGCATCCAGCCAGCCATATAAAAAAACAGGGTCTGACAGTAGAGCTGGCAAAAATTTGTCCAACCCGGATTACCAGAATTGTCCGACCCGGAAAACCGGGTTTGGACATAGATTTTTCGTCCGAATTTTGATATTGACCGAATATTCGGACATAAAATCTCTCTTTTTTCTATTGTCCGAACCCGATTTTAGCTTCGTCCGAATTGTCCGACTCGGTCTGACCAAAAATAAAACTGGGTTCTGACATGAATTTTTCGTCCAAATTTTGACATCGTCTGAATTTTTTCATCCAAATTTATTCAAACCCAAATTTTTGACCGCGCTAGGTCTGAGTTTATGGCTCTCGCAATCCTCGCATGAGGGTTGAGGAATGAACCACCCTTCGAATTTTTGAAAGCCTGAAATGCATGCCTACAAATCCAAGTTGGTCACTGGGTTCGAATTTAGGTTAGGTCTGTGTTAAACACTACGAAGATTCTAGTTTTTTTTTTCTCTTTTACTAATGTTATGAAAGTGTCCTAAAATTACCAAATCTCTTGATCTCACAATTATTTATTTTCTAATTGTATTAGGATATTATTTAGGTTTCCTTATTATGTTGGGTTTCTTAATTGTATTAGATTCAAAATCTAATTGGAGTGAGAGTCACGTTAGGTTATAGGGAGTTTTCCCTATAAATAGGGTGCATGTTTCTCCACCAAAACACATCGGTAAACACAGAGAGCTAGAGAGAGAGAAAATATTAAGAGAGAAAGGGGTCTCACCAATATTTTCCCTGGTGTATCCTGAGAGATTGTGAGTTGAGTGTTGAGAGATTGTTATTGTAATCTCCTTTGTGGATCGCATCACACCCTGTGATAGTGATCAAGTTGTACTCCTCCTTTCTCATGGTAGATTATTTTCTGGCTGTCGCCGTCCGTGGGTTTTTCTCCGAGTTCTTCGGTTTCCCACGTAATTCTGGTGTTTGATTTGATCGCTTATTTTCCGTTCCTAAATTTTGTTGTAATATCCGTCATCTCGTTTTCGATTCTATTATTCGCTTCCGCTGTTACCTTGCTACTCACTTTTCTCTAACAAGTGGTATCAGAACAAGGTAGAGATGGCTTCAATCATGAAGTGCGATATTCCAAAATTTGATGGAACGAGGAGTTTTACTATGTGGAGACTGCAGATGAAGGCGGTCCTGATTCAGCACGGGTTATGGGATGTGATTGAGTATCCCGACACGAAGACTGATGCAACAATGAGCGATGATGAATTCAAAAAACTCCAGAAGGATATCAAGAGGAATCTGACTCCAAGAGAGTGGAAGAAGCTTGAAGATAAGACTCTGGCAGGGATTCAGCTGTGCTTGGCGAAGCACATTCAGAGAGAGGTGATGCACATCGAGAAACCTCGGGAGCTCTGGACCAAACTGGAAGAGTTGTACATGTCGAAGAGTCGTGTAAACAAGTACCGAATGAAGGAGAAATTCTACAGGCTGAAGATGCCCCAAGGTACTTCTATTCAGGCACATCTTAGTGAATTTGATTCTATTATTACTGAATTGGAATCAATGGATATAAAACACCCTGATGAGGATAAGGCTTTTCATTTAATTCTATCCCTACCTGCATCACATAAACAGTTTAAGGAAATCATGTTGTATGGGAATCGTGGTGACCTTAACCTTAGTGAAGTAAAGACTAGTTTACTGTCAAAGGAGAAACTTGATACTGATGGTGATGATCAGGGTGGTGATACTATGGTTGTAAGGGGTAGAAATACTGAACGTAAGGAAAATGGGTCTGGAGGGAGGTCTAAACACCGTTCAAAGTCTAGGAATCCTCACAAGAATAAGAAGTGTAACTACTGTAGTAAGATGGGGCATATAGAGAGAGGCATTGGGCAAGCAGAGAGAGACCGAGCAGGAGGGTAAGGATAATCACACCAAACCTAGTACCTCAAACTGCGTAGAGTCCGAGTCAGATGGTGATGGGTTTGTAGTTACGGATGATGCCTTGGCTACCACATCGAGTAGGATAGCTAGAGATGAGTGGGTTCTTGACACGGGGTGCACCTATCATATGTGTCGTCATAAGGACTGTTCGAGTCTTATGAGAGTGTTGACACCGGGGTCGTAGTCATGGGTAACGACACAACCTGCAAGGTTGCAGGAATCGGTAGCATCAAAATCAAGACTCATGATGGCATCGTTAGAACTCTCAAGGAGGTTCGTCATATCCCTAACATGACTCGAAATTTAATTTCTTTGGGTACTCTTGAAGCTAGCAGTGCAGTACAAAGGAGAAGATGGTGTTTTGAAAGTGTGCAGGGGTTCCATGGTTCTTATGAAGGGAATCAGGAAGGGCAGTCTATACATCCTGCAGGGGTCTACAGTGATAGGATCTGCAGCGGCAGTCCTAAATCTTGATGAGTCCGACAGCACAAAACTGTGGCACATGAAACTAGGCCACATGGGCGAGAAGAGAATGTCAATGTTGAGCAAGAAGGGATACCTTGAAGGCGCAAAGATCGGCAAGTTGGAGTTTTGCGATCACTGTGTCTACGGGAAACAGAAGAGGGTTAGCTTTTCAAGGGCTAAACATACAACAGCAGGAATCCTTGATTATATTCATTCAGATTTGTGGGGTCCTGCTAGAGTGCCATCACTGGGTGGCAAGCGCTACATGTTGACATTCGTGGATGACTTCTCGAGGAAGACTTGGATTTATTTCCTGCGGCACAAGAATGAGGCGTTCTCATATTTCAAGAAGTTCAAAGCTTTGGTGGAGAACCAGACAAGCAGGAAAATCAAGAAACTCAGGACTGACAATGGGTTGGAGTTTGTTGATTCTGAATTTACTGAATTCTGCGAGGAGCATGGGATTGAGAGGCATCGAACCTTGGTGGGTAAGCCTCAGCAAAACGGGGTAGCCGAGAGAATCAATAGGACACTCCTGGAGAAAGCCCGCTGCATGCTCTCGAATGCATGGCTTTGGAAGAACAAATCGCTCGCACGGTGATATTCATCGTCACACGCACGAACAGATCACCTCATGCCTCTATCGAATACCAGATTCCAGAGGAAGTATGGACAGGTAATTCAGTTAATTATTCTAATTTGAGAATTTTTGGATGTCCTGTATATGTCCATGTGAATGATAGGAAGCTGTCTTCCAAGGCTGTTAAATGCATGTTTCTAGGTTACGGGTCTGAGTCTAAGGGATATAGAATGTGGTGTCCTGATTTGATGAAAGTTATTCAGTCTAGAGATGTAACCTTAATGAAACTATTATGTTATCTGAAATGGAATCTACCGGTACTTCTGATGATGCAGGAAATCAGGAGAAGGATGCAGGAAGAATTGTGTTCGAGGTGGAACAGGCTCAAGGTGGAGCTGCTGGAACCTGTAATCAGGAGCAAACTATTGATGCTCCTGAACCAACTCAGGTTGATGAGCTTGAGATTGAGACGAATGTTCCTCTAGTGGAGGAATAACCATGCATTGCTAGAGATCGTCCCAGGAGGGAGATCAGGAGACCAGCGCGATATACTGAAGAAGATGATGCTATGATTGCTTATGCGCTGAGTGTTGCAGAGGAGACTCCTGAAGATGCTGAACCTTCTACCTATCAGGAGGCCATCTCTTGTCCAAATGCCTCAAATTGGATAGGAGCTATGCAAGAGGAGACGGAGAGTCTGCAGAAAAATCATACATGGGAGATATGTGAGTTGCCTAAAGGGCGACGAGCTCTTACTGCGAAGTGGGTGTACAAGAGAAAGGAAGGTATCCCTGGTGTAGAAAGTGCAAGGTGGAAGGCCAGATTAGTGGTAAGGGGTTGCAACCAGAAAGAAGGAATCGACTACAATGAAGTATTCTCGCCAGTCGTGAGGCATACGTCGATCCGCACCTTGCTTGCCTTTGTTGCTCTATTTGATTTGGAGTTGGAACAACTTGATGTCAAGACAGCTTTCCTCCATGGCGAGTTGGAGGAGGAAATATATATGAGGCAGCCAGAGGGTTTCATCGTTCCTGGTAAACAGGAACAGGTATGCAGATTAAGGAAGTCCTTGTATGGACTTAAACAGCACCAGCGATGGTACAAAAGGTTTGATACCTTTATGGTAGGGCAAGGGTACACAAGAAGTCACTATGATAATTGTGTGTACTACATGCAATTTGAAGAAATGTCTTTCATTTATTTATTATTGTATGTGGATGACATGTTGATTGCCTCCAGGGACATGTCACTAATAAAGAAGCTGAAATCTTAACTCAACCAGGATTTTGAGATGAAAGACCTCGGAGCGGCGAAGAAGATTTTGGGTATGGAGATCCAAAGGGACAGAAAGGCAGGGAAGTTGTTCCTGTCTCAGAAGAAATATCTGGAGAAGGTGTTGGACATATTCAACATGAGAAACTGTAAAGCAGTTTCAACTCCTTTAGCTGCACACTTCATGTTGTCTGGTGAGAACTATCTTAAATCTGATTTGGAGGTAAGGAGGATGTCTAATATTCCCTATGCTAGTGCAATTGGTAGTTTGATGTATACTATGGTGTGTACTA
The DNA here is from genome assembly GCA_029582165.1 of Portulaca oleracea. Taxonomy (NCBI): domain Eukaryota; kingdom Viridiplantae; phylum Streptophyta; class Magnoliopsida; order Caryophyllales; family Portulacaceae; genus Portulaca; species Portulaca oleracea. The sequence goes on from CM055871.1 coordinate 5,992,781, forward strand.
GACCTGACATGTCCCACGCAGTTAGTGTGGTGAGTAGATATATGCAGAATCCAGGGAAGGAGCATTGGGAATGAGTGAAGTGGATCCTTCGCTATGTGAAGGGTACTTTGGAGAAGGGCATCCTGTATGATAGAGGTAGTGCTGCAACGTCTGATGTTGCAGGTTATGTTGATGTTGATTATGGTGGAGATCTGGATAGGAGACGCTCAATTTCAGGGTAAGTGTTCGTCATGTGTGGAGGAGCAATATCTTGGAAAGCTTCACTTCAATCTATAGCAGTCCTGTCTACTACAGAGGCTAAATATATTGCTGCAACGGAAGGAGTGAAGGAGGCCATCTGGTTGAGGGGATTGGTCATGGAGCTTGGCGTACCACAGGGCGAGACTGTGGTTTATTCAGGCAGTCAGAGTGCTATACATCTGACAAAGAATGATACTTATCATTCGAAGACCAAGCATATAAGCGTCAGGTATCACTTCATCAGAGATACAGTTGCTACAGGAGAGATCGTGGTGAAGAAGGTTCATACTTCTGATAATCCTGCAGACATGTTAACCAAGCCTCTATCTATAGCTAAGTTCGAACATTGTTTGGACTTAGTTGATGTTCTAAGGATGTGAGAGCCCTGCGGGGCCACGCCCTGCGGAAGGGCGTGTTGATGGCGACAGTGAAGATGTTTATCTAGACCGATGATTCGTTGATTTTAGTCCAAGGTGGAGTTTGTTAGGAAAGTGTCCTAAAATCAGCAAATCTCTTGATCTCACAATTATTTGTTTCCTAATTGTATTAGGATAATATTTAAGTTTTCTTATTATGTTGGGTTTCCTAATTGTTTAGATTTTAAATCTAATTGGAGTGAGAGTCAAGTTAGGTTATAGGGAGTTTTCCCGATAAATAGGGTGCATGTTTCTCCACCAAAACACATCGGTAAACACAGAGAGCTAGAGAGAGAGAAAATATTGAGAGAGAAAGGGGTCTCACCAATATTTTCCCTAGTGTATCCTGAGAGATTGTAAGTTGAGTGTTGAGAGATTGTTATGGTAATCTCTTTTGTGGATCGTATCACACCCTGTGATAGTGATCAAGTTGTACTCCTCCTTTCTCATAGTAGATTATTTTCTGGCTGTCACCGTCCGTGGGTTTTTCTCCGAGTTCTTCGGTTTCCCACGTAATTCTGGTGTTTGATTTTATCGCTTATTTTTCGTTCCTAAATTTTGTTGTAATATCCGTCATCTCATTTTCGATTCTATTATTCACTTCCGCTGTTACCTTACTACTCACTTTTCTCTAACAACTAATGTTGAAAGTTAATACAAGGTTAAAATTTGCATGGTATAAAAATCATTAAAATAGAAAAAAAAACATATATATAGTAAGACAAGACCCACAAGAACTAAAAAAGATGCAACCAAATCAAGGGTTCCGTAAAAACTAGATACAAATCAGCTCTGAAAATAAATCAAACATTTTGTCTTCTTTAATTTTCTTTTTATTATATATCAATTTTATCCAATGTTCAATTCGTAGTTTATGATTTTGGCCATTTTCAAACGCAAACTAGTCCATATGGGCTAACTATTTTCGACTTTTTAAATTTAATTCGGGGTCATTCAAGTTAGGGTAAGATCTTTACAATCCTCTCTTTCCTACGACAAAGAAAAGAAGAATTAGTATTGTACAACAATAAATTTATTAGAGATGGTGGAAATTATAAAGACAACTAAGCGAATGTAATCATTCAAATGGTACAAGTGATAAATATATGATGTAAAATACAGTAAAATAGAAATTTAGTTACAGCAGTTGATGTTGTCAAAATATAATTTATTAGGTGTTTCTAGAATTTATGCTTCAAATAGTGTGATTATTCACTTGTAAATATCAAATTATTTACTCTCAATGGCATGATAGTTCACTTGTATATATCGTGCAATATAAACTCCAGGTGCACGTAAATACAATGTTGTCAAAATGACTTAACATGTAGTTTGCTTTCTTAATTGGAATATAATGGAGAAAAATAGGGACTTGTATCACATGTAAAACTTTGAAGGAAAAGAGTCATGGTTTATGACAAAGGTCATTAGGTGTGAAGGGATTTGAATATTCTTTAGGTGTTGAGAATGTGAGAGAGTTAAAAGGTCCATGAGAGAAATTATTAGAGCAAACCTAAAACATTTATACTTAGCAGAGGATATGGGATTAGACAAGGGAGTTTGTGGGCTAACCATAAGATTGTAGGGTGAGGTTTAATGGTATGGTATGTGCTTAGCAGCCTTGGTTTGTTGTCCCATGTCTTCTATTTGATAGGTGGATCGAGCTCTTCCTCGACTGTATGGAGCACACAAGTATGCATCTTTTCACTTTCTCAAACTTCTTGGTTTCTTTCTCTTTCAATTAGTTTTTCAAAGATTTTCCATGTAGGTTTGTTTTAGTGTCTAAATTGGTTTTTCCATGTAGTTTTTTTTTTTGAAAGGTTTTTTGAATCCGCAAGATTCGCAACGACTCCATGAACTATATCCCCTTTACCATACTCAAGTGTATTACCCCTGAGAGATTGTAGTGCATCCATCTATTGCTCATTCTATTCATTTCTTTATCTTGCACGGGTATAGTGTTGGAAAAAAAACATTAATAGATTGTACTTAAATCGGTCAAATCAGTTAATGTTAACATTTTAGCCAAAAATTGATATTTGTTGCCTTTTTCGGAGTGGACAATTCAAATTGATTTCTTTTACTATTAAAGAGAAATAACTCTATGGGTTTCCATCTCATACTTTCAAAGCGCAACAAAAGAATTTTAATGGCTTGGGTTGCCAAATAAAGAAGTATTGCATGTTTTAAAATTGGCCCTTCTTTTCCCCTCACATTTTCCATCAAGTAGACCTTTCATGACTAAAGTTGTTCAAATTCTTCAAGTCAACAAGAAAGCAAATACGAGCGTGAAAGAACCTTTTTTAGCATAAATTCAGTGATGGATTTAAATGTTTAGATTAAGGATGACTAACATTTATCACTCTTATTTTATTGACATATAATCAACGCTTTTGATCTTGAATTATACTAATGTTTTTCAATTTATTACGTTTAGGGTTTCGTTGAAACCCTTCATGCAACACTGGTAGCTAACTTGTTATAGTTTGGAGCATAGGTAGCTATGATACGTTTCTTTAGACTTGGTAAATGTGACCTGTCTACTGAATCTCTATTAGAGGAGTAATCACTCGTGAACTTAACAGGTTGGTATCGGACTATCCATGACAGGAACGGCCTATCAACCCGACAATTTCTACTAATGGAAATCTTTTGCATCCACCAAGACTTGAAGCTAGGTTGATTGAAAATATGAAAGATGGGGTGGTTGTCACTTGCATACCACATCTTTAATAGGTACTTGGTAGCAATGGTAGCTATGGTTGACAACTTATATGAAATTTTTCTCTAAGGGTATGTTTAGTTGGGAATTTTCTGATGCTTGGTGGGCAGAAAATGGAGAAAATCACTTTCCAAAAAAATGATTCCCCACTCCTTTATAAATTATTTTTTTGACTTCATCCTAAGGAAAACCATGTTCTCCCCCCCTCTCTCTCTCTCTCTCTCTATCTCTCTCTCTCGCACTCGTTTTAATATATTTTTTCTCTCTCATATCTTTCTTTCTCTCCACCACTCTCTCATACACGAGTTTTAATATATCTCTCTCGTTTTTCTCTCTCCACCACTCTATCTTAAACCCTTTTTAATCTCTCTCTCGTATTTCTCTCTCTCCACCACTCTCTCTCATGTATCCTTTTCTCTCTCTCTCTCTCTCTCTCTCTCTCTCTCTCTCCACCACTCTCTCTAACTCATGCATTTTAATCTCTGTCTCCTTATTGTCAAACAGATGAAAATCATTTTCAGGAAAGTCATTTTCCTGTGTACCAAACATGAGAAAATATCAAATGAAAAGTCATTTTCTATGAAAATCATTTTCCAAGAAAAAAACAATTTTCCTAAAAAATAGTTTTCCTTTGCACCAAACACATCCTAAAGAAAAAGAAAAAAGAAAAAAGGGGAATGTTGGAGTGCTTGGGTGAATGAGGGATGAGGAAAATAGTACTTGGAGGAGAGAGAAATATGGAGGAACGACAGTAATTATATGGTAGGACCGAGTGTACATAGCATTGTACACTCGGTATATATATGGGGTAGGGCATATATAAGATTCACGTGAGATTTTATAATGGACTCATTCCTTATCACGCGGACATCATTCGATCGTATCCTTCATTGGTCAAATTTTTTTCCTTCTTGCACCACCGTCGTTTGTTCGGTCATGTTCCTGCTTGGTCAATTGTACCCCTAGCGTCGTCACTTATGCAGATTAAGTATGGTAGAACAAACAATCGAACAAATCGATAATATCATTGTTGATGCTGAGAACCTATTGATCGAGCAATTGCAAATGGAGGGTGAATCAAGCATGAATATAATTGAAGGACCTTCGTTGGATGGACGACAAGATGCAACCTTTCACCATGATGTTGATACTCTCAATAATGATGATACCTTCGATGAACTCAACAATGGCGGCGAAACATAGAACCATCAAGAAGGCGTTCTTGAATTAAGTAAACAGTAACCAATGATGTTGCAATAAGTATACATTAGATTGCTTGAATACTGCATCAAATATGTGAAAGAATGCATTACATAATGGAATAATTATCAACAAATATGAATTCTTGTGTTTGAATATTGTGTTGATGTTTCTGAAGAATGCATTCGATTTGGGAAAAAATGCACTACGAAGTGGAAATATTATCAACGAAACAAAATGCGTTTATTTTGATACACTCATATCTAGATAATATTAATGCATCAAAATTGGAAAAATTTGCATTGAATAAGGGAAATTATGCATTGCATAATGGAAATTTTATCAACAAAATATGATTTTTTGTGTTTGAATACTGCGTTGATGTTTCTGAAGAATGCATTCGATTTGGGGGAAAATACACTACATTGTGGGAAAATTATCACCAAAACATACATCAAAATTGGGAAAATCTGCATTGAATATAGGGAAGTATGCATTGCGTTATGGAAATTTTATCAAAAATGAGCTAGGTGTTTTTTCAAATGAAGCGGGTGGGTTTACTCCCTCCCATACACACCTAGCATCGTACACTCGGTTATATTTTATAATATGCGGGAGGCACGATGGGAGGAGTAATGAGAGAGGAAGGGTGACATTTTTAATATTTTGCTATGACTAATAAGTAATATTAGAATATTAGAATGACTTTAATACGAAAGTGACTAATAATTTATTAAAAGGTGACTTTTATTAGAGTCAGCCAAAATAAATTATTAGTAACCCCTGTATTCACAAATAGTCATCGATAACGTTATACGTCTTACGATAAATTTATGGTGAGACGGTCATACACAAGAATTACTGAAAAACGTATATATATGTGTCTAATTTTAATGGCTTTTTTATTTTTAATATTTTTTTTCTTTCTTTTTGTCTAGCCATATAACAAAATAGAATACATATTACACCTACTCTAGTAATGTACTTCAACCATTACCAACACTAATACTTCATTACCAATTAAAATAGGGAAATTGGAATCTAATAAACCAACCTTTGGGGGTTGTTTGAAATAACGAACCAACCTTGAACATTAATTTACAACGAACCAACCTTGTCATGTTGCTTTTTCCAGCGAACCGCCACCGAGTTTGATTCATCGAAAATGTGACATGGCGGTGGCGGATGCTTATGTGGCAATTTTTTAAGCAAAAAAAAAAGGGAAAAAACACTAGCCATATTTTTTTGCTAAGTTAGACTAAAATAATCAACAATTTTCATTTTTTTAAAATTTCAACTCAACACCCCTCCCTCTCTCTCTCTCTCTCTCTCTACCTCTCCCCCTTTCTCTCCAGCCGACCCCTACAAAATCAAAAGCAACCAATATGCATCAAATATGCTACGACGAGAGAGAGAGTGAGTGGGAGAGAGGGAGGGATGTTGAGTTGGAATTTTAAAAAATTGAAAATTGTTGATTATTTTAGTCTAACTTAGCAAAAAAATGTGGTTAATTTTTTTTTTTTTGCTTAAAAAATTGCCACATAAGCATCTGCCACCGTCATGTCACATTTCCGACGAGTCAAACTCGGCGGCGGTTCGCTGGAAAAAGCAACATGACAAGATTGGTTCATTGTAAATTAATGTTCAAGGTTGGTTCGTTATTTCAAACGACCTCCGAAAGTTAGTTTATTAGATTCCAATTTCCCATTAAAATATCAATATTTATATTTGATATGTCCCAAACTGAAGTCCACTATTATTGATAGCCTAAGCCTCTCCACTAGTAATTTTGTAGTGTCTTATGTATTTTACATACTACCTCCTACTTACAACATCAACTCCACTTTTCCCTTTGTAGAATCTCTAGCAAGCCTCTTCCCCCTGAGTAATTTCCTTCCTTGACTTTTGTTACCATCTTTAATAATGTAAATGACTCAAAAGGCTTCTTTTAGGCCTAGGCACAACTAGCTAGTAACCCAATTTATTACACTAACCAAAATTACTTATTAATTTTTACCATCCTCAGTACATACATACATGCATGTATATACATACGTGTGTACATACATATATACACATGTATACATACAAACATACATACATATTGCAAGTGGCATTAAGAAGGGAGTATTCTTTGAAGTTGATCTACATACACATATATACACACACATACATTATTGACATATGTATGATAAAACGGAACTCACATATTTATGAAACTATTAATATATATTTATTTCGAGGATATTGTAATATGTAAAAACAACATTAAGGTGTTGCTCTTTGGTGAGGTTAAATTCAAGTTTGATTGGTTAGGTAAGGAGAGGAAAAGAAAGGAAATAATAAATTGACCATACAACATCATCCCTTGTCGCTCGAGCGCACAACATTCATGGCATCGAAAATTTTCAGGCGAACGTGCTCAGCATAACTCATGGCATCAGGAATCACATTCTTCCAAAAGATCTTAAGTACACCTCAAGTCTCTTCTTAAATGAGGTCATTGGTCCTCTTAATACACAACATATCCATGGTCGTTTCGTAATGCCCTGATCAATGTTGTCCCAACTCCATCTTCTTCCCTATCGTTTTTCTGTTTGACATGTTTTTAATTAGGAGCCACGTTGAGCTCATATTAGGTGAGGTGAGAGACATAAACCGGAGGTTAGGAGAAAGATGTTGAAATTTGAGAGATGAAGAAGACATTTTAGAGAGAGAGAGAGAGAGAGAGAGAGAGAGAGAGAGAGAGAGAGAGAGAGAGTGAGTGTGTTACCCTCACCCATCTTAAGACTGCTCCCAATCAACCCCGCTTAACAGTAGAGTTCCCAACAAATGAAATTCCTAAAAGGAAGGTGTACCTTGGTGATATAAGTAGTCATTTTAATCCCTTTAAGCCATAACCATAAATCCAGTGTGTTACAATCACCTCCACTTAAGCACACAACGTCCTCATTGTGCCATAATCATCTCCAGAATCTTTGCCCCGCTAAGTGACTGCCCATGAATCTTTCATCCACCGACGCAGCTCACGGTCGTGAGTTGACTCTGATACCATCTGTAACACCCCCACAGACGAGCTTCCTAAAAGGAAGATGCACCTTTGGTGATATAAGTAGTCATTTTAATCTATAAGTCAAACATAACCATATATCTAGGGTGTTACAATTACACTCGAAAAAACAATAAAATTTTCGATTGGAAAGCACAAGATCAAGAATTTGTATTGCTTTATGTTATACTACAAATAGTACGGTTGTCGATCTCAGGGAATTGTGTTTCAGGCGAGAAAGACAAAGGAGGGAGCTTTCACGATGGGAGTTTTGTCTGGTTGGAAGAGGGGAGAGCGATGGCGGGTTCTAGACTGATGGCTAGGGTTGCGATGGTTGGTGGTTGGTCAGAAGGTGCCCACACCACCGATGGTGGTGGGGTAGTGGTGGCTGTCATGGTGGTTTAGGTGAGAGAGGGAGAGATTAGAGTGTTATGGTTTAAGAGAGGGGCAGGTTAAGGAAGATATGACGCTAAAAATGGGATTTTCTGGCACTTGTCGTGGGCCAATTTTCGGACTTTTTTTGGATTTTTAGAGACATAGACAGTCTTTAAGCAAGCCATAGGGTTGGGAAGAAACAACTCTCCGACAACAACACTAAAATTATTGTTGTACTTTTGTGAGTACATTGTCGTTTTCGCACGGAATTGTGTTTCAGAAACTTATAACGAACCAAAGTATTTAAAGTTAGTTAAGTTAACCAAAGATAGTGGTAGTGATCATGAAAAACAATGAAGTATAAAAAGCAATAAAAGATATGAACGTTGTTATATCAATATTTAACAACTATAATCTGAACAACCTAATCTACAACTTCTATACAAGTAGTTAAAATGATCGATTGCACTATTAAAATTCAACAAAGCCCTCTCGCAGGGGTCAAATGCTAGTTTAAATATTCTAACAACTTATTCTCATGGTCTTAGTCGGGTTTCCTTCTCTGGTTTCACTGGTGTTGCCTATAGGTCGTGATATGACTTGAGATGGTCGTCTCCTGACCCCTTGCCAGCTCGGGTCGACCTTGTCAATGATCAAACTTAAAGATATAAACTAAGTGTCATTTGGTGAGTAACTGAGAATAAGGGAGAAGGGACTTAATCTAATTAAACCACAAGAGTAGCAACTCTAGACATAATTAGAATTTGACTATTCTCATGTGAAATCACTAACTATTCCATCTACCTACACTAGCAAATTGACCTTACCATTCAACATCAGTCAATTGCTTAAATACACAGACGAAAATCTCTCAAGTTTTTCAACGAACACATGGTGGACATAGAGGAAAACTCAATACAAACATGAATTTGGTAGATTAGGCCTAAGAAAAATATATTAATCATCAAATACATTAATCAAAATCCAAACAATAACTAACAATTAGTTAACATGAGATTGTTATTAAAAAGAAATAGAAACAATACAACGAGAGAATAAATAAACACACACACAGAGAAAGAGAGATTTAGTATTAAATTGAAAGTGGAATTCAATTTCCCATTGAATACATATATAATTCAACCTCAATGATTTAGGGGGGAAAATCTAAAGCTAGAAACTAGAGAGACGCTCGAAAGAACCTCTCTCAGAACCTAGAAGAAAACTACATATAACATGACGTTAAAACTCCTATCTTTCCCTTAATTCAAATGGCTTAAAAGGCTATAACCTACGAATCGGCACAGGCAGTGTCGAGTTTGGCATTATATGCGTTGTCCTTATGGACTTTAACAAATCGCACAGTTTGCACTAAAATCGATACGGCCTATGCTAAGCTCTTTTTTCCCTTCTTTTCTTTAGTATAGAATTTGCTACTATTGATGACGCATTGGCTTGACTTTCTTTCTTTAGCCTCCAACGTTCTATTGCTTCTCGCGCTCTTCCTTATCATCCCAAGATTACGTGTCTTTTGTCATAATGAACGAGATTACCTAAACAAACGAAAATTTGCTTTAAAAGGCAAAAACTAGCCAAGATAAGAAGGTTAAACCTCGTAAAAGTACGTGTTTATATTTTTCGAGTATAGATCCACTCATATATTGGTTTCAGTATAAAATAAAAAATATATATTTCTTATTATTACGACTTACGAGGGCTCACTTGGATATTTTTTAGTGTCCTTTTCCACATATTCAGGTATTGGTCCAATTCTAACAATGAACAACATGAAAAAGAATATTGTATAATTAGATGCGCATAATAATATTGAACAAAAATGATGGATGTGAGACTAGAAGGTGGAGTGGAGAGATAAAATTGACAAAAGAAAATAAATAAATAACCATAATTTATGATTGTGACTTGTAGTTTAGGATGGTGAGATATGTGATGATTATAGAAATTAGTGATAATTAAATAGGACTATTTTGTCCTTGTTAGTTAAGTTTGAGATTTGAGAAGGTGTCAAATTGCAAAAAGAAAATTACAAACTACAAAGATAAGACTTCTTTTTTTTTTTTTTTAACGAGACAATGCTTTGTATATACAAACAAATATGATTTTTTTTTTCCTCAAACAATATAAATAGATACGGTGTATGGGAATTTTCCTTTATGTCAACAATCCTCAACTTGGTGATTTCAAAGGTATAAGCTCATTATAGCTTTATTTTATCTTTTTCAGATGTTATATTGTTATTTGTTTGATCAATTGTCCAAATTCTTTTTCTTTTATCGATTGAAGTCTCGGAACAACTTATATTGATATGATATCGGTAAGTTATATAATTATGGATTCTTATCTAAATTTAATAAAGTAATTCATAAATTAACTTCTCCCACCAAATATAATAGTTAAAAATAAAATTATTTGATTACTATGACAACAACAATCATAACAACTCTCGATGTATGTCCGAACTTGGCTATGTTACCTATGTATGGGAAAATTCAGATATGGACACTCTTAATTTTAAAAACGTCACTGGTTCGCAGAGAAGGTGATTTCAAAATACCAAAACAAAAGAGTAAATACTTTGAATTAAAATCATTTTCAAAAAAAAAAACAAAAGGTGAAAACTATCCAGTGTGGCCTTATTTCAAATACAAATGACAATTTTGATTTCTCCTGAATATGAAAAATATATTTAATTAATTTACATACTTCCCACCCTCATTTCTTAAAGTAAATTTTGAATTTAAAGTGGTAGGAACAAAAGAAAAATATGTCATGATAATTTTACCTTTATTGTATCAAATATAAAACAATATCTTAAACTTCAATTAAAAGACTATTAACAAAGACAATCCTATAAAATAATAAAGCAATTTCAATCAAGCTCCTTTTTGGGTTTGAATTTGAGACATAATGCTCGCAAGGACCACCCACAAAAAATTCATAAAGTATTTTAGAGTATTTTATGAGTAATTTAGTATTATCCATCATGCAGAAAATAATGTAAGCAAATAAATATTCGAAAATGGTGGGCCATGTATGGATTGCTGACGTCAAGCACACCAACACTTGGGTAGCAACTTTTGGCGCCAAAACTGAAAAAAGGAGAGAAAATTGGCGGGAAGAATATACGGAGTTTCTCCAAGGAAAAGATTCCGTTACAACCGGCCCCAAGGTAGCCGTTACTCTCTTTTGTTTTTTCCTTCTTTTTTTTTGTGTTTGAAGGCTCAAAATTTAGAGTTTAGTTTTGCTTAATACTTTGATTAGTACCTCCATTCTATATTATTCGTCCTCTTGGAAAATTGTGTGGTTAAATTTTTAAAATTTTGACCATGAATTTCTTAATATATATAATAGTTTGTTAAATAAAATTATTACCAATAAATCATAACGAAAAATACTATCACAAAAGTATAATATTGCAATTATTGGTCAAAAAGGACTATCGACAATGGCGTGGTGGGCGATTAGGGGTGTTTGTCGTGTGGTGGTCGCAACTCCAATGGCAGTGGATTTGGTGGCTAATCACAAGTGGGTTTCAATAAAGAATAGGTTCTCTTCAATTTTTCCAAGAGTACGTACAAGATGATCCTATAAATGGTGGGGGATTGTTAGGATTATTTCAAGAATATAAGAAGATTATATAATATGAGAAATTATGTGGAACAAAGTATAAAAGTCATATATAGAATAAACACAAGAAATATGATCAACACGAGTGAATACATGACCAGCACGGGTCGTGTTGGTCTCCAGAGAGCTAGATTAAGTTTCCTTAAAACTCACTTAGAATATTGTTTCTCACTTGAAACACTTTAATAGAACTACAATCTAGACAAAAATAAGAGGTTGTAATTATAAGATAGTGTGCTCAAATGTCTAGAGAATGTCTCTTATTTATATGAGACTTCTACCCTTTCATACAATTGTAGATAACAACAGTAAGATAGTAAAATGTAAAAACTCCAAACATAAATGTAGCAAGTAAAACAATTTTCGAGTTTTGTCCTTTAACTTTCCTTCCTTTCTTCTTGTCTTTGCTCAATAAAAAAAGTATGTTCGCAGTCTCTTAGTCAGTCTTATGAAACTTGTATCACACCTAATCTTTGTTGTCCTATACACTTCCTTAACCAAGCTATCATGCGAATATTCCACGTACTTCTCTAAATTGCCTCTACTAATCCCCTGACTATCTTTTTGGTTAGTCTTGTGATTTCCTGTGTGCTTTTTCTTCCCTTTAATGTGACTCAACTCCCTTGAAGTAGTGATTTTATAAATTGCTTTTCTGATTAAATACCATTTAATTGTGGTATATTAGGATTTGATTTTTACTTTTGGCTTTTTGAGAAGACAAAAGTTGGATTGTGTTATGTACTACGTGGGACATTATTATGTTGGAAGCAATATGTTTAGCATTTCAAGGAATTTGAGTGTTTGGGACTTTCTTTCCGTACAAATTCACTAATCGTCACTAATTATATTTGCCTAATAACTCTGACCAAAAAATATCCATAATAGTACTTTATTATTCTCCCCATATTACTTTTACTTTAGCTCTATTCAAACATAAAAGCTAGCCGATAACGGTTCTTATTCACCAGTTAATATGGCTTTCAAATTAAGCTCCGCCTAATAACTCCCCTTAATGACCAAAAAATATCCATAATACTACTTTATTATTCTCCCATGTTACTTTTACTTTAGCTCTATTCAAATATAAAAGCTAGCCGATAACGGTTTTTATTCACCGGTTATTGAATAATGTTTGATAAAATATGTTTGACATAAGTTAGTTGACTAATGTGAATTGATAAAACATATGAATAATTTTTTAAATATAAAATCTCCTAATAATTTTTTTACCTAAAGATATGAAACATTATTCTTAGATATGCTAAACATCAAGTCTATTAACATTTAAAAAGTGATGCTTAAAATAATAGATGCCATTTACAAAACTAGTTAAATTACTCACAAAACACCAACATTTGACCAATTAAAAATGTTATTGCAAAATACAAACTTTAGTTGGTTTACTATGACTAATTCAAATCATTTTTCACAATTTGTACTACTAGTAGGTCAGGTGAATATTGCCCAAGAAAAGCCCATTGAAGAGGCATAGGAGGAGCACCCTCATTTAGAGGATAAACACATTAGATCCATTGGGCCTTCTTACAAGGCTATGTTATATAAGGTTGAACAAATATAGATAAAATAATGAAAAAGAAAATGAAAATAATAATGACATCGACAAAGCTATATAAGTAAATATATAACATAACGAAGTGTATATTGGTAAATCAATTTTGCGACAATTGAATCCTTATGCACTTTTGTTGGTAGTGTAGATAAGTGAGGGTCGGAGAAGCATTGAATTGAACCCATCGGAATCCCGGTTTTCAGAGCAGATCTATAAGGAGTCCATAAGAACACAACACAATTTATCGAAAAGCATGACCAATAGAATCAACTTTGATATTGGAGGATAAACCTCCAATTCTCATATTATCAAAAGCATTATGCTTTTCATAGTCGTTGATTGCAATTAGTTTTTGGAATCACCATGATGTTGCTACTAGAATGTCTTGGATATTTCTGTAACACAAAAATTATAGTATTAAACTGTTTCGTGTCAACTTACTGTAAGAGAAACTCTTTACATGATAACTTTATTGATATTTTATAGGTAGGTCTAGCCTACAATTTAGCCTTTCAGGATAGGAAAACCCGGTCGATGTAATCTTTAGTTTTCTGTTTAACTAGCTCCTATGCCATCAAATTAAAAAAGAGTATAAAACTATTTTTGGGTGCCTTTAAATCATTAGTTTAGAGTTTTCGGTTAAGTTGGTTCTTATGCTTGATGCAAAAAACTTTTTAAGCGAGGGATTTTAGACACAAATATTACTAGCCCCCGTAGTCATACACACAAGGTTAGAGAGGTATTTGCAATTGCTTCAAACCCATAAGGGCATTGAAGAAGCAAGTTAAATTATAAAACCATTATTGAACCTTCAACCGTTAAACTTAACTTTTGTTGATATGATTTTTACACAATATTAACCCAACTATGTAAAAAATTGATCACAAATTAGGAGGGAGTGTTGCTGGCAAGTAAAAAAAAATTTAAAAAAAATCACAACTTCGCAACATCCATATTTTAAGTCTAAAGGATATTAAAGGAGCATGTTATATTTTCAACTATTAATTTGGCTGTTTTTGTTGAATCGGTTCTTACACGATAACTATTTGTTTTGTGTGATGACACCTATTTTATGGGGTGACATCCAACTAGGTACAAAAAAATGATCATAAGTAAGGATGGAATTTTTTTTAAGGCCAAAAGAAAGAAAGATTATGTTAATACTTCCGAAAGAAAAGTGCGCATGTCTCTACTAGCCAGATTGTAGACGATATTTGATCATTCTCCTTCCAAACTCTCCCGAGGTCCCATAGGAGGCAGGTGAACTAAGGTATGCACTACCAAATTACTCGAAACATAATTCCAAGTTATGAAATCAAACTAGTGTTAATGCTAGGAGTTCTGAAATCACAAAACTGATAAATTAAGGAGCTTCCCCTTCTTTCTTCTTTAGTTTCGAGATCATCGTGGTAATAAGTTTCTACTTTGACTTTGGTGAATCTTCTCACTCAAACATGCTTGAGAGCAAATAATAAGGCGTTGAATTCCTCAATATCCACTGCTTCAAAGCTCGTGTTTTGTCAGGAGCCACACAATAGCACATCTCCCATGTGGTCTTAGAGGACAAAGCCTCAACTACCACCTCTATTACCCCACTTCCCTGCATTTTGTCAAGGCAAACTGTTTTGGAGGGGGGGGGGGGGGGGGGGGGGAGGGGGATTCCTTTTTGCTCGTCCCTTTTATCATTTTCCTTTGGCACCTTGACTCTATGTACTTGACTCTATGTATCCGATTGCTCGTCTTTCTAAGGTGAATAGTTTTCCTACCATTTTATTGAAGACAAATTTGTTTTGGTCCTTTTGGATGTTTCGATTCTCTCGCGGGATTGCAACAAAGTCTCCAAACGCCTCCAAGTTCATCTAGCCCTCTGCTTGAGCTAAGTTATTCAGCATTTCTTCTGAAAAGGGTTACATGTTTGAGCGTAGTTATACAACCTCACGCCCGTTAATTATGGGCATGTCCTTTAAAGTGTATGAAAGGTACTCAATATATTTCAACCCAATCTAATATTCATGTCAATTCAATCAATCTCAAAATTGAATTCGGACAAAAGCTACTTTTTCAAGTTGGACGAATTCAAATAATCGGGTCGGACAAAATTTCACCGGTTCTTCTTAGAATACAAATTCCCCTCCCCACCCCAAAAAAAGTCACGTGCCAGGCACGTGCCCACTCACCCTCCTCCGTTTTCTTTTTTCTTTTTAGACCGACCCCCGTTTTGATTAACATCATCAAAACGCCGTGACAAACGAAAACAAAAAACAAATAACAAAATAAAAAAAATTATGTGGTGCGCAATGTGCCACTCTTTCCCCGTAATCAATCCGTTCTCCCTCTTTTCCCTCTCTGTATTAAAACCCCCAAACCAAACCAAACCCTAACCTTTTTTTCCCCCTCCCAAACTTTTCCCCCAATTACAAATCCCTCTCCATCCCGCCATTTCTCCATTTCTCTCTCTCTCTCTCTCTCTCTCTCTCTCTCTCTCTCTCTCTGTTTGTGTTGTGTTGGTTGATCAAATCTTCGAAAACCCAGAAATCGAAATGGGGAAATACATGAAGAAGGGGAAGGTAACATCGGCAGTCATGGAACTCCCACAATCCTCCTCCGCCGCCGCACACGGCGTCAGGACCAGGGCCCGAACCCTAGCCGCCGCCGCCCAATTCCGGCCGGACTCCGACCTCTCCTGCCTCCAGCTCAGGAATCGCCGCCTCGAGAAACCACCCCTCACCAAGCCCAAGGCCCGACCCGACCCGGAAACTCGCCGGTCGACGTCGGTGGTGGAGGGGCGCTTTGGTCATTTCGACGAGGTGGGTTGGGGTGGTAGTGGTGCTGATCAGGAGGATCAAATGGAAGCCTCGTTTGGGGAGAACGATTTGGATCTCGATGTCGCCAGAGAAAGGTTCGGACTTATCTTTTCTGCCTTACGTAATTTTTTTGATTTTTTTTCTCCATATTTTCTGTTCCTGGGTTGTTTTTTTTAATGTCCTGTGCAGTGAGTTTTTGTGGAATTTTGTTGATTTTTTTTTTCATTTTGTGGATGTTGGGTTTTTGTTTAGGGAGGAATTTTGATTGATTCCTAGTTTTTTTTTAATTTTTTCTCCCGATCTTCTGTTGTGGGTAGTTTTTTTTTTGTGATCTGTGAATTTTTGTGGAATTTTGTTGATTTTTTTCGTTTTGTGGATGTTGGGTGTTTGTTTAGTGAGGAATTTTGATGGATTCCTAATTTTTTGATTTCTTCTCCTGGTTTTCTGTTGAGGGTATTTTTTTCTATGTCCTGTGAATTTTTGTGGAATTTTGTTGATTTTCTCTTCATTTTGTGGATGTTGGGTGTTTGTTTGGGGAGGAATTTTGTTTGATTCCTAGTATGTGTATTTGCTTGTGGAGCTGCTTTTGTGAGTGTGTGATGAGAAAAAAAGAAAAGTTTTCACTTTTGTGATGACTGATGAGAGTGGGATTTTGGAGGCCTTTTGTTTTTTTTACTTTGAGTTTCTTTTACATGGTGTGCTTGTTTTTGTCTTAGTGATATTGCCTGCCTACCTTTCCCTCTTTTTCCTCCTCAAAAGATGAATAAATAATGAAAAGAACACAGCTACTTCATGAATGACACTTGTCCATTTTGTTATACTTTCAAAGGAATTTTTAGTCAGTGTTTTGCTTGTTGGAATCCACCAAAAGTTTCTCCTTTCATAGGGCCTCTTTCCCCTAGAATAGCAAATTTTGGGTCTCACCTCTTCTTGGTGGTGGCTGTTTAAACTATTAAATACTGTTGAAATCTTCCATGATGTAGATGAAAAAAGTTTTGATCATTGTTTTTGGGTTTTTGGGTGTTATTATCCACCAAAATTTGTAGGACATGATGTGTTTTCTCTCCACGAAACAAAGCATCTTGAAGTGTTTTTGAAGTTGGAAGGGGAAAAAGTAGGAATTTTGGCTCAAGTTATGTGAACTATGAATGAGTGTAAGACTTGTAGTTTGTGAGGTTTTTTAGAGTTATAAGGTTATATGAACAGAGCTAGAAATCTTCTCACAAATTTTGGTAGATAGTCTTGGTAGAAGCTGATCCGACCCAAAACCGACCCAATTTTCAAACCTAAAATACACCAATCCCGGAATACAGGGCATACCGAACCTGACCCGACCAAATTGACAGGTTTAGTGGTAGAGGATGTATTTTTTTCACTATGAATATGAACTGTTTTTGAAGTTGGAAATTTTGAAAAAAAGTAAAAAGAAAAGGTAGAAAAACATCATGAATGTGTATGAGCATGGGGGATGTCCATATTTGTGAATCTTCTGCACATTTTTAAGGTTTTGGAAATCACCTTATTTATGGAACCTGAACTAGAAATGTGGATTCTTGGAACAGTCTCTTTCTCTCTGTGTGTTTCTTATTCAAGAACTTGGGGATTGCCAAGTAACAATCCCCCCCTAAACAAAAAAAGAGGAATAAAAAAAGAGAGTAAATAAATAACTCTTCCTTCCCCCTTTTTTAAGAAAAAATTCCTGTGCTTTTGGCTGTTGCTGTTCATTGAATGCCCTCAGCTCATATATTGTACTATATACAATAAGCTTTGATTATAGCTTCTGTCACCTTTGTGGTCCGTGACTGCTGTTTACATTGGCACCTAGGATTCTATTCTTATTTATAACAGATGCTACTATTTACTATATATTTTTTTTTCTCTTTTCCCCTTTGGTTTTGTCTGCACTCTACATATACAATACATTACGAGGTACCATATAGAGCATAAGGTTATATTAATGTCATTCAAACTTGGTCTCTTCATGGTTGTCTATGTCAGAGGCGATTTACTTATGGAGTTATGGTGCATTTGGTATGGTCTTCTTGGGAAAATGTTTCTTGGGTTTGAGAGTGAAATAAAAGATCCCACTCTAAAATTTTCCCATCTATTTGTCACAATCATGCATGAGAAATTTTGTCCACTTGGAAAATTTCACTTAGAATTGTCGTTTAACTTATGTAGTTTATGCGGGTCATAAGATCGCATTCTTAATAAGATTACACATTCAAACTCTATTGTTGTGTGTTGGAGTTTCTAGTACCCAATACTTGATTCAAAGCTCTAGTATGTTTTCATGTAATACTGTACTAATGTAATTTGGTTCACACCATTTGCCCCATATATGTAGTTTATGAACAGTGGTAGCTATTTGTATTGATTATGGTGATACTACCTACTGTGGCTTCATAGTAGGAACAGAATCTTGGTCTTCCTACAAAACACGTGAGGCTTAGGCATTGAATTGAGGGAAAAGAAAATGATGTGTGCACTGTAACACCTTTTTTTCTCTACTTTTTTGTTGTTTTTTTAAAAGGGGGGGGGGTTGTTTCAAAATAAGGTGTATTATTGATGGGGGCCATAGCTTAGCCCTAACCCTAATACAAGTGCAGGGGGTATACTTCAATATGAATGTGTTAGTCAGAGCTCTCCTGGCTCTACTTAACAGTGTCCTTTGCACATAAATGGCATCATTCAATGACAATAGCAGAGTGTTGCTGTTTGATTTTGCGAAGCCAAAACAAACCCATGTTCCCGAGTTTGAGCTTCGTCTTCGGCCTCTTGGCTGGGGTTGTAGCAGCTATTGTGTTTACAAAACATGTGCTTGGTTTATTTAGGTTTTGGGTTTGGAAATAGTGTTCAAAATCCTGGGTTCGCATCGATTTTTGGGTCGTGTCAAATTCTGACTGGTGTCAAGTGGTATCACAGTTGTATTCACTTTCGGGGAGAAGTTAATGACTTAACCTTAGCATATTGTTTGTTGTTTGATAAACTTGTCATCTGTAATGACTAAATCTGGTTGCATCTCAGAAGAACACATTAGGGCTAAACTAAAGACATTCAATTCTTGGGTGTAAATGCAGGAGTACACGTGAGAGCACACCATGCAGCTTGATCCGGAACCCAGAAGCAATCCGAACCCCCAGCTCAGCTAACAGGCCAACTTACTCAACTTCGGCAAACAGAAGAGTGCAAAATGCGCTCCGAGGGGCGATCCCTACAACCCCGGAAATGGAGGAGTTCTTCGCTGGCTTTGAACTGCACCAAAGGAAACTCTTCATGGACAAGTATGAAACTAATCATCATCATCATCATCATCATCTTCTTCTTCTTCTACTCGATGTTGCCCTTGTATTAGTGTCTCATGAAACTAATCATCTTTTTTGTTGTTAATTGCAGGTATAACTATGATATCATGAATGATTTGCCTTTGCCTGGAAGGTATGAATGGGCCATACAAGTAGATAACTGAGACAAAGGAGGGTCATAAATGCAGCTGAAGTCAAGTGCACAAATTTTGTTGCTGATATGAAGATATGAATGCTGAAAAGGGTGAAAAAAAAAGAAGGGGGCTAAATATGTCTTGTGTGTTTTTTTACTGATTTTGTAACATAAAAGGAGCCTTGACTAATTGTAGCCTAACACATCTAGCCAGCTAGTAAGTAGTAGTAGTATTAGTAGTAGGCCTCAAAAAAAGAAAAAAAAGAGAAAGAAAGTAGTAGTAGTAGTAGTATAATGATATGAAAAGGAAGATAATGGGAAGATCTATGTAGGGTAGTATCTTCAATCTTGTGATGGTTACTTACACCATTGTTATTCCTGAATCCTAATAGAGTCTACTTGGCTGTTAAATGTCTCACCAAAGAAGGAATAGTAGAATAGTTGATTATTATCTCCATTTCCAAGCTTCCTACTACTATGGTTAAATATTTTTGTGGAGGTGAAAATTCTTACATGTAGAAATTGTAAGGTTGATGAACTATGTTTGTTGTCAAAAATTTTGAGGTTGGTAAACTATATTTGTTGTGAATTGATAAGTATTATGTTGTACTCTAGATTTTGCAGGCGATTAGCTCTGAAATAAGGTTTAGGCCCTGTTTTTTTGTGTGGTTCCAAACTGTATTTATCACATTTTTTCACAATTATTACAATCTTTTTATATCATATCATTTCACACTTTATTACGACAGTTATAACTTTCTTAGTTTCTCTCTTTACTTTTCTCTCTCCTCATTTATTATATCAATCATTTTTATCACAAATTTTAGCATATCTTCTATACTATACCACACTTTTCACAATATCACCACACTGTATTATTTACCGCACCCAATTTGCCACACAAAAGAATAGAGCCTTAGTGAGGGTGTTTGTTTGTCCTATCATAAAAAAATTCCTAAATATACTTGTTAGAATATAATGATCATTTTTGGGTTTTCAAACATTGAATAAGTTTTTAGTTAAGATGGTCCTCAACCCTCAGGTTCAAATTTTAGCATTCTATATTTATTTACATAAAGCGAATGAGTCTTTATATTGTACGCGCTTTAAGCTCAAATGATATTCGCGTGAAGAAACATATTAAAATACAAACATTATCATTAAGTGTGGAACTATCAACTTAAACTTATGGTAAATATAGATACACCAACACCATCCAAAACATGCAATACTTTCCATGTCACAAATTTGTTGTTAATGGTGCGTTATTATATCATTTATGAGGTTAAAGTGCTCTATTTTATTTTATTTATTTTGATTCTTAGAAGGTTGTGCTATGCCCTATGACTATGAGTCCATGAAATCATGAATAGACATAATAACGGTAGGTCGGTAGCACATAGCCTGTATTTTTAGCTAGAACTAGGAAGATGGCTAGGGTAATACAGTACTGTAATAATACTAGGTCTTCTCGAATTTGTTGTTGCTTTTGTGTATTTTCTGCTCCATTCTTTCATAGTTTTATGGAAATCCTAAATTTCATAATTTTAACGGGTAGGTCTTTATAACCATGCTGTCAGTTTTAGTTTAGATTTCAGGATATTTGTCTATTTAGGTATTGTTATTTTATACATTAACGCACCCAGACGCAACACAATTTACTGTAATTTACCGCAACATACTGCAACATAACGCAAATTACCATTACTTTTTAACTAGTTCCATCGTAACGCAATCTACCGCAATCAATCGTAACGCAACGCAACGCAACGCAAATGCAACCAATCCTAACCATTTTTTCGTATTTCCTACCATACTTAAAAAAGCAAAAAATTACTTAGGGGTACCCTAACTTTTGGTGAAATGTTTTTCTGGTACCCCAACTTTTAAAAACTAATTTTGGGGTACCCTAACTTTTAGAATTAGAAATAATTAGGTGAATTTCCGGCCAATGATTTGAATTCACCGGTGAGTTTTAGGCGGGAAATTGATTAAATGTTTTTATGGATGAAAATGCTCTTTGTTTTTGTCGACGAAAATGATTTGAATCAATCGGAATTTCCCCGGAAATTCACCTAGTAATTTCTAATCCTAAAAGTAAGGGTACCCCAAAATTAGTTTTAAAAAGTTAGGATACCAAAAAATTGTTTCTTCAAAAGTTAGGGTACCTCTAAGTAATTTTTTTTTAAAAAAAGCCTTGCAAAACACAAACATCATACCAAATAGCCTTATATCTAAGGTTTCCTACTACCACTGCTGTTATGTGGTTAAAGACCCTTAAAATGACATATTAAGGGTCTATTGTTCATTGCTTAGCTAGCGCTCACGGATAAAATAAGGAAAATTGGAAAAAAAATCAATATTTTGAGGTAGTGGGAAAAAAAAATCCAAATTTACAATTTTGTTATGAATGATAACTTATCTGAAAAGTAACGTGATAGGCTGATAGTGACAGTATTACATGCAAAACATATTTTTAACTTTTTTTGAATTGCACAAAATTTCATGTATAATATTGCAACAACCACGTCACTTTTCGGACGAGTTTAATTAAGTGGTGGTGGTCTGGTGAATGCTAAAAATAATAGAGGTTCAAGTTCAGCTCATCCATAATAAAATTATAAGTTCAGATTATTTTTAATATTTTCCCAAATATCTCTCAAAATATGAATTATTTTTTCCAATGTTCTATAAAATAATGTCTAAACATTCATAAAAGGTGTATTGCTCCCAAAACTACTTCATTGCCTTCACTTTTTTGGTATTCTCAACTCTCAATTTACACCTTTTCTTTTTCCTCCAATCATCATCGAAGAACAATTTTTTTTTTCAGTGACATTTTTGCTCAAATTAAAAAGTTAAAGGACAATTTTATCCAAACACTCAACAATCAACATCATGATACTTTGGGATGAATATACCATAGGGCAAAGGCCTTTGGTGATGCATGGATCAACAGTCTGTTAATATTCTTATAATCACATATTAGAAGCCGGTCGACACTTGATCACTAGTTTCACCGAAGGAAACCAACATAAAAATACAAACACAATCTAAACAAATGCTCAAAACCGACTAATAAACAGCACCCATATAAGAGTTAGTGGCTCAAATGGTATGAGAGTAGGAAATTTACCTTTTCCATCAAGGTCCAAATTTTGGTGACCACAATATCCTCATGGAAATTGTTGGTTCTTATGTATGTGTCTTAGGCTAGACTTTGGGCCTAGTTTAGTGTTTTACTGCCCCATTCCTGCCCGCTACATGATTGGATTTACACAGTTTAAATTAATGGATGAGTCGACTTACTATTGTGGTAAAAAAAAGAAAGTGTCTTTGGCTTTAAATAATACGTATTCGAAGCCTTGTGACTAAAAATAATCCAAAGTGACTGTTTGGCTAATACCAATCTATACTTTTATCTTGTTTTCTCGTAACATAATATTAACATTTTCCGGCAACAAAAAAGTAACGTGGCCAATTGGAAAAAGTGACTTTTCGGCCAATGAGATTCTATACTTTTCGCCTAACAATATGTAGTCTGGTGGCCACATCATTTTCTGTTGCCAGAAAATGCAATATTATGTTATAGGAAAATAAGACAAAAATATAAATTGTCATTAGTCGAATATTCACTTTAAATTATTCTTACAAAACACTCTGTACCGAACAATCGGAGAAAAACCCAAAAAAATGAAATCACCTGCGAAAACTTCTTGATTCCCTCCTTTTAGAAAGGACACACAATGAATGCAATGCAAAGGACACCCAATGCAACGCAAAGGACAGTTCTCAAGCAGAAAGAATTCATGTTCAGGTTTCTGCCTATCTTTCCAGGTTTTGCATGCTAAATTTAACGACTTTGTAATAACTTTATTTTCTTATGGCCTTATCCAACTTGATTTCTTTTGTGATCTAGTTTTTTCCATCTTCATCTCAAAATATTTGTCATTTCTTTATTTTTTTACGGTTTTTAATGTTGGTCTTTGAACGAGAATTTTTCGTATAATATTATATGAAAAATTGCACAATTATATCTTTCTTTTATTATTTTCCGTTACAAATGCAATGTAAGTAATTTTATGTAACCAATCAATGTATATGTTTGAAAAATTCATGGTCAAGTTTTAGTAATTTGGCTGGATACAATTTTTAAATCAACAAATATTATATGTTTGAGAAATTCATGGCCAAGTTGTAGCTTTAATTAATTTGGGTTCAAGTCAAACTTAGGTTGGTCGAATAGGTCAATGTCAAAATTCAAATGAGAAAGTGACACCTATGCATTACTAGTTATCTTAAAATCGTTCAAGTCAGATAATTAGGACAAAATTATATTCAGAATAAAATCGGATTAAAATAATAGAAATAACAAGAAGATCAAACTTTTGACTATCAAAATTCAAAAAAAAAAAATTCTTTCAAACAAAATTTTGCCTAACACTTAGGCTCTGTTCTTTTATGCGGTATGGCGCGGTATGGTGTGGTGAAATTGTGGCGGGTTGTGGTATAATTGTGGCGGGTTATTGGTATGTTGTGGTGAGTTTTTTGTATATATATATATATATATATAAATATTGTATTGGTAATTGTGAAAAAGTAATTTGTGGTGGGTTGTAACGCCCCCATATTCATAATCATCGGATTATCACTAAAGACCTCATAACCCAATTATTAGCGCAGCGGATTAAGAAACCCAAGGGCATCACCGCCGTCCACGATCATGGATAAGGCTTAACAAGATACTATTTACAACATAACATTCCCAAAGCTGATTTGAATATTAATATATACCACAACACACATACCAATTAAATATACATACTACAACCAACACTTTAGGTTCAAATACCTCTAGGACTCACATATGTTAAACTATATTAAACATGTATACCAAAAATATAGGTCAGTTCACATATGTGAGTCCTAGAGGTATTTGAACCTGAGGTGTTGGTTGTAGTATGTATATTTGGTATGTGTGTTGTGGTATATATTAATATTCTATTCAGCTTTGGGAATGTTATGTTGTAAATAGTATCTTGTTAAGCCTTGTCCATGATCGTGGACGGCGGTAATGCCCTTGAGTTTCTTAATCCGCTGCGCTAATAATTGGGTTATGAGGTCTTTAGTGATAATCCGATGATTATGAATCTGGGGGCGTTACATGGGTTGTGGTGAATTGTGGTAGAATGGTATTTTGTGGTGGGTTGTGGCAAACTGCGGTAGACTGTGGCACCGTAGTTTGCCAACCACAGAAAAGAACATGGCCTTAACTGTAGATATCTATAAGTAAATACGGAAAATCCAATATCCAAGTTAAAAGTGGCAAAGCTGACTGTGAGTGTCAAAGCTAGAAAGCCACGGTGATGAACATCAATATTAAATTAAGCATTTTCATGTTTCTTAGGCTCTGTTCTTTTATGCAGTTGACTGGTTGCGGTGCCACAACACACTGCACTTTGTCACAACTCACTACAACATACTAATCCACTACAATTTACCACAACCCATCACAATCAACTTTTACAATTATTAAAAACAAAACCCACCACAACGTACTACAACCCACCATAATTCCACCACAATTCCACCATACAGCACTGCGCCATACCGCAGGTCCGCAGCTAGCCGTATTCATTACTTCCATCTCAAAATATTTGTCATGTGCCGAAACTTTGACGGTTAATTATTTACAAATTACAATGAGTTACAATATAAAATTATCATCGTTAAAAAGATATTTACAATGACAAGTAATTTTGTATAGTAATTCATTATATTTTGTGAGTAAACAAAGATCAAAATTTAGTTGAATGAACAAATATTTTGGGGCTGGGGTAATATTTTTCATTTCTTAGAGTGACAACATACACCCTAGTCAGTTATTTGATCCTTCCTACATTTGAAATGAATGCTCAAAATCCAAGAGGAAATGATACATTTACCAGATCTCTCTCTCACTCTCTAAGCTGGGGGGGCCACTCATGAGCCATGATAGTGTCACCTTTGCATAAAGATTTCATGTTTTCTTGGGTCTTCATTTCACATGGGTCCTGCTATGATTTACCATAGTTCAGAGACCCAGAGATTTATAATCATGTTACATGGATTGTACTGTATGTATATACATCATATATCTACATCACTATTTGTAATGGTTGAATTGTAATTTATCAACTCAGTTTATGAGTGAGCAAAATAAATGCTCTTCTCGGTCGTCACATTTAGACCCTCTTTTTATGCGATTGGTAAGATGCGAAAATTGTGCGGTGTGGTAAAATTGTGGAAAGTGCGGTGAGTTGTGGGATGATACGATGAAATTTGTGGAAAGTGTGATTGATGTAGTAGGTGAGGCAAGAGAATGTGAAAAGTAGACGAGAAAAGTGAAAAAATATATTAGTAACGATTGCGGTAAAGTATGGAAGAATATTGAGTGGTATAGTGAGTTGTGGTACTACACCGCATAAAAGAACACGACCTTAATTGTGGGATATATATACTCGTTAAAGAGCCCTAATGTTTGGAGTGTTGGATGTTAGATTTAAAAGTAACATATTATGCTTGCTACAGAATAATGAAGATGAGTATTAGAGTATAAAATTATCATTGATCTTCAATTATAAACTTATGTTTTTGGCTGAGTTGGTTCTACATGGTGTGAGAGCCAACCTGATTAAGAGATCTTAGGTTTAGAACATAGTAGCCCACAAGTTTATTTGCACAAGGTGAGAGAGTTCTTTGCAACATTCACACTTGAAGGCAAAGGACATTTGTGTAAGTGAGTGTGTTAAAGTATAAAACTATCATTGAGCCTTTAACTATAAGCTTAAGCTTTTGATTGGGATGGTTTCACAATGAGATTATTAATGTCCAAAAATCCTAAATGTAAAACTAAATAATGGATTACAAAACATTAATTGGTATATGATGATTTTCAAGTGTTAGAGTATAAAACTATTATACTGTGCATTCAACCATCAGCTTAAACTTTTGGTTGAGGTGATTTGACATAATATCAGAGCTAGACTGATGAACAAGAGGTCTCAAACTTGAATCTCAACATCCCCCATATTCATTTGCTCAAGGTAAAGGAGGCTTTTGCAGCATCCACGTTTCAAGCCCAAAGGGCATTCGCGTGAGGGGGCGTATTAGAATATAAAACTTTACACTGGGCCTTCAACCACCAGTTTAACCTTTTGGTTGAAATGGTTTGACATCAAGGACATCCGACAGTTCAACCTTTAGGGCTCTTTAAGGTGCAGAGATTACCAGGTATCTCTACATCGTGTGTTTGGAAAGGACCATGATCCATAAGTGGACTAAACTGTTAAAAAGACATCATACATAACAATACACACTCATTTTATTATCAATACTGTTACATATAAATAGCCCAAGAAAATACGAAGGAATTCATACAAATAAAGTTCAAAATCAATACATAAATGAATTCTTCCTCAGATGTAAAATCAATTGTTTTACTTGGTGTAGTAGAACTTGGGGACTTTGAAAAATTTGTCGTGAGGGTTGGTGGTACGAAGGACCTTGGTGAGACTGAAACCCTTGATACCGTTATTCTCATTGGTCGGGACCTTGCAAGTGGCCAATGGGGAGAAGTTGAGGGTGACCTTGCAGTGGATAAGCTTCTCACCAGTGGGGAGGGTAGCCTCAACTCCGATCACATACATTCCTTTCGCGTCAGTTGGGTTGCTGATCACGGTTACTATTGACCTTTTCCCATTAGCATCTCCTACACATGTAAGATTGGCCTTTGCACCTATATTTATATATTTGATTAGAGGACGAATAAGATTTTCTCATTTGTAAATTGACATGATATTTACATATTTTTGTCTATACATGGTATCATTTAGAGAGCACTTGGTAGAATTTCAAGGAAATGTATGTTATCATTTACATGATAGTTACAAATTTATCTCATGCAGAAAAAATTTCAAGGGAAAGTATATTTTACAGTATTTGACTGAGATTATAAATTAATTATGTAAGAAAAATATTTGAAATATCCACTATTCATATTTATAATTGTTTGGTTTGTTATATTAGGGGTATTTTGGAAATTTCCATACTTAAAATCTCATTTCTCACTGTGAAATTTTTGTCGTACCCTTCCCATAGGAAATTTTCCCTAATGATCGTTGTAAAATTGTGCGCTTTTATAAAATGTTTCACATTGAAAAATGACAATCAAACACGTGAAACATTAGTCAACTTGAAAAAATTAACCAATTTTCTCAAAATTTTCATGCAACCAAACCCACTCTAAGATTTTCTAGTTTCTAGATTGACATAATATTTACATGCTTTTGTCTATATATATACAGTATCATTTAAGTAAAATGAACGTATATAGGTACATACCAACAATTGGTTTTTCGCCCTGCTTACAGAAGACAGAGCCCTCGACAATGATATGTCCGGGGTCCTTCTTCTTCGGTGCCGGGGCAGCGACAACCATGGCGACAAGGGACATGACAACAAGGGAGAAGACGAGTGTCGAACGAGCCATTTGCTTAGTTTCTTTCGCTCTCTTTAGTTGTCGTCAAAGTTGCTAAGTATGTAGAAGTAAGTAATGAGGAGTAACGAGTTGAGTTTGGAATGTTAGGACGAGGAGAATGTGGGAGTATATATAGGGGTAATGCCCTCCCATTTGGATATAAATGGCATTATCCTCGAAATATTATGAATGAAAAAATTCAACACATTGAAGGCTGCACGTTCACCTACATTTGCTCGAGAATGACATCCCTCCCATGACCTACCACATTTGTAGTGTTTTAAGTATTGAATTATATGTGTGTGTGTTCTATTAAAGTGATAATACGCAATAAAAATTATTTCTGATTCTATTGTTGCCCATCCTCGTTCTATATTATTTTTCATTTTTCGAAATTAAGCAGTCAAATTTTAAAAATTATGACTATAAATTTCTTAATATATACAATGGCTTTTTATATAAAATTATTTCATTAGATTCGTCATAGAAGATACTATCTTAAAAGTATAATATTACAATTATTAATATAGTATGTCATATAATCAATTAAAACGTGAATTCTAATAGTCAATTAAGTGATTGATAATATGAAACGGAGAGAGTATTATATTGATTGATTAAAATCATTGTGCCATTTATAATTTTGGGTTTAAAAATTCAAATGGTGCCAAAGCTATTGAAAAGATGGATGGTAAAATCGTTGATGGAATGAAATTACATGTTTCCTGAGCAAAGTTTCAGAAAAAGGAGGCTTTCTCAAAACTGAGGATAGCTAGAAAATGGGTTCAAAAAAAGCTTGGGAGCACTTCGAAAGAGCAAGGGATGGAGTGAATCCTACTCGTTCAACTAGAAAGGCTGGCGAATCAATTGAAATGGTTGATCGTTGATGCGAGAACCATGCTAATGTCTCAATTATTGAACCAGACAACAACACTACCATATCAGATCTTCTTAATGCAAGTTTGAATCGATCGCAAATCATTGGTAAAAGATCCTACAAATATTGTCTTTATGAGTGTTCCATTGGATAAGGGGTATTGATGATCAATAGGTAGAGCGGTCTCATTGTAAACTAGGGGATGATTTGGAGAGTGACTCCTTACCTACTGAGTCGGACTCCGATATTCCCCTTATGGTTGAAAATTTCTTTCCTGAGGGTGTAAAAGCTCATACTAGGCGTAAAAGAAGGGAAAAAATGATGTTGAAATCTAAATGATGTCTAGTTAGCGAAGCTACTCGCAAATGGAAGATATAAGTGGTGGAAATCTCATATTAATCCCGAATGTTTTGGTGACTTCAAGAGGTAATCCAATAGAAGCTGATGGGATCCTTCAGGTAGTCTGGAGCGGAAAATCTCGTGGAACTGCGAAGATTTACATACGATATTGGCTTGAAGATCTTTACTGATAAGGAGGTCGCAATTATAGTTTTTAAAAAGCTTTGGAAGAATTGAAGAAGCACTAGATAGTTGGAGCCTTCTTCTGACTAGAACAATTTTTGGGTGTCTTTTAGGGATGTTGTATGGTTGTCTTGAGATGTTGAGTTTTGTTGGTTTTTTTCATTCTTTTTTTGTTGTCTATTTGTTGTTCTATACACTGTAAATTTAAACATCCAACCTACTTTAAGCTTTAAATAATCGGAAAAATGGGTAGTCTGCCTCCTCGTTGCTATTAGATTTTGAATAAACAGAATGAGATAGCCAAAGAGGAATTATGTATTGGTACTAGTAATATTGGCTAGGTGTAGACATTCTTTCTAGTCGGTCTAACTCGGTCATCTTCAGTATATTTGTGAAACTGGAAATTATAAAGTGTATGATAACTTTTGTTATTTAACGTAATAACAATAAAATTAGAAACAAACCCATTTCACTAAATCTAAGGTTGCGAAATATGAAAATGAAAAAAGGGCCCAAAAGTCTAATAAAAATAAATTGGTCAAGAGTATTTTGGTCAAATTTGTACAAGAATGTGGGTGAATGACACATTACAATATGGAGGTCGTCGCATGTTAAATTTGATTGCATTAGATATATATCCTAATACTCTATTATGTCTCCTCAAGCTGATTAGATGAATGCAAGTACAATTTGAACTTGAGAAGTTGGAAATGTTGCGTGGACAAACCTTTGGTAAAGATGTGTGCTATTTGAGAAGTAGTAGGGTTATATCGGACAACGAGGTTTCCATGAGCAATGCGCTCTCTCACAAAATGATAATCCACTACAATATTCCGGTTACGTTGTACAGGATTAGCAGTCAATCTAGTCATATAGGTGGCATTGATGTTGTCACGGTATATGAATCAGTGCACACATGGTAAGGCCAATATCATACAATAGGTTCTGAATCCAAAATAGTTTTAGAAACTGTATAACACAAAGGTCGCTATTCAAGTTTAGTGGATGATTTGAAAATTGTGGGTTGCTTCTTAGGGCGCCAAGAGATAAGATTGGGAGCCAAGTAAACAACATAGCCTATTGTGGAGCAATAAGTGTCATGATAACCAGCCCAATTCGCTTCTGAATAAGACACAACAACCAAGAGTGAGGACGCAACATGAAGAAAGAGCCCATGCTAAAGAGTGCCCTGAATATATTTGAAAATACATTCACAACATCCAACTGAGCAATACGAGAAGCATGCATAAATTGGAAAACTACATGCAATGCATAAGTAATAATAGGTCGAGTTATAGTCCATCATTTTGCGGCACTTGCGATATTCTAATACTGAGATGGACGAGTGTGTTTCTAAGATAGTTTGGGCTACAGAAGGTGTTTTGATAAGAGTATAAGTAAGTGAATGAATGATGCACCACAATATGGTGGTCGTTGTATATCATAGATATTAGGAAAGTGTCCTAAAATCACCAAATCTCCTGACACGAAGACTGATGCGACAATGAGCGATGATGAATTCCAAAAACTCCAGAAGGATATCAAGGGGAATCTGACTCCAAGGGAGTGGAAGAAGCTTGAAGATAAGACTCTGGCAGGGATTCAGCTGTGTTTGGCAGAGCACATTCAGAGAGAGGTGATGCATATCGAGAAACCTCGGGTGCTCTGGACCAAACTGGAAAAGTTGTACATGTCGAAGAGTCGTGCAAACAAGTACCGAATGAAGGAGAAATTCTACAGGTTGAAGATGCCCCAAGGTACTTCTATTCAGGCACATCTTAGTGAATTTGATTCTATTATTACTGAATTGGAATCAATGGATATAAAACACACTGATGAGGATAAGGCTTTTCATTTAATTCTGTCCCTACCTGCATCACATAAACAATTTAAGGAAATCATGTTGTATGGGAATCGTGGTGACCTTAACCTTAGTGAAGTAAAGACTAGTTTACTGTCTAAGGAGAAATTTGATACCGATGGTGATGACCAGGGTGGTGATGCTATGGTTGTAAGGGGTAGAAACGAAAGCGGGTCTAGAGGGAGGTCTAAACACCGTTCAAAGTCTAGGAATCCTCACAAGAATAAGAAGTGTAACTACTGTAGTAAGATGGGGCATATAGAGAGAGACTGTTGGGCAAAACAGAGAGACCAGAAGCAGGAGGGTAAGGATAATCACACCAAACCTAGTACCTCAAACTGCGTAGAGTCCGAGTTAGATGGTGATGAGTTTGTAGTTACGGATGATGCCTTGGCTACCACATCGAGTAGGATAGCTAGAGATGAGTGGGTTCTTGACACGGGGTGCACCTATCATATGTGTCGTCATAAGGACTGGTTCGAGTCTTATGAGAGTGTTGACACCGGGGTCGTAGTCATGGGTAACGACACAACCTGCAAGGTTGCAGGAATCGGTAGCATCAAAATCAAGACTCATGATGGCATCGTTAGAACTCTCAAGGAGGTTCGTCATATCCCTAACATGACTCGAAATTTAATTTCTTTGGGTACTCTTGAAGCTAACGGCTGCAGGTACAAAGGAGAAGATGGTGTTTTGAAAGTGTGCAGGGGTTCCATGGTTCTTATGAAGGGAATCAGGAAGGGCAGTCTATACATCCTGCAGGGGTCTACAGTGATAGGATCTGCAGTGGCAGTCCTAAATCTTGATGAGTCCGACAGCACAAAACTGTGGCACATGAGACTAGGCCACATGGGCGAGAAGAGAATGTCAATGTTGAGCAAAGGGATACCTTGAAGGCGCAAAGATCGGCAAGTTGGAGTTTTGCGATCACTGTGTCTACGGGAAACAGAAGAGGGTTAGCTTTTCAAGGGCTAAACATACAACAGCAGGGATCCTTGATTATATTCATTCAGATTTGTGGGGTCCTGCTAGAGTGCCATCACTGGGTGGCAAGCGCTACATGTTGACATTCGTGGATGACTTCTCGAGGAAGACTTGGATTTATTTCTGCGTACAAGAATGAGGCGTTTCATATTTCAAGAAGTTCAAAGCTTTGGTGGAGAACTGACAAGCAGGAAAATCAAGAAACTCGGGGTGACGATAAATGGGGTGGAGTTTGTTGATTTTGAATTTACTGAATTCTGCGAGGAGCATGGGATTGCGAGGCATCGAACCTTGGTGGGTAAGCCTCAGCAAAACGGGGTAGCAGAGAGAATCAACAGGACACTCCTGGAGAAAGCCCGCTGCATGCAGTCAAATGCAGGGCTTTGGAAGAACAAATCGGTCGGCGAGGTGATATCTATCGCTCGCTACTACCGAGCAGATCACCTCATGCCTCTATCGAATACGATTCGGAGGAAGTATGGACAGGTAATCCAGTTAATTATTCTAATTTGAGAATTTTTGGATGTCCTGTATATGTCCATGTGAATGATGGGAAGCTGTCTCCCAGGGCTGTTAAATGCATGTTTCTAGGTTACGGGTCTGAGTCTAAGGGATATAGAATGTGGTGTCCTGATTTGATGAAAGTTATCCAGTCTAGAGATGTAACCTTTAATGAAACTGCTATGTTATCTGGAATGGAATCTACCGGTACTTCTGATGATGCAGGAAATCAGGAGAAGGATGCAGGAAGAATGGTGTTTGAGGTGGAGCAGGCTCAAGGTGGAGCTGCTGGAACCTGCAATCAGGAGCAAACTACTGATGCTTCAGAACCAACTCAAGTTGATGAGCCTGAGATTGAGACGAATGTTCCTCAGGTGGAGGAACAACCATGCATTGCTAGGGATCGTCCCAGGAGGGAGATCAGGAGACCAGCGCGATATACTGAAGAAGATGATGCTATGATTGCTTATGCGCTGAGTGTTGCAGAGGAGACTGGAAGGTCTTGAACCTTCTACCTATCAGGAGGCCATCTCTTGTCTGAATGCCTCAAATTGGATAGGAGCTATGCAAGAGGAGATGGAGAGTTTGCAGAAAAATCATACATGGGAGCTATGTGAGTTGCCTAAAGGGCGACGAGCTCTTACTGGGAAGTGGGTGTACAAGAGAAAGGAAGGTATCCCTGGTGTAGAAAGTGCAAGGTGGAAGGCCAGATTAGTGGTAAGGGGTTGCAACCAAAAAGAAGGAATCGACTACAACGAAGTATTCTCGCCAGTCGTGAGGCATACGTCGATCCGCACCTTGCTTGCCTTTGTTGCTCTATTTGATTTGGAGTTGGAGCAACTTGATGTCAAGACAGCTTTCCTCCATGACGAGTTGGAGGAGGAAATATATATGAGGCACCAGAGGGTTTCATCGTTCTCGTAAACAGAAATGTATGCAGATTAAGGAAGTCCTTGTATGGACTTAAACAGGCACCCAGGCAGTGGTACAAAAGGTTTGATACCTTTATGGTTGGGCAAGGGTACATAAGAAGTCACTTTGATAATTGTGTGTACTACAGGCAATTTGAAGAAAGGTCTTTCATTTATTTATTATTGTATGTGGATGACATGTTGATTGCCTCCAGGACATGTCACTAATAAAGAAGTGAAATCTCAACTCAACCGGAGTTTGAGATGAAAGACCTGAGCGGCGAAGAAGATTTTGGGTATGGAGATCCAAAGGGATAGAAAGCGGGGAAGTTGTTCTGTCTCGTAAGAAATATCTGGAGAAGGTGTTGATGATTCAACATGAGAAAGCGTAGCGCTTTCAACTCTTTTAGCCGCACACTTCAAGTTGTCCGTGAGAACTCCCTAAATCTGATTTGGAGGTAAGGAGGATGTCTAATATTCCCTATGCTAGTGCAATTGGTAGTTTGATGTATGCTATGGTGTGTACTAGACCTGACCTGTCCCACGCAGTTAGTGTGGTGAGTAGATATATGCAGAATCCAGGGAAGGAGCATTGGGAAGGAGTGAAGTGGATCCTTCGCTATGTGAAGGGTACTTTGGAGAAGGGCATCCTGTATGATAGAGGTAGTCGCAACGCCCGATGTTGCAGGTTATGTTGATGCTGATTATGGTGGAGATCTGGATAGGAGACGCTCAATTTCAGGGTATGTGTTCGTCATGTGTGGAGGAGCAATATCTTGGAAAGCTTCACTTCAATCTATAGCAGCCTTGTCTACTACAGAGGCTGAATATATTGCTGCAACGGAAGGAGTGAAGGAGTGAAGGAGGCCATCTGGTTGAGGGGATTGGTCATGGAGCTTGGAGTACCACAGGGTGAGACTATGGTTTATTCAGACAGTCAGAGTGCTATACATCTGACAAAGAATGACACTTATCATTCGAAGACCAAGCATATAAGCGTCAGGTACCACTTCATCAGAGATACAGTTGCTGCAGGAGAGATCGTGGTGAAAAAGGTTCATACTTCTGATAATCCTGCAGACATGTTAACCAAGCCTCTATCTATAGCTAAGTTCGAACATTGTTTGGACTTAGTTGGTGTTCTAAGCATGTGAGAGCTCTGCGGGGCCACGCCCTGCGGAGGGGCGTGTTGATGGCGGCGATACCAAGATGTTTATCTGGACCGATGATTCGTTGATTTTTAGTCCAAGGTGGAGTTTGTTAGGAAAGTGTCCTAAAATCACCAAATCTCTTGATCTCACAATTATTTGTTTCCTAATTGTATTAGGATATTATTTAGGTTTCCTTATTGTGTTGGGTTTCCTAATTGTATTAGATTCTAAATCTATTTGGAGTGGGAGTCAAGTTAGGTTATTGGGAGTTCTCCCTATAAATAGGGTGCATGTTTCTCCACCAAAAAAAATATGATCAGAAAACACAGAGAGCTAGAGAGAGAGAGAATATTGAGAGAGAAAGGGGTCTCACCAATATTTTCCCCAGTGTATCCTGAGAGATTGTGAGTTGAGTGTTGAGAGATTGTTATTGTAATCTCTTTTGTGGATCGCATCACACCCTGTGATAGTGATCAGGTTGTACTCCTCCTTTCTCATAGTGGATTATTTTGGTCATTGTCGTCAGTGGTTTTTCTCCGAGTTCTTCGGTTTCCCACGTAATTCTGGTGTTTGATTTTATCGCTTATTTTTCGTTCCTAAATTTTGTCGTGATATCCGTCATCTCGTTTTCGATTCTATTATTCGCTTCCGCTGTTACCTTGCTACTCACTTTTCTCTAACAATAGATGCTAAAAGGAAACATATACAAGGAATATTTACCAAAAGTAATTTGATTATATTAGATATACCTTAGTACTCTATTAAAGTTAGGTACCAGCACTATCAATTTTCGTCGAGAGGTTCAATGTTTTTAGGGAAGATATGTTAAAATAATCCGATAGTTAATACAAATGTGGTAGGTCATGGAAGGGATGTCATGCTTGAGCAAACGTACCTGAACGTGTTGCCTACATAGTGTTGAAATTTGCCATTCATAATATTTTGAAGATAATGCCATCCAAATTAATTAGGGGGGAATCATCCCTATATATACCATCACATTCTCTTCCTAGTATTCCAAACTCAACTCATTGCTTTTCAATACTTCTAAATACTTAGTAGCTTCGACAACTGAAGACAAAGAAATTAAGCAATGGCCCGTGCAACGCTCGTGTTCTCCCTAGTTATCATGTCCCTTGTGGCCATGGCTGTCGCCGCCCCCGCCCCAAAGAAGAAGGATCCTGGCCATATCATCGTTGAGGGTTTCATCTTCTGTAAGCAGGGTGAAAAACCAATTGTTGGTATGTGCCTACGTTCATTTTACTAAAATGATACCGTTTTATAACAAAACATATGTTAATATCATGTCGATTTGCTTATGAGAAAGTCTTTTTCTTCCTTGATTAAATGTGTATACATAGGTGCAAAGGCCAATCTTACATGTGTTGGAGATGCTAATGGAAAGAGGTCAATAGTAACAGTGATCAGCAACCCAACTGATAAAAATGGAATGTATGTGATCGGAGTTGAGGCCACCCTCCCCAACGGTGAGAAGCTTATCCACTGCAAGGTCACCCTTAACTTCTCCCCCATGGCCACCTGCAAGGTCCCCACCAACGAGAACGGCGGTATCAAGGGCGCTGGTCTCACCAAGGTCCTCCGTACCACTAATCCTCATGACAAGTTTTTCAAAATCCCCAAGTTCTACTACACCAAGTGAAACAATTAATTCCATATCACGGACTAATTTGTGGTTCGATTTGAGGGTTTTTTGTCTTCTAGATGACTTTCAAGTTTGATTGTCTCTATTGCTTTGCATTTTCTTGTGCTATTTATATGAATTATTATCAATAATAAAATCGGTTCGAGTATTTAATTGATGTCTTTGGGGCAATGAATTTTTGCCAATGATCCTTTTGTGTATAGTTTTGAATGAGAACCTTCTACATCAAGGCTAAAACCGGTTAGCGGATTAGTCCACCTGCCTTATATATCACAAGTACTCTAACTCGTATGTGACCCAAGCTAGGAAAATTGTTCAACTCGGTTCAATGTTTTTTATTTTAAATTTTCTAATTCAAAGCAAGAGTAAAGTAAAATTTTAGCTATGTATGAATTTAATACGAAAATAACATCTTTTAATAATAAGGATGAACAATTGAACAAAAGTTAAACATTAACACTTTAGCTTCACGCTACTTAACTCGAAAATTTAAAATAATTAACAAATTTATGTTGTAATAAGAAACTTTAGACACCAAAGTTAATATAAGGTCTACCTTATCTACGAAACATAAGTCTACTTCCTAGTTCCTACCTCAACCTAACGTGCCTAGCCGAGCCAAGCCAAGCCCCTTTAAGCTCAGGCTTAGCTCGATGATAGACAACCGAGCTCAAGTCAAGCCAAGCTTCAGTCTAATGGAGCTTGAGTCGGGCTCTGACTAACCCGAATAGCTCTCGAGCCGGCCCATCTCTTTTACAAACCTATTTCCAACAACCTTCCCCTTACAGATTAGTCTCCTCTGAATGATATTAACACAAGCGACCATGGAAAACACATCTTCAATATGGCACATACATTATACATACAGAGATAACATAACGGACTACAATTCAACAATAGTCCATGAAAAACAAAAATTCGGCCCAAGTGAGTTTTGAGTTATTCGTCGTAGAATCCATTGGCAATCGAAGCATCAAGAGAAAATCTACAATAACATTCGTTGGCTACATTGAAACTCACCTATTGCTCCCATATATACAAAAACATACAAGTCTTCAATTCTAACTGTGACTTTTCTTTTTGGGGGGTATCACTTTGTAAATGGCATGATAGACATTTGTATCAATCAATTTTCCATCATCAAAATCCCAAACAGTCAAGGGAAGCACAGAGTTTGAGGCCGAGTTTCGCAGTTCACATCTGCAATTGTGGCTAAATAATGGCAGGTGTAGCCCCTCATTTTGATCTCTTGTGAACTTTGTTAAACCTGATGATACCCACCCAGCACATTTAAAACAACATCAACAAGGGCAACGCAAACGAAAAATCAACAAAAATGCATTCATATCTTATGCACACATCACATCAAAATGTTAAGACAAGCTGAAACAGTGGTTGGTAATTGCTATATTTCTCTTAGGCCCAAACTTTGATCTTTGCTAATGGCTACTATTTGAGTCTAGTTCAACAGTTCACACCAAAAGATGTAGAGCTGAGTTTCATGAGGAATTTTGCATGGGTTGAGAACTAACCAGAGTTGAAGAAACTCCCCATTGAGACTGTTTAAGCAGGCCAGGATAACGGGAAAGATTCATTTCATACACATACTATGTTCTTTCAATAGATATGTTTGAGTAGGTTTATATAGAAGTAGGTAGGAGTAGGTAACGAACTTTTAGAAGTAGAAAAGTTTAGGTAGGTTTTGGTAGAAAAGTTAAATTGAGTAAAAGCAGGTAAAGTTGACTAGTGGGTAATTTACAGTTTGAAAAACAGGGGTATTATGTTTCATCGAATTATTACTCATCAGTGGCTGAAATGCCATTCATTTGTGTGCCTTCTCGTAGCCAGTTTCCCTACACGACACTCTATAAGTTAACTGAAAATAAAGAGTCACAAGAAAAGACTCACCTGCACTGTGAATTCCAGGATGGAAAACAGCTTTGCTTTTTCAAGGAGGTGGCGAATGACCTGCCTGTCTTGCTTCCGTCATTTCAAGTTCGATTCCATTTGTATCTGAAGAATTCTCATTCTCCATTTCCATCTTTCTCAGTTTATCGATCTGTATAGCTCGTAGTTGATACCTGAAAAATTAAAAGAGAATGGGGCTCAGGTATCAACATTAACCTACTTTTAACCATGTTACTTGGACAGTTGGCTCTCCACTCTGTCTCAAGTACCAAGTTGGATACGCGAACATAGGTATGGTCTTAGAAAACACCCTAGTATTTTTAACAAAAATATTCAAAATTACCCAAATAAATGCCAAGTCCAACACACAACACTTGAGTGGTACAACCAACCAGTACAAATGGGTATGGCTGAGTCCATATACCATAAATTTGTACCAATCCAAAATGAAATTTGTTGACCAATTTTGGATTCATTTTCTTCGCAAAACTCATAGAGAAAATGATAGCAGGGCAGAACATGGCCAACCTCAACCTGATCCACCATGAATATCCCATCAAGCGGTTATGACACAGTTCAAATTAACCCAGCCCATTGTTTGGCACACCTTTTTTTCTTTTTTTTGGGGGGGGGGGGGGGATCTGAGAAGAGAGACCATTGAGAGGAGCAATTTATATGTCCAGAACCAAGGATAATCAAAATGCATCTTCTTACTATGTGTTGGGGTGTTCACTGTTAACTCATACAACAGAATCAGAACAAGCCCTGGTTCATATGACAATAGGTTCACACAGATATTGATAAATGGTATTTGGTGATCTTTGAATCTGAGCAAGACATGTACTATGATAATGAACACTTACTCTGTAACATAGCTTTTGACAAGCGTGAAATAGATTCTCCAGAATTGTCTCTCCTTCAAGTGGCGAGGACATAACATGTATCTCAGCTGTGACAGCTCCTGTCAAAAAGAAAGCATTAATTCTACTAATCCAAAGGTGTGATGGGTACCACAGTGCAAACCTCACACACCAATAAGTCAACTCCATGCTATATCGTATAAAAAGAAGAAACACACCCACGACAAACTTGGGAAGAGACAAGGAGCCCCAAGGAAATTAATCACAACGAACATAGTCCCTATGTGTCAAAAGATTGGCCTTCATCCCTATTATTCCTTACTAGATGTAAAACTTTTGTTGTCTCAAAAGATCGGCCTTCTAACAAATTATAATAACGAATAGATAATTATTCTATTTTTACTCCCGGTCTAAAGATGGATCACAAACAATGTTAGTAGTTTAGCATTACCTATGAACAAGCCCATGATAGGAAACATGATCGATAATTGCTTATTAGATGTAATAGGTAGTCCTTTAATTAAGGGAAAAAGTGAGATTTTCTATGTAAGAAGGTAAAAGTGGGCGCAAACTCGTATTTCCTATAAAAAAAAAACACAAATCTGTCAAAAACAAATCCGATTTTCTGAATTAATATCACGTAAGTAAATAAAGAACTAAAGATTGTGCAGTTACAAGACTAAGCAAACAAATAACAAATCCTCCTATTCAATATGTGTGGATAAACATGAATGAATTTGATCTTAGAGTTAATCTCAATCAAAAGAAAGTATCTAATCTCCCATGACTAGATGGCACTTGCTTGCACTTTGTTCTGATTGCTAGATGGCATGTACTTGAGCTTTGTAGTGCTTTTTGTTTTCAAGAGAAAAAAGGCATTCAAGTTTTTCAAATGTAGAACCCCCAAATGAGGAAGCTCTCTGTCTATAGAGTTCGGATTTTCCTATATTTGTTAACAAAAAAATTTGTCTCCTACAAATATCCCCTTCGAGAGTTTGCCGTGTTCATGACATTTGGGTATCTCATGCGTTTAGGTCTTGAAAACTGAAAATTGAGAGGAGCACTTCCCCCTAAACTTCTTGTAACTTCAAGGTCCACCATATTGATTAATTTAGTGTGTGTGCACACACACAAACACACATGCACACTTTTTTCAGTGAAGAAATCACACAATCATATCATGCCTAACCTTTAAACCTCTCCATTTTGCATCTAATGTGTGGCCCAAGTAACCTAATGAAGTGATCTCTTCCCTCTTTGATTGGATCAGCTAGCCTTGAGGTTAAAACGCTGCCCCACAACTCTTAATTGCTCCAGGTGAGTAGGTCTCTCCCTCAATCATTAATTTCATTAGCATCTTCTTCTATTTGTTGAAGTGTTAATGGTGACAAACAAAAAAAATATCTTTTTTTTTGTCTTTCTTTCAATGCACAAATCTCTGTCCAAGTGCCGTGAGGTTAGGACAAGTTCTTTTTTCACCACAAAGTGATGACTTTCTAAGTGTTCACACTTCACCGGCCATCCACACTGCACTGAGCAGCTTGCCTCGTAAGTGCATGCTCTTTGATCAACTCCTTAACCTTATTCTCCAAAGGAGTTGCATCAACACCTCTTTGAAATATGGCACCATAACGGCTAACAAAGTAACATTTGAGGTGATGAAACATGTTACAGGGGCTATGGCACACCTTGTTGAGACTGACCTTCCCCATAAAGCTTGATTCCTTATTTACACTAGTTACAACAACTTCAACATTAAAGAGAGAGAGGGAAATCTATCCAACACTACAGGGGTTTGTGACTTTAACGTTAAAGTCCTCATAGCTAGACCAAATAGGGAATCGTCACGCTTTTGGGGGAGAGCCGAAAAGGCAAGGTCAATTTTAACAAGGTGTCCCATACCCATTTTGATGAACTTCATCATCTCAAGTATTACTTTGTTAACCTTTATGATGCCATCTTTAAATAGGGTGTTGAAAGAACTCTTCTGGAGAATAAGGTCAAGGTTAAGGGATTATGGAGGACGGACATACTTTCCAGTCTTCCAAGCAAGTTGCTCAACATTTGTCATGTTTTACATAATATAACACAGTAACCCAGCTTCATTTGTGATTGTTCATCCTAGTACAAACAGCCCCCAAAAAAAAAAAAAAAAAAATAGATCCCCTTCAACATTACTACCAACAGTCCCAAATTGCTTGAATTCCATTCTCAAGTGTCAAAATTCAAACCTTCTCTTCAGCAGAAACACATCTTCTTGAGATAAACACAAAGAACCCAAATTCTCCCTCTCTAGTTTAACCATCTTCCAAATTTATCATCAAAAGTTGAATATTTTTGGCATTTTTGCCAACTTCTCCATCACTCAGACCAACAGGAGCACTGATATCCCATCAAAAAAACAACAGACCTTTTAACAATGACCTCCAATGTTTCTTCCCTTAGTCTCAAGTACCAATCTTAGCGTTAAACTTCATGGATAATCAATCACCATAACAATGGCAATCAACACACATAACAGGTAATTCGCTTAACTAACTCAGGATACCCAATCAACCAAGTTGAAATGCCACACGAACAAAAATAAACCAAAAGTAATAATCATATTCGAATGAATTCAGAATCAAAATGAAATTTTACAGCATGAAACCTTGACTTTTGAGAGGACAATCGTAGCATGCCGCTGCTGCCAATCCGACAAATCCACCCTTACTCCACCAGATGTAGCTTGCGTTTCATCACTTTGTTCGTCTACAAAAAGGCCAAAAAAGAAGAAAAAAAAAACAACTCATTAAATCTCTCAATCTAAGCAAGCACAAATTATGAAATGAATCATCAACATATCGCCGCTGAAAATCGGAAGAACGAATCGAAATCACGTCGCAGAAAAGACTATGTCACGATAAGTAAAGAATTTGACCTGGAAGAGAGAAATTCTTGAAAGTGTCGAAAGTGAAGGTCTTGACGAATTCAATCAACTGATCTGTAACTCCATAGAATTCATTTCCTTCATCCTTGGCTACAAGTTTCTTGGATTCTTCTTCGTTGCTGGTCCTACTACTACTGCTACTCCTGGAGAGGCTCCGGCGAAGCCATGAATACATAGCGGAAGCTTTCTCTCACTAGCTTTCTCTCTCTATCAATCTCAATTAGCTTCTGAACTTTCTGGTTCTAAACGGGATTTTACAAAGTGGACGGTTTATGTTCAAGTTTGGGCCCGACCGCCAGAGTAACTCGCTCACTTTTAAAAACAATTCACTTTTACGATTTTTGATTTTTTTTTTTGATTAATAGTTTTGTTTGTATATATAATTTGTCAAAAATATAAATTATATTTAATTAATAATAATTTTCATTACGTGTTTAATCATTTCTGTAACAAATCTTTATTCATGCTCCATTCTTTTATGTAGTAGGTTGCGATGTGAATTGCGATATGAAGTTTGCAATGCTTTGGCTACACCAACAATTAAAATTGACACCCTAACGAATGAACTTCATCTGTTATGTATATTTTAGATGCCTTTTTGTAAATTTTAAAAAATATAGATAAAAGTGTGATTTTATACCATTTATATGTATTATTATAGTTATAGAAGTCAATGATGTAATTTTTTTCAATTTAATTTACAAATATATAAGTTTTATATAATGACTAGACTCATTTTCAATTTATCTTTTCACTTAGGATTTTCAACATAAAATTTTAAGTGATAATTAATTTGAAATACAGGAAGTACATGATTTGGCTTCTTTAAAAATTTTAGGGATATAACCGTAAAAGTATTTATTAATTTGTTTATTATTTTAACAAAAAATAATGGTTTACTTTTTATAT
Source organism: Portulaca oleracea (assembly GCA_029582165.1). Classification (NCBI taxonomy): domain Eukaryota; kingdom Viridiplantae; phylum Streptophyta; class Magnoliopsida; order Caryophyllales; family Portulacaceae; genus Portulaca; species Portulaca oleracea. The sequence continues at coordinate 6,035,837 of CM055871.1, forward strand.
CAATTAGATTTTCAAGATACCTTAAAGTTATTAAAATCTTAATAGAAAATGAAAGTACACTAAATAAAATCATGAAATATAATATTGTTTTTCCACGTATGGGTTGAATCATCGAGTTGAATTAAATTTTGGTCTATCTAAACTCGAGTTGAGTTTTGATCAAGTTGAGCCCAATATCCTACTTTTAAATTAAAGAATGAATAGATAGTGAACAAACATAGGCAAGTGAACAATACTCAACTAATATTGCATTGTATATCTTGCGAGCAAGATGGAAATTATTACAATCTTGATATGAAGGAAATCGTTTAAACGTAAGATCCTTATAAATTATTACTCCCTCTGTCTTATATTATTTATTTTTTTGAAAACTATGCAGTTAAATTTAATTTTGATCATAAATTTCTCAATATAAGAAATTAAATAAAGTATTATATAAAAAATTACCAATCAAATAATAAAATTAGAGAACGTAATAATCAATAAATTATTGTACCATCCTCAACCATAACAGTAACGACTACATATCTTTAGCAAAACCCTAGAAAAAAACCACAACTTACTTTCAAGCATGCTACTCTTTAACTCTTTAACAATCACAATTCTAGTCCTAGCCAACAATCCCTACCAAAACTATCAAAACCCAAAAAAGACATGCCATGTTTGATTCAGACTCTTCATGCCATAGCTAGCCTCCAACGACGAACCAAGTTGGTCGTTGTAGCCGATGACAAGATACGCATCCTCAGGACTTTCTGCAGGGTTTGGACCAGTAGGAACTTCTCTATATGACACATCGTTATAAGAAGAAGAAGAAGCATGGTTTTTCGAATCAGGACTTTCTTCAGGGTTTGGACCAGTAGGAACTTCCCTATGTTGTAGTACAACTACATAACGATGAGAAGGATGATTTTCTTTTGGGGCAGCACGGTGATGAATTGGGTTTGGACCAATAGGAATTTCTCTGTACGACACACCGTAAGAAGAAGAAGAAGAAGAAGCATGGTTTTCTGAACTCGGGTCTGATCCAACAGGACTTTCTTCAGGGTTTGGACCTGTAGGAACTTCCCTATGTTGTAGTACAACTACATGACGATGAGAAGGATGATTTTCTTTTGGGGCAGCACGGTGATGAATTGGGTTTGGACCAACAGGAATTTCTCTGTACGACACACCATAAGAAGAAGAAGAAGAAGCAGGACTTTTTGAACTCGGATATGATTCAGTAGGGTTGGGACGACAATAGCAACACGAGCAGAAGATTAACAGAAGCATGACAATGCCAGGAAGAAGAAGATGTTGTATTCTCCTGGGTGACTCCATTGTTAAGTAATTTTGTGCTTAGGTTTAGCAATACATCGATCTGCTAGTGTGATTATATACTGAATAATGAGGCTAGCTACATAGGTTTGGTTTGCTAGATCACGACATAGAAATATTTACTTTCCTTTTTCACCATCATATCAGTTGGAAAATTTTGGATTGCCTAAGTTTTATATCATGTACAAGGCAAATTAATTATAAATGCCATTGCCTGATATTTCCTTTTTGTTTTCAAAACTTATTTCCCAAGATTATGTGAATTTTTTTTCTTTATATCTGCACAAGATGGAAAACTTTCCTTTTCGTGTTTCTCTAATAAATGACCGCCATCCACATATATTTTATATTTTTATGCATACTTTTTTTGATAAAATAATATCTACATGCTTTCCATATTAGTTAATCTCCCTTTGAGGATTACTATTGCAACATATATCTTTTTACTATTAAAACAATTAACGCCACTAAAATTACATCAAATAATAATAATAATAATAATAAAGACAAATTAATAAATTAGTCTTTTATATATTGTTGACAACAACACATAATGACAACACATAAGAATCCGGAATATAGCAAAATAACTAGGGTGTGTTTTCAATTGAGAAAACTGGAAAATAATTTACATTTTACAAAGTGAATTTTCTTCCTTAGGCAAAAAAAAAAAAAAACTTTGAAAATTGGTTTTCCCAATTCTTTTGGTGCCAAACACTAAAAAAAAACTTTGGAAAATCTCCTGTTGCAGACACAAGCTTATTACAACAAAAACCTTGAAAAAACTCAATATAAAGAACAATGACAGGTGAGATCCTCCACTGATTAGATCGAACAAATCCCTAAAACAATGAAATTTGCAGCTCTCAGAAGGAATCATCAGCAAACACAATGACCAAAAACGACAGTTTCTTTCTAATGCCAAGATGTTCATGTCATGAGCAACAATGATAGACATCCCAAAGTACATACACAGGAGGAGAAACAGAAACACCAAGCAAACACGAAAACAAAACACCAAATTCCCCCAAAAGAAATCACAAACTAGTTGAATCATAAAAATCACATCTTATCCTACCGGGGTTGTCTCTGAATCTTCTTCCAAGAATCCCTTTTTGTTTGTTTTATCATTCGTTCGTTCATTCGGCTTTCTTTGTGTAGAATCGGACAGCGACAGCCAAGCCGAGGATGAGGAGGGGGACGAGGAACTGAAGAAGCTTGATGATGAACTCGGGAGTCTTGTCCTGGTTGTAGTGGGGCTGCTTCGGCGGTGTGTATGCTCTCTTGGCTGGAATGGTGGCGGTGTCAATGTCGCCCACGTACATCTCGTCCATCATTGCCCGAGCTGTGCTGCTGTGCCCCACATCCTCAAAATCGTCTGTTGCGTCTTTACCTATTCATGGTTCATCGATACGAACTTAGCAATCAGAATCGAACAAGGAGACCGTATCTTACTATTCTTTCTTTCTTTTTTTGGGGTGGGGGGGGGGGGGGATATCATATAAGATCAAAGGGTCAAGACTAGGCTTTCCCGGGAAATGATCAAAGGCTCTAAATGGACCTGGCTAGCGCTGGCAAAAACTTGGGTCTAGGTCGAATGCGGGTGGGGTCAGATCAGTCCTTGCCTAAACTCGGATGAGAAATTGATGACCGTTGCCTGTTTTGTTTGGGTCGAACAGTTCCGATCGACCTAAATTTGGGTCAATTTGGGCTCCGACGATAGAAATACTAGAAATATTATGTCTGAATCTCCGGTCAAATCAATCAATTTCGAAATTCGGGCGAGCACCCATGATTGTACCCATTTTTTTGGGTCGGTCAAGATTATTCCACCTAGCAATTGGGTCATTACTCATTTGGGTTTGGGTTGGGTAGTGTTAGATCAACAAGATTCGGGTACGGTCTGGTTTGGATTAGGTCAGTTGCAGGGTAGGGTTGCAGCTTGTTTTGCAATTGGTTCGGTTCATTTCAAGCTCAGGTGAATTGCTTTCCCAAAAGCATGTCGAGGAGGTCATTCTTGAGTATACTCCTTTGCGGTAACCTAGATCACCCTATGGGATTAGGGGCAGTCCGAAGCCTAAATTAAACTAAATTTGTCAAAAAGTAGCGGTCTGCTTTCTGGACTTTAACTGATGCTTTGTACAGAGTAAGGAGGCATGGATGGAATGTCATTACCCGTGGCAGACAACAAAACCTCATCACCACCGGGATGGTCTTCCAAGAACTTTGTCACATCATATACCTGTTCCAACAAATTTGCACATAATTAGATTTAGGACTAACAAAAAAAGAGGAGAGTATTCATTCAAGCTAGCCAACAAATCAAATAGCACACATCCTTAATAAAAACCCGAAAAAAAAAGAGCAAGAAAGCATAAATATAGCAGATCAAGATAACTTCAATGATGTATGAATTGCATTTATTCCATATAATTTCGATGAGTACTGACACCCTGAAGTGCAAGGATTCATGCATGAATAGATTATATCGGTGTCTTGAACAGCAGAGAGGGCTCCTCATCACTTAATTCATATGAACAGAATAGGACGATCGGCTTTCTTGACTAATGAGATTCAAGTTCAGGGGCACAAATGTTAATTGATCAACTTAGAAAACATACGTCAAGTTGATCAAACATTTCAATCTAACCAAGACTTAGACAGAAAGAGAGAATGAGTTGAGTACTTCAAGTGAGTTCATGGGTTATGAATAAAATTTCATCCAAATGACGTGGATCTTGAACGAATCTGGATATCAAGACCAAATAAATATTCATTTGGGATCCAGATTAAATTTTAGGTTCATTGTATCCAAATTAATGACTTTGGATCCATTAATATGAGTCGAATCTTGCGAATATGGATCCAATCTTACACCCATCGTCATCCCTAGACATACATTAAGCTACCGAATAAGCCTTTCATCCGTAACTATAAGATGAATACAAAACTCTCTGGACTCCAACCATTTAGCTAGGTCATTTAGATAATACTGAAAGTAATCATCAGTGTTTGTTGCTGTTGATTGCAGTGGACAAAAGCAAGATGCCCCACTTTTGTCTCTTGTTTGGTGTCGGTAAATTTAAATGTGGCAGCGCATCGCTGAACACCTATCGAATCTAGGCTCCATCAAAAGCAACTATCTATATTATGTGTAGACGTGAAGAAACAGGCGAGAGGATCATACAAGAGACTCAACGAAAAGAAACCGTCTCAATATCTCATAAAATAAGAGTAACGGTCTATTTGTAACGTTGCAAACACTAAACCACTGGCAATCTGGCAACAATGGTTTAACGTAGTTTGAACTGGTATATTGGAATGCCCAGGTTAGATTAAATCCAGCGGAACAAAATCTGAATTTATTTTCTTGTACGGAGTAGTGCGTTAACCTACTGATCCTCTATCTCAAGGGTAACCTCCTCACATCGATTGATACTTTTTTTTTAAATCTAGGGTAGTAGGTCAGCCTATCGCCCCCTACCTCAAGTGCTCCTGACAAACATTAACTATCAACCCCACAATTTACACGTATAAAATGATTTTTTCTTCCACTAAGTTTGAACATTGGTGGGAAGCTTCGAAGATACGGTTGGTAAACAAGTCCTAGTTCTTTTGTGTGGTTGATAAAATGCGGAACTAGTGCGGTGTGTGAAATTGTGGAAAGTACGGTGAGGTTTGGAACGGAATGGTAAACTTTGTAGAAGATGTGGTTGATGTGGTAGGTAATGAGAGAGAATGTGAAAAGTAACGTAGAAAGTGAGGAGGTATATTTATAATGATTGTGATAAAGTGTGGAAAAATATTAAGATTATGATGTGTTGCGGTACCGCACCATATAAAAGAACCAGGCCTAAAGTTGAAGTTGATATACTTCAACAGAAAACTGTCATATCAACAAGTCAAATGGACAATACATGGTCCCTTGAAAACAAACACCAAATCTATATGTCCAATAGAAAAAGAAACAAAAGGTGCACACTTCAGTACTTCAGTACTAAGTACTGACAAGTGACTGGGATAGTAGTGTACTATAACAGAATCTAAACTTCATACTCTCTCAGTTTTGAAATACCTAAAATTTTGTAACCAAAACTTTGACCATTAGTATTTTAATATGTACAATGATTAATCATATAAAAATTGGATTTGAAGGTTGTAATATATATGCATACAAATTTCACGACATATATTACGTGCAATCGGAATATGTGCTTCAAATATTTACGAGTGAATAATCATAATAATCATACTGAACAATCTAATGAGCAATTGCAGGATCTAGAGCACATGTTTCGGGTGTACCTAATAAATTGCACAAATTTCACTAGAAATAACATCAAAAATCCTCAGAGATCTGACAGATTTGGATCAACACATTCCTAACTCAAATTCAAATCCAAATTCTCCCTAAGAAATCTCTGGAATTCAAACCAGTAGTGATGCATACATCAAACACAAACAGATCAACAATTCAACATGCACAACAAATCAACCCAAACTGAACCCAACCCACGATTCAATCCAATCAAACGAGTCACAAACACATATCAAATTCAGAAAAACATGCGTAATCGATCCAATACTGATCCATCGCAATCAATCAAACAACTGAATTCGGTGGCATAGATCAAGATTTTAAGGAAAGGAAAATCAAACCTTCCCACTAATGACGAGCCAACAATCCTTGGATGAGTTGTGTTCAGAAACATCAGCCAAAGTGAACAGCTTCGTCTCACTACCCATCTGATTAAACCTTCAATTGAAACGTTGATTATGCGATTTTCTGGGGATTCAATCAAAACCCAGTTCTCCTTGAATTCTCAGGAGTCTAGAGAGGAGAAAGAGTGGGTGAGTGAGGTAGGAAGACGGAAAATGAGGAGAAAAATATAGAGGAGGTTGGTGGAAGGTGTGTATGGTGGCCCAATTAAGGGAAGAAATCGGGGGTTGGTATGGTGATGGGTGTCAAATTTCAATCAAAATTTGTGTAGGGTGTGTGCTCACCAACCACCACCACACTCTCAAATCTTTGGGCAGTGTGGCCAGTGGTTTTTGGGAAAGTCAGCCCTAAATGAGAGAATAGTAAACTAGTTAGAATAGTTTGAAGGAGAAATATGGTTTGGCCAGTGGTTCTTGGGGGAAAGTTTGGATTTGACTCCGAATGATCGAGGGTTGGATTTGGAAGGATGTGATTTATAAGTAAAAGCAGATGGGTTGAATTTGGACTTCTACATCTTGGACCCTTTAATAAGTTGTGTTGGATAGGCCTCCAAGGCTAGAGATAGTCTATGGCGGTTAGATATTGTGGTTAGGGTGTCTTTGAGTGAGGCTTTTGGATGGCTTGGATGGTTGTCGAGGGTGCCTTTGGGTGAGACCATAGGACGACTTGGAATGGTTGTTGAGAGAGCCTCGGGGTGAGACTTTCGAACAACTCGGGATGGTTGACGAGGGTGCCTCTTGGTGAGATTATAGGACGACTGAAAATGATTGTTGAGGGCGCATTCGAGTAAGACCTTCAGACAGTTTGTATGGCTGTTGAGGGCGCCTTGAGGGATACCTTTATAGCTTGGGATGGTTGTTGAGAGCACCTTCGGGGAGACTTTAGGATGGCCTTGGATGATTGTCAAAGGTGCCACTAAAGGAGACATTTGGATGACACAAGATAGCTACCGAGGATGCTTTTGGGGGAGACCTTAGGATAGCTTAGGATGATTATCTAGGGTGCTTCCAGGAGAGATCTTTGGACGACTTACGATGACTGTTGAGGGTGCCTATGAGCGAGACCTTTGTACAACTTGAGATGACTGTCAAGGGCGCCTCCGAGCGAGATTTTTGGACGGCTCGAGCACTCTCAAGAGTTCTTGGCCGGCGCCTCCAGGTGAGACCTTTGGGTGCCTCAATGCGCATTCTTCCTACGAGAATACCCACTTACGATGACTGTTGAGGGTGCCTCTGAGCGAGACCTTTGTACAACTTGAGATGACTGTCGAGGGCGCCTCCGAGCGAGATTTTTGGACGGCTCGAGCACTCTCAAGAGTTCTCGGCCGGCGCCTCCAGGTGAGACCTTTGGGTGCCTCAATGCGCATTCTTCCTACGAGAATACCCCCTTGGAGAATAAAGGGGGCACCTTTGACGGGCAAGTCAACAGTGTGAAAGAAAGAGCTCCTATGATGATCGAGTCAACAAAGTTCTTGATGGTAAGGTGCGGCTATAATGAGCTCCTGATGGTGACTTGAAATCTTGGCAAAAAGAGGCTTCCGATCAAGGGGGAAAGACTCATGTGTGAAGGGGGAAATTGTTGGGATTCACCCATGAGTAGACCTGTTCAATGGGCCGGGGACCCGCTCGGGCCGACCCGACCCGGCCCGAAAAAATGCGGGTCAAGGTCACAATTTTAGAAATTGACCCGACCCGGCCCGAAAAAGACGGGGCCCCGATGTATGGTCGGGTCGGGCTTGGTAGAGTCGGCCACTGACCGCCGACCCGACTAAATACATTTTTTAAAAAAAATCTTAGATTAAGTTTTAGTTTTTTGTGACCCGACCCGGCCTGACCCGACTAAAAAAATAAATAAAATGCGTAAATTTTTAAGCTTCTTTAATTTAAAAAAATTCATTTTATATATTTGTCTGCCCGTTGACCCGGCCCGTAGGGTCAGGGCTCGGGCCGAAGACACCTGACCCAAAGATCGGGCCGGGTCGGGCTCGGGCTGGCGGGTCAAAAATTTCCGGCCCGCTTGACCCGACCCGTGACCCGGCCCGGCCCGACCTTTGAACAGGTCTACCCATGAGTAAAAATGCCCCACATCGGAAAAATAAAGAGAAAGAACATGGTATATAAGTCAAGTAGGTTACTCCTCTTAATACCAATTGGTTTTAAGATGGAATATCATTTAACTTGTGTACCATGGGCTTTGGTTGAAGTGAGCTATCGTCTTGGATCTCCCCAACAAAAGTGAAAGAAAATGTTTAGGTAGGGGGAGAGAGAGAGAGGGAGAGGGAGAGGGAGAGAGAGAGAGAGAGAGAGAGAGAGAGAAAGAGATACACTCCACAACATCACATGAGTTATCTCATCAAGTGATTTGATGGGTTATTTCTAGGAATGTTTGATAGGATTTGCCAAGGATGTGAGTGACATTCCCTCATCGGGAGAATGGGCAACGTTGTCGTCTCCTCTTGGGAAAGAGGTCATGCGTTTAATTGTTGTTGTTGAACCTAGACCATGGAGTTTGTGATTTGATGCTTTGTCATAACCCAACATGCTAGGTATTAGGTTGTTGTAAATTATTTAGATGCGGTTTTCATCCTGAACAAATGTAATATCATGAATCCTAATCATATCCTGTGTTTGCACTTTGCAGACATGATTACAAGTAGAGATGGTAAAATTTTATATGACCAATAAAAAACTGGGTATAGTGAGGGAATTTGTGTTCTAATTTTAACATTGATCAATTTTGTTAAAAATTTGGAGACAACATTTCTCTTAATTCTATTCGAAACAGATTTTGCTTTGAATCTAACCATGTTGAGCTGTAGAACTTGATATGACGTGATGTAAAACCCCGAAAAATCCAAACATGTTGACCGTGACGTCGTTAGTTTATTATGTTTGACTTCGTGTTTTATTATTATTCGTTTGTGTTTTTTTTATGCTAACGCTTGAGCTCGTAGGACCGTTGAGGGACTAACAAGGGTAGATTAGTAATTTCCGCCGACTAATATTATTATGTGATTAATTCCGTGAATATTTGCTATGTGATTATATGATTATTAGTATTAATATTATTATTACTATTATTAGTAATTCTTTAAATCTGTTTTTAGCTTAATGGGTTGGGTTAAGAATAGGATTAGTTAATTGGGCCTAAATGTGTTTAATATAAAAACCCCTCTCCCTCTCCCTCAAACCCTAATCTAAACCCAAACCCTAACCCTAACCCTAACCCTAACCCTCACCCCCTCTCCCTTCTCTCTCTCTGCCGTCCACCCAGCCGCGCCGTCGCAGCCGCCGGCCACCACCCGCAACCTCCGGCAACCACCGCGAACCACCCTCCCTCTCTCTTTCGTTCTCTTTCCCTCCCTCCGTTTCACTTTCAATCTCCCCCACCCTCTGCTCGCGCCACCGCACCACCAGGCCACCGCTGCCAGACAGTCGCGCCGCCTCAGACCACCGCCACCACCGTCGGACAGAAGTCGACGCCGACGACCACCAGCAACCGCCCAGGGTTGCTTCTCTCTCTCTCTCTCTCTCTCGATCATCTCCTCCTCGCCCGCGTCTTGCCGCGCCGACGCCACGCCACCCTGCCGTCGTCACCACCAGTCGCCGCCCAAACGCTGGTCGACCGCCGTGTGATTGTCGCCGCCCGTCGGAGTTGCTCTCGCTGCCCAGAACGAAGCGCTGCTGCTGCTCGAGAAATCACCGTCGCACCACCGCCCTTCGTCACCCTCAGCCGTCGCTTGTCGCTGCCCCTGACCGTCCGACAACCACCTTCCGACGACGCCCTGACCTCCGACGCACTCCCTCCGACCGTCGCACACCGCCACCGGAACCACCGAAACCTTACGTAAACCCTAACCCTAACCCTAACCCTAAACTGATTTATTCTTCCTTTTTCTTTTCTTTTTCCTTTTTCTTTTCTTGTTTTATTATTATTAATCTGTTTTATATAATTGTAATTATTATTGTTATTAATTTCTGTAATTTTTGTAATTAGGGGAAATTAATTGTAATTATTTTCTTGTTGTAATTATGTGTAATTTTTCTAATTGTTATGTGTAATTTTATATTATAAATTGTAATTAGATTTAGGTTGTAATAGTTGATTATTAGGTTTGAAAGTGATTCTTTAATATTCTTTATATTCTTTACATGAATCGTTAGACCACAATATTATTGTATGTACGAACTTGGGAATTTATTACTTAGGTTAAATTCTTGAATGTTTAGTTGTTTAATCGCTAAGTCTTTTATTGTTCCCTATGAATAAATCTTGTTAAGTTTGTTACATGAATTAGGTTGATTTCTTGTTATTAAAACCTTAGGTTCTTGATTAGTAGTTTAATGTTACTAAGTTCTTTATGGTTCTTGCACATGAAAACCTAAGTCTTCTTGATTCTTGTAAATTAGTTAGGTTTCTTGTTTCATTAAGTTAAATATTATGTTCTTTTATTTCGTAGGGTTCTTTCTTGTTTAATTCATGTTTAATTTTGCCTAAATAAGTTAGGTTGAGTTTATGTTTATTAGTTCTTGGTTCTTGAGTTAATCTTGTTTAAAAGAAATTAGTTTGTTTAGGATTCTTGATTAGAAGTTTAAATGTTTATATGTTCTTTATAGTTTATTCACATGTTCTTAAGGTTTTCTTGTTTATTGGTTAGGAAATTCATGTTTAGGATAGCGTTAATTTTTCATGCATGATTAGTATAAGGTTAGTATTAGAATTTATGTACATAAGGTATGCCATGTTAGTGTATGGTATTTTATGCATGTTGTAGGATTAGATTAAATTATTAAAGTTGATTTCATGTGTTGCAATTTGGTTTTTATGATGGGAAGGTTGATTGTTGGACCTAAGTTAAGTTGGGCTTTATACCTTAGACCCTAGTTACTGTTTTGAGCCAAATTAGGACCCCGGGATCGAATGGTGGAAGTTAGAAATAAAATTTATAAATTAAATAAGAACCGTTATCGGGACAGCTTCGTTAGTGTCTAAAGATCGGGTTGCCACGGTTAGTATAGTTGTCTTTTGATCAAACCCTTTGGACTGGAGGTTCCCTTAGATGTTAGAAACCATAGGAATTTTACGGATTGAACGTTTGGTTTGTATAGCCCGAGTTATAACCGTTTTACCGGAACCTGTCAGATCTGGACCAATGGGAAAGACGGGTGTTTTTGAGGTCCTTCGGGACTGAGTTGGGCTTAACCATCAACATAGAAGTTTTAGTAGACATCCCGAGGTTTCCGAAAAGTCCAGAACCAGCCCCATAGGATGTCGGGAAGTCGAGTTGTGACTCGTTTTATGTGAGCGTTATAATCTGTCCTCTGCTTGCTTCCTTTTTATAAGAATTGTTAAGTGAAAATAATATGTGATCTTGTTATGTGTTTTCTTGGAGGTGTTAAGTGTAATTTCGTAAATGATAGGAACCTAAGTGTTCCTAGGGGATGGGTTAGGTAGTTAATAGCTAATTCTAACTTCGTTAGAACGCGTTTTGATTAGATAATTACTTTTATTCTAGGCCCGAGTTAGTGCGAGACGTTAGTGAGCTCAAGTGTGTTCTTCTTTTCTTTGTCTGAAGTATATCAGGTAATTGTCTATGCTCTAATCCCCACCGGGATGCTCTTTAAATGTGTTTTGATGTTTTATAATTTATTTTGAGAATTGCATCCCGAAAGGGGACTTTTGTGGAAATACGACCATCGGTTTTGATAATCTTTTGTTTCGATTGTAACCTTGGTTTATTTAAGTCAAGAAATTGGATGGTCTTTTATTCGAAGTTTTGTTAATGGTTTTGATAACCTGGGTTGGGTTTGACTTGAGAGTTGTGAGTTGAGTTTTTTTGCATAAGATACTAATAATTCAAGTGAAACATTTAAGCGGGTTTATTTGGTCGTAGCCTGTGGTAGGCAAAGGGTCAGGGACCCTGGTCGTAGCCTGTGGTAGGCGGAAATGTGAACTCTTGATATTCTGGTCGTAGCCTGTGGTAGGCGGAAATGTGAATTCTTGATATTTTGGTCGTAGCCTGTGGTAGGCAAAGGGTCTGGGACCCTGGTCGTAGCCTGTCGTAGCCTGTGGTAGGCAAAGTGCGGGACCACAGTCGTAGGCGGAAATGCGAACTCTTGATATTCTGGTCGTAGCCTGTGGTAGGCGGAAATGCGAACTCTTGATATTTTGGTCGTAGCCTGTGGTAGGCAAAGGGTCAGGGACCCTGGTCGTAGCCTGTGGTAGGCAAAGGGTCTGGGACCTTGGTCGTAGCCTGTGTAGCCTGTGGTAGGCAAAGTGCAGGACCACAGTCGTCGTAGGCAGAGGATCTGGGATCCGGTATGATATTTGTTACTTTAAGGGATGTGGTATCCCGCCCGCACATTAAAATATGATTTGGATGGGTTGAGGAAACAGTATGGGATTAAAGGTTTGTAAAATGTTTGATTCGATCCCTCTCCCCAAAATGAATTGAAATGAACTTAAACTGTTTTAAACGTTAGGGGTAGACATTATTGAGATTTCCCCCTCATTTTCTGAAATGTTTTGATTTCAGGTGAAGATCTAAATGCTGGGAACGGGAGTTAGAAGTGAGGACGACGAGTCTAGAAGTCCTTGAATCTTTTATATTGTTTTCGTTATGAATTCTTAAAGTTTGTTTTGAGTTGTTAGTAGTTACCGTTAGCAGACAGTTGTGTTTTCCTTTCTCGCCTTGTATTCCTTCGGGGATACGGCAGTGACGCCCAAACTAAATTTGAAGTCTTCCGCTAAGTTTTGTCTGTTAACGTTAGTTTGACTTTGACTTTTTATAATTGAATTTCCGGGGCGTCACACGTGATAATTGGTTTAACCCAATCTCAAATATTTACATGTGTTAATTTTAAGAAAGTAGATTCTCAATGGCATGATTGTATAGAGAAACAAACCTTACAATAGAATCCAATGGAATGCAATAGGAGAAAGGATAATATAGTTCTCATTCTGCAATGAAAATATAAGCTCTCGTGTCCTAGCTTCCTGCTCATCTAGTACTTGTTTGGCCTAGTTTTTGAGAGTGTTTTTAGTAAAAAAGTACAAAATAGGCTAAACAGTGTTTTTTTTAGAAGCTAATAACTGTTTTCCAGAAACAGTTTTGGCTGAAAATAGCTCCAAAAGCAGAAGCGGTAAATTGCTGCTTCTGCTTCTTACAAACTAATCACTACTCAATCTACAGGATTCTCTAGTGATTAGTTTCCATAATTTCAAATAAATATTTTGATTCTTATAAAGATAGTATTTAAATATTTTAATATTATGTTAGAAACTATAATATCATGTTGGACATTTTTATTATCCAATTGCTTTGCAAATATGGTATTAGTAAATTTTTGATATATAAATATTTAATTTAAAGAATTTTATAGTTAAGTAAGACCATATATAGTTATAATAATAATTTAAAGAATTGTATAGTTAGGCTAAAAAATTAAATTTAGTAAAAACACTATATCATAAGTTAGATCAAACACTTTAATTTAGTAAAATCACTTATGTCATAAGTTAGGCCAAACACTTCACAACCTCTCCAAAAATAGCTTTTATAAAAACTGTTTATAAGAAGCAAAAACACTTTTTTAGAAATTAGGCCAAACAGACACCTATTTTCATTGAATAATCCAAATGAAATGTTTATAATTAATCATTGTAAAAATACCAATGTTATTAATACATTAACATAACGTTTGGTTGGTTGAAAACTTTAGGGAAATTGGTTAATTTCTCAAGTTGACCAAATTTCCCCATGTTTGTTTGTATATTGATATTAAGAAAATTTTTATAGGGGATCCACAATTTCTCAGCTTCACTTAAGACATATTTTCCTTAGGAGAGGGTAGTGGAAATTCTTTATCATGGAAAATATTTTCAGGAAAAAATTCCCTTAAGGTTCTTACTAAACACTCTCTAAATTATTAATAATAACATTACCCCATACAATGGTAAATTCGGTTTTGGTAAAGAATTACTTTAATTTTCTAGAAATTTTCAATCAAAATGTATACATTTGTCAATATTTATTTTTCTTTCAAAATTATGTCACTTTATTTAAAACTAATCATTTTTCACAATAATTACTAAAATTTATTTTATTTGTGAAAAACTACCAAATTTGAACTTTAACCATATGATGAATTTTCTTTTTTGAATGGAACCATATGATGAATTTTACAACAACAACATCAATGGGAAACACGTTCGAGCGCGAGATGGCAAATTCAAAAGTAGGCAGTCTTATCGTATAATGAATTTTACAACAATAACATAAGGTGAAAATACGTTTGAGTGCGGTATGAGGAATTCAAAAGTAGACAGTCTTATCTGTATAAAGAGAAGTTTATGAATAGACCGATTCCGACGAATCTGAAAAAGGATATGATGAATTTTACAAATAAAAAGAAAAGAAAAGAAAAGAATATCGTTGGGCCTTGACATACCAACACCCCAAAGGTTATCAGTTCAGCCCAGTAGGCAACACCAAAGGCCCAGACAAAACAAAACCCCATCCTTTTCAGTTTGCAGGACGTACCCGCTTATATTCATCGCCGTCACCTGCAAAACCCTAGCTCCCTTCATTCTTCCCCAGTCGCAACCACACACAGAGAGAGAGAAGATCAATCAATCCACCAACAATGGTGTCAGGTTCGGGAGTCATGGCGAGGAGAGTTGTGGTGGACGCTCGCCACCACATGCTCGGCCGCCTCGCCTCCATTGTCGCCAAGGAGCTCCTCTCCGGCCAGCGCGTCGTCGTCGTCCGCTGCGAGGAGATCGCTCTCTCTGGCGGCCTTGTTCGTCAGAAGATGAAGTATCTCCGATTTCTTCGCAAGAGGATGAACACCAAACCATCTCATGGTCCTATTCACTTCCGAGCTCCTTCCAAGATCTTCTGGCGCACTGTCAGAGGGTAATTTCCGACTTTTCTTTCACTCTCTTGCTTTTGTTCTCTCGATGGATAGGGTTTGTTTGAGGAATTTGAAGGTTGTAGTCGATTTTGCAATGGATTGTGTATTTTTGAGGTGTTGGTCTCAGCAAAGTGATTGCATTTGTTACTGGTTTTCATCTGATTATTTGATTGTAGAGAAATGCATTTAGTATTCTGTCGGTATGATATGATGAGTAATATTCTTTGTTTTTCAGCTGTTATTAGGCTGAAGTCTGTGTTTTAAGTTGGATATAGCAGGCACTTCGAGTGTATATTCGTCCAATTCATTGAACTTCATTTTCTCTTATTCTTGTGTTTGTCTGGATAGGGTTTGTTTGAGGAATTTGAAGGTTATCCTCAGTTTTGCATTGGATTGTGTATTTTTGAGGTGTTGGTCTAAGCAAAGTGATTGCATTTGTTACCGGTTTTCGTCTAATTATTTGATTGTAGAGAAATGCATTTAATATTCTATGTTTCTCAGTTGTTATTAGGCTAAAGTCTATGTTTTAAGTTGGATATAGCAGGCACTTTGAGTGTATATTCGTCCAATTCATTGAACTTCATTTTCTCTTATTCTTGTGTTTGTCTGGATAGGGTTTGTTTGAGGAAATTGAAGGTTATCCTCAGTTTTGCATTGGATTGTGTATTTTTGAGGTGTTGGTCTAAGCAAAGTGATTGTAGAGAAATGCATTTAATATTCTATGTTTCTATGTTATTAAGCTGAAGTCTATGTTTTAAGTTGGCCATAGCAGGCACTTTGAGTGTATATTCGTACAATTCATTGAACTTCATTTTGTCTTATTCTTGTGTTTGTCTGGATAGGGTTTGTTTGAGGACTTTGAAGGTTATCCTCAATTTTGCATTTGAATTTGGCTCACTTAGTATTTCTGAGATGTTCGCTCTTGGAGCTATTTCGTTGGATTAGCTCTTTCTTGGTTAACAAAATAATTGCATATGTACTGGCTTTCATCTGTTTCATTGATTGTGGAGAAATGTGTTTAATATTCTATCAATAGACATGATGAGTAGTATTCTTTGTTTCTCAGTTGTTATTAAGCTGAAGTCTGTGTTCTAAGTTGGTTGTAGCAGGCATTTTGATCATCTACACTTCTTAGTAGTTGTAGTAGGAGTCTTGGTTCAATCTTGCTGAGTTTTGAGTGTATATCGGGAGAAATTTAATCTTTTCCTAATTCATGTTTTGATTGGTTTTTTTAATTCTATGAGCTTAGGTGACCAATTAAGGGTTTTGTTAAAGAGAGTGATGATTGTGTAATTCTGTGACCCTTAGTTATTTGTAGTGGGAAGGTGTTTGTTAATTTTGGGTTGAATTTGGCTATTTTTGCTCATTGTTTACTTGTTGAGTTGATCGCTGTTAAAACTTTTTGGTAAGATTGGCTTTTTTCCAGTCTGAATGAAATTGCATTCTTTACTGGTCTTCGTGTGTTTTGTTGGATGTTTCTTATGCGTATAGTAGCTGAATGATTTCTGAATTTGTTCTTAATTTGTTTTTGTGGGAAAAGAGAAGTTATGTTCTGAGTGAAAGGTTTTCGTTGTTTTCAGCTTAAGTTTACTAATTAGTGATTACATGACTTGCCTTAACTTGTTTAAATTCATGGTAGATGGATGAACGAAGGACTAGATGAAGATTATCTAGATTCTGGAAGTTTTTCACTCTTATAAACCTTTATAATGTCATATAGTTCCATGAAAGTCTTAGTAGCGAAAGACTCAACTAGTTAATCTAGTTTGATTCTAGTGCCATTTATTTTCACTAACTTGAACTTCATTTTGTAGGATGATTCCCCACAAGACAAAGAGAGGAGCTGCTGCTTTGGCTAGGTTGAAGGTGTATGAGGGTGTCCCACCACCTTATGACAAGATTAAAAGGATGGTTGTTCCTGATGCTCTGAAGTGAGTGTTATTGATTTCATTCATGCTTTAATTTATGCTTGGTAATTTTTTACCTATTATGTAGCTGCATCATGTTGGCGTTGTTATGCCGTTCATTGTTCATGCTGTTGATGGCCATCTATGAAAACTTTCATGACTATTCAAGTGTAGGTTTAACTCTTGTTACTTCCTGTGTTAATGCAGGGTGTTGAGGCTTCAGAAGGGGCACAAATACTGTTTGCTCGGTAGGCTTTCCAAGGAAGTTGGCTGGAACCACTATGACACCATCAGGGTACGATACCATGTCCTGTGTTCTCTACATATTTACCAGCCCTCCTTACTTAGGATAGTGGTTATAGGTCGAATTATGCTTGAGTTAGAGGTTTTGGTGCTTATTAATTGCTGATACTTCAGATGTCATCATTGCGTTTATGCAAGTTTTAAGGTTACTCTACCTAGATAGTTCGTAGATGAAGATTTCAAATGATTTGCCATTTGCCCTTGGGTTTGATATGAAAAAAGATCAATGTGCTTGACATTTGGACTTGGGGACTGTCTGGATTAGAAGCTCATAACCTTGCCAGTTTGAAAAAGGAATTCTTAGATGCAACCCCAACGACAAGGCCTATCTGAAGCAAAAGCACGTCCAAGTGTATCTCCTCCACCGGTGCATTGGCTGCATCTGCATTGCGTTGTATGGTTTCATACAAACGTCTGTGCTGTCGTGTTATAGTTTTGAGCCACGCACTCACTGTGACACTTGTGTCTGATTCTCACACTACCCAAAACAAGGCTATAGAAAGGACTTACTATACGTGATCCCGATGACAAGGCATGTCTCAAGCTACAGCCTGTCCAAGTGTATATCCTGCACCAGTGCATTGGCTGTGCTCTGCATTGTATGATTGCATACATTAATTTCTGTGATACTGTGTTACCAATAGATTTGGCAAAAGTAACCCGAGGCCTGAACCAGTTTGGACGGTCGGATCTTGACCCAAGCCTGAAGGAAAACCCAAAACCGATCCGAAATGCTACCAGAAAAAGACCCGATTAAGATACACGCCCAAATGACCCTAAAGCAAACCAGAACCAAATTGGATAAGGCGCGCATGAAGTCAAACCGAACCCGGCCCGAACTGAAATTGGTTGACCTGATGTCAAACCCATATTCGACGAACCCAAATCCGAACCCGAACTGATTCACCCGATTGCCAGGTCTTATTAAGTTAAAGTTTAACCACGTTCATCTTCTGGCCGAACGAAGTACCAACATGTCAATTAGCCTATAGCTTACCGTACCTTTTTGTTCAATTGGAAAATGTGCCAAGTTTGGTAAAATACGACCGGGATATTGTTTGTTTTGCAGGAGCTTGAGGAGAAGAGAAAGGAGAGGTCGCAGGAAGCATACCAAAGGAAGAAGCAACTCAACAGATTGAGGGTGAAGGCCGAGAAGGCTGCTGAGGAGAAGCTTGGATCACAACTAGATGTTCTTGCCCCAGTGAAATACTGATTGATTTTGCAGGGCTTTTACTAGCAGCAGAGTTTTTGTTTGTCAAGGATAGAAATTAGGTCATCTGTGTGTACTGCTGTTGCTTGATTTTGAGTTGCTGACCTTGTTTTACTTTCTTCCCATCTTGGCTATGGATTGATCTCAGCACCTTTTTATATAATTTTTTTGGCATAATATTATATCCACTATGAACCTCATGTCATTTTGGTTTTTAAGTTTTTAAGCACGGCGAATTCTTTGTTGCTTGTGTTCCCTAATCCCTAGCTCTCTTCTAGCTAGAGTAGGCAAGATTTTGTCTGACCCAGAAAAAATTGGGTTTCAGATTTTTCATATGAATTTTTATATTGATTGAATTGATTGATTTAGACATAATATTTTACATTTTTTTATTGTTCTAATCGAATCTGATTTTGACTCGGATTTTGTTTTGTTTGAATTATCCTACTCGGTCTGAACAGAATAAAATTTGGATATAGAAATGAATTTTTTGTCCGAATTTTGACATTGATTTAATTTGTCCAATTTGAATGTACATAAACTTGAATTTTTGCTAGTGGTACTTCTAGCTTTTCTTGGGAGGGGCATGTAAAGGTGGTCATGCTGTTTTTGACCGGTTCAATCGGTCTAATTAGGCTAAAATGGTCTGACCAGTTGAATCATTGACCCACTGTATCAACCGGTTTGGTTTTGACCACATAGCAGTCAGCCAGCCCTAGCATGAATCCTTCATGGCAATTGGTAAGTGGCAACCGGTTTTTTCTTATAATCAAGTTGTGTACTAATTTTAGTACACTTTTTATTTAGGAATATAGGATTGTAGTATACGAGCTTTTAGTAATATTGAGTCGCAATTTTCCTGACTTATAAACTCCGATATCAATATACCTCACCTAAATATTTTTCCAATAAAAAAATGATTTTTTTTATAGACGATTTGGAGAGAAACCATAATGGTTAATGAACGTGATTGTCCTTGTTTTCAGCTAAAAACAGCATCATTAGATAAAGCTCGAAGAAACCAATCAATATACTACCTCCGTCCCTTATTATTTGTTCATAAAACTACTTTCACAACATCAAGAAATAGAGGGAATGGAGTAAAAGATTTATACATTGTAAAAAATGTCCTTGAAAATACCTTTGGAAAGGTGTAAAAAGTATATTTATTAGGGATAAAATGGGTATTATAGTTATTGGAACTGTAAAAATTAGGTAATTAGACAAATAAAAGAGGAAAGAGAAATTAGGTAATTGAACAAATAAAAAGGGACAAGGTAGTAATGGATAAATATTTCCCCAAATTTAGCATTTTCATGACAAAATAAACCAATCATAGCCGTCCATAATTATAGGCAAGCCAGCCAAATAACCCCTTTCTTCTTAATGATAACTCTCTGATCTCATATTTCTCTTGCAGGGATCTGGACTTTGCATTGAGTGGTCTTCGATGGCAATCGAAGAATACTGTTCGAGTCGTCTGGGTAGATACAATTGGTGAACAGTGCGAACAGATTTTGCTAAGATCTACTGTGAGTAACAACTTTCGAGTGTCCTTGGCATCCTGTAGTTCAATCCAGGTGTTTCCTTTCCTTTACTCTTCTTCATTTTTCTTTTGTCCGTTTGTTTCTGTCGTGATGTCTGGATGGCTTTGTGAGTCTTCGATTCGTATGTGTCAGTTCGTATCCTTCTGCTGGTTTTGCTTTTCCCTTATACTGTTTATTCCCTTGATTGTTCGAGTCCAGTTTGAGGGTGTTACTGTTTCTAGTTGGTTTGTAACTGGGTTAGTGCCCATTGTGCTATATAATGTCTTGTTGGGTGCGGGTATTCCTCCTCACCCCTCTCTGGCTTGGATTTTGTGGCTTCTTCTTAATAAGTCCATGTCTGAAAACTCTACAACTTCCCCCCTTACTGATCCAATTAGTGACGATGGTACTTCTCTCAACCAAGATCAAAATACCTATCTTTGTCCTGACCCCCGACCTAGTGGTTCACATGCTGGAAGTGGAGGCAGAGCTGATAATGCACTCCATTCGTTTGAGGAATCCAATCGTACATTTGCCCAGGCAACAAAATTCGGTTTGGGATGTACTCATCTTCTTCCGGGTTCCTTTCCTACGCCGGGAGATAGTCATTCGTGCCCGCCGTCTGTTCGTAACACGACACTTCCTGTAGGGTCCACTCAGGACAATTCAATTGAACCGGACAATTCCTCGCAATTGTCCCCTCCAAATTCTCCCAAAGTGTCTCGACACGGGGGAGTTGAAGGCATTGGCCCTTCTGATGAAACCATGAGGTGAGTTTTTACCCTTATCTTATCTAAGTAACCGTGCTAGGGCGGACTGGAACTTTGTGCGGGGGGAAATGTCCTTTGTGGCTATGGGCAATGGGTGGGTTGCTGTCTATTTTTCCAATACTGAGGATAGAGACAGGGTCTGGAACGGGAAACCTTACATTCTAGGTGGGCTAAACATTGTCATGATTGAGTTTGTTCCCTTCTTTGATCCTTTTGCTGCTGCGATTACCCACATTGACCAATGGGTGAGAATTCCCAGGCTGCCGTGGGAATTTTGGGATTTTGATGTTTTAGTCCATCTCCTTAAACCTGTGGGGAGGGTGATTAAGGTTGACCAGAATACTTTACAGCGTCTGAAAGGGAAATTCGCTAGGGTCTGTATCAACATTGATATTACTAAACCTCTTCCTGGTTCCCTGGTTGTTTCGGCGGGCGGCCAATCAAAAATAATACCTTTAATTTATGAAAATCTTCATGAAGTGTGTGCCTTTTGTGGTGCGGAGGACCACATGATTGAGGGTTGCCCAAGTGTCCCGAGTCACTCAAAAGTTGAAATTGTTGTGGAACGTTTTAACGGTCCACCAGCCCCTTGGGGTGAGCCTCCAAAAACTACTTATTCTATGTCCATCTCAGAAAACTGGATCCGAGTATCTCCGAAAAAGAGGCAGAGGGCTTCCCAGCCTCGTAGGGGTAGACCCACTACTGGTGGGTTAAGGCCTGCTGGGGCCCCTTTGTCTTCGAAAGGAAAAGGCATTATATCTGATGATAATGTGCATGCTGCTCCCCTGAAACTGTGGCAAAGATGTCCCCCATCCGTCATGAATCGGGCATGGATGGTGCAGCTAATCCCACCATCCAGCCAATCCCGGACAACATCATCCTTGCTCATAGGGATCAAATGATCCCAAAAGAGGGTGTGATCACTGCAAATGTTTTCGATCCTTTGGGTGAAGATGAAGATCAATCCATGGGTGAAGGTCATCAGGCAAACAGTAACCAGGATGACTATGCTGATGCGTTCCTTGACTTGCCCCTCATCCAAGATGTTGAGATGTCTTTGGATTCGGCCAAAAGGAAAAGGAGGGATGATGGAGAGGGCTCCACTTAATCCTGTCCTCTGTTATGATTATGGTCATGTGTATGTTAGTGTACTTGGTGTTGTGTGAGAATAATGTTAGCTGTGTCCGTACTGCACTTTATGGCAGCCTAGTTATCTTGTTGTTGCTTGTGTGTAAGGATTCACCCGTCCTACGATTTGACCTCCAAGTACACAAAAGGGGTAGAGTGTTTCTGTTCTTGGGTTGTGCTAATGTTGTGTCTTCACCTGGCTTTCTTAGTTCCTGTGATCTGTTTGTAATCCCAATGTTGTGTAGTATTATGAAGGTTGCCTCTGGGCATAATCTGTACTGGTGGGTTTGTTACTGCTTGGGAGTTGATGTTTACTTCTTTTTTGGCTACTGGTTCTGGTCTGATTATTGTGACAATATGAAATGGTTGATGCTGATCTTTTTCTTGTTGTTATCCGCTGACTGTATGATCCTGATACATTGGAACAATGAACATTTGGTTTGCCACCCCTCTATGGTCCCCTTGGTGTTTCTGGCTCGACATAGAGGTTGGAGGCCCATCTGTTTATTGTTTGTATTGGGTCATCAGGAGGTTCTTAGGGTTTGGCTAATGACGCTTTTGAAGCCGACCCAGCAAGACAATGATGTTGACCCAAGTTGGTGGTTAAAAGGGTCTTCTGAGATCTTGTTTCATCCATTTGTTCCTTCTTGGTACATTATGAGTTGGTGTTCTCCTTTGTTTTCTACTAGGCAACCTCTCTTATCTTTAACAGAACATGGTCAGCTTGCTTTCTATTGTTTTCATGGATTTTCTAATAACGGTCGTTGTACTGTTATCTTAAGTTTTGGTATTCAGGACTCAGTGGACACTTACAAGGTTATGATTCGAGGACAAGGTGGGGCGACATGTTGGCAACAGGGAGCAAAAGTCAATCTCATGTTGTTTTTTATTTTGGAGTATTTGGGTTATTATTGTATTATTCAATATGGATTATGGTGTATTAATACCCGGTTGAAATGGCCATGTATTCATTCCCTATTTTGGAGGAATTTTTGTTTGGGCGAGCATGGTATTGGGCAATTCCAATCCACCAAGGCCTTATTCTGGGCAACCATGAATTTTCATGGGCAGACTCTTTTTAGAGGGGTTCTAACTCAGCCTAGAGTTCAGTTAGAATGGTTGGACTTCTTCAATTGGAATGTGATCAGATTAGGTACTTACTCATTTGATTTTTGATGAAAATCATTGCTTGGAATGTTTGTGGTGCTAAGAGGAGTCAGATGATTGCAGAGCTAAAGGCTCTGGTGCACAACTGTAAGCCGGATATTCTAGTTGTCATAGAAACTCTGACTAATACGGTTAATTCTGAACGCATTATACAGACCCTTGGCTTCAATTACTTTGATATGGTGCCTCCGAACAACCATGCGGGTGGTATTTGGGCACTCTGGAATAATAATAACATCCATGCTGCAACTCTTAGTAAGGACTCACACGCCATCCATTTACTGGTCTTTGATACTGTTCGGTAGGCTAATTGTATTATTACCGGGACGTATGCACCAGCCCAAACCCGTGACAAAGATTCTTTTTGGTCTCATTTGTCCACACTGCATAATACGTTTGATCTTCCTTGGTGTCTAATTGGGGATTTTAATGAATTAGCATCAAGACAGGAAAAACGTGGGGGCTCCCCCTACACAAGAGCAAGAGGGGTTAGACTAAACAACTTCTTACATCATATTAATGGGGCTTCCGTAGAAGTTAGAGGTCGATTATTTACGTGGAAAAAACGAATTTATGGACACTGGATTCATGAACGTTTAGACAGGGCTATTATTAGACATGATTTTCATGAAGCCTACCCTGATGCTATCGAGTATCATGGAAATTTTACTTTCTCGGATCATTGCCCCATATATTTAGAAACTTCCTCTCAGAGGCAGATGGTCAAAAATTATCCATTCCGGTATCAAAAGTTCTGGAGTCAATATGATAAAATGAAGCAATTAACCCGGAAAATTTGGAGTAGAAGTATTCAAGGCCCGCCAATGTTTCGGGTCTCACAAAAGCTCAAGTTTCTTAAGGTTGAACTCAAAACTTGGGCTCGAGCTCAATTTGGTCATTACAAACAGAAATTAGAAAGTAACCTAGATCGTATCGACTATTTGGAACAAAAGTTGTTAGACGACCCTCACAACCCTAGACTTAATCATTGGCTCAATAGGATGATAAAACAAAGGGAAAAACTATTACTTTTCAATCAGAAATATTGGGGGAAATTGGCCAGGAAGAATTGGCTAGTGCATGGAGATAGGAATACTAATTATTTTCAGAGATCAACCAAAGCCCGAATTAAAAGGCAAAGCATCTCAAAAATAAAAAATGACAACGGTGTTTGGCTGGATTCAGAAAGGGAAATTGGGTCACTTTTTGTCGAGGACTTTAAAAAGCGGTTCACTTCGACGCGTAACTCAGAGGTCCTAAATATAACTAAAGAGGTGAAGAATGTGATATCTGCGGAAGATAACGAAATTCTCACAGCCATCCCAACGGCTGAGGAAATATAACAAGCACTATTTGAGATGGATCCTTGTAAAACTCCGGGTCCTGATGGTTTCGGGGCAGGATTTTATCAGGACTCCTGGGATGACCTTCATCCTGATATTATCAAAGCAGTTCAGGATTTCTTTGAACATGGTCGGCTCCTTAAGGAATTTAATCATACTTTTATTACTCTTATCCCAAAAATTGACAATCCGAGTCAGACTTCGCATTATCGCCCTATCAGTTTATGTAATACGTTTTACAAACTTGTGTCTAAAATCCTAGTGGCCAGGCTGCGACCTCTTCTAGAGGGTTTAATTTCACCCGCTCAAAGTGCTTTTATCCCGGGTCGGGCAATCCAAGACAATATCCTTTTGACTCATGAAATAATGCACAAATTCAGAACCTCTACCTCTAGGAAGGGGTGGGTAGCTTTAAAAATTGATATGGAGAAGGCCTATGATAGGATAGAGTGGGATTTTTTGAAAGCTATTCTTCAAAAAATGGGATTTAGTGAGAAATGGATTGCTCTTATTGACCAATGTATTTCGACAGTCTCTTATTCTGTCCTAATAAACAGGGTGCCTCAAGGCTTTTTTAAAGCCTCTCGTGGGCTGAGATAGGGGGACCCACTGTCCCCGTATCTCTTTCTTTTATGTATGAATGTTTTTAATGAGTGGCTGAACAAAGCTTCAGATGACCCAAAGCTAGGCATAGGGGTCAAACTGACCCCTCGGGGTCTTACCATTCCGGGGCTGTTTTTTGCGGACGATTGCCTTTTATTTTGTAAAACAACTCTCAAAGCCATTACTACGCTTAAAAATCTCTTGTTAGAGTTTTGTTCTAATTCGGGACAACTTGTCAACTTTCACAAGTCTAAACTCATCTTTTCCAAGAATTCTTCCTTACAAAGAAGAGATGAAGTTAAGGGTATTTTTAATATCCCCCATACCGACTCAATAGGTAAATACCTGGGTTGTTATATTCTGAATGGGCGTTATGATCATCAAGCCTTTAATGAGTTACTAGGTAAAGCGATGGACAAAATGACGGCTTGGAAGGCCAATGCCCTTTCCAAAGCGGGTAGGGTGGTCCTGATTCAAGCCAATCTAGAATCCCTCCCTGCTCATACTATGCAGTGTTTTAGGCTTCCTAAAGCCACGTGTGTGTCTCTTGATCGAGTAAATAAAAACTTCTTTTGGAAAAAAAATGGAGATACTCAAGGAATGCCGATGGTTGCTTGGGATACCATTTGTCTCCCCAAGGATTTTGGTGGGTTGGGGCTTCGCCGTTCAGAGGCCATTAATATGGCCTTTCAATGTAAACTTGCTTGGCGAGTTATTCATGAGGATAGCCTTTGGGCTAGAGTTATGCGCGAAAAGTATTTAAAAAACGAAAACTATTTCCATTGTAAAGGCAAAGCCTCAGATTCTCCAGTTTGGAAGAATCTGTTACGAGTTAAAGGCACGCTAAATTCGGGCTTACGCTGGACAGTTGGTGATGGTAAAACAATCAACTTCTGGAAGGATTCTTGGGTTGAGAACTCCTCTTTAAATGAGCTTTTGGATAGGAATGGCTCTGAGGAGGCGGGAGATCAAGAACTAACTGCGAGTCTTTTTTTCACGGAGGATAAAAGGTGGGATGAAGATAAACTCCGGAAATTACTTTCAGGACCATCGTATCTTACAAAAAATTTTGGGTATTCCCACCCCGGTGACTAATTTAAAAGATGATTATTGTTGGGGACTGACCGGTTCTAGGGTTTTTTCCACCAAGACGGCTCTAAGAATTATTCAAGATTGCTTGGATAATGATCAACAGTGGAAATATAAGTGGATCTAGAAGCTTGACATTCCGCCCAAAGTTGGTATTTTTCTCTGGCTTAATCTACATAATAGTCTCCCTACGAGAGGCAACCTTCTGCGCCGAGGTATCCATTTAGACCCAGTGTGTCCTCTGTGTCTGGGTGACATTGAGAGTGCCGACCACTTGTTTTGGGAGTGTCCAATCTCCCAGAGATGCTGGGATCATGCGGTTAATCATGGTTGGTTGGACTCCTTTACGCCGACGCAGTCGCAAGGTTTTATCAACCAATTTTTGGAGGCCCACCGAGTGGCTGGTAATCACTCGAATCTTCAGCGAGGAGCCTTCCTCATGTGGGCAATTTGGAAACAAAGAAATGAAGTGGTTTTCCGTAACAATATTTTCCGCCCGTTACAATGTCTGATTCAAGCGAAACAGGCAGCGGCAAAATGGAGAATTAGAAACTCTGTTCAGGTAGATTATCATGGTAGCCGAGATACTGGGGTCTCCCATTTCGGTTTTCTCCTTGTCCGGTGGGAGTCCCCTCCTGTGGGGGCGTTTAAACTCAACTTCGACGGTTCTCTCCTCAACAATTCGGCGGCGGGTGGCTTCATTCTTCGTGACTGGCGGGGAGACCTAATACGAGCGGGTATACGATCTTACGGCGAGGCATCCATACTAGTGGCGGAGGCGTGTGCACTGCGGGATGGGCTGAAGGACGTTTGCGAGATGGGACTCTCGAACATCATTATCGAGGGAGACAATCTGATGGTGATTCAAGCAATCAAGAGAGAATTCGCTGTTCCGTGGAAAATAAGAAGTCTTATCCAGGATATCCGAGTTCTAATGGGGCGTTCTCATGTCCTCAATCTTTCTCACATTTTCAGGGAAGCCAATAGTGTCGCAGACTGGTTATCTAAACAGGGTCAGTCGGAGGCTGCGGTGGGTACTTGGTCTACTTCTGTGAACTTAGAGTTTAATAATATCCTTAGGTGTGATAGAACGGGGCGGTTTCTTGTGAGAAGACGCCGCTAACTGTTTTTTCTCTTACTTACCATGTATATATAAAAAAACCCCTTCCCCCTACAACCATCATTTCCCTTTCGGGGTGATGATATGACCCAAGACACTACTTAAGTGTCTTCCTTTTTATAAAACTAATACGTATTATCATTTTTAACCTCAAATTTTTTGACAGATACTATTAGTTATCAATTATAAAAAGCTTGGAACGTGTTGGTTACGTCAACAATTAAAATTAACACCCTAACGAATGAACCCCGTCCGTTGGGCATATTTTAGACGCTTTTTTGTAAATTTTTAAAAATATATATAAAAGTGTGATTTTATACCATTTATATATATTATCATAGTTATAGAAGTCATTCATGTAATTTTTTTTCAATTTAATTTACAAATATATAGGTTTTGTACATGAGAAGACACTTAATAAGTGTCTTCCCCAAGACATTTATCATTTACTTTTTGATAATTCGATCTCCCATTTGTTAAATCCCAAAAATTTTAACCTTCCTGTTATTGTTTCCATAGGTTAAATAATTAACTAATCATTGATAAAAACCCTATATATTAAAAAGAATGGCAAAAACAGGTAAAAGCATATTTGTGTTTAGCCCTGATAATTTGCTGTGTTTGGTAGGGATATCCCATGGCGCTGAAGAAGGAGGTGGTGGTGAAAAGAACAATTTCACGGTGCATGGGAAGGTCTACTGCGACACTTGCCGCATCCAATTCGTCACCCGTGTTAGTGAAACCCTCAAGGGTATGTCATCAATTTGATTTCATATATCGACAATCCTTTATTCTTTTATGAAACTGTCTCACGATAAATTACTACCATTTTATTCATTTAATATAGTAACAAGTTTTGTATGAAACTGCTTCACGATAAGTTATCATGACTCATGAGACCATCTTATCTTATTATACATAATGAATTTGTCTGGCCTCCTTCCATTTCATGTAGCAACAATTTTTGTATGCAACGGTGTTATGATAATTAGTTGCCATGATATAATTATCTTGTCGAATTTGTGAGTTTTGAAAAATTATTATTTAATATGATTTTTGACACTAATTTATGTAATTATTATTAATCAATTATTATAAGAGTTTTTTTTTAAATATTTATTGGCTATGCCAATGAATAAAAATGAAAACTTTCAACTTGTCCCATCTTTAGTCTCGTGTCAATATTCTCATGACATAATGGATAGTTGAGTTGTATTAATTAAATTGGACAATCTAACTAATATTTTGAACATTTTTTAAGGTGTTCACTCAACATAAATATACAATATTCTCCCAAGTTATAATAGACTATTTAAATTATTTTATGGGTTTCCCTCTAAGCATAATGTGTATTCGCCCATGCATGCAAGCGCAACAGTGAAGCTGGAGTGCAAGAACCTAACAACAGGTGTAGCAAGCTCCCAGGCCGAGGCACAAATAGGCGACCTCGGCCTGTACAAGTTCGAGGTCGAGGGGGACCACGAGGACGACATCTGCGAGGTGGGGCTGGTGAAGAGCCCCACCCCGGACGTCTGCTCCGAGATCGGGGCCGACGTGGTGGCCAAGCAAGCCGCCATGGTCTCCCTCACCTCGAACAACGGGCAGTCCTCCGGGGCCCGCTACGCCAACCCGCTCGGGTTCCTGAAGAAGGAGCTGTTACCGGAGTGCCCCAAGGTGCTCAAGGAGCTGGACCTAAATGAAGATGATGATGGAGGGGAGGAGGGTGTTGGTCATGATGGTGCAGCTGCTCAAGAAGTTGCACCTGCTACTACCCAAAGTTGAACAATGACACATAACATGTACCCTAGGTTGTCCCAATATACATGAATTGCTTTTTTAATGTTTTTATGCAAATCACTGTGTAAAACCTCCTTGTTTTCACTTGGAGCAGGAGCAGTGTAGAATTTGAGCCATAAAATTTTGATGATATGAATTTTCTCTCTCCTCCCCTCACACTTCCCCAAGCAATTTTAAAACTCTACCCCAAGCAAATTATTAGGTGCTCCCGCAGTACGTGCTCCAGATTTTATAATTGTTCACCCATATGTATTAGGTTGTTCACTCTGATTATTATGGTTGTTCACTCTGATTCATATGATTGTTCACTCGCAGGTATCTGGAGCACATGCTCTGGGTGCATGTAATATATATTGCTCTACCCCATTCCAAAATGATTTGGAATGCTTTGAAATGGAGAAAAAAAATTTAAGGAAAAAGTTGAGATGGAGGAGAGAGAGAAAATCCACATCATCAAAATTCCATAGCTCAAATTCTGCACTGCTCTTGCTCTTATGTGTATATAAGTCTTGAGAAGAAGTTACAGTGTGAGGCTAAGTCAAGGACGAAGTCAGATGTGATCTCGGATGGGATCATGTATTCAATTCGATGTTTTGTGGGGTTGTAATACTAAAATTTAACTCAATTTCTTAATATTTTTATAGTACTTGGCCATGTTTTTTTGCATGGTATTAGCACACACCAACCACATTAATACAAATAATCATATTAATTATAACTTTCTCTTTCCTCTTTTTTTCACTTTTTTTTAGGATACACACTAACCACATTTTATCACAATATCGATTATCTTTCTTCAGTGTTCTTTTTCCTCACTTTTCTTACTAGTTTTCACTTTTATAATTAGGGAACCTAACATAATAAGGAAACATAAGAAAACTATATTACCTTTGAAAAAAAAAAAAAATTCATGAACCAACTTTTAAACTAATGCTTGATCAAAGATTTACAAACTTACTATCTCTATCCCTTATTGAGTGTCATCAAAACTAACTTTAAGAGAATAATATACCTAGAAATTTGGGTAAAAAAATTGGACCGGGACAAATATACCCAACTTTAATTACTTTGTAGGAATAAAGGAGAATATTTTTAAAAGGTAAAATAAAATATCTCATTTATTTATCAATATTTTAATTATTGAAATTATAAAATTGACAAATAAAAATGAACAAGATAATTAAGAAATTTAACACTCATTTAAAAATGGGGTAATATATATATGAGTAACATGACACATAGAGTGCTACTCCATTTAGAAAAGGGGATAGTAATCCCCATATGTATATATATTTTTTATTTTGAATTTTACCAATCATGATCAGTAAGTGAATCCTTTAAATTCATCAAGTTAATTCACTCATATAATTGTTGAGTGCAGCCTAGCTATCTAACTTGCAGGAACCTTCATGTGTAGAATATAATTGCTGTTTTTTCGGTTAAGCTAATTATGGAATAAAATTTGATTCTAATAATCCTTATTTTCATCTCTTGTGTATGTTAGTAATAATTAAAGGGGTACGTACTCCGGTTGCCACATCAGCATTCCGATGTCGGAATTTCAATATGGGATGCTACGAGAAAATAATGAATAAGTATAGACTGTTACCAGCCAAAAAGTCACTTTGGATTATTCTCGATCACAAGGTCCTCAGTACGGATTTTTCCCAGCCGAAAACCCTATTTATTTTTGTATTTGTATTCTGGTGGTAAAAATAAAATAAAATTGTAGTTTGATGGGACACCACCAATCAAATCAAGTGTCAGTGACTCGGTGGAAAGCTGACATGTACCGGCAAGAAGGTACGTCAGCTTTAATTTCCACCGAGTCACCGCCACTCGACTCGGTGGTAATTTTATTTTTATTGGGACTACTAAAACTCAAAAATAAAATAAGGATTTTCATACAAAAGTTGAAAGTAAAGATTATTAGAATCCAATTTCGTATATACAATTAGACGAATTTGACACGGAAAAACCAATGTATGATAAATGTCAATGCTGAACAGGCTACGAAGAAGTTGCATAATGCTTGTGCATGACAACGTCTGTCATTTCTGCGTGATAATGAATCGGTTCTTCTTCCTCCCATCCAACCCTCGATGAAGCCTTCATTCGTTGCGTCTTTTACATTGTCTACCGTTTGCCCGCATATTTCACATTTTCTGCATAACAAAATTAATGAGTACAAAACAGTTGGGTAAAAGTTAAATTTTGGTAACTTTCGGCAATTTTTGGTAAATTTTGTCAAATTTATCCTAGTATCAAAGTTCATTTTTTTACTTTTTAATTTTGGTAATTTTTGGTAAGTTTTGATAAATCTTGGTAAATTTGGTAAAGTTAGGTAAAAACTGGTAAATTCGATTTACCTATGGATTTGACAGGTCAATCTCTCAATATTAAAGAGTAGAAAATAATTGTAAGAAACATTAAGGAGTCAGAAATAGGATAATTTGTATATGACCCGTTCATGTTTGTGACATTTATAAATCTAATCATAACTTTTTAAAGTTAATATTTACCTATTTTATCTTTTGAACCAATTTTATTTGACTATTTTTCTAGTGAATTTAACAACTTTTCCAGCAAATGTGTGATTTGTGATTAAGTTTGTTCGCTGAAACGATGATAATTTTAGCAAACAAATTTCATCACATATTTTACACACTCACTGGAAAAGTTGCTAAATTTACTGAAAAAGTAGCTAAATGAAATGAGTTCAAAAACTTATCATGGGTAAATATTAATTCACAAACGTCAGAGTTGGATTTATAAACATTACAAAACCTAGCTAAATGGGGTATATGCAGGTTTTCCTCATAAATATTAAAAATAGGTTTGATAATTAATAAAAATAAAGAAAAATAAATAAACTAAAGAAATTGGGTTGAAAATTGATAATTACGATAATCGATCCAACATAAATCAACCTTTCCAAAGAAATTATTTTTGCAATTATGACTCCAACAAAATTTCCAACTAAACACCTCAATTTCTAACAATAGAGATCGAGGAATCTAAACTATTTTTCCTTTAATTTTTCGAAAATAATTATATTTTCAAATTGTTCATCTTACCGATTTCCCTTGAATGTAAACCAAGCTTCTGCACAACAAGAGTGTGCAAAGCTAAGCTCCCCCTTGCACCCACATCCTAGTTGAATGAGTTCCGATTTCGAGTACGATGGATCATTCGATTCTTGCTCTAAATCCAAATGGCATATCCTACAAATCTTTTCTTCTTCCGAATCATCTTCCTCTAAGCTGCTCGTTAGGTTTTCGACATCTATTGAAATTCCTGCAGTTATCAGTAGTTGTTTCAATGTAATAGCTGACCTGATGTATCTTATCACTTGACTTTATAAAACTTTATAAAAACTTTATCCTAATAATAATCGAAACAAAAAAAGAAAATAACAATACCTGCATTATTGGAATTGGGCAACTCCTCTGGCAACAATGTCACATTTTCTATAACAAACTTTTCTTCAGAATTATTCCTTGTATCGTTGTTGTTGCATCCATCGTTTTTCCCACAAGGCATATTCGAAAAAGAATTGATCTTGAAATAGATTATCGATTTGAAAAAAATGTATATTAGGCTTGCAACCTCAGTTTAGTACCAACGGTACGTAAAACTCAAACTGAGGTTGCAAGCCTTGTCGAAAGGTGAAATTCTGTGTAACTTTATTTGAATTCATTCATCATTAAGATGGAAATTTGAGTTGAATGAATTATTAGTTGGGAAATTTTAGTGTGTATGTGTCTTTCTATCATTCTAACAGGGACAAAAGGACAATAGGGTTTGATCTCAAAAAAAAGGGGGGAAAAAAGGACACTAGGGTTTAGCTGGAACCTGTTGTGATTAATAATGTGTTTTACACGACAAGGTGGGAAATTACTCAAAAATAAAGTTGATTGGAATTTGGAAAGAAGATGATAAAAATAGGGCATACATACATGGGAGGTGGTATAGGTTCTCTGCATGCAAACAAGATTTTCACTAATAGTTTCTTATCATTGATCCATCTTTACAAAAGATTAGGCCCCTTTCTTTTATACGGTTGGTCGCGATATGGTGTGGTGGAAATTTAAAAATTGTGGTAGGTTAAGGAAAGTTGTGGTTGAATGTGAAAGGTTGTGGTGGATTGTGAAATGTTGTTGTGGTATAAATAATTGTAAGTGAGTTAGTGTATTTGAAATTATAAAGTATAACTTTTAATAAAAAATATATATTAAAATTGAGATGTTAGATTGTGGTGGATTGTGATGGGTTGAGGTAGAATATAGAAAGTTATGATGCAATTTATATACGGTGTTTTTTTAATGATATTTATGATTACAATAGATTTCATAGATTTGGGATTAGCTTAGGAGCTACCTAACTTATTTAAATTCACCACTTAATTTTATATTTTTCTTAGAAAGTTGTGTTTAAGATATTAGTAAGAATTTTGACCTCTTGGATATTTAAAAGCCATGCATGCACACCTAGACCTTGCAATAACGCAACCTTGACCTACCCGAAAATTTTGGATTTTGAACATGGTTTTTTTGGCTTAAATTCAAAAAATTTACATATTAATTGATCAAACCCAATCCGCGCATTTGTCTTCATTATTTTTGAAGTTAAATTTTGTTTAAATTTGTGATTTTGAATTGAGATTCATGATTATTAAACTACAAGATAACCATATATCATATCTCTATTTTAAGTTGAAGTATTTATAACAATATACCGCCTAGACCTGGGCATAGAGCAGGTCGAAAATTTGTGACCCACCGACCCGAGCCAGGCCAGGCCTTCGGGTCAAGCAGTGTCGACCCAAACCCTGACCCGACGGGCCACAGGCCCGGTCAACGGGTCAACAATTGTGCAACCTGAATTTTTTTTATTGAATTTTCCATGCATTTTAAACCTAATCATTGAGCGGGTCGGGCCGGGTCAGGCCGACCCGATTTCTGAATTTCTATTTTTTTCATTTATATTAGCGGGTCGACGGGCCGGGTCACAGACCCTTGACCCGAGCCCAGCCCATCCATTCTTCGGGACCCCGGTCTTTTCAGGACGGGCCGGATCGCCTTCAAAAAACGCGACCTTAACCCGCATTTTTTCGGGCCGAGTCGACCAGGCGGGTCCCCGGTCCATTGCCCAGGTCTAATTACCGCCACAAGAAGAACATACGTTTATTATGTACTAGACATATTGTATATTAAGAAACAATCTTTTTCAAACAAAAAACAAAAAAATGGCAGTTATAACCTAGTGGGTTAACAGAAACTAAAATACTCTCAACTTATGTTTAACCAAACCCGAAACAAACTTGATTCGTATGTCTAATATACACTCAATCTATACTTAATCTTGAATTAAGTGACAATACTAATAAGAATTTTGGCCCAAGGCTTACTAGTGTGGAGGGATAGAGAAGAGGACCAAGCCTAATAATGGGTGACTCGTTAGGCAATATGTTAGGCTCAAGGCATAAAAAACGACCTACATTTTGCATGAACTAGGCTCAGTTATATACATGTACAAACTATTCATCTGATCCACATTATCATCCCCCTCTCGAAAACGATTACAAAATCCTCGGGATCTTCAAATCCCACAACTACACTTGCAAACCTAGTTACCAAGAACGATTTTCGGACCGTTTTTGCTCGTTCCTGAAACAGGAATTGTAGAAAACTCGTGGGGATCCCAGTAACTATGCCGACTAACAATCATGTCATCATCTAGGCCCAGATAACTCCATATCTTCTAACACAAATGAATACTCGTGCGAATCGCTGTAATTCCTAGAGAAACTAGTACAGCCTCTTTCTTCTGAAACAGAACCTCCAATCTGTGGTTCCTCAACATACACTGGCTGCCTACACAAGTCTTCCAAAACCTTCAAAACTTCGGACATTTTAGGCCGAGCACTTGGGTTCGCCTGAGTACATCCAAGAGCCAAATCGACCACCTTCTCAAGCTCCTCGCCGCTGTAAACTCCCTGCAAATCTCGATCCACAAGAACGCCTAGATTTTTCTCTTCATACAATGCCTTGACCTACAAGTAAGAAGAATGATGAGGTAGTACAAAGAAAGACTAGTTCCTACCAAGACATAATAATGCTAGGCCCGGAAAAATGTTAACCAACTCGATAACCCGGGTAGGTCAAATCCAGAAAAAAAGTGGGAATGGCCACAAAAAAAAAAAAAGAACCGTTCATAATCGGTTCTGGGCTGTATGAATTGTGGGCGAAATTCAGGTTCAATCAATTCAGACAATCTAGTAATGACCAGACACAATTTGTGAACAAAAAGTTGGGCTTATATTTTATTCTTTTACAGTGGTAAGTAGTCCAGTCCATTGAACCCTATCGCGGGGCAGCCCAATAGGCCCGTTGCGGACATGGAAAAAGAGGATGTCATAGCCCAATACATGTCCCAACCTTTCACACCACACTCCAAATATTCCTCTAGGAAAGCAATGCTCCACCCAAGTATCGAACCCAGGTTGAGAAGGTGGAATGTGGAGCACTTGCCATCTAGGAAAGTAGTTGGCAAAAGTTTGGTTTATATTATATAATTGTGTAATTTGGTTCTGTTATCTGAACGCCGAAGGTCCAAAAGTACATATCCATGTTGTCTTAAGGAGTCGGACATTCGGGCCTGGACATCGGACAATCTGGTCTGAGTATAGTCAACCTTATTCGAGTATTGTGTCTTCTACCAAATGACCTAACCCAGAATTACCCGGACTCAAATTTTCATCAGGCCTACATAATACTATCAACACTTGATTCTTCGTTTCCGACAGTTTTCTGTGGAATAAAAAAGATATGCAATTCCACAGACAATGTTTTTTCTTAGAGGTTAAGGTTTGAAGCAAAACACATATACACTTACCCAGTCAAGCAACATTCCCTTCTGAACCTGATGACCATTGCCAGCATCAACTGTCTTCTGCCCCGTGACGAGTTCCAAGAGCAGAATCCCGAACCCGAACACGTCGGTCTTCTCCGAGGATTGCCCGGTGGAAAGATACTCGGGAGCAATATGACCGATTGTGCCACGGACCGCTGTTGTAACATGTGAATCCCTCCTATCTAGGAGCTTTGCAAGGCCGAAATCTCCCACTACGGCTTCAAAGCTTTCATCAAGCAATATGTTTGCAGCTTTGACATCCCGGTGAATAATTTTAGGGTTGGACTGCTCGTGCAAGTATACTAGTCCTCGGGCTGCTCCTAGGGCAATGCGCATGCGCTTGCCCCAGTCTAAAGTAGGCCTATCCGTACACAGGTCTGCAAATTTACCAAAAAGATAAGGGAAGAGGGTTATTTCACAAAAGAAAAGGCACTCAGGAGTACTGAAATTTAAGGTAATGAAGCTTATTGGATCGGTTAATTGCAACATTGTTCGAAACCAGTGTGTGATTTGTATCTTGGAATCAACTATCAAGTTAGAAGTAAAGCAATCGAGTAACCATCACATTGATAAAAACCTTCAAATTAGAAGAAGCAGAGATTAGAGGCTAGAGCTATCAAAAATCCGGTTTTGGGTCATTTCGTGTCCAGGTGAAAAGATGATGTCTGAAACTTGGTTATAAGTTGTGGTTATTTTGGGCTGGACAAGTGGAATGAGCCTAAATTCGAGTTCAGACAATAGTAGACCAAAAACAGTTGTGTCTATATCCGAAAAAAGGCCGTCCATGTCAAAATTTGAACGAAGAGTCTAGGACCATATATACCTGATATTTTCCAGGTTGGACTGAACCGGACTTTCGAGGTGCACAAATACATTCTGGGCTCAGGCTACTTAATGTCCGGGCAAAATCATATAAAAACTGATATCCGATACCTAGATTTTTCTCAGGTTTATTC
This sequence comes from Portulaca oleracea, assembly GCA_029582165.1. Lineage (NCBI taxonomy): Eukaryota > Viridiplantae > Streptophyta > Magnoliopsida > Caryophyllales > Portulacaceae > Portulaca > Portulaca oleracea. Next base: position 6,072,626 of record CM055871.1, read on the forward strand.
CATGTTGGACAATTCGGACGACCCTAAATTCAACTTTGGACAATAGAAATAAGAAAATTATTGTGCCCGTGCCCAAATAAGTCAAAACTCGGATGAAATATCGATGACCGAACTGACATTCTAAACAACTGCAAAAGATGAGGCGAATAAGCACAAACCTCTTAGTCGATCCGCCACACTCCCATTAGGCATGTAAGGATACACGAGCAACCTCTCATTCGGCGTCATACAAAAACCATACAACCGCAGAAGATTTCTGTGCAAAGCCAACCCAATCATCTCAACTTCTGTTTGAAACTGCACTTCGCCCGTGAAATTCGGGTCTCTCAGCCTCTTGACAGCCACCATTGTCTTGTTTGGTAAACTCCCTTTATAAACAACCCCGAAACCGCCCTGCCCGAGTATGTTCTTGGGACTAAAATTGCTAGTTGCGGTTTGAAGTTCGCGGAACGTGAACCTCTTCAGATGGCCAATGTTGAATTCATAGTCTTGCTGCACTGAACATAAAAACAACTCTCACATTCTGTTGCATATGGATAGGCGTTTTGTAAGATAGTACCGTATGTATGTATCGGTTTTAGGTCAAGTACGTACCATAGGATGTCACAAGAAGACGGGATTTGTAGAAGTGAACCAATGCAAATACCAACAACACAAAAATGAAAAGTATGCAACCAACTCCAACAGCCAAAGGAACCTTCCATTTATGATGATTATGACTGCTTGCCTTTGAAACAGTTGTTCCTGAAAGCAAGTACATGCGTTAAGACTTAAGAGTATAAAACCAATACTGGACCTTCAACCTTCAGATTAAGTTTTCATGAATGTGTTGGCGAAGAGCCTCCTCCAAGTAAACAAAAGCACAATTTGTTCGAATACATCCCTTTGGGGGGGGGGGGAATTTTTTTTTTTTTTTTATTAAACCTTCTTTGCTTATTTTCCATGAAGTAGTAGGTAGCGAAGGATTTCTAAATCTTGGGTCAAATGAACAGAGAGAGAGAGAGAGAGAGAGAGAGAGAGAGAGAGAGAGAGAGAGAGCTCACTATTCATAGGCTTTGCTTCGTCTATACAAACTTGCGGAGATGATGAGTTACAAAGAAAATTGTTCCCAGTGACACTACTCACAAATGCAATTTGTTAGTCAATCACTAATAAGTAATAACTACGACGAACTTGCATGAGAGCAAAATTTCAGCTATTTGACTCAATGATATCACAAAGTCGTAATTTGTTATTTTCCTTCAAGCACATAAGGTTATTCTATACTTTCACATGAAATATTACAAATGCAAATGGATGTCCTGGATTCCTACTGATGAACAGAAATATGACAGATTATTTCCCTGAAAAAACAGGGTGAGAAAACTGACAACAATAGATACAAATGGAATGAACCACAAAAATACAACAGCATACCTAAAAGGCTAAATTACAGTATGAAGTGAGCAAGGGAAGAATAAATTGATCAGCGTCGTAAAAAAGGAGCATACCTGTATGCTTTCGCATGTATCGTTGGAGTCGGACCGCTAAGATTGTTATATGCCAAGTCCCTATTATTAACATTATGCACATTCATTTGCAATCTCAAAGAAAAGCAAGAGAGTACACAAGTATATAATAGGTAAAGCGAGACATACAAGAATGAAACTGTAAGATTAGCAATACGTTGAGGAATCTGGCCCGATAATCTATTCTTACTTAGCTTCCTGCACAATAATGCGCAAGTTACACAGAGTGACAATACAATTAGAAGAAAAAGGGGAAGAGAAGAATATATCAAGCTATACATAGACTTACAAGTAACTAAGACGGCTTAGGTAACCAATTGACTCGGGGATATCACCACTAAACTGGTTATCGGAAAGATCAAGAGTTTGAAGCTCATGTAGCTTCCCGATTTCAGGAGGAATAGGGCCGGATAATTGATTGTTTTGGATCAACCTGCATGACAATGATGCAATATGATAAATATACCATTCAAAGACATAATTTAACCACAAATCCACTTCATTGCAACTTGGCTAGTTACTATCCTATGATCATATTGATCAACTTTAATAATACCAATGTTTTGCACATTATTATCGATATTGCAATTCATATTTTAGTAGCATCAATATATGAGAATCATAATGATTTGAGAGTGTGGATATAGTTATACACACGATAGCTCTCAGCTACCAATGCTTAAGTAAACCTAATCAAACTAAACTGATATCCTTACATTGAATGAAGATGTGTTAAGTTTCCAATGCTCGCTGATAAGGTTCCTGACAAGCCCTTGCTAGCCATATCTCTGCCGGAAGAAAACGATCAAATATAACACAATCAATTCAATGACCAAATGGTATGCATTCTTTCAATAACAACACCCAACACACACACACACACACACACACAAAAAAAACAAAACAAAACAAAAAAAGTTAAGGAAACCGAAACATAAGGATCTCTCATAATGCAGGACCTACCTTAGGAGTTGTTATTGAATCAATTAAATGACCAAATTGGGTAGGCATACTTCCAATCATCCCATGGCCCACCTCCACCCAAAAAGAAAGTGAAGGAAACCAAAACCTAAGAATCTCTCCAGATCCCGTGTAAGCAGGACCCACATTAAGAGTTGTTATTGAATCAGGGGCATTCTTCTCATTAACCCCCCCCCCCCCCCCCACCCCAAACAATATGGAGGAAACCTAAACATAAGAATTCCCCCAAAATCCAAGAAAGCAGGACCCACGTTTGGGAGTTATTATTGAATCAATTCAATGACCAAATGGGTAGCCATTCTTCAAATGAGAATTTATGAATCAATTCAATGATGAAATGAGTCGGCATTGTTTCAATCACCCCTCCCCCCAAAAAAAGGTGAAGGAAACTAAAACATGGCAATTTCTCCAGACCCCATGTAAGCAAGACCCACATTAGAGTTGTTATCGAATCATTAGCATTCTTCCCATCAAACCCACCCCCAAAACAATGTGGAGGAAACCTAAACATAAGAATTCCCCCAAATGGGTAGGCATTCTTCCCAAATCCAAGAAAGCGGGACCCGCATTTGAGAGTTATTATTGAATCAATTAAATGACCAAATGGGTAGTCATTCTTCCAACCAACACCCCCTGTATATTGCATTCACTCAAAGCATATGCTCTATATTGAACAATCTTAATTTTATGAGCGAATAAAATAGAACAAACCAGTGAACAACCACCGCTCTTGGAACCCAAGCTCTAGAAGCACCTAATAAATTGCACACCCCAACCCTAAAGAAGTGAAGGAAACAAAACTACAAAATCATAAGAATCTCTCCAAAACCAGCAAAAGCAAGACCCACACTAGGATTTGTTATTGAATCAATTCAATGACCAAATGAGTAAGCATTGTTCCAATCAACACCACCAAAAAGAATGGACAAAACTGAATATATAGGGGAACTTACAGAGAAGTGACAAAACCCTCAACAGAGCAGCCTACCATATACCAAGTGCAAGGATCAACAGAGTTAATATCCCACCCATCAAGCACATGGTAATCATCCCTCATCTTGTTCTTCATTGACATCAATGCAGCCACTAAAAACACCCCAAACAACATCAACAACAATCAACAATGAATCAATAAAAAACAAACACATCTGAATGAAACCCAGAAACTAATATCAGGAAAGAAGTCTGTCTAACCTTCATAGTTGACACCCTTTGGAGAGAGAAGACTATCAGAAGCTCCAACCACATCAAAGAGTAGAAAAATGGCAACCAAAACCACAACCATCAAATATTTGTTCTTTTTCTTACTTTTTGAGAAAGAAAAAAATGAACTTTATATCTTAGGAGGATCAAACAGGTAAGTGTACTGAATGCAGCAGTAGTACGTAGATCTTGTTTGACAGTAACCTGAAGATGGATTCTGGAAGGTGGAAGACAAAAAGGTAGTACACTTTTTTAGTAGGAGACACTTTGATGGTGAGAAAAAGGTTTACAAAATTAATTAATGGAAGGCAAAAAAAGGGGAAAAAATTGTGTTTATAGAGATAGATGTACAGGTGTCGCTGGATTCGGGGTTTGAAAATTTGTGCGCGAGAAAATTGTCTCATGTCTCGAGATTTTTGGTGACAGATTGTCTTAGATTCTCCGATGCTTGAGATTGGGGAATGCCAGGGGGAAAAAAAAAAGAAGGAATTGCTTAACGTCGTGGCTCTTTTTATTAATGTCGTCCCCCAAATCATAATTTTATCCCTATATGTTCTTACCCTTCTATCACTCATCTCTCACTACTCTCTCACTCCTCTACCTAAAATTCTCTCTAAAATTCTCTCCAAAATTGTTTTAAATTTTATAAATTTCAATGGAAGATGATAAATCAAGTGAAGAAAACGAGGTTAGTTTGTGAAATTTATATTAATAATAATTAATAATTAAATTTTAAAAAAAAAGTCGTGTCGGACGATTGCCGCACAAAAACTTGGTTGTCGTGTTGGCGATCTTCTTTGCCGTCGCGATCAGATCCATGTATGGCGGTATCGCGGCTTTGCCGCGATATTTGTGCGGCATGGCCACCGCAACCGGCCATTTTTTTGAGCGGCACCCGTCCCGAAAATTTTGTTTGGACCGGATCCAACACGGTCCTTGTTAACCCAACACGGTCCGTGTTGGATCAAAACACGGTCCGTGTTGAACCAGTTCCCAAAAAATTGACATTCTGGACACCAACACGGGTCGTGTGACGCCAAACACGGTCCGTGATGGATCCAATTTTCGTAAATTTTTTTTTTGCTGTTGTTTGGGGAAATTAATGAATGTGGTATTGTTTGCAGGTTCTTTGGAGGACTCTGGTGGAGACGTCGTTGATTATTCAACGTATTTTGTGACGCAAAATGTTTTTGAGACTATAGAAGCAGTGCAAGATTAGGCCAATGGAATAGCTGCGGGAATCGGATTTAGGTTTGTACGGTCGTCGTACAAGAGAAAAGATGCAGAGAGTCCGAAAAAGTGTTATTTGAAGTATTGGAGGTACGGTAAGTATCGTGGGAAACTGAATGATCTAGATGATGCGACTCGTCGGAGTACGTCGACGAAGGCGTGCCAATGTAAATTTGTCATTGTTGCGTGGATTCGCAATGAAACGGAATGGTCAGTAATCGGCTCGCGTGAGGCCCAGTAACCGGTCGCTCCCCGTGTGGCCTAAAATCAAGAAAGTACTCATAGATCCAGGCCTGCAAAAGGGTCAAACACCCGGCCATCTTGGCTGTCCCGGCCCTGCTCGCCGTCCCTAACTACCGAAAAAGGAACGCCAAGGTCACCGTACCCCAAGTAATGCGATCAACGATAACGTCAGTGCTAGGCCACAGATGTGGCCTAACTCTATCCCTCAATTTGTCCACGAGGATAGTGTTTCCCAGCATACTCAACAACCACGCCCTTATCCTATGGGGAATGGGACAACTGATCGATGTACAAATCATCCTCAACTCGGCGTCAACTATGGCACCCTTATCATAAATGTTCGAGGCCTTCAGCTCCGCCATTCCTTTATCAAAAATATCGGGCACGTACTGGTTAACCACTTCCTGAGGAAGACCTTCAGGCATCAGGCCATCAACTGCAATACCCAATATATGATACACATCATGCAACATGATTGTCATTTCACCGAATGGAAGGTGAAATGTGTTTGCGTCGGGTTGTAACCTCTCAACGAACGCCGAGATCAACGTCATGTCGATGTGGTCATACATCAAGTCCACCAAATGGGTGATTTGGATCCTTCCCAGTCCAGCCTGGCATGCGGGATCCATCGTGGACCTTATTGACCTCAATTCCCTCAACGCATTCTTCTTCGTGATACACTCAAGAACAACATGAGGCGAATGCTCGCAACCCTCCCATATTACCCGAGCAATGTGACCTCCAAAGCTCGGTATAACGGACCCAATTGCAGGTCCCCCGGGCACGTTACCATCAATCTTCCAGTCGTTGTCACCGCTCCGCATCCTCTTCCTATATCTGTTGCTAGACCCGGATCACGATGTGAGCGCTTCTGTCTCATTGTCGAATTAGGGCAAACTTCCCCGATGCATCCCTCATCGGCATGAAGCCCGTTGGCCTGCAAACTGGCCCACGAGGTGGCGCGACTAAAGTCGGGATCATCTGCGTGTCGGGCTCCCCTATCTCATCGTCCCCCGATGTCTCTATGCCGGTTGACTCATCCATGACTTGGTTGAGATGGTCAACGAAATCTCGCATGGTCTGACTCCCCGTGTCCTCGGGCCGGCCGCCCGCATCATCGTGTACACCGGCACCCATACCTCGACCAGCACGGCGTGCTGACGCAGTCACATTGCGTCTGTGGGGGTCCCCAGAATCACCCCCCTCCAACCAGTTGGAAGCTGATTCGCCCGTTCCAGAAACCCTTTACCCTTGCCCTTGCCTACCATTTTAGATCACCTGCAAAATGAAGACATATAACATATATTATCGAAACCATATGTTATGAACCCTAAACCTTAAAACCATATAACATAATAATCTTATTATCGAAATCATCCAAACTCAACACTTTCAACCGCATTTATAACTAAGTCGTGTCACGAGGCAAGAGGATCTTGTTATTGTCCAAGGAGAGTGTGTTTGTTAACTGTTAATCTATGGCTGAAAAAGACTTTCATGAGCCGTACCGACTTCTCCTTTATTTGTTGGTTCCCAAAAAGTAGCGCAATGTTAACAGTGAAATTGTGCGGGGTCTATAGTGCGGGGTCTATAGCGGGCAGCAAGACAATGTGGGTTTGAAAGAAAAGCTTATAATAAAGGGTCTAATAGAAATCGTGTTGGGCTTTCTTGCATGTAGGATTCATAGGTCAATCAAAGCGTTGAATTAGCAGCATCGTGCTTTACTTTGATTGACCTATGAATCCTACATGCAAGAAAGCCCAACACGATTTCTATTAGACCCTTTACTACAAGCATCTCTTTCAGACCCACCTTGTCTTGCTGCCCGCTAGGCTGCACAAAAGAAACACTGCATTGTACCGAATCTAAGACGCTTCTAACTCCCAGAGCACTATAGACCCCGCACAATTTCACTGTTAACATTGCGCTACTTTTTGGGAACCAACAAATAAAGGAGAACTCGGTACGGTTCATGAAAGTCCTTTTTAGCCATACATTATCAGGTAACAACACACACTTTCCATGGACACTAACAGGACCCAAAACTCAACCTCTTTTTATGACACATACAACTAACATACTACAACTATACCTTAACATACTTATTACCCTAAACCACCATCATAAACAACCTATTTACTTACGTAGCAACTGGTTGTTGAGTACTTAAGTTATTAAATGGATCTGACATAACTATTTATGTTTTCATTTGGAGTTATGAGTGGATAAGTTAGCAATTAAGTTGGATTTGGAATAAATTACCCATACCAACTTTAAATGCCAACTCGCTTAATAATAACAACCAAAATCATCCAAACTCAACATCTTTTTAACACAACTACATATAAACTACTCGGAATACCCTAAACCCTAAACTTAATCCTCTAAACTAACATTACAATTAACCAATTTACTTGTTCCATGAAGTAATTTCAAATACTTTTGAAACATGCTATCCAACAATTCTAAAGTTGAGGATGATATTCCACAACTTTTCAAATTGTACAATGAATTTCATGGAAGATGTACTTGGTTACATTAACCTAAACCCTATTACTAATCCCGCTTGCTTAACGTCGCTACCCTTTTTGCATTAACCTGAACCCTAACCCTAAACCCTAAACTATTCCTAATTTCTTGAACGTACGTACACTAAACAATTTTTTCACATACACTACCCTAACTCACACTGATCTATGCATACTCATAATAAACAAACACATAATTAATGTACAAATAATATTTATTATTAATAATAAACAAACACATAATTAATGTACAAACACTAAATCATACAAATTCTACTAATGTCACTAACAATCCTATTCTTTATTATTAAAAAAAACAACAAATCTACAATGATATATTTAATTATTAATATTAATATTATTGACAATAATAATTACAATTTTTTATAAATAATTAACCATATAAATAGACACATAATTAATGTACAAATAACACACTTACAATAATATAATCAAAATAAACACATAATAATTACTATTATTAACGTATGCTTAACAATAACATTAATTAATCAAATTTAATTATTATTACAAATCACTAACAATAATATTAATAATAACAATATTAATATTTATTTACTAACAATAATAATAATAATAATAATATTTAATTTTAATTTAATATTTTTATAAATAAATAAATAAATAAATTCTGCCGGCACGGCTGCCGCGGCAGTTTTTTTTTTTTTTTTTTTTTTGCGTTTTTCGGTCTATATTTCAAATTTATAAACACAAAAACACAAATTCGAAACATACCTCAAATTCTTTAATTCGTATCGTTCGAAATCCCGGGATGACGGTGGTTTGTGGTGGTCGTTGGTTGTGAGAGTTTTCTAGAGAGATAAACTAGAGAAAAGGTGGAGAGTAAAGGTTATGAGGTTCAAGGGCAGGGATTGGAAATATTATGCGAAAGGTGGGCGACAATAGTAAAAAGAATGACGACGTTAAGCAAGCGGGAAAAAATATAGTCCCTGAGTTTCATACTTCATGCTTTACTTATTGATTGTCGTCTTTCGAAACTGTGTTGACTATAAATTTCTTATTAGGTACAATGAGTTGCGACGTAAAATTACAATCATTAGATTCATAATGAAAAATACTATTATAAAAGTATAATATTGCAATTGTTAATGAAATATTATGTAAAAAATTATCAATCAAAGAGTGATATTGGAGATAGTGAAAATCAAAATTATGACAATTAATATGGAACGGAAGGAGTATTAATTATGAGTTGTTAATTATTACGATCTTCAATGTTAGTTTTTGATTGATATTACGTCTATTTTTAAATAAGTGGCAAATTTTTCGACTATCTTGCTTGTTTTTATTTGCCAAATTTACAATTCCAATAATTAAAATGCTCATGTTACCATTAATTAATGAATGAGATTTATTTTATATTTTAAAATGTTTTTTTTTTATTCCTACTAAGTGAAAGTATATATTTGTTCAAGTCCAACTTTTTTTACCAAATTTTCTATGTACCTTGGATTTCTAAATGAAGTTTTATTGACACTTTTTTTTGAAAACATGCCAAAACGGCGAATTAAGCTTTATTAAGAAAGATTTTCATATCGTTCTGACCAAGGCAAAGATAGCCTCGAGACCCTCCACCAACCAAATTCTATCACAAGAATCAAAGGGTTGAAGGTGAGCAAGAGAATGAGCTACTCTATTCCCTTTTCTACATATATGACTAAAAGAAATAAAGTTGTAATTTCTAGCTAAAGACTTAATATCAGCAATTAATAATGCGAGGCTGCTACTCACTAAAGCTGCTATTGATTTTTTGAATCACATTTACACTGTCTCCTTTGACCTCCAGCTCCCGAAAACCTGCTTCCCAGGCCCGTTGTATACCAAATAGACATGCCTCAACCTCTACCTCTACCTCTTCTACCGATAGGGTACCTCTTCTTTGTGATACTCCAGCAACTGCAATTACCCCCTCTTTTCCTCTTATCACAAATCCCCAGCCCCTTCCCCATTCCCCTAGTTGTCCCGCGTCAAAATTCAATTTCCATAGGGCATGGGTGGGAGGTCTCCACAGGGAATTTGTTGGCTTCATAGTACTTGGTTGAAGTGGGGGGAGGCTCCGAAAATCTGTGAGTACGTTTTGTGCATTCGAAATCATGCTGTCTGCGTCCTTCCCTCTTCCTCCATGTACCAGATTGTTTCTATTCACCCAGATTTGCCAAGCTATCATCAAGAATTGTTCCAGCTCTCTTGTCGAGAGATCCTTCATTGCTTTGTAAATGAAATCCTCGGGCTTGTGGTAATTGCATTTCTGAAAAATTGGGTATAATTCGCAAATTTCCCAAACTTCTTACGCTGGAGGACATCGGAAGATGGTATGGACGATTGTCTCTTCTTGAAAACTACAGATCTTACATCTTGCCTCTCCTTTTTGGATTCTTTCAACCACATTTGCAGCTGTCGGAGGATCCCTTTTGTGAGTCGCCAGGCAAAGGACCTGACTCTTGGCGGAATTCGGAGCTTCCAGATCGTTCTCCACATCCTCTTCATGTTTGAGTTACTTGAGGATGGTAGTTGCGCCACCTTTGAATTCATGAGAGTGTGGTATCCGAACTTAATTGAGTATTCCCCGTCTTTGGTGTCGTGCCAACAAAACTTGTCTTTTTGAGTCCCAGATTGCTAGGGAATAGCGCAGATCTCCTCTACATCACATAGGAGCATGATTTGCTCTAACAAATTGACCTTCCACGATTTAGTTGAGTGGTCAATAAGCTCTGAAACTTTACTTGGTTGCTGGAGATGGGTGCTGACCAATTTAAAAGAGGGCTCTCTCCTAATCCATTTATCTTGCCAAATATTAACCTCTTCCCCGTTCCCAATGGACCACCGTGTGCGTTTGTCAATGAGGTCTTTGGCTCCTATAATGCTTCTCCAGGTGAAATTTGGTCGGAATCCCACCGAGGCATTAAGAACATCACAACCTGGGTAGTATTTAGCTTTCAGCAGACGAGATACAAGTAGGTCGGGATGTTGTTCCAGCCGTCATAGTTGTTTAGCTAGTAGTGCTTTGTTGAAGAGTTCAAACTGTCTGAATCCCATACCCCCTCCCCTTTTACTCATGCAGAGACTGTCCTTGTTTATCCAATGAAGTTTTTTCTCCTTTTGCTTGCAGCCCCACCAGAACTTCATGATGAGACGTTAGATGTCATCACACAGTGACTTCGGGAGTTGGAATACACTCATAGCATACAGTGGCAAGGCTTGAATTACCACCTTGATTAGTACTTCCCTCCCGGCCCATGAGAGGAAACGGTCGTCCCAGTTGATGAGCTTTTTGGTGATCTTAGTTTTTTTGACACTTAATAAGAGAGATGAAAGTAGTAATTTCTTATATAATATTCTATTAACAATTAAAATATTATACTTTTATGATAGTATTTTTTGTTATTAATCTAATAGTAATAATTTTATATAACAAGTCATTATATATATTGAAAAAACTATGGTCAAAATTTTCTAGGTTTGACTATGTAATTTTCAAAGATGACAATTAGGCCCCGTTCTTTATATGGTTGACTGTGGTGTGGCATGGTGCGGTGTGGTGGAATTGTGGTGGGTTTAGTAAAGTTGTGGTGGATTGTAGCGGGTATGGAAAGTTGTGGCGGGTTTTGATTTTAATAATTACAAGTTTTGATTCGCACGCATTACGTGCATCGATTTTTAAATTTATTTATTTATTGCGTGTATATATATACACACAAAAAAATAAATATAACAATTGATGCATGCAATGCGTGCGATTCAAAACTTCTTTTGCTCAAAAATAAAAATACTCAATAATAATTCGACTTTGGCTCATGATAGATGTTGTCGATCGAGTTAGTGTAGTTAAAGTTATCTTCTTTTCAGTTGTTTATAAAATAAGTTAAATAAGTTCAAGATAAATTTACAAAACAACTCTTTCAAATGAATTCAAATAAAATAAAACAGCTAAGTTCAAATTAGTTAAGTATAATGAGTTCAAAAAAAGTTTAGAAAAGTTCAACTTGTAACGAGCTCTGTCAAAATAAGTTGGAATGAACATGTTAAAAATAAAAGGGATATTGGATGACAATAGACCGACCTTTGGGGGTATTGGACTGTAATATACCAACCTTTACTATTGGACAATAATATCCCTGACTTTTATACTCAGGTGAGATTATTATACCAACAGTGACTAAGCGGGTGGTGGCTGGTGAACTGGTCTCCGTGTAGGCATGGCATACGGAGGGAAAATGACCGGCCCTTCGACAATAACCCCGTTAACCCCTCCGTTTTTCTCACTAATCTACGTTTAAAACAAATCGGCCCCAGTATAATGACTAAGAGGCGATGAACCAGTCCCCTTACTGACATAATACACAACCAACCAATGTCTTATAATGTAGGTTAGTAAGAAAAACGGAGGGGTTATCGGGGATATTGGGTTGGGACATTTTTTTTCCCCAACATCAATATGGAGACTAATTCACCACCCACTTAGTTACTATTGGTATAATAATGTCACCTAGGTATAAAGGTTAGAGATATTATTGTCCAATAGTAAAGGTCGGTATATTACAATCCAATACCCCAAAGGTTGGTATATTATCATCCAAAAACCCAAAATAAAAATATAGTGAGGCGGAAGCAATATTATTGATTATTGTTCGTTTACTCTCAGTGTGAACAATTATGCATTATAGATTTGCTTCCTCAAGATAGATTTTTTTTTAAAACTTTTATATGATTTTAACTTCTATGTTGCAAATATGATCGAATACCTTAACGAATCATTACGTTTCTATTATTTATTTGTGACATTGGATCTACACTATTTATTAAAAGAATGCAATTACGCAACTTAGAATAAAAATATGATAAAACAAACATTTCTTAGTTAATTAAGAATCTTGCCTTATAAGACAACAAATACATAAGAAATTCTTCCAAAACTAAAACCAAGGAATAAAAAGATTATCAGTGATACTGTAACTCTGATATGTAACAATAATCTTTAAATAAAAAGATTATTGTATCATGTACTTACTTTTTAAATAATTTTGATTAAAAGTATATTTGTATACTAAATAATATTCTGATATCTTGTCTTTCTTTTAGTCTTTATATGACACACACATACTCCCTCCGTTTCATATTAATTGTTCAAAATGTGGTCTTTAACTAAACATTTCTTACAGTATATTTTATCAATAATTTATAACATTTTTCATGAGAGTATTTTTCGTTATAAATGTAATGATGGTACGTACTTTCGTATATTAGAAAATTGTATATGTTAAGAAATTAATAACGCAACGGGACAATTAATATGGAACGGATGGAGTATATGCATGATTTAACTTAACACCAATCAACATATTAGGTAGATTTTGATTTTTCTCATTTTCGTAACTGATAGAAAAATTTATATATGCATGATTTAATTTATTTAACATCAACCAACATATTAGATAGATTTTATGATTTTTCTTATTTTCATACAATGATAGAAAAATTATATATGCATGATTTAACCTTAAGTTAATATATTAGATAAATTTTATAATTTTGATTCTTTTGGTAAACAATAGGAAAATAATTAGTCAATGAATGAGAATGAGAATAAACATGAAAAATGGAGGAGAGGTGTGAGGGAGGTTAATTGAGAAATAAGATTATTGACTAATTTTCTTGTTTATAATTAATTTATAAAGAAAGATAAATAGACAAATAAAAAAATCACACAACAATTATTGTGTTGATTTATGACATAAAAGTATTATGTTGATATTCTAGATTTAATGGAGAGAAAATTAGGTATATGTTGATACTCTAGGTATAATCTAGTAATGATTTTTTTTTTTAATGAAATTGAATCTTTTCTAAAGAAATAAAGACAATTAAAGTTAATATTATACTTTGCACAAAGCATCAAAAAAAAGTAAGATAACTACATAGGAACCTAAAAGAAATTTAAAAATAATAATAATATAATGTAAATTAGGGGAAATAGAAACCCAAAAAAATAATATGAAGTAAATGACGATTGCAATGTGAAAGTGGGAAATAGAGAATATATATAAAAAGTACTATTTGAAAATATGGTGATCTAGTGGTGTAGAAATTGAAGGGTTTCCCTTACATTAAAGGTTCAAATCTTGGCGATAACAATTCATTAACAACTATTTTGGTGCAAATAAAAAATATTGTAATTACTATTCTATCCTTATAATTTATCAATGGTAAGGGGTAAAATGGGCAAAGTGAAATTTACATACCATAAACCTCTTTGGCTTTATATATTACATAGATCAATGGTAAGAGGTAAAATGGACAAAGTGAAATTTACATACCATAAGCCCCTTTGGCTTTATATATTACATAGATAGATAGATGGGGCAAATTATATTATTGAATACCTTAATGAATCATTATGTTTCTATTATTTATTTGTGTCATTGGATTTATTGATTGTTAAAAGAATGCAATTATGCAACTTAGAATAAAAATATGATAAAACAAATATTTCTTAGTTAATCAAAAATCTTGCCTTATAATGCAACATAATATATAAGAAATTTTCTCAAAACTAAATAAAAGAACAAAAAGATTATCGGTGATACTCTAACTCTGATATGTAACGATAATAACAAAAATATATAAATCATGTACATACTTTTTAAATAACTAGCGATAGTATGCACGCTTCGCGTGCCATGGGCTTGAAAGTTGCAATTTATTAGGTGCACCCGGAATACGTGCTCCATATAGTATAATCGTTCACTCGTATATATTACATTGTTCACCGTAAATATTAGATTGTTCATCCTTATTACGATGATTGTTTACTTATAAATATCTGGAGTACATACCCCAGGTGCATGCAATATATATTGCTTGAAAGTGTATTAAATTAAATAAATTAGAATATAGTGTAAGCATGAGATCAACTATTTTTATGTACAGTAATTTATTAGTATTCCTAAATATTGCTTTCTAACAATAATTTTCTTAAGCTTTTTTTTTAATAAAGAATTTTCTAAAGTTGTATACAACATTCTATTTAATGGAGTTATACTTAATGAAGGTTGTTCATGTTACAATGTAATGATCTTTATATTATACTATAGCCCATGATTTAGTCCACTTGAAAATTGTTCATGTAAATAAAGATAGTCAAAATAGTTGTCTCGGATAGTAATTTTTGTTTCATGTGAATGTGGACTTATCTTTCAAGCTAGTTTTTTGGTGATTAAAAATCTAAAAGAAATAAGTAAAAGTTTGTAAAAAAATTAACAACCATAAATTGTTTATGTACCAAGAAAAATAATGTTATAAATTCATTTAATAGATTGAAAATAATGTTAGAATTTTTTTTGAGAATAATACAATATATTTTATTTTCCTCCAAAAATACCAAGAAAGGAAATTAAAAATAAAAAAGAATTTAAAATAAAGGTATAACTTTGTCTAATAGGTCCAAAAAGTTAGGTGATTTATTTCCAAACTTTAAAATGCAGTGATTTTTATATTTTATTTTCAACCAAAACTACTAAAAAAGGGAATAAAAAATAGATAACTCATAAAGAAATTTTTAATAATAAAAAAGAGTTAATAAAGAAAAAACAACACTGCCATAAATTGCTAAAGTATTAGTTTTACATCTTTTGGTTATGTTTCAACCAAAATTTGTATTATGTAATGAACTTATTAATTTAGATAAAAAGAAAAGTGAAAAGCTTCAATTCAAATGAATTAAAATTTTAAAATAAAATTCTTAATAAGCAATCACTAATGAAAAAACAAGACATGAAAAGTGACACAGATACAATGATCAGGTAAACAAAATGAAAAAAGAAAAATAGAAAAAGAAATGACTTTGTTTTATTTTATGTAATGGGGAGGGTGGGGGATTCTTTTTCCTTTCCTTCACATGTGGTAAACCGTAAATAGGCAATTGAAGAGCAAGAGAACAAAAAGGGAAGAGAGGGGGGGGGGGGGGGATCACTGTAGATTGCTACAGTGTAGGTATGTGTGCTTTTTATAGGTTATGGATGGATTTTGACCAAAATATTGCTGGGAGGTGCCACACATTTCTAAAAACTGACCGGAAGAGAATCACATTTTTTTAATGCACTCAAAGGGGACGATGTTTTCAAACAAATGGCTGCCGGGTGATTTTCCGGCCAGTTAACACCGGAAATTGGGAGAAGACTTAAAAGCCCTTGGCGTGTTAGGTGAAAGGACAATACTACCCTTATGTTTGCCAGCTCAAAATAAGCAACTTGACCCTTGTGTTCTTCATGCTAAACTATGGTGAATTTTAGTTAGGTTTAATATTTTTGATTTCATTTGGTTAGAACCAGATGAGAGAGATGGGTGTTTGCTAAAATAAATTTAAATTCGATTCAACAGACCCACCAAATTATCACAATAATCACGCAGATTTTACAAACCCAACAGCAAAATACACCGTAAATAGATCCAGCAAGTCAAAGTGCAGCAACAAAAACCAAAAAGCCCCAGATCGATTCAAGATCCAAAACAAAAACTATGTATATTTTACATTGAATAATAATAAATTGAGGGAGAAACTCAAACTCAAACTCTCAGGACGAATCCCATCCAAATCAAAGTGCAGTAACAAAAACCCTAAAGCACCCAGATTTAAGATCCCAAACCCACCAAACTATATCTTACAACAACAAAAAAACCCAAACTTCAAATCTCCGACGAAGCCCATCTCCATGACTGTCTGGAAAACCACCGATCTGGAGCAGCGAAACCCAAACTTCGTCAAGTTTTCCTGTGTCTTCATTTTTCATGCGACATTTCTTTTCATTTTTCATCCCTTCTATAGGCAAGCAATTTCAGGTATTGTCGCTTGTGTTTGGTTTTCTGGGTGTTGGATTTTCCAGTTTTCTTGTGTCTGGGTGCTTCTCGGGCATTAAAGCTGCTGGTTTTTGTAGTAATTTTATTGTCACCGTAAGCTTTTGTGCCTTCTCCCCAATGTATGCCAAAGTGAGAGTCAAAGGAAAAGTTCTAGAATTCATGGAGGGTGAATGGGAACCCTTACTTTCAAATGGCAAGTTTCTGTTTTTTGAAGTGTGAGCTGCTTGGGGTGAGAAAGTAAGGGAGAGAGATAGATGCTTGATGCTTCAGTTGAGCAAGGGTAGAACATGCAGATCATTACCTTCCTTCAATTTTTTGGTAAAAGTTGGTAAAAGTATTCTTTACATATATAATTGAAATAAATTTCACATTTTGTTAATTTTGGTAAAAATATTAACATTTGGGATAAATATGAAAAGAATAGACAAATTTAGGTTGAATGGTAAAAAAGGGTAATAATAATAACAAAGAATATTAAGAAATTCAGGTTGAATAGTAAATTTAAGTTGAATACAATTAGGTAGTTGAAGAAGTGAAGGGTTCTCTATATAAAGAAGTGAAATGGAGGCAAATAGGGTCAAATTCGGCATTCTACATCATAAATTCAAAAAAATATTAACTCTCACCAATTGTTACCGTTTTCCAGCGTTAACTGGTCGGAAAATCACCTCACAGTTATTTGTTTGAAAACATCGTCCCCTTTGAGTACATTAAAAAAATGTTGTCCCCTTCCGGTCAGTTTTTAAAAATATGTGGCACCTCCCAGCAATTTTTTGGGATTTTGACTTCAAATATATTTATATACTAAATAAATTTCTGACATCTTTGTCTTTATCTCTGTCTCTCTATGATACATACACATACATACATGATTTAATTTAAGAACAATCAACATATTAGGTAGATTTTATGATTTTTTTTTCATTTTTAATAAATGATAGAAAAAATTATATATGTATGATTTATTTTATTTAACACGTATCAACATATTAAGAAGATTTTATGATTTTTCTTATTTTCATCAAATAATATGAAGTAAACGACGACGACTCCATTGTGAAACATGGAAATAGAGAATATATATGAAAAAAGTACTAATTGAAAATATGGTGGTTTAGTGGTATAGAAATTGGTGGATTTTCCTTTGAATTAGAGGTTCAAATTTTGGTGGTAACAATTTCTTTGATAACATTTTGGTGCAAATAAAAAATATTGTAATTACTATTCTATCCTTAAGATTTATCAATGGCGAGGGGTAAAATAGGCAAAGTGAAATTTACATACTATAAACCCCTTTGGCTTTATATATTACAAGTTTTGATTCGCACGCATTGCGTGCATCGATTTTTAATTTTATTTAGTTTGTGTGTGTATATGTCGATGCACGTGTGCGAATCAAAACTTGTTTTGCTTAAAAATAAAAATCTTCAATAATAATTCGACTTTGGCTCATGATGAATATTGGCAAGTCAGTGCAGTTAAAGTTATCTTCCTTTCATTTGTTTTTAAAAATAAGTTAAATAAATTCAAGATAAAGTTTCAAAAACAACTCTTTCAAATGAATTCAAATAAAATCAAACCGCTAAGTTCAAGTTGGTTCATTATAATAAGTTTAGATAAGTTTAATTTATAATAAGCTTAGTCAAAATAAGTTGGAGTGAACATATTCACAATAAAAATATAGTGAGAGTGTTAGACGGAAGCAATATTATTCATTATTGTTCGTTTAATCTCAATATGAACAATTATGCATTATAGATATGATCTTCCTCATGATAGTTTTTTTTACTTTTATATGATTTTAATTTCTATGTGGCAAATATTATCGAATACCTTAACAGATCATTACGTTTCTATTATTTATTTGTCACATTGGATTTACTGATTGTTAAATGAGTGCAATTATTCAACTTAGAATAAAGTTATGATAAAGCAAATATTTCTTAGTTAAGTACTAAGAATCTTGTTTTATAAGACAACATAATAAAATAAAGGAACGAAAAGATTATCAGTAATACTCCAACTCTGATATGTAATGACAATCTTTAAATAAAAGTTCAAGTTGGTTCAGTATAGTTCAGTCAAAATAAGTTGGAATGAACATATTAACAATAAAAATATATAGTGAGAGTGTGAGACGAAATCAATATTATTCATTATTGTTCGTTTACTCTCAATATGAACAATTATGCATTATAGATATGATCTTCCTCATGATAGTTTTTTTTTTTTACTTTTATATGATTTTAATTTCTATGTGAAAAATATTATCGAATACCTTAACATATTATTACGTTTCTATTAGTTATTTGTCACATTGGATTTACTGATTGTTAAATGAGTGTAATTATGCAACTTAGAATAAAGTTATGATAAAGCAAATATTTCTTAGTTAAGTAAGAATCTTGTCTTATAAGACAACATAATAAAATAAAGGAACGAAAAGATTATCAGTAATACCCCAATCTGATGTGTAATGACAATGTTTAAATGAAATTGAATCTTTTCTAAAGAAACAAAGATGATTAAAGTTAATATTATACTTTGTACAAAACATTAAAAAATAAAATAAGGTAAGATAACAACATAGGAACCTAAAAAAAATTAAACAATAATAATATAATGTAAATTAGGGTAAATAGAAACCCAAAAAAACATAAAATGAAGTAAATAATGGTTCCAATGTGATAGAGGGAAATAGAAAATATATATAAAAAATACTAACTTAAAATATGGTGGTCTAGTGGTATAGAAATTGGAGGGTTTTCCTT
Organism: Portulaca oleracea; assembly: GCA_029582165.1. Classification (NCBI taxonomy): domain Eukaryota; kingdom Viridiplantae; phylum Streptophyta; class Magnoliopsida; order Caryophyllales; family Portulacaceae; genus Portulaca; species Portulaca oleracea. The sequence goes on from CM055871.1 coordinate 6,091,988, forward strand.
TGTATTAGAGGTTCACATCTTGGTTGTAACAATTTCTTTAATAATTATTTTGGTGCAAACAAAAAACATTGTAATTACTATTCTATCCTTATAATTTATCAATGACAAGGGGTAAAATGGGAAAGTGAAATTTGCGCACCATAAGCCCCTTTGGCTTTATATATTATACATAGATAGATTACATAGATAAATGTGTTGGAAAATGTGAAATTGTAATTGAAAAAAGTGGATAAAGTAATTAGAAAAAGTAGATTGTGGTGGGTTGTGGTAACTTGTGGTGGAATGTGACAAGTTGTGGTGCGGTATGGCACCGTAGCCAGCCAACCGCATAAAAGAACAAGATCTTATATGATACGGAAGGAGTAAATCAAAATTCAAAACCATTATGATGCGGTTCCTTCAATTGATATAACATTTTGATTTGATATATGCCTTGTTCTTTTCACATGTATTGATGGTATATGTTAGAAATATGATGGTGCGCCCGGGAGTACATAGCTCCAGTGCGCCATCAACGCATCAACCATTAATTTCTTTTCTTCTTTTTTTGTTTTTGTGTACAATACATGTATTTTTGAGCCACTTTTTAAAATTTTCTTTCTTGGGATGCACCATGTGTCTTCTATTCACAATATTCATTTTAACAATTAGGAACATTGTGATATATCTTTCTGACCATTCCTAATTTATGAGCATTTATGTTGGAGGTTATAAACATTCACCTACTAGTTTATGAGAATTCATATATTGGTTTATAAGCATTGTAGTTTAGGTTTATAAGCATTTATATACTGGGTTATTACCATAAGGGTTTAGAGCCTTGTGGTAAAAATTTATGAGCATTCTAGTATAGATTTATGAGTATTCATATTACAAATTATGAACATTGTATGAGATATGTTATGCCTTAGACAATTAGGGGTTATGAGCATTCTTGTATAGGTTTAAGAGCAAGATTGTTACTAGTTATGAACATTCATCTACTGGTTTATGAACATTTAAATATTGATTTATAATAGTTAAATTATTTATTAAAAAAATTCCAAAAAATTAAAATTGGAAAATACAATTAAAAAACTAAAAATAAAAAAATTGGGTGCACCAGAGCTAGGTGCTCCCAAGCACATGATCGTGGAGCTGAAATAAGGTTTAAGGTAAGGCAAGATTGAATAAAGAAAATAGTGAGGATAGATAAATGTGCATGAAATAATGAGAAATTTGAGGAGCTAACACTTAAGTCCGCAAGAAAAAAACACCATTCTCCTAACAAATCTTCCCTTATTCTTTTTTATCAAAGTCGACAATCTTTGAAGTGTTTTTGTGTTAAGGGACCTATATTAAGTGAGTTGGAGAACTCACATAGATAGCTAAGTGTTATGAAGATATGCTTAGTAAATGTACTTAGTCATGAGGATTAAGAAGTGTGTGAACCTTGAGAAGGCTCAAGATAGTTGATTGTTCCTAGGAAGTTAGAACTAGTTCTTCTTAGGTTGAGAAGAGTATTTCTCAAAGAAGCGATTCCTTGGAAGCTTGGCCTTGATAGGATTCAAAGCAAATTAATTATTTCAAGGGAGTCAGTACAATTTGAGTAGAGCTCTTGCTGAGAAAAAAGGTTCCTTGAGGAGTGAAATCTATTCGTTATCTTTATAATATTTTGTTTTCTTTATTTCAATAATATGTGTATATCATTTTTTGTTATTAAACTAAGTAACATTGACTGAATCAGGGTCCTTAAATTGACAAGTGTTCGTAATCCTTGACCATTTCTACATGTTTTCTTTGTAATCTTTTGTTTGCTTTATTTCAATATATAATATGAGTACATCATTTTTGGTTATAAAACTAAGTAACATTGACTAAATCAAGGTCCATAAGTTGATAAGTGTTCATAATCCTTGACTATTTCTACAAGTTTTCAAGGATGACAAAATTATCATTAAGTGATCCAAGGGAAAATTCAAATGCTATGACCCAATATGATAATGTTGTCGAGATTTTCTTACATGTGGTTCACTAGACTACTATTCATGATCATTGTTATCTAGTTTTTTTTTTTCCCCTTTTGATCCCTCTAAGTTATAGAGGTTAATTTTATGAGTCTTGGATTTTTATAGATTATTATTTGGACGGTGAAAAAAAGAAGACCCAAACTTGGGCCAGCTTTGATGAATGACAAAAAATGAATGAAGTTTTTCATGTGCCCTCCTTGCAAACAACATTTAATGAACCCTTATACCACTTCACTTGTTTTGTTAGTCAGAGTCTCCTCCTCCCTTATCACTCAACAACATAAAAACCAAACACCTACTCTGATTTGGGATAACCAAACTCTGATTAACTATACACAAATATGTTTACCTACCTGGTTATGGATCGAAGTCGGACCCTGGAAACATAAAATTTCACCACCTTAACATATCTAATAGAGATAGATAAGTTCATGCAACTGGTGATAAGAAGAGATGGACAACTAAAGAACCTTGTTGATAGGTTTCCAAAGAAATGAGAGAGCCTTGTAGGGATGTGGTAGTAGATGAATGACTAGGCAATGGATGATAGAGAGCACATAGATTCGTTGCTAACAGAGAGAGAAAGAGAGAATCGGAGGGGAGGGATATATATGTATAACAAATGCATGAGGGTAGTATGGGCAGCTAACAAAAAAATTAAATTTAGAATTCTCTATAAAAAAACCAATTTGGGACTTTTTTTAACTGGGCTGATTTTGATCTTCTTAATTTATGCCATTAACCTTGAGAATCCAAATAATAATTTGCAAATATTAAGGGTTTAAAAAATTAATGTCTACAACTTAGAGGGTGCAAAATGCAAAAAACACTTGTTATCTATGGACGGAAAATTTTGTTTTGAATTGGATGGTTAACTTTGGTGATTCCATAGAATTCTTCTGAGAATATTTATTTACTCATTTGTTTGCCTTTATTGTATTTATCAGTATTCGTGTTTTGAAAAATGTTGATAGGAAATGGATTTCTACTCCATTGAATTGAAAATCTATAAATCATTGTCTATGGGGATGTAGCTCAGATGGTAGAGCGCTCGCTTAGCATGTGAGAGGTACGGGGATCGATACCCCGCATCTCTAATTTTGAGTTTACTCGCATGGGACATTGCCCAGATGGTAAGAGCTTCCAACGTGCATGGTGATTAGCACTTATGATTATTGCCAATGGTCACAAGATGCTGGTATATAAGGGAGATTCTACCATATTGAATTTATTTTCAACTATGATAGTTGAAATGCATGATTATCCTTATTTTTGCCTTTAAAAATTAAAATTAATATATATATTCACCATAGGACTTGTTACAATAAGTAAATCTATATGTTAAGTTATAATTTTTTTTACAAAATTGAACATTTTAAAGGAAATTCTACCATAGTTGACTTTTTTTCAACTATCGTAGTTGAAAAGTGAAAAGACCATTAATTTTACCATAAAAATTCAAAATCAATACAGGTTGATCAAAGTAACTTGATACAATAATTAACCATGTTTAGAAGGATATAAATCTTTTAAAAAATATAATTTATTTTTGATAAATGAATGGTATAAAATTTTCAACTACCATAGTTTAAAATAAATTCAACTATGGTAGAATTTTCAGGTATATAAATATTGGTTGCATGTTGTCTTTGAAGATTCTTTGTGTTAAGGGAGTTTAATTAAGTGAGTTGGGAAACTCACTTGGTTAGCTAAGTATTGTGAAGACATACTTAGTGAGTGTACTTAATTTTAAGTACTAAGGAGCGTGTGAACCTTGAGAAGGCTCAAGATAGTTGGTTGTTCCTAGAAAGTTGGAACTAGTTCTTTTGGGGTTGAGAAGAGTATTTCCCAAAGAAGAGATTTTTTGGAAGTTTGGCCTTGATAGGATTCAAAGCAAATTTGATTATTTCAAAGGAGTTGGCAAAAATTTGAGTAGAGCTCTTTCTCAGGGAAAAAAAGGTTCTTTGAGGGTTGAAATCTATTCGTTATCTTTGTAATCTTTCGTTTGCTTTATTTCAATGATATTAAACTAAGTTGGGAAAATTTAAACACTATGAGTCTATGACCATATAATAATGATGTTGATATTTTTTACATGTGGTTCGCTAGACTACTATTCATGATCATTGTTATCTAGGTGTTTTTACATTTTGTTCCCTCTAAGGTATATACTGTTGGAAATAACGAACAATGAGATGGAATAAAGAACCACAGAAGATGGGGGATCACTTAGGTGGCTAGGAGTCGACGGTTACACCGGCTCCCCTTAAGACTTATTCACTAGACCGTGAAAAGACTCAAGGGTAAAACCTAACTTCTTGTAAGAAAAGTTACAAGATTTCTTAAGAGGAACTCAAAGAGTTGCTGCAGTCAACACCTTAAGAACGTGTTGAATGCTATCTAGAGGAAAGAAGAAGAGGAATGAGGGAGTGAGGATTAATGTGAGATTCATCCTCCTTATGTAGTGAACTTTGGAGCCAAAAAGGAGTCAAACCTTTCCATAGTCATTAGGCATAATCCAAGGGATTGAGTTGAATAATATTGATGAGAAATCATGACTGATTTCTCAGTCAATATCATCCAAAAACTTGCCCAAATACATTTCAACACGAGGCATAAATCAAGGGATTTCAAAAATCAATCCCGACTGTGATCAACACGGATCGTGTTAGGTCAACACGGTCCGTGTTGTGGCCAACACGACCCGTGTTGGATCAACACGACCCGTGTTGATCCTGTGCACTATTTTGTGCTCTCTGGACGTCAACACGGGTTGTGTCAAGCCAAGCACGATCCGTGTTGAGTCCGTTTTTCTTGTTAAGTTTGTTTTCAACTTATCCGGTCGATCTTATGCTTATAACTTATATTTTATGCCTCTTTACTCTTAAAATACTCCAACAATCCCCCGCCATTTCAAGAGTACCACTTGAAATATCCCGAGATCCCTCGCTTGGGCAAAAATACTCCCGCCATACATGGCGAGTTCTAGATAGATTCAACACCCGAGAAATCGAGGAGTTGTTATGCATCGTGAAAGTGTCTTTCGACTTGAACTTTCACTTAGTGTACATAATTTCAATTAGTCTGAATGACAAAGTAGACAAGTCTTTGAACTTTACATCCTTATTTGACTAATTGGATACATATCACACACACAACCCAAAACCTTGCTTAAAAACAAAGACACTATTTTACAACCGGCCATGTGTCCCATACCCTCCGCGAGAACCATCAAGCCCAGCCCTAGGCTATCCGAAGCTGCCCACTTCACGTCCTCGCATAGGCAGACTTTTACGCCCCGTAATAGAGCTCCCCATCTCATCGATTCAAAGTCTGTTAATGAGTCAAAGACTCAAACCTCTTGAACATTACGGTTCTTGAGCATCACCTTGTCCTTGGGATGATATAACTTGAATAATTGATGCTCCAATTATCATTCAACGTCGTCGACCATTGAATCAAGGCTTGACAAGAGGTGTCAAGCGTGAGTTGGAGCTCCGTTGATGATAATTATTTGATTGGGATAACTCCCATCCCCTTTGATGTTTGAAACATCAACTCCTTGGCCAATCCTTTAGTGAAAGGGTCGGCCAAATTCTCACTTGTCTTGACATAAGTCACTGCTACAACTCCATCCTTGATGAGTTGATGAACATAAGCGTGTCGTAACCCAATGTGCCTTGACTTGCCATTGTAGACACGATTATAAACACTTGCAATTGTGACATTGTTGTCACAATAAAGTGTTGTTGGAGGCATAGGCTTCCTCCATAGAGGAATTTCCAACAACAAATTCCGTAGCCATTCCACCTCTTTGCAAGCGGCGGCCAATGCTACAAACTCGGAAGCCATGGTGGAATCCGAAATACACGCTTGTTTCTTAGAACCCCATGAAACAGCACCTCCACCAAGTAGAAACACCCAACCGGAGGTTGAAGGGTAATCATCCTTGTCATTTATCCAACTTGCATCAGAGTATCCTTCTAAAACCGAAGGTTCTCCCTTAAACCGCAAGCTATAGTTTTGGGTAAGTTTTAGGTATCCCAAAACTCTCTTAATCGCTTGCCAATGCTCTTTGCTTGGGTTGCTAGTAAATCTACTAAGCTTCCCTACCGCAAAGGCTATATCCGACCTTGTACAAGTCATGGCATACATTAGGCTACCAATGACTTTAGCGTACTCCAATTGGGCATAAGGTCTCCCATTGTTCTTACTTAGTTTGATGCTTGGATCAAATGGGTTAGTTGCCACGTAGGAACTCTTGTGAAACTTTCCTAACACTTTTTCCACATAATGTGATTGTGTTAGACTTATTCCATCATTATTTCTAATGATCTTGATACCAAGTATCACATCCGTCTCTCCCAAGTCCTTCATCGAGAACTTGACGGATAGAAAGCTTTTAGTTTTCTCAACTTGTTCCATGTCGGTACCAAATATCAACATGTCATCAACATATAGGCATATAATCACCCCCTTTCCATTCTCAAACTTAGAATAGACACACTTATTCGACTCATTGATCTTAAAACCAAATCCAAGCACTACCTCATCAAATTTATGATGCCATTGCTTAGGTGCTTGCTTTAGACCATACAAAGATTTTATGAGTTTACATACTTTATTCTCATGACCCTTTTCAACAAACCCCTCGGGTTGTTCCATATACACCTCCTATTCTAGTTCTCCATTTAGGAATGCCGTCTTGACATCCATTTGATGGATTACTGGCTTATGGATAGTGGCTAAAGCTATAAGTACTCTTATAGTTGCAATCCTAGCCACGGGTGCATAAGTATCAAAGTAATCGATACCATATCTTTGTGTAAAGCCCTTTACTACTAACCGGGCTTTAAACCTTTCTATAGTACCATCTACTTTCTTTTTGCGCTTAAAAATCCACTTTGATGTAATGGGTTTACATCCCGGTGGTAAATCTACTAAAATCCAAACATTATTTTCCTTAATGGAGTCTATCTCATCTTGTACCGCTTCCTTCCAAAAGGAAGCATCTTGTGACTCCATGGCCTCTTTGAAAGTTTTAGGATCTTCATCTACATTGTAGATGTAGGGAGTCTTATACTCAATAGAGTTCCTATCTCCCTCTACTAAATAGACAACGAAATCCGAGCCATAATCCTTGGATTTCTTTGTCCTCTTACTCCTTCTTATTTCCTCTACATCTTGTTGAGTTTCTTGAATAGCATCCTTTGGAATCATGTACTGAATGACATCCTTGGGTCTATGAATTGAAGAGAACCGAGTCTCATCAAAAATTGCGTCTATTGACTCTATTACGGTGTTCACCGTTATGTAGTCATTTGGTTCGATAACCATAAACCTATAGGCTTTGCTTTCAAAAGCATAGCCTATAAAGATGCATTCAATTCCTCTTTCTCCCAATTTTCTTTTCTTTGGTTTTGGGACCCTTACAATGGCCTGACACCCCCATACTCTAATAAGCTTTAGAGTTGGCTTTATTTTATTCCAAAGTTCATATGGGGTTTTAGAGTTCCCTTTTAGAGGAACCCTATTTAAAACATAACAAGCCGTTAATAAGGCTTCACCCCAAAACCCTTCACTTAGACCGGAGTAAGATAGCATGGAGTTAACCATTTCTTTTAATGTCCTATTTTTCCTTTCGGCCACACTATTTTGTTGAGGTGTATAAGGTGTCGTTGTCTCATGCACCACACCACGACCTTGGAAATAGATTGGATCATAGTATTCACCACCCCTATCGGATCTTAGTTTTTTTATTTGGGCCTCACATTGTAACTCACTTTTAGTCTTGTATATTTTAAACTTGTCTAAAGTTTCATCTTTTGAATGCAAAAGAAATACTTGGCAATACTTAGAATAATCATCAATGAAAGTCACATAGTATCTTTTCCATCCTATAGAAGGAGTGCTATGGAAATCTCCTAAATCACTATGAATCAATTCGAGCAATTTAGAATTTCTCATAATACTTGGAAAGGAATTCTTGGTGATTTTAGTTAACATGCATGTTCTACACTTCTCAAACTTATCATCCACAATTGGAACTAGGTCAAGATTAGACATGTACTTAATCTTATTGTAATTAACATCTCCAAGTCTTAAATGCCAAAGAGAAGATTTCAAACAAGAACCAAGCAAGTAAACGGAAACATCAATCTTATTGCCACTTGTAGCGTTAAGCTTAAACATATCACCACATGCATAGCCTTTTCCTACAAAGACCCCTCCCTTAGACAAAACATAGTTGTCCCCTTCATACACTTGCTTAAACCCAAACTTACTTAAGAGAAAACCCGAAACAAGATTCTTACATATTTCCGGAACTAAATACACATCGTTTAATAGCAATGTGTTTCCGGAAGTAAATACAAGTTCAACTTGTCCTATTCCTTCCACCTTAACCGGGGTGTTGTTGCCCATAAAGAGCTTCCTCCCCTCTTTGGTGGGTTGGATATAGGGCTGTTCATAGTCCAGTCCGGACCGAAAAAGGGACTGGACCGGACTAGACCGAGGACTAGATTGGACTGGACCGAGGGAAGTTCGGTCCAGTCCTCGGTCCAAAAAAAAATTGATGTTCGGTCCTCGGTCCAGTCCATGGACCGAACTAAAGGACTGAAGTTACTAAAATTATAGGGTTTCCTTATGTATAGTTCAGTCCGGACTAGACCGAGGACTGGAGTGAACAAAGTTCGGTCGGTCCAGTCCCGGACCGAAAAAAGTTCGGTCCAGTCCTCGGTCCATCTTAGTCCTCTAGTTCGGTCTTCGGTCCAATTCGGTCCAGTCCAGTCCAGACCGATGAACAACCCTAGTTGGATAGTCTTGAAGAGAGAGCGTTCAATGCAAACGTGCCGAGCCGCACCCGAATCAACCCACAAAATATCGTCGCTTGAAACGAGATTAATTTGGTCCTTAATCATGGCTACGAAGGGTCTATTGGACTCTTTCTTACCACCATGATTCTTAGTGTTGTTGTTCGAAAGCCCGTGCTTCTTCCTCCAAACCGGACATTCCCTCTTGGGGTGACCCGGTTTGCCGAATTCCCAACAAACCATTTTTGGTTTCTTGTTGCTCTTGTTCTCAAACTTATTCTTGTTCTTTGTTCCTCTTGTGTTCTCTTGAACCACATGCACCTTGGAGGGATTCTCCTTGGTAACATCCTGCATTCTCAATTCCTCCTCAATACGGAGATGGTTAGCCAAACCCTCAAGAGATATGGGTTCCTTAGAATGCATTAAGGTTCTCTTAGTTTCTTTCCATGAAGGGGGGAGCTTGCCAATTATTGAAGATACAATATAGGCCTCATCTATGTGGATATTATGTTGAACAAAATTACTTAATATATGTTGAATTTCATGCAATTGGTCATAAACTTTTCTACCTTCAACCATTTTAAAATTATTAAATTGACTCACAAGAAAGTTCTTACTTGTAGAATCCTCCGACATGTATTTTGCTTCGAGCATCTCCCAAAGCTCCTTGGCGGATACGACGTTTTGGTAGACATCGAATAGAGCATCCGTCATCCCATTGAGAATATGGCCTACACAAATGTAGTTGTCGTTCTCCATCTTGAGTCGACGCCTTGTTTGCTCCGCCGTCTCGTCGTCACCCTCCGCCGGAACGTCTTGGGTGAGCATATACACCACCTTGAGAGTGGTGAGCATGAAGTGTATCTTCTTTTGCCATCTACGGAAATCGATCCCCTCAAACTTATCCAACTTGTGAAAGTTGTTGGTCATGTCTTTCAAGGAGTGAGACATCGTGGATAAGTCTTAAGATTGTTGGAAATAACGAACAATTAGATGGAATAAAGAACCACGGAAGATGGGGGATCACTTGGGTGGCTAGGAGTCGACGGTTACACCGGCTCCCCTTAGGACTTATTCACTAGACCGTGAAAAGACTCAAGGGTAAAACCTAACTTCTTGTAAGCAAAGTTACAAGATTTCTCAAGACGAACTCAAAGAGTTGCTGCAGTCAACACCATAAGAACGTGTTGAATGCTATCTAGAGGAGAGAAGAAGAGGAATGAGGGAGTGAGGATGAATGTGAGATTCATCCTCTTTATATAGTGAACTTTGGAGCCAAAAAGGAGTCAAACCTTTCCATAGTCGTTAGGCATAATCCAAGGGATTGATTGAATAATATTGATGAGAAATCATGACTGATTTCTCAGTCAATATCATCCAAAATCCTGCCCAAATACATTTCAACACGAGGCATAAATCAAGGGATTTCAAAAATCAATCCCGACTGTGATCAACACGGATCGTGTTAGGTCACCATGGTCCGTGTTGTGGCCAACGCGACCCGTGTTGGATCAACACGACTCGTGTTGATCCTGTGCACTATTTTGTGCTCTCTGGACGTCAACACGGGTCGTGTCAAGCCGAGCATGATCCGTGAGTCCGTTTCTCTTGTTAAGCTTGTTTTCGACCTATCCGGTCGATCTTATGCTTATAACTTATATTTTACGTCTCTTTACTCTTGAAATACTCCAACATATACATTTATTTTTTGAACCTTGGATTTTTACAGATTATTATTTGGACATCAAGGTTAATGGCCAGAATAATGAATTAAGACCCAAACTTAGGCCAGCTCCGATGAATGGCAAAAAATGAATGAAGTCTTTGATTTGCCCTTCCAGCAAACAACATTTTATGAACCCTTATACTGTTTCACTTGTTTTGTTCGTCAAAGTCTCCTCCTCCCATATCACTCAAAACCATAAAAACCAAACATCTTCCTCAAACTCTCTTTGTCTCCTTCATCTCACCTACCTCTTCTCTTCCACTTTGCACAATCTCAGACATTCCTGACATAGGAATGTCTTAACCCTCACTCAATTTTGTTTCAGACCTAGGAAGTGTGTTTCTAAAACTTACATGCATATAATTCCCCACCCTCAACTAAATCCAATTTGGGATAACAAAACTCTAATTAACTCTACACAAATATGTTTACCTACCTGGTTACGGATGGAAGTCGGACCCGAGAAACATAAACTTTCACCACCTTAACATATCTAACAGAGAGAGATAACTTCATGCAACCGGTGATAAAAAGAGATGGACGACTGAAGAACCTTGTTGATAGGTTTCCAGAGAAACGAGAGAGCGTTGTTGGGATATGGTAGGAGATGAATGACTAGGCAACGGTGAGAGAGAGCACAAAGATTGTTGCTAACGGAGAGAGAAAGAGAGATTAGGAGGGGAGGGATATATATGTATAACAAATCCATAAGGGTAGTATGGGCAGCTAACACAAAAATTAAATTTAGAATTCTCTATCAAAAATTTTGGGCTTTTTTTATTGGATTACGCTAATTTTGGCCTTCTTAATTCATGTAATTAACTTGAGAATCCAAATGATAATTTGTAGATACTAAGGGATTAAAAAATTAATGTCTACAACTTAGAGGGTGCAAAATGTAAAAAACCCTTGTTATCTATGGTAAGGACAATTTTGTTTTGAGAATTGGATGGTTAACTTTGGTGATTCCATAGAATTCTTCTGAGAATATTTATCTACTCATTTGTTTGCCTTTATTGTATTTATTAGTATTCGTGTTTTGAAAAATGTTGATAGGAAATGGATTTCTACTCCATTGAATTGAAAATCTATAAATCATTGTCTATGGGGATGTAGCTCAGATGGTAGAGCGCTTGCTTAGCATGTGAGAGGTACGGGGATCGATACCCCGCATCTCCAATTTTGATTTTACTCACATGGGCATTGCTCAGATGGTAAGAGCTTCCAACGGGCATGGTGATTAGCACTTATGATTATTACCAATGGTCATAAGATGCTGGTATATAAATATTGGTTGGCAGAGTCGGCGATCTTTGAAGATTCTTTGTGTTAAGGGAGTTGAATTAAGTGAGCTAGGAAACTCACTTGGTTAGTTAAGTATTATGAAGACATACTTAGTGAGTGTACTTAGTTTGAAGGACTAAGGAGTGTGTGAACCTTGAGAAGGTTCAAGATAGTTGGTTCACTTGGTTGTTCCTAGGAAGTTGGAACTAGTTCTTTTGGGGTTGAGAAGAGTATTTCCCAAAGAAGGGATTTTTTGGAAGTTTGGCCATGATAGGTTTCAAAGCAAATTTGACTATTTCAAAGGAATTGGGAAAAATTTGAGTAGAGCTCTTGCTCAGAAAACAAAAAAAAAAAGGTTCTTTGAGGTGTGAAATCTATTCATTATCGTTGTAATCTTTCATTTGCTTTATTTCAATGATATGTGTATATCTTTTTCTGTTATTAAACTAAGTAACATTGTCTCAATCAAGGTCCTTAAGTTGATAAGCGTTCGTAGTGTTCTTAGTCCTTGACCATTTTTACAAGTTTTCAAGGATGACAAAATTGTCATCAAGTGATCCAAGGGAAAATTCAAACACTATGACCCTATAATAATGGTGTCGAGATTTTTTGCATGTGGTTCACTAAATTACTATTTATGATCATTGTTATCTAGGTGTTTTTACATTTTGATCCCTCTAAGGTACAACCATTTTATTTTTTAATCCTTGGATTTTTACATATTATTATTTGGACATCAAGGTTAATGGCCATAATAAAGAAGACCCAAACTTTGGCCAACTCCGATGAATGGCAAAAAAAGAATGAAGTCTCTGACTTGCCCTCCTAACAAACAACATTTAATGAACCCTTATATTGTTTCACTTGTTTTGTTCGTCAGAGTCTCCTCCTTCCTTCTCACTCAACAGCATAAAAACCAAACACCTTCCTCAAACTCTCTTTGTTTCCTTCATCTCACCTACCTCCTCTCTTCCGCTTCGCATAATCTCAGACATAGAAATGTCTTAACCCTCACTCAATTTTGTTTTAGACATGGAAAGTGAGTTTCTAAAACTTACATACATATTCCCCGCCCTCAACCAAATTCAATTTGGGATAATCAACCCTAATTAACTTTGTTTACCTACCTGGTTATGGATGGAAAGTGGACCCCAGAAACGCAAACTTTCACCACCTTAAACATATCTAACAGAGAGAGATAACTTCATGCAATTGGGAAAAGAAGAGATGGATGATTGAAGAACCTTGTTGATTTGTTTCCAAAGAAACGAGAGAGCGTTGTTGGGATGTGGCAGGAGATGAATGATTAGAGAGAGGATGATAGGGAGCACATAGATTCATTGCTAATGGAGAGATAAAGAGAGATTAGGAGGGGAGGGATATATTATATGTATAACAAATCCATGAGGGTATTATGGGCAGCTAACACAAAAATTAAATTTAAAATTCTTTATCAAAAACCAATTTGAGCTTTTTTTGACTGGATTTGGCTGATTTTTGCCTTCTTAGTTCATGTCATATAGCCTTGAGAATCCAAATAATAATTTGTAGATACCAAGGGTTTACAAAACTAGAGGATACAAAATGCAAAAAACCCTTGTTATCTATGGTAAGGCCATTTTTTGTCTTTATTGTATTTATTAGTATTCGTTTTTTGAAAAATATTAATATGAAATGGATTTCTACTCCATTAAATTGAAAATCTATAAACCATTGTCCTTGGGGATGTAGCTTAGATGGTAGAGCGCTTGCTTAGCATGCAAGAGGTATGGGGATCGATACCCTGCATCTCCAATTTTTAATTTCACTCGCACGGGGCATTGCTCAGATGTTAAGAGCTTCCAACGGATACCACGAGTACGAGTCTGGATACATTTTGCCCCTTAGTACCTAGATTTCTCTCCTCATATATATATATATATATATATATATATATATGAAAATTAGATTCTAATAATCACTAATTTCATCAATTTTATAGCAATAATTCCAACTTTCATTTTTTACCTTACCAGAGATTTGCTGTAATATTTTTACACATCCCACATTTGTGAAATAATTTTTAGCTTACCTCACACTTTAGTTGGTTTGTTGTAAGTGTTATTGCAACACTACAACATAACGATATGACGACTTAACAGAATGATCGATATCACATTGGTCGCAGAAATTTTTCGCGCGACCGATAACTTATATAATGAAGTGTTTAGCTTGGATTAGGTGTATTCTTTATTTATCACTTTTTATTATTTATTTTAATAGTGAATAACTTAAATCATGAAGTGTATGAATCAATAACTAGCTATGTATGGGTACATTCACATTTTGGTGGAAATCGACGACCGCGAAAGGGTTTAGGATTGATCTACGTGATCCGCAGTAGAGAGGGTAGTAAGGGAGAAATGGGAAATAGGGAAAGTTTAATGCAGCATAAATGATGGAGACTGATATTTCGTTGTAGATTGCTTCCTGTTTTGTTCCTGCAATGACATTTCATGGTATTCAAATGTTGTCTTGGATTCTAAATATATAACGCCCCGACCCCTCCTGGGCCGTGGACATTACCGATGACTGCTTCAAGGATCCCTGACTGGCCCCACAAATCACCATGAGTTTTTCCAGCATGCTTCGTCCTCGCTCACACGCTGCCTGGGAAAACTTGTCAGGAGGTCACTCATCTTGAGAATACTCCCAACCAAGCACGCTTTATTGAGAAGTGTCAATGGATGGGCTACCATAAAAGAAGGTGCACCTTGGTGATATAAGTACGTAGTCATTTCAATCCTCTTATGCCACAATTTACTCATATATCCGAGGTGTTACAAAATTTTCTGTAGTAAAGGCAGGAATTAAGGATCTAGATTTTCAATAACACTTACTACTATAACAAGTTAAGTAAAAATCACTTACAACTATTGTGAGGTAGGGTAAAAATTATTTCACGAAGGTAGTATGTGTAATAATTATTACGACAAACCTGGATAGGATAAAAAACACTTAGATCTTATATGAGGTAAGGTAAAAATTATTTCACAAAGGTGAGGTGTGTAAAAATTATTACAGCAAATCTCAAATAGAGTAAATGTAATTTACTCATATATATTGTTTTTTCACATTAAGTTACCTCAAACTAAATAAATAAGTTGAAAATTTATAAGCAAATTCTCATTTTCATTCTCTCCTCATTAAATTCTCGTCTAATTCCATAAAAAAAAATAATCTAATATAACAATTACAAATGCCCATGACCCTCACAAATAAGTTGAACTATACAAATATAAGAAAGAACATTTGATAGCATCTATGGAACTCCTACCTATAATGACATCAAGACCTACGCGAACATTATGCCAACAGGTGGATTAAACATCAACATTTTGTCAACATTATGACTACAGTATTATCCACCCAATTTACATGCAAAAATAACTATAAATTTACCTTAAATAGATAAAACTTCTGACAAATTAAAGTATTAATCTATCAAAATTTATCAAAAATTGCCTTTAGTTTACCAAAATTTACCATAGTTGAAAAATAAAAAAAATCAATTTTGATATATTAACGTAAATTTGTCAAAAGTTACCCAAAATTACCAAAAATTATCAAAATTTTAACTTTTACCCAACTATTTTTTATTTATAAACTTGACACACTCTTAGTTAACATATTTTCTCATACTCTTCCAAGAAATTAAACTTAAGAACAATTACAATTTTGAACCTTTTTTAACTCAAGAGAAAAAGGTAATTATTAGTTAGAAATAAAGCATAAGTGAGCTCGTGACAATATAGTACGCAAATCTCCAACAAAAAGATGAATAGGTAATAATTTGGGTGTCAACTAGAGGGCATAATTATGGGCTCCCAATCAACATTGTCGTATGAACATGCATGTGTGCATATTATATAATGTCACAACCTTCATTAATGCCCCAATTAACTATCTATCTGGTTTGCATATAGGCCATCACCAAGATGTGTTTGGTATCATGGCAATTACATTATCTTGTTCAAAGTTATAAAAGATTTATAGCCTACTGTGCTTAACTTGGATTGATACTTATCTTTACTTTTTCAAAAGTCTTAGATAATACATTCTCTGCCCTAGAAAAAGACCTGGGTAAGGGATTTGTTCGACCTAATCTGACTTGATCTAATTTGACCTGAAGATATATGAGGGTCAGGGTTAATGTCCACTGGCGGATCTCAGGTCAACCCAAAGGTGGTCACGGCCACTGATAATAGAAAAACTAATGATTTGACATAATTTAAGGCAAAACTTATGGATTTTATGTGTAGCGGATGAATATAATAGTGTACTAATCACTCCTAATCGAAAGACCTAAATCCGCCACTGTTAATGTCTATTATTATCTTGATCTTAGCACAACCTACGAATAGACGAGGCCCGAACTTGGCGAGACTCACGCTTGGGCAGGGGGATATTGACTCAACCTGATCCTCTGAAACTCCCCTTCGCTAAAAAAGAATGCTTGATTTGATAGTTACAGGTAAATATAAAAAGCAAACTTATTGATGTGATTCGAAGTTTGGACCTTATGTAGTGAACTGTTGAAATAATTACGACATTCATTGATAATATTTTTTCTTTTACTTGACCTTTCTTTGTCAGATATTCGTTAAATATTCATGTCTTTTGTAGTTTGAACTTTTACTTAGGAAATTGGTTGGTACTGTTTAACAATAATCCTTACTTTCAACAATTGTTGAATTATATGTGTGTGTTAATTGTGCTAGATTAGTTTTATGTTCTACAAGATTGGATCTTTATGATAGATATGACCTATAATTAGGACTTACACTCCTTTTACTTAGAACATTGTCATAACCTAGAATAGAAAGATTGTCTTGCTTCTTGCATAAGATTAAGCTAAGACAAATTAGGATTCTTATAGTTCTCATGAGATATGTGTTGCAGTTAGGTGCCTTTGCAATAGCAAAGCTAATTACACCCAACATGCATGTTAGCTGGTCCTCCAAGTCTAAATGAATATAGTCAAGGACCCCTGCAGCTGTATGCTTAGCCTTGGAGAAGCTGGCACTCTTTTGTTTCCCTTTAACAAAGTGGTCACAAAACTTCATCTTGCCAACCGGTATGCAAACCAACTTTCTTGCTCAATATAGACATTCTATTCTCTCCGGTGTGGCCCAATATCATATGCCACAACTTTGTGCAGTCGACCTCATCCATGTTGAAATTATTTTTATAGTCCCTGTTACTGTATATCCATGCTGGATATAAAGATGCCTTGTTGTATGATTCCCTTAATCAACAATATAGCGCACCTACTCACCTTCAGGGCACCATTTTCACCAGTGTACCTGCAACTGTTAGCCTCAAGAGTTCCTAAAAAACACAGATTACGAGTCATGTTGGGAATATGACGAACCTTCTTCAAAGTTCTAACAATACCAACGTGAGTTCTAATCTTGACACTACCATTCCTGCAACCTTGCAAGAGTGTCATTACCCATAACGACACGAGAATCAACAACTTTATAAGACTCGAACCAATCCCTATGAGGACACATGTGGAGAGGATGAGTCGAGAAGCCACTCATCATGGGTTCCTCGATATAGTAGTCAGGGCATCATCCATAGCAATGAACCTCTCTTCATCTGACTCAAACTCGACACAGTTTGAGGTATCAGGTTTAGTTTGATTATCTTGGCCACCTCAATTTTGATCTTTTTCCTTAGCCCAACAAGTAGACAGTGTGTCCTGGACCCGATCCATTAAGGCGGGTCTAGGTCCAAAAATGTTGGACCTATTAGGTTTGGGTTGGGTTTGCCGTTTGCGTCCATAAAATTGACAGGTTCGGGTCTAGGTATGGGCACAGACCCAACAAAATTTAAACATTTATAATTTTTTAAAAAAAATTGAGGACAAAAGCTATTGGGATTTGTGATTGAATAATCATGAACTTTGTGTGTGTGTGTGCGCGTTTTTTTTTTTTTTTTGCATTTTAAGTTGTGTAGTTGTATTCTTAAAGACTTTTGTAATTTTTTTTATCGATGTCTTGATGACTTTTGTAATGTTTCTATATTGGACTTCGCTCGAAGCGTCATACTCTGAATTAAGTGTTTTTAATGTATTAAAAACATGTGTATTTAAACGGAATAGTTATTATTATACGAGTATTCCGATATAAAATTAATCGAAAATTGATAAATCCAGTAATGAAGTATAAGAGAGATGGACCTATTAAGGACCCGCTGAAGACCAATGGATCCACAGACCCATTGGGTCAGGGTCAAGGTCTAGAATTTAGTGTCCTTTCAGGTCTCAGGTCGAGTCTGGGTCCAAAAAAATTGGCGTGTCCGGACTTGACCTATTGTCATCCATACTAACAAGCACTCTTAATGTGACGCTTCTTACCACAGTAATTGTAGTGCTTGCTCTTACGAGGATTCCTAGACTTTGGATGGAGTTTAGATTTCCCTTTATTACCGTTCCCCTTGCGATCATTGCCTCTGCCCCTGACATTCAAGGCCTCACCATAGCCTCCTCTGTACCAACATCATCAAACTTTTCCTTAGACAACAAACTAAATTTAATTTCACTAAGATTTAGGACATTGGAGTTTCCATAAAGCATTATCTCCTTAAATTGTCAATATGATAGTGGTAGGGACAAAATTAGGTGGATAATCTTATCCTCATTATCATACATAACATCCATGGAATCTAAATCGGTAATAATAAAATCAAACTAATTAAATATGACTGCATAGGAGTACCCTCAGGCATTCATAGCATGTAGAGGTTCTCCTTGAAATGATACTAGTTGGATATGCTTTTCATCATATACAATTCCTCTAGCTTTGCCCAGAGTTGGGTTTCTGAACCTCCATAATTGACCTCAAAACATGCTCTAACAAGTGCAACTGAATCCCAACTAGTGCCTTCTATTCCAACTCAGTCCTCTCTCTTGGCTTCAACCCTCCTACGATCCAAAGCCAGATGTTTCTTGAAGTCTTCATCACTTATCGATGTGTCAGGCTTCGTGTCACAAAACTCAATCACCTTCCACAACCCATGCTGAATGAGAATCGCTTCATCTGCAATCTCCACATCGTAAAACTTCTTTTCCCATTGAGTTTTGGAATCTCAACTTCATGATTGAAGCTAGGGGTGAATGCGAAAAACCTAAACCTAACACCAAACCGCAAAATCGTAAAAAACGAACTGGTTAACCGTTTGGGTTTTTTTGAAAATTGTGGTTTAGGCTAACCAAACTGGTTTAACCGGTTTAGGTTTAGGTTTTACTTTTTTTTGAAGCGGCTTACCACGGTTACTCGGTTTTGATTAGTTATTAGCAAAATAAAATTCAAAGTAAAATGATAATTTTTCTCCCATAGTTGTTTAAATCTCAAAAACCGGTCGTTAACCGTAAACCAATTTCAAAAAGCGATTAACCGGCGTATTTTCAATGCAATTAATTGATGGTTTCGGTTTGGTTTCAGTTTTCAAGTTTCACTTACGGTTAACCAGTTTGCGGTTAACCGCATAATGCGGTTTAGGTTTAGGTTTATAAAACCAGAAACTACAAAAGCGGTTAACGGAAAATGTGGTTAACCAGCTATGCCCACTCCGAACTGAAGCCATCTCAAATCAGCGTTCAATCCCACTTGAGAGGGAAATCAAGAGTAATGTCTGCAAGATGCGGATAATGTTGAAGCAAACAGCGATGATAGAAATTACGACAAAATTCAGGGAAGAACAAAATAGATGAAAAACCAACACATGAGATATATGGGAAACCCAGGAACTAGGAGAAAAAACCTCTAGAGGACGACAATCAGGAAATAATTCACTACTATGAGACAGGAGGAGTACAACGTGATCACAATCACTTTAATGTGTGATTCAATCCTTCAACAAAGCTTAAACCCTAATCTCAACAACCCTCTCACACTATCCAATAGTATAGGATTACAATAGAGAGAACTCTCAAAGCACGCATAAAAACTTCCAGCAACTAGGGCGTTTATAAGAGGATACCCTTGATGTCCAAAAACAACCAAATCTAAAACTAGGAAATAAAATCAAGATCATATCATTATATTAATAATGATAATTTTTTATAGCAATTTTTGGGACACCCATAACATATTATCATAGTAAATTACAACTGATGTACAAATATGTATAAATATTTTCATTAATTAAATCATTATACATATTAAAAAACTAATAGTTAAATTAATAAAGTATACCTGATTATAAATTAAGGTGGTAGATAAAAAAGAAAAGAGGCCCCAGTATATTTAAGAATCACATATATTGTAAGGTTGATCTGCTTCGACAAATGCACATAGCATTATTTGTATTTCCTATTTGCAGAAAGCAACCGTGGGAGGGGCGACTTTATTCCATCATAATGATTTATTAAAATAATAATAATAAAGTTGGAGAATTTTTGGTATTATGCTATCAAAATATTATAAATTAAAAAAGCACCACGATGGGGGAAATTTAAAGGGGAAAAAAAGGGGGAACCAAAGAAGATGTGCTTGGAAAAGATTCATGAACTATAATTTTGATAATTACGTTTTATGACACATGATTATCAACTTGCTTTTCATGTTGATAGTGATAGAGTTTGATCTATAAAAAAAACGTCAAGAAAAGTGGGAAGGAATAATTTTAGAACATTTCATAAGAAAATGACCAATTGCGACTGATTTTTGTTGTTTAAGTAAATTAAAATTTAGTAAAACAAGATGGATATTCGTTTTTCATAGATAAAAAGGGATTAATTATTGGAGGTACTGAAAAAAGTTTAGGTATAGTTGTATTTTAGAATTCAAACTAAAAGAGAAGTGAGTAATGTTCATTTTGAATTCTTTTTCTACATAAGACAGTAAACACTTAAAAAAAAGAGATAATCTTACAATTTTAGATTATATAAATTCATGAAAATATCAAAAGTTAAGAATCAATGTAAGTATAGTTTAAAGAGGTTTATACTTAGCTTACTTCTTTAATTTTATATTGTTAATCATTATAGCGTTGATGCAATCAACCTCAAGGCTCATAGCCTGCAAAGTTAACATTTGCGCAACTATGCTCATGTTCGTTGGGAGCAACCCAAAGCATGGTCGGTCAAGTTAAACTTGAATGGTTCTTTAAACAATCGAGATTCAGCAACAAGATTTGTCCTACACGACCATTTTGGTTGGTTAAGAAAGACAAGTGCTATGCCAATTAGTTTTCATTCCATTATGATGATGGAGGCTTTGCCTCTTAAAAAACTTCATTGTTGTCTCTTGATCACTAACGATCATCAAGTCTAGAGTGTTGTTGATTTCCACGATTCTTTGTACTTCTAGATCCACTAACATGAAGACTTTCATTAGATTCATTCAAATTATCCTTAGAACCATCCATCATCCTAAGTGGCTTACAGCGATTAATACGCCTTTAATTTTCACATATTTTGACTGAATTCTCCGATAGAATAGTCGTACCTTGCTTGTTTAATCAAATTTCATTGCTTTCTCTTTTCCTTTTGTCTAATTTCCGTCACCAATTCTCTAGGAAAACATTTTCAATGTCACAAGAAAGTTTAAAACTTTCTTTTAAGAAAGAAATTCAGAACTCAAGTCAATGCAAAAAGAGTCATTCTCCGAATTAACAAATTCTATAATATAATTATTCCCACATCCCAAGTGGCCTTTCAACTACTAATATATATGCATGTAATTTTCAGCTGCTCTAACCGAACTCTCCTATAAAATAGTCGTATATTGCTTGTTTGATCGAATATATATCATTGCTCTCTCTTTTTTTTTTATCTATTTCCGTCACCAATTCTCTAAGAAAACATTTTCAACGTCACAAGAAAATTTAAAACTTTCTTCTAAGAAAGAAATTCAGAACTCGAGTCAATGCAAAAAGAGTCATTCTTCAAATGAACAAATTCCATGGTTATTCCCACAAATTTTTGTGATTATTAATTTTATATTTAAAGAAAGATATTAGGAGAGAGAGCCGACAGAGTAATAAATAATGTGGGATATGATATAAGCAAAGCATCATTTGTGATTCATACACACACAAGTGGGGAGGCCCAGCTCCAGGGCCATGGCCATGGGAACATATCACACTTCCTCCTTAATCCACATTTTCTTGTTCCCCAATGCCCCCAACTTATTAATCTACTAGTACTAGATCTATTTCATTAATATTATTTCCATCATTTCTTAACATTTATTATTTTTAACTTATTATAATTTGTTACTTTCTATGTTAACTATCATTTTTATTTTCAACATTCTTTTTGAAAAAATATAATTGTCTTTTTGTGAGAAATAACTTTTATTATAAATTCAATGACAGTAATTTCATCTAACATTTACTTCATCGGCTCTTTGATATTTATCACTTTGATCTTTTCTAGTCTCCAATACATTATTTTGATAATAACGTTCAAACATAATTATATATCAAAATTTACAACATTATATTTTAATGAAAGTATTTTCTTTTGTGGATCTAATGATAATAATCTCATTAAATGAATTATTGTATATATTTGAAAAAATTAAATCAAAATTTTTAAGCTTTAAGAGGTCATCCTTTTGATACATAGGATTAAGTTAGGTAATGTTAGATTATTGTTATATTAGGTTATGTTAGGTTAGGGAAGTAGTGGATGTAGCAAATATCACATTACTTGTTTCTTTTTTTATTTATAGATAAATATTGTGAGTTGAATAAAATATTTCAAATATAAATTATCTAAAGTAAATTTTTTTTTTTTGGATGGTAAAATTAAGCTAGGTTAAGTTAAGTTATATTATGCAACTATGCAAGGATAAGGCTACAGAATAAAAGAACAAGGCCTTAGTGCTCCTATACCACAGCGATCAATATTATGGAATGCATGGAGTGCTATACAATGCAATATATTATATATGTCAAAAAATTAATAATCAAAATTTTTCAAAATAAATTCCTTATTAATTAACCCACTTAATTATGTTGTTGGCCTCTAATGCGCTTTAATCATTACACTTTGCACCACTTTATTCTACTCAACGCCTCAACGGCGCCTTTTATACATCACTACATGAAGGAAAAATATAGTTTAACCTGCACTTAATTTATATTTTATACTACTTAGCCCGTCCCAATTAATTTGTCTAATTTACTTTTCTACGGTCTTTGATGGAATACTTTGGTTGTTAATTTTTTACGTTTTATCTTAACAAAACTAATCATGTTGTGTTCAAATAAAAATATTTTTAATCACAAATCTAATAGCAATAGTCTCATATGATAATTCAACATATAATTGGATAAACTAACGGTCAAAATTTGAAAATTTTGACCGAATTAATCAAACTTAGACAATTTATTTGGGACGGAGAGAGTAGTTTGAAAACATTTTCCTTTTACTTTCCTTTTCCGTATATATAAATAAACAAGTAAAAGACTAAAAGTGTTCCATCAAAGAAAAAATAAAAGTAAAAGTGGAGCTGGGTCCTTTCCTCCCATTGAATATAAAATGAAGTGCAGAAACTTAACTTATATAGTGATATGTAAATAAAATTTCATAAGCCCACACATATAAATTCAATTTTCAGCCAAAGAGGTGATAGTCACCCCATCAACTAATCTTTTTTATACCGAAATTTAAATTAAATTTTGGTAGAAACAAAACTTTTCTGTTAGTTAAAAATTTTGGAGTTGATGGATCATGTTTGTTATGAGCAATTTAGCATCTGATCACCTTCCTGATCTGTAAAGTTGTGATTATCCTTGAAATAGAGGCCCAATAAACTCAGAATTAAGATTATATTCCTGGGAGTATAATGCTTTTGTATTTCCGGAATAAATTTTATAAGTGTATATCTATAAATTTATAAGCATACATATATAAATTTATGAAATACTCATAAAGTTGACAAGTATATAACAGTTCATAAAATGAAAGTTGTAAACTTATAAATTTATAAATATATGGTGATGATATATAAATTATGAACTCAAATTACAAATAACTATATTGTCAAAGAACAAAAATTGTAAGTTCATAAATTTATATATATATGAAATATGATCAATGCATAAAAATATACCAACATGCTCATAGAATTCATAAACATACAAAAACATGAAGTATAATCCTATTTTTACAGTAAACAAACTAAAATTTACTCAGAGTAAAAAGAGAACCAAATAAATCATAAGATGATCGATAAAACTCAATCCCCTTTAAATATCAATACTATACTCTGGATCAATCAAATTGTTAAATTTATTAAACAACTACTTCAAATTATATACCACCACAATGATACTATTTTTACTATCAGGGAAATTTGATAGCTTTTTCCCAATTAATCACAAGTGAAAAGATCGACAATAAGAGAGTTGTGAATTTAAGTCAATACAAAACAATATATCATGAAGACAGAAACAACATTATACACACATAAAAAAAAAAGCACACACACAAGCATCAAGCAAACAAAAATAACACCAAAAAAACACACAAAATGAGACATACACACCAATAAACTTTTTTTCGCCGATTATTTGTAGCCTAAAAACGAGTAAGAGTTTGCAAACAACCATTGCCAAAACAAGACAATAGAAACAACTTAGAATACACAACATAAACAGACAAAAGCGATCAGCTCACGAAACATTATACAGCAAAAATAATTTTAAGTCTTCACTTTTACCTTCAATTCTTTTCATATATACACCTATATCATTAGAACAAAATAACCAAATATACAGAATAATCAATAAAGATTCTCTTCATATATCAACATATTCATTTTTTTTATAGAACATATATCTTCATTTTTACTCATTCTTTTCCTTTTCCAAGCCGATTTACTCAACCTTCATTTTCCTTATAGTTTCCTTGAAAAATAGCAAACACCAAAAAAATACAAAATTTAAGAAATTTTCTTTTCAACTTATGACAAGCAACTTATTAAAATTTTCTTTTCAACTTATGACAAGCAACTTATTACTGATTGCTATTGATCAATGTTAAGTCGGAAAGAAAGAGCATTAGAATAAACCAACTCACACAGTAATTATGATGAGATGAATTCTTTTTTTAAGAACTCCAGAATTTTTATTTTTTTTTTTTGGCTCCGAGGGATTTTTGAAAGTTATGTTAATACAAATTAACCTAGTAAATATTTACGGCCAAAAAAATGAAAAAGAAAAGAGGGAGATAGAATGATAGATGGATAATTACGCAAGTTAATCAAGGATGAATTTGAGTAAGTATGTGATTTATTATTGCTAAGATTTGAGATTAATCACATGAAGAAGAAGAAGAAGATTCATTAATGGCAGTTTCGGAAATACTCTCTAAATGTGGCCGCCAAATCCCAACTCTCCCTCTCCTCTTCTCTCTTCCCCCACTATTCGTTATCGTCTTCTCGCTCAGTATCTCACTCAAGTACTGATCTCCGGAGAATACCACATTTGCCCTCACTCCGACCTCCTTTTTACCCTCCCTGCCACCCCCGCCACCCTCCACGCTGGCACTCCTCCTCTTCTTCTTCTCCGACGAGCCTGACTTGGTGGGACCCACGACGGGGATGAGGAAGTAGATCTTGCCACGCTGGAGCTCGGCGTCGGGGGGGACCACCACGATGGTGGGTCTCGGTGAAACGACGTCGTCAGCGTCGGAGTAGCAGCGGCGGGAGGTGGGCTTCTTGAGGACGTGCTTGGGGTGGGCCCGCATGACCTCGGCGGCGCGTACGGTTCCGGTGATCTCCTCCACGCGCCCGTTCGCGTGGACGATCCGGATCACGTCGAGGGCCCCACAGGGAAGGATACACGATATGCAGCACCTTATGCTCTTCTTTATCATCTTCTTCTTCTTGAATTCGATGATCAGTTTCTGGGTTTTTGATCGAAACTTCAACTGATTATTTGTTGCAATCCCATCAAACTAGCTACTGAAGCAGAATAAATAGTGGTGACTGGTGAGGAATGTTTGTTGTTTTGCGATCAGAGGAGCTTTTTGGCGCTTTTTTTGAAGGAAAGGATGATCTTGTTCTGGGTTGGGATGAATTTCATGGCGTGAATTATTGGTGCTCTGTTTCTCTCTTTTGGGGAAGAGGATTTTCAGAGAGAGAGAGAGAGAGAGAGAGAGAGAGAGAGAGAGAGTATATGGGTATGTGTAGTTGGCGTTTTTGGATCGATCAAAGACTGGAGATGAGGGGCCCCTAACTTCACCAAATTCAATACTCTTTCTTCTTTTTGTTTTGTTTTCTTTATTTTTGGGGTGGGGTCTCGGAGTTGTTTGGACTTCGTGTTTTAGGAACTTGGGAGGGGTTTCAAGGGTTGAAATGGTGTGTCATTAGGTTTAGTTTCCAAGCTTCCAATTTATCCATATGTACTCTTCGAACGAAAATGATATATATCGTGACACGGGATAACTCTTAACCATCTTCATTTCTTCTAAATCATAAATAGAGTGAAATGTAAGTGTATTTAAATCAATAAACAATTTAAAAATAATTATTTAATTATATTTATTTCATAAATGTAAAACAATGTATAAAATGTGGGTTTTCTACTATAATTGATAAAATTAGGCTATTATTATATTTTTTCACCTACCTAATAAGTATTATATTATTATAATTGATAAATATATATAATTATTAAAGAAAATATTAATAAAAGTTACAAAAATGTGAAATATGAATAACTCAAGATGGTTAAGAACCATCTTGACTCAAGATGGTTATCATGGTCCTTCTTTGAATTTACACGATAATTGAATCGGCATCTCAATAAACTTCAATTTATAGATGGAAGGTTGTGTATGTCTGGATCCGTCAAATCCTGCTCGTGTTGGAGGAAAGGGAATATTAGATTATAATGGTAAACAATACTAAGGATATCGTTAAGAATCGTGGATGAACTCACTTTTCTTAAAAATTATTTACTATCTCCGTCCCATTTTATTTGTCCATCTACCTAACTTGAGAAAACTAATGTGTGTTGGAATTGAGGTGAAAAATTTGTAATTTATCCAAAGTACACCTACTTTAATTAAAGAAAATAGTTGGAATTATAAAAAGTGATAAATGAATTTATTAATTAGGGGTAGAAAAGGAATTATAGTTGTTGGAATTGTAAATGGGACAAATATTTTGGGACAAAGAAGTTAGGTAAAAGGACAAATATTTTGAGATGGGGGTAGTACTATACTGTAAATGTTCAAAGGGATAAAATTTAACATTAACACACTCAAGAATGTAGTTTCTCACTTAAAATACTCTAGTATAACTGTAGTTTAGACAAGAATGAAAACATATAATTATAGGATGGTGTGCTCAAATTGCTAGAAAATGTCTTCTATTTACTGTAGAGTTATCCCCCTCTTTATATCCTTGGTCGAAGGACTTATAATTAAGGTCCTTAATGAGTATATCTTGACCTTAACTAAGTCTATTGACCATGTGGATGAGGATATTGTTGTTGGGTACTTAAATCTGATATAAAATCGAGATTATGACTTAATGGAGAAAATCATATAGCCATTGGAGCATTAAAACAGCTCCTGGACCTCAACACGATCCGTGGTGAGGTCACTACAGTCTGTGTTGGAGCACTATGGTCCATGGTGCCTTAATACGGTCCGTGTTGAACCCAGGGAGCTTATTTAAGCTCTCTGGAAACCAGCACGACCCATGCTGGTCTTGTACTCACCATGTTGGTCATATTTTTATGTACCGAAATGGGACTGCGCTTAATGACCCGAGGGAAGTTCGGTCTAGGAAATTTTGATGTCCGGTCCTCGATCCAGCCCGTGGACCGAACTGAAGGACCAATGTTACTAAAACTTTAGGGTTTCTATATGTATAATCCAGTCCGGGACTTATCGAACTTTTTCGGTCTAGTCTTCGATCCTGCTTAGTCTTTCAGTCCTCGGTCCTTTCTGTCCAGCCCGGGACCAATGAACACATGGGGACATCAAAGTGTAGAAACTGATTGTGAACATAACGATTCTAAAAATCTGTAAATAATTAAAAAAAATCTCAATTTTTACTTCTATTTCAGTGTTTTTTTGTTTTTCTTGTAGTTGTAAGCTATAACTACTCGATCAGGAAAAAAAAATCCACAAAAAATACTTTTCTAAAGAAAAAAAAACAAGAGTTTTATGTGTTGAGTCTATTGAGGAAATAAATTTGGATTGTTCATATAACAAAAGGTATGCAAGCCTTATAAGCCTCACAAATCTAACCCGAACCCAAACTAGATGATCTGAACTCATTCCCGAACTAACATTTAAGAGCGTCGCCAGCTCGTAAGTGGATCCAAAACCCTAATCAAACCAAACCAGATTATTTTTTTTCAAATATAGTTTTTTTTCAATAAAAATCACATTTGACCAAAAAATGTTCACAGAACTAAAAATCACCCGACCTGCAATGATGCAATTGAATTGATCTAAAACATCAACGAACCTGACGATCATTTGACACAGATAACTTAACTCGACATGTACCTAATCAGAATGACTAATTTTCCATGTCTAAACCTTAACCCCATTTACTTTTCTTTAGCTAACCCTTAACCATTATTTCTTTAATTCCAATGTGAACAAGAAATATTGGTTATTGTTGGTTTTTAGAGTTTTTAATGTACTTTGTTGAGTTTTATTCCTAAATTACAATACTATGTTCTTAGGAGTATTCTTTTCAATAAATTTAGTGACGTGGATTTCATATGTTAAATTATTATTTATATTAATAATTAATAATTAAAGTTTGTGAAAGTTGACCATATATAGAACATTGGCCACAGTGACAAATAATTAAGATAAGTATTCAAAAGCGTTTCAAAAACGTTACTCCCTCTGTTCCATATTAATTGTCGTCTTTGAAAATCGTGGAGTCAAATTTCAAAAATTTTGACCATAAATTTTTCATTATATATAATGGGTTGTTATATAAAATTACCATCATTATATTCACAATAAAAAATACTATCATAAAAGTATAATATTGCAATTGTTAATAACATATTATATAAGAAATTATTAATCAAAGAGTGATATTAAAGACCGTGAAACTCACAATTATGACAATTAATATGGAACGGAGGGAGTATATTATGATGCTTACGGTGAATGTTGTTTTTTCGATAATTAAAAGCCAAAAAAGGCTACAAATATTGTACGGAAGATGCTACAGTAATCGGCAAAAAAACAACATAACCGCAAAAAAAAAAACAAAAAGAGACAAAACTATAGCAACTGAAGGAAACAACCAAGAAAAGCACAGAAATACACAACACTAAATAGCAGCATCAAAGCCACGTCAAAGAAAGAAAAAAATCAAAAGACTTCACTTCTTCTTGGTAGATATAAATTTCAAACCACATATCTCTCTCACAATGCCCCTCTCGCGAGTATCCTTAAAGTTCTTTACACTTCGAGGAGCTTCATTGGTGGTTGAATTAGCCTTTCGAGTTGCTTCCATAACCAACTTCCACCTATATTTCACAAATACTTTGTCTCTGAACCGTGTCGGGTTCGTGTCCGAGCCACCAAAGTCAGGCTCGAAGATGTTCACAAGAAGAACGAAAGCCCGACCCAGCATTTCTACACTAAACTGGTGGCGCCCGCGAAAAAACTTGTGGCGCCCTCGACGCTTCAATGCTGGACGGAGGGATGCCGAGTCAGAAGGTCGTCGCGCCCGCGACGTCCCTTGTCGCGCCTGCGACGGTGCTGCGACGATGCACGTTTATGTTTTGTTTTTTGCTGAGTTTTGGCTTAACTCTTTTTTAGTATAAATAGCTTCTTTTTCCCCTTTCCCAAGGTAGCTTTTGATGATTATGAACATGCTTATGCATTTGTTAGGGTTTCCCCTAGTTTTCTTCTCCCAAAAATCTTGATTACTTTATCCAAGTTATTTTGGTGGTGTTTCAAGCAAGTCATCTCTTTATTGATCATTTGGTGGATTTTTCCTTTATGATGGTTATGGTGGGGTATTAGGTTTTGGTGGTGGATTCTCCTTTATCCAAAACCATATCCAATCCCTTTGGTGTGTAAGCTTTATGTTGGTTGATTTTGATTATTATGCAAGTTCTTGGTTATTATTGTGATGATTCAAGCATGGGTGTTTGAGAGTTG
This sequence comes from Portulaca oleracea, assembly GCA_029582165.1. NCBI lineage: Eukaryota > Viridiplantae > Streptophyta > Magnoliopsida > Caryophyllales > Portulacaceae > Portulaca > Portulaca oleracea. Next base: position 6,121,979 of record CM055871.1, read on the forward strand.
CTTCATTCTCTCTCTATTCTATTAATTATGGATGCTTAAGTGGTCTTCTCTCATCTTATCTTCAAAAACTACTCAAGCTAAGTTTATTATTCAATCCACCATGCATCGAGAACCACTCCATTTGGTATCAGAGCTCAAGATTTTTCATCTAACTTAAGTTTTTCCATTGTTCTTGCTAGTTTGTTCTCTATTATTGGATTTTGGTATTTTGATTGTAATATTGGTGTTCCCCATCCCTTGTGACTCCAAGTGTGTTGGAGAAGTTGTTATTGCTATTGTGTTTATTGATTTTGATGCATATTGGAGCTTTGAGGAAGAGTTGGAAATTTGTGCCCACAAGGTGTTCGATAAAATGCCCAAGTGAGGAAAACACAAAGAACTCTTAGCCAAATACAAGCCAACTACAAGAAAACCCCCAAACTCCACAAAATATCCCAAACACATACCGTCCTTCACCCTTCCCTCGATATGGACGACGAAGTTATTTCCGATCGAGAAGAACCAAGCCACCGAAGTAGTCCTCTAATTCGGACTATCGAGAATCGATTCTCTACCATCGACGATCGATTCACTTCTTTCAACAATCAGTTCTCCACCCTCGAGCGCAACATGAATGCAATGATGCCACGGATGGACAATCTCATCCAAGAGCGTCCACATCCGCCACCAATTGAACGTCCGAGGCGTGCACCAAGCCCTATCCGTCCTCCTCCCAACTTGTAGTTGAATGACGATGCTAGAGGCTCCCCTCGATGCCGTCCACGTCGAGAAGTGCATGATCGGCCACCTCCTGACGACTTCCAAGACGTCAAAATCGACATTCCCGAGTTCAATGGTTCCAATGATCCGGATGACTACATCGAATGGGTTCAACTAATGGATAGGATCTTCGAGACCAAAGAGTATGATGATGAGAAAGCTTATAAGGTCGCGTGCTTGAAACTCACCAAGGCCGCCTCGCTTTGGTTTGAGAATATGAAGGTACAACGGATTCGTAAAGGAAAGGCAAGGATTTCTACTTGGACACGGCTCAAACAAGTGATGAATCGACGTTTCTTGCCCCTTACTTACAAGTAAGACGTCCTAGGCTATATGCTCTTACCCAAGGCAAATGATCCCTCGGTGATTACATCTCGGAGTTCGAGCAAGTTCTCATTAAAAGTGGCCTTGAAGAGCCGGAAGAACAAACGATGATGCGATTTTTGAATGGGTTAGATCCTTCGGTTGCCAAGAAGGTTAAGGTTCAACCCTACTATTCGATGGACGATTTGCGCAGTTTGGCTCTCCGAGTTGAGCGAAGAAGAAAGGAAAGGGCCGACACCAAGCCCTTGTCTAGACCCGTCTACTCACCATCTAGCCGACCTCCTCCGGATTCAAACACTCCGAAGCCTAGTGAGACAACCAAGTCCACACCGGTACCAAGACTTGACAAAGGAAAGGGACTTGCTACGGTGACTCCAACGGAACCTCCTCAACGGATGGAAGGCCGGAAATGCTTTAAGTGCCATGGTTATGGCCATTTTCAAGACGATTGTCCAAACCGTCGGACTTTGACACTCCAAGAGGTCCATGACATCGATGATGAGCTTCGAAAGGCTCAAGAGGAACCCGAAGTGTTGGTTGAAGATGTGAATACCAGTGATGAGGAGGATGCCGCCGCCGTACCCCCCATGCGTGGAGGCGCACTTGTCGTGAGGAGAGCTTTGCATACCCATGAGACTCCTCTCGACAAGGCCAAAAGGGAAATGTTGTTCCAAACGCAGTGCTTCGTAGGTGGAAAAGTGTGCACTCTTGTCATTGATGGGGGAAGTTGCACGAATGTTGCATCAACCACTAAGGTCGAGAAGCTTGGCTTGCCTCTATTACCGCACCCTCGACCCTATTCACTCCATTGGCCCAACGATCACAACGGCGTCAAGGTAACTAAGCAAGTCTTAGTGAATTTTTCTTTTGGATCTAACTACGATGATTCCCTTGTTTGTGATGTTGTCCCTATGAGCGCTTGTCACATTTTATTGGGTCGACCATGGCAATACGACAAGAAAACGGTGCACAGTGGGTTGAACAACACTTACACATTCACCCATAAAGGCAAGAAGATCAAGCTACTTCTCATTTCTCCCCGAGAAACCGAAACTTCAAAAGCCGGGATTAGTAGAGAGTTGAGGAACCTTCTCCTTTCGAGCGAAACACGGAATGAGTGTGCTCTTGGCGAGGACGAGCTACCACTTGCTTTGTCTTTGCCTTGTAGCAAGCCTAGCGAGGTTGAGAGTTCCCAAGCACCACATATATTTCCCCTACCGCCCCTTGACCCCTCACCTCCGCAAAACAAGCCTCCTTCTACTTTCTTGCATATGGACGATGGGTACATTGTGGGATTTGAAGATTGTTGGATATCTAGCTTGATTGCTCGTGGCATTTGGGATGATCGAAGTTTACCGGAGTCAATTGAAGGGAAGTGTCCTGGTTTTAACCCCCAAGAGTTGAGGGCAACTCTTTTTCAAGAGGGGGAGCATGAACCGTGTCGGGTTCGGGTCCCAGCCACCAAAATCGGGCTCGAAGATGTTGACAAGAAGGAAGAAAGCCCGACCCGGCATTTCCACACTTAACCTGTTCATCCGGGCATGCTCAAGAACCGTTACACCTTTTCAAGGGGTGGATTTATGAGTACCGGGTTGAAATGGTTAAGGCGAATCGTCCGATGTTGGAGATTGGGGAGGCTTGGGTTTTGCCCCACCGATCCATGGGCCACGGGATCATGCCGAGCCGTTTCGGGATGAGAAGCGTTGAAGAATCGGGGTTCGGGTGTAGTCCCCGAGAGTGATCAAGTCAAGGGACATGGCAAGCCTGGAAGCGCCCGGGGACAGATGGTTGTCACGCCCGAGTGAGAAACCGTCATGCCCGCGACAGGCATCTGGCCAAGTAGCAGTCTCGCGTCCAGTCGTTAGTCACGCCCGAGTCATGTGGTGTCGCGCCCGCGACCCTGCCCTGTCCAGGTCGTCGCGCCCGCGACGTCCCTTGTCGCGCCTGCGACGGTGCTGCGACGATGCACATTTCTGTTTTATTTTTTGCTGAGTTTTGGCTTAACTCTTTTTTAGTATAAATAGCTTCTTTTTCCCCTTTCCCTAGGTAGCTTTTGATGATTATGAACATGCTTATGCATTTGTTAGGGTTTCCCCTAGTTTTCTTCTCCCAAAAATCTTGACTACTTTATCCAAGTTATTTTGGTGGTGTTTCAAGTCATCTCTTTATTGATCATTTGGTGGATTTTTCCTTTATGATGGTCATGGTGAGGTGTTAGGTTTTGGTGGTGGATTCTCCTTTATCCAAAATCATATCCAATCCCTTTGGTGTGCAAGCTTTATGTTGGTTGATTTTGATTATTATACAAGTTCTTGGTTATTATTGTGATGATTCAAGCATGGGTGTTTGAAAGTTGCTTCATTCTCTCTCTATTATATTGATTATGGATGCTCTAGTGGTCTTCTCTCATCTTATCTTCAAGAACTACTCAAGCTAAGTTTATTATTCAATCCACCGTGCATCCGGAACCGCTCCAGTCTCTCTTTTACTTCTAGAACCAACTTTCAAACACACCAGGATGGATTCCTCAAAACCTGGAGAAACATCTGAAACAAATTGGATCGACAAAGTGCCCTCGCTGTCAGTAGGAGCATGAGCAGACAACACGTCCCGAAGCAAACACGAAGCTAGAGAAGACAAGCCAAGAGAACCATGGATGCGTGCGACAATTGTAGAATGACTCAACTCAACATGAATAGGGTTTGAAATAGATAAACAGTCCGCTCATAATCCAAGGACACAAAAGAGTCAACTCCTTGAGGATTGAGAGGAAGTGAGTGAGGATTGACAACATCATAAGGCCAACTACAATCTAAGGGTGAAGATTGGGTCAACCTACTTTGTTTAGTTTTAGGGACCCAAATGCGCTTGGCAGGAATAAACTTCGATATTTTCTTTTCGAAATTAGTCCAAGAGACAACCAACACAGAACCATTAAAATATTAACCATTAAAGTACTGAATAGCATTCAAATTCGTTTGCTTAACTTTGAAGCGTACAAAACCCAACCTCTTTCAGCTCTTACCCACTTTTAGGGAATGAACGCATCAAAAACACTCCCAAAATCAACAAAAAGATTTTTCAATCTCAAGTTATCAACCCCAACAGGTAAGTTGTCAACAAACAAAGAGAAAGAGCAAGATCTAACCCCGCCCATTCTTCAAAAAATTGTTTTGAGGTGATTGGTATTTTCATTTAATGATTGCAAGTTTCTAAGCTTTCATTTTTATATTGAAAAGTAACTATTTTCATTTTGGAAAAGAACTAGAATCACTATCAACTCATATTATACAATGTTTTCTCATGCTTAAAGCGACACGTGACAATGTTGATAGAATTAATAGGACCTTCTTTTGAAAAAATTCATTAGAAAAGTCATGCCTATATATGATTTCTTAGTATAAAATTTGTAGGCCTAAAAACAAAGAAGGCTTTGGCCTCAGAAAGACATACGCAGTAAAGTTATCCTTCCGATGCAAACCAGTTTGGAAATTCATACATGAAAAGGAAAACTTGTGGATTTCCCAAATGACAATTAAGTATAACAAGTTAGGTCACTGCTTCAATAAAAGCCCTAAACAAATAGATTCGTGGGTCTGGAAAATTTGTGTAAGGCCTTTCCCTTTTAAAAAAGGGTTTTCGATGGAAAATAGGAAATGGAAACAAAGTGAGTTTTTGGTTTGATAATTGGTGCCAACATGCAACTATCGCTTGCAAATCTGATTAATGCGCTTCCAGGCCACTTAGACATTGAGCTACTAAGGGTGATGATTTCATAAAGAACAAAGAATGAGATATTGACAAATTTAAATTGAACCTTCCAGAAAACTTAGTAACCTTGTTGAGAAAAAACGCCTATCCATGTCTCCAACGAACAGGATGAAATAGGTTAGGGTTTAACAGGTACTGAAGATTTCACAACTAAGTTAGCAACGTGGTTATGTCATGAACTCAAAGATCAACCAAAATGGCGATGACACTGGATTTAGAAGCTCGATGTCCACCTAAAAATCAAAGTGTTCCTTTGGAAACTCCACCTCAATGGCTTGCCCCTAAGGTGGAACTTGTTTCATTGTGGAGTCACTTAAGATTATGTTGTCCTATGTGTGTCCACCATAGTTCGAGACTGATAGTCATCTCGTACATGAGTGTCAGTTTACGAGAAAAGTTTGGGACATTGCGAAATCTCATGGGTGACCGGCCACTCCAATCAATTGGCCAATAGATTCCACAAGTTCCCCACCCTCAACACTATTAGAAACTACCTACCCACAAATGAGTTTCTGAGAGCCACCATCCTTGTCTGGAGCATCTGGAAGGAGCGCAACGAGTGTACCCACAACGAATCCATCTTTAATTCTACAAGAGTGATAATTCGTGCAAAGAGAAGTTTTGCAGAATGGCAAGCAAGAAGAAGATTCTCCTATGAAGATAATCCCCAATTCAACATCTACAAACAAACTACAAGGCAATACCACAACTCCACTCAAGCATATTGGCAAGCTCCTAAACATCATTGGGTCAAACTATATTTCGACAGCTCACTCAACGGCCATGGTTCAACCGTGGGAATCTTCATCAGAAATCATCAAGAACAGTTATGTAAAGCAGGAGCTTCATGTGTGCATTCCCTTTCCATCCTCATGATCGAAGCTTTGACGTTGAGACTTGGACTCCAATACACGATCCAAGTAGAATACTCAAGAGTTCATATTGAAGGGGATAGTTTAATTCTAATCTAAGATATTCAAGGATCCTTCCAAACACCTTGACAAATTGATATGATAATTTGAGACATCAAATATCTGCTTCAAAATCTTGAAGATTATTCCATTCGCCACATCTACCGCGAAGCAAACTGCTCAGCTGACTGGATGGCCAACCAAGGGCATAATCATCAATCGACTTCAATATCGTACGCTAGCCCTTCATCTGTTTTCTCTTCTATTTTGCTTGTAAATAACTTAGGAAGACGCCTTGATAGAAGGTTCACCTAATTCTCCTTGTATTTTGATAATACTTTTGTATAACATATTATATATTTTAACAAATTCAATTACAACATTATACTTTTGTGATAGTAATTACTAATCAGTATAAATTTAATGATAATACTTTTGTATAACATAATATTATATATTTTGACAAATTAATGGTCAAAAATTTTAAAGTTTGATTGATGCGTAAATCAAATTGACAATTAATATTTAACGAAGGGAATAGCTTCTTCCATTGTTGTAAGCTTCACCATTTTGATAGCTCATTATTTGCAAAATATAGTTTCATCCATTTAGTTGTACAAGTCTTTTTTGACAAGCTTAACTCAACGGTAGACAACAAAAATAATTGAACTCAATGTTCAACCTAACAATGATATAACTGTAATTTTTTTCCAGCATCCCAAAATATTAATTAATTAGTTCCAATTTTTATAATTTCATGTTCAAATGGGAAAAGTTATTTTTAAAAAAAAAAATCACTCAAGCACATATTTATGAGTTTTATGTGCTAAAGCGACTTCCTTGCACTTGTACTTTATTTTTTGTTGTATTCCCTAAAAAAAATTGCTGTCTTATTCAGCGTAGGTTGAAACAATAATGCAATGATAAGGTGAACTAGGGTTGCCCATTCAATGGTACTCTAGGGTAAGGAATCAATCCTTTTCCTTTTATCTATTTTTTTTAAGATGGTGGAGAAAAGTAATATCATCAAAATTTATAAGATACTTAATAAAAATATTAATTAAATAGCTTAATTAAAATTTAAATTTGGAGTTGATTTAGTGAATTAAATAAGAAAAGTAGCAATTAGTAATATTATTAAAATTGTAATATGACAAATAATATGAAACAATAATAGTTAGTTAAAAAGATCGATTAAAAAAACTAGTATAATTAAATAGCTTAGGAAATTAGATCTCACACGAACTTATTGTAAATGTATTTAACTTTGTATCTTAGTTGCCTTATGGCCTGTAAATTTGGTAGGTAAGTTGTGGTATGGTAAATGCTGAATTTTGGTAACTTTTGATAACTTTTGGTAATTTTTGGTAACTTTTGGTAACTTTTGATATGAGTAAACTTTTGATAAGTATTAAAAATATGGCAGTCTAAAATGTTTAATAAATAAATGTTAATTTTTTTGGGTAGATTTCAATAATTTTTGGTAACTTTCGGTAATTAATTACCTAACCCAGGATACCCATGAAATTTACAGTGCCTAGTTATTCAATTATTAGGTGAACTTTAGTACAATCCACCAATAATGGTCTCTTTTTCTATGTTCAATTGGAATTGAAATACTTCTATGTTGAAATATGTTTTCAGATAGAATTGAATTTCGCACAAGTTAGGTTTTGCCCAGGAAAACTATGTTTGGCCATGTGTTAATTTATATAGTTCTTCAAATGAAGATTTTAAATGGGATGTTTTAGAGGTGTACTAGTTCGTTTTTGGTGTAATAGAATTGAAAGTGTGGGTGTAATAGGAAAATTGATTTTACAAAGTTAGGTATTTTGACACTAAAAAGGGATGGAGGGAGTAGTTAAAAATTCATATGTTTAAAAGGTGATGTAACTGATGTGGCCTTACTGACAATATATTATTAAAATTTTAAATATATACTTCAAAATTCATATACTCCCTCCGTTTTATTTGTGCGTCAATTAGGAAATTGTGCCAAAAACATTGATCGTTAATATCTTAATTTATATAATGATTCATCATACAAAATTGATGTCTTTATATTCGTAATAAAAAATATTATTAGAAAAGCATAATATTATATTTTTTATAAAAATTTTATATGAGAAAATATTATTGATTAAACATTGGCCTTGAAAAAAGCATAAATGACAGATAAAAAAACAAAAGAAGTATATAACTGATGTAACTGATATGACTTACGTTCTCAAATATTATCTTACCCACAGGCCGTGTTCTTTTATGCGGTATTTTGTGGAATGGTGTGGTGGGGTGTGGTGGAATTGTGGTGGGGTGTGGTGGAATTGTGGTGGGTTAATAATATGTGGGGTAGGTGAGGAGAGAATCTAAAAAGTAGAGGAGAAAAGTGAGGAGAGAGAAAGGTGAGGAGAGAGAAAAGTAATGATTTGCTGTAAAATGCGGTGGGTTGTGTCAAATTACGGTAGGCTGTGGCACCGCAGTTTACCAACCACAAAAAAGAACACAGCCTGATATTTACACAACCTTTCCCACCTATCCCACCTAACTGACACTCCTAATATTCTACACTCCAAAAAAAATGGTCTAAAAAGAAAAATGTATAACTGTTTTAAATTAGAGTATGATAAATCAAATTTGAAAAAGAACAGTACAATTTAAAAGACTCAAATACTATAAATATTAGTTTTAAAAATAAAAAATTAATAACGTAAACCTCAAATAATATACATACGTACATACAACAATAACAACAATCTCTTAGAAAAAATACGTTTAAGCGTGGTTTGAAATGTTCAGATGTAAATATTCTTCCCCAAATTAAAACTTAAGATTCATGGAGAAACAAATTCATGCGGAACCACAAAAGTTTTTCAAAAGCCCAAAACCTCAAATAATATACATGCATCTAAAAAAGGCCCTCATATGATTAAACAAAAGACTAAAAAATCACTTCCCACAAAGTGATTCCCTAAAAGCACCCTATACATCAAAGGTTCAATGTAACTAAGTTGCATTAACCAGCATGATTGGAAGATGGTAGAGGGAAAATTATTTCCCAATTTTGCATTTACGTGTTTGGAATAATGGCCTTGATCAACTCTTCTTGTTTGTCCTTTTTTCCTTGCATGATGAGGACAACCAAACAAGCTTTAGCCAAGCCAGCTTACAACACCACCACATAAACATAAACATACCCTTTGCTATGAAATTAAAGCAATGGTGCATGTATATACTCCCTCCGTCCCAAAGAACTTGTCCTAGTTTGACTAATGAGGTCAAACTTTACCGTTAATTTATCAAATTATTTGTCGAGTTATCTTGTAAAACTATTATTATTAGATTTATGACGAAAAATACTTTCATCTAAACAAAATATTACAAGTCTTGCTAAGATAAAACGTAAAATATTAATAGTCAAAGTATAACATCGAATACCGTGAAAAAGCAAAGTGGACAATTTATTTGGGACGGAGGGAGTATCAAAAGTTGCCGCGTGTCATAGGATTATTGTGTCATTCAAGTTATTTTTTGGTGTAGGTCACGACTTTCCTCATATAATAATTATGCAAAATTATAAATATCTCATGTAAGATAGCTAATAAATATTTTTTACTTCATCTAAATCACTCAAATTAAATGTAAGTATATTTAAATTATTAAAAAAATATGTTTCATTACTTTAAAGGTTATTACAATATTTTACGATCTACGAACAAAATAATTATTTACTTATATTTCTCATAAATATAAAACTATACATAAAATGTAAATTTTTTATTATGATTGATAAAGTTAGGCTATTAATTATATTTTTTATACTCTTGTAGTCGATAAATATATATAATTATCGGAGAAAATATTATTAAAAATTAACAAAATGTAAAATGTGAAGAATTCAATATAATAATTAAGCATCTTGAGTCAAGATGTGTATCATTATCCTATAATAATGGTTGTTAAGTAGGGATTCAAGGCGAAAAAAATAGTGTACAAATTGTCTATGACCCTGTTCTTTTATGCGATATTTTGCGGTATGGCGCGGTATGGTGTGGTGAAATTGTGGCGGGTTGCGGTGTAATTGTGGTAGGTTATTGGTATGTTGTGGTGGATTTTTTGTATATATATATATTGTATTCGTAATTGTGAAAAAGTAATTGGAAAAAGTGAGTTGAAATATTGTATTGTTTTTGGATGATAAATATTGTATTGATAATTGAGAAAAAATGAGTTGAAATATATATAAATATCGTATTGGTAATTGTGAAAAGATAATTGGAAAAAGTAATTTGTGGTGAGCTATGATAAATTGTGGTAGAATGATATTTTGTGGTGGGTTGTGGCAAACTGCGGTATGTTATAGCACCGCAGTTTGTCAACCACAGAAAAGAACAGGGCCTATATTTGGATAGGATTCTTGATTTGGATTCGGAGTCATCCAAATCTAATCACATTAAATGAAAATCCTGTTTTTGATATTTATGTATGTTTGGCTTTGATAGTTTACAGACGTATAAATTTAGGTCAAAATTGTATTTGAATAATAAATTAATAAAATAATTTAGGATTATTAGGTTTTAAAATCCCTAACTTTGGAGTTTGTTTATCAGAATATCCCGAATTTTAGTTTTAACATGAATATCCCAAACTTTGGTGGGTTGTATTTGGCAGCAGCCCAACACAAATTAACATAAATTAAACTCGGGTTTGTTGTGATGTAACAATATTTGTTGGGATGTTTTGTAGAATGGAAGTGTGTCTAAGCCAAAAAACAACCATTACATTGTAGAAAAATTCGAGTTTAATTGATGTTAATTCGATTTTGGGATACTAATAAATACCAACCCCTAAGGTGTGGGATATTCATGTTAAAAGTAAAGTTTGGGATATTCTAATAAACAAGACCCAAAATTGGGGATTTTAAAATCCAATAATCCGATAAGGATATTTGAATATTCAATTAAACATGTCAATATTAAAGTTTGGATAAAAAAATTTAAAATTTAGAATTATATCTGATTTTTTAAGTTTGATTTTTGGCAGCCCCAATACAATGATTCTATAGATATATATGTTATGGCTAGTAGGTTGTCAATAGATAAAAAGGGGATCAATTTGTACGTACAACCCAATTATATGGATCACTTTGCACAAAACCAAGGAATATTAAAAAATAATAGTAGTTGTTATTATTCTTCAATCTACTAAACCTGTCATATATATATATATATATATATGATTATTGATGAACAACTAACTTTATGCATTTGTGGAACTATTCCAATAATCTTCCTTCGCTGAAGAAGGGGGAAAAGTAATACAAAGTCTTTAAAGAATTTTGGAGACATTTATGCATAATGGAAGTATGGGAGGGTTGGAACTTCCACTTAGAACTTCCACTTAGAATTTTGGAGACAATTATACATCATTAGGGCTAATTAGAACTTGGCAAAATAAGAAAAATTTCAGGGAAAGAAATAAATTAAAAAATGAGAGAAAAAAGATGATTCAATGAATAGTGAATAGAAAAATTACAAACTTTAGCCTCTCTGTGTAGTTGTGTTTTAGGTTCGATTCTTTTTTACGGTGCGGTTGGTTACGTTGTGGTGGAAATTTGAAAAAATGTGGTGAAATGTGGAATGTTATGGTTGAAATAATGGTAGATGGGTTAATGTATTTTAATAGGATTTTTGGATATTTATATACTGAACTTTTAGGACAAAAATGCACGGAACTTTGAGGTGTTGAACAATAAGGCACCCGAAACGATTTCGATGGTGGCTGACTTGGTGGTGATTTTACGGGCCGAGTCGAGAAGATAAATTGGCTAAAATGATATCTAAATTTATAACATGTCAGCTAATATACATAAGTAAAGGTGATTTTATACAACTAAAACAATAATCTCTCAGCGAAAACGTGTTTAAGCAAATGTGATTTGATATTTTTTTTACTCTTTTCAAAGTTGATTCCCTTTGTTTATAGGTAGATTAGCTAACATGTCATAAATTTAAATATTTTTGGCTCAATTCATCTCCTCCACCTGCTAAGTAGAATTGTCACCCAGTCAGCCACTGTCGGAATTGTTCTGTGTGCATTATTGTTCAACACCCCCAAAGTACACTGTATTATTGTCCAAGGTCAAAGTTCAGTGTATTATTGTCCAACACCCCAAAAGTTCAGTATACCAGCATCCAAAAACCCATTTTAATTTGAACATAATGGCAGGTGGAAATACAGTGAAAGGTTTGATTTTTTATTTGAAAAGTTTTCTTTTTAAATAAAAAGGGGACGAAAAATTACTCGGAGGTACCCCAATATTTGGGGAAACTATTTTTCGGTACCCCAACTTTTCAAAACTAATTTTGAGGTGCCCTTACTTTTTGGGATAGTAATTATTTGGTGCTTTTCCGGCCATTAATTTTATTAAGTGACCCAAATACCCTCATTCTTCTTCTTCAAGGGTATTTCTTCAAGAAGGGAAGAACAAGGACATTTTGGTCACTTAATAAAATTAATGGTCGGAAAAGCACCATATAATTACTAACCCAAAAAATTAGGGTACCTCAAAATTAGTTTTGAAAAGTTGGGGTACCAGAAAAAGATTTCACCAAAAGTTTGGGTACATCAGAGTAATTTTTTAAAAAGGGGAAATAGTATGTTATGGTGAGTTGTGGTGGAAATTTGAAAGTGAAACCGCAAACCTACCTACCGCAGAAAAGAACGGAGCCTTCTTAATATAAGCAATTATGTTCGTTGATGTTTTTTTTTTCATGTTTACTTTCAATTGAAGTTGTTGTCTTTACTTTAATGGCCAGTAGGCGTACCCAATGGTTTGATATTTTTTTCGAAAAAAGTGGGTTGTGTCCCAATTTCATGTAAACTTAAGTTTAGAAATAAATAATTATTCACTTTTTCAAAGCAGTTGATTGTGGTTAAAAGAGTTTTTCAATGATTTCTTGAGTTTAATTTTCTGTAAATACTAGGTTATTTAATTTAACTTTCGTCCTGTGAGTGAGCTTTGACACCTTTTCCCCTCGGCTTTGTTTGTTGTGGCCCACTAAATTAATCGTAAGATAGGGGTTTCATAACTGTTACCCCCAATCCCTTTTATTTGTCATATTACCAAATATTTTCATATTTTTATTTGTAAAATTACCTGGTTCTATAATACGAAGAATTATAAGTTCAATGCTTTTTTTATTTGGCCATTATTTTCATATATTTACATATTTTTATTTGGCCATTATTTCAACTCAACATCAACAATGCTTTTTTGCATGGATACATTGATGAGGAAGTATATATGGTACCTCCTGATGGGTATCATAAGGCTAATTCTGGAGAGGTATGTAAGTTGGTAAGGTTGCTTTATGGGTTGAAACAGGCTTCAAGGCAATGGAACTTAGAGCTTACTAGTTTCTGATTAGCAAGGGATTTGTTCAATGTAAAAGTGATTATTCACTTTTTTCAAAGGAGGTTGATGGGAAACGTGTTTACATATTGGTTTATATGGATGATCTACTGGTCACTGGAGATGATCATAGTGTTATTCAACAAATCAAGGCTGATTTACATTCAGCATTCACCATCAAAGATCTGGGATTAGCCAAGTATTTTCTTGGCATTGAATTGGCAAGGTCATCTGCTGGCATTATCCTCAATTAGAGGAAATATGTTTTGGATATTCTGCAAGATAGTGGTCTCACTGCCAGCAAACCTGCTAGGTTTCCTTTACCTAGAGGTCTGAAGTTTGATGATAATTCTGGAGTTATTCTATCAGATCCTGAGCCTTATAGGAGGCTCATTGGGAGACTCTTATATCTCACCCTTACCAGGCCTAATATTTCCTATACAGTGCAACACTTAAGCCAGTTCTTGCAATAGCCTACTGACAGACAATATCAAGCTGCATTACATGTATTGAGATATCTAAAAGGATCAGTCAATAGAGGCTTATTTTATCCCTCTTCATTTGATTTTCAGCTCACAGCCTGTTGTGATGCTGACTAGGGCACTTGCTGAATGACAACTAGATTGCTCACAGGTTACTACATATTCTTGGGTTCATCTTTGATCTCTTGGAAGACCAAGAAACAGAAAATTGTGGCCAAATCTTCTGCTGAAGCAAAATATAGGGCTATGTCATATACAACATCTGAACTAGAGTGGCTTCAACAATTGTTATAGGAGCTGGGGGTCAATGTTTCTTTACCAATTTCACTCCATTGTGACAAAGGCAGCAATGTACATTGCAGAAAACCCCGTGTTTCATGATAGAACCAAACACTTGAGGATTGATTGTCATTACACTCGAGACAAGCTATTGGAAGGTTTCTTAGCCACTCACTATGTCCCCTCTCAAAATCAAGTTGCAGACATCATGACTAAGCCTCTGGAAGAGACACAACATTCTTACCTCTCTTCAAGGCCGAATTTGTTGGACAATCCACCAAATCCACCTTGAGGGGGGGATGTGAAGTATAGATATTCATCAAGAGTTTGTTAGTGTGTGTTAGTTTATTATATCCCTCCTTTTCTTGTTATGTTGTTAGTTGGTGTATGTGTATATATATCCTTCCTTGGGATCCTTATAGTGATATGAAATATACACAAATTTCTCTCTAAATCTCAAATACTCTTGTCTCACATTTCACAATTCTATTTTTAACAGACAAACATTTTACCATTATCTTTCTAATATGGATTGATTTGTTGATATTTATTCAATTGCATCATTATCTTCCTCAATATGACCAGATATGAAAAATTTTGCATAAAATGAGGATGTGCTCATCTGAAATCTACTAGGTCTCTTGGCAAATTTCACCAAGAAGCTTACATAAGAAAATATTATACCTGAATTAAGCCATGTCTTGTAAATAACTCAATCTTATATTACTGTACAACACAAATGAAAGAAAACCTTTTTTTCTATATATATATATATATATATATATATATATCTTAGAATGACCAAACATGGCTTCCTCCAAAATCTTTTGCCATGTTTCATAAATTGAAAAAAAAAAAGAAGTCTTGTCTTCACCGTTTGTAATATATATTGAGATATGATTTTCTACACCAACAAAACATATCAAGTTTTTCTCTGCTTTGTAGTTACCCCAACAACGATATTATTAACCTGCAAAAATGGGCAATAACAAAACAATAAGTTTTTTTTTTCCCCTCTCATAGTTATATTCAATCTTGTGTATGAGATCAAGGTTATAAACACTTACAGGTTTACCATGTCGATCGAAGGATATCGGGTTTTCTATAACCACAACCTGACTTCCTGGATGAGGCGTCGAACGCATCTTTTAATTTGCAAGCATTGGTGTTAGAGCAAAACATACAAAGAAAAAAGATCAGGGACGCTTAGTTTGTTTTTTTATAGTAGACAGAGTACAGAAAATAAAGACACTTAGTTTGGTGTTATAATCGAGCAAAAGTGCATAGATAGAGAACTTACTGTTGGAGCTCCTCGACTGCTATATGGAAATGGCACATTATGGGCACTCTGCAGATGATGAGTATTTTTGTTTAATTATTTTTTGAGTGAAACCCAAAAATGTCAATGTTAATGGCAAGATAAAGCACATCATTACTGTTAGATATTAATTAGAGTTGTTTTCTGTATTTGACTTAGTCTTTGTCAGTGATTGTCAATACTAGTCTTAGCTATTTTTAGAGTGGTGTGCTGCTGTTTTTAGGAGTCAATAATGGTGTAGTGCTTTTAATGGAGATGATGGGTGTTAGTTTGTTGAGCTGTTTTTATTTGCCTATAAAAGGGTCTTTCAATCTTAATGGAAATTGCATCTGAGTTCATAAAAACATTCTTTCTTTCTCCTCCTTTCTGCCCCTATCTTCTGAGCTGAATATTTCAGTTTTTGCATCAGTGGTATCAGAGCCAAGCACTCCTCTTATCCACATAAAACAGTAGTTTTTCTTTCTCCCAATCATTTTTAAGGCCTCAGAAAATAGCAGTTTTATTCAGCCAGCAGTTCCACGCTTCGATGGTCACTATGACCATTAGAGCATGCTTATGGAGAATTTCCTTTAATCCAAAGAGTTTTGGACTTTGATAGATCCTGGGATTGAAGAGCCAAAAGAAGGGGAAAAGGTGACAGAAGATAGACAAAAAGAATTAGATGCACTACGCCCGAGAGATTTGAAGGTAAATAATTACCTATTTCAGGCGATTGATCGAACCATCCTGGAGACAATTCTATCGAAGCAAACGTCCAAGGATATTTGGGACTCTATGAAGAAGAAATATCAAGGTTCTGAAAGAGTGGAGCGGGCACAACTTCAAACCTTGAGAAGGGAGTTTGAATCGCTACAAATGAAAGACGGAGAGTCTATATCAGGCTATTGCGGGAAAGTTATGGAGATAAGCAACAAGATGCAAATCTATGGGGAGAAGATGGAAGAGGTTGCAATTGTGGAGAAGATACTCCGCTCTTTAGCATCTAGATTTGATTTTGTGGTATGTGCAATCGAAGAATCGAAGGATTGGATAAGCTATCCCTCGATGAACTGCAAAGTTCTCTCTTAGTTCATGAGCAGAAGATAAAGCGGAGCTCCACTATAGAGGAGCAGGCTCTCAAGGCTTATGTTAATACCCGCTCTAACGAGTACAGAGGCCGTGGTAGAGGTCGAGGTCGAGGACGTGGAAGAGGAGGCCATGGAGGTAAAGATTCCAGTAGGAGTTATAACAACAGTAATGATCAGTTTCAGGGGAGAGACAGGGGTCGAAACTATGAGAAATCAACAATGAAGTACTTTCGCTGTCAAAAGTTTGGTCACTATACGGCTAAGTGCTACAGCAGGCTGCCTATTGACGAAAACAAGGCAGAAACTGCAAAATTCGCAGAGAAGTTTAAAGAAGTAGAAAATCAAACTCAGACGCTATTGATGATTGCGACCCAAGTTGCCGATGAGCCAGAAACAGGAATGTGGTATGTGGATACAGGCTGTAGTAATCACATGTGTGGAAGTAAGTCTCTATTTTTTACCTTAAATGAAGGTTTTCGTTCCACTGTTGTTTTTGGTGATAGTTCAACTATGAAAGTCATGGAGAAAGGTGATATTAGGATCAAAAGTCGAAATGGCTTTGTTGAAACAATTTCGAATGTCCTTTATGTTCTCAATTTAAAGACTAATTCGTTGAGTGTGGGCCAATTGGAGGAGAAAGGCTATATTATCACCTTGAAGGACGGTGTTTGTGAGATTTATGACCCAGTTAAAGGAGCTATTGTTGTTATGAAAAGGAACTCAAACAGGTTGTATCCACTGAAGATCGAAGGAGTTCAATCTTGCTTGATGACGGAGGGAAGGGACCTATCATGGTTGTGGCACTACCATTATGGTCACTTGAGTTTTGGAGGGTTGAAAACTCTTCATCAGAAAAATATGGTCTCCGGGCTCCCTCAAATCGCTGCTCCGTCCTAGATATGTGAAGAATGTTTTGTTAGCAAACAACATCGTTCTAGATTCCCCCAAGGAAAATCATGGAGACCAAAATGCATTTTGGAGCTAATTCATTCTGATCTTTGTGGGCCAATTGATCTAACTTCTAATGGAGGTAAACGATATTTTATAACCTTCATTGATGATTTTTCTCGGAAAACTTGGGTGTACTTTTTACAGAAAAAATCAGAAGCTTTTGCATTCTTTAAAAGCTTCAAATCTCGGGTGGAGAAAGAGATAGGAAAATCCATAATGGCCCTCAGAAGTGACCGTGGTGGAAAATATTGTTCAAATGAGTTTGAAAAATTCTATGCACAGCACGACATTCGGAAAGAAGTTACAGCTGCTTATACACCCCAGCAAAATGGTGTTTCAGAGAGAAAGAATAGAACCATTTTGAATATGGTTAGAAGTTTGCTCGTGAAGAGGAGAATTCCCAAAACATTTTGGCCAGAAGCTGTGAATGGGAGTGTTCACAATCTCAACAGAAGCCCTACATTTGCAGTTCAAAATATGACGTCGGAAGAAGCTTGGAGTGGGAGAAAGCCAAGTGTTGATCATTTCATAATTTTTGGTTGCGTAGCTTATACACATGTCCTGGACCAGAAAAGAAAGAAGCTTGATGATAAAGGGGAAAAATGTGTTTTCTTGGGTGTAAGTGACACATCCAAAACCTACAAATTATTTAATCCCTTGACAGGTAAAATAGTGACTAGCAGAGATGTCTTTGATGAAGAAAGTGTGTGGGATTGGCCAGGGTAGCAGTCTAGCCCAGTGGTTCTTGACGATGGCGCAGAAAATTTGGTAGCAACTGCTGGTTCAAATGCAGAAAATCCAGAAAAATATCTGCGATGTCGATTCGGAAATTGAATCGAGACAATCCGATTACGCTCGAAAATCCGTAAAGCGAAGAGGAAATCGAGCCCGAAGCTACCGGTGCGATGGTAGATCGACCGTACGAGCTCGAAAAAGGCCTGCTTGGATGCAAAACTATGAAGTAACTGGAGTTCAAGAGCATGAGGATGTGACCTATTTTGCCTTGTTTGTAGAATGTGACCCCACAACATTTGATATTGCAGTGAAAAAAGCCAAATGGAAGAAGGCGATGAATGTTGAGATTGAGTCTATTGAAAAGAATGACACTTGGGAGCTAACTGATCTTCCTAAAGGTCACAAAACAATCGGTGTCAAGTGGGTCTACAAAATAAAGCTGAGAGAGAATGGAGAAGTTGACAAGTACAAGGCAAGACTAGTGGCGAAGGGATACAAGCAAGAGTATGGAGTTGATTATGCCGAGGTTTTTGCTCCCGTTGCGAGACACGACACATCAGATTAGTGATTGCAATGGCAGCCCAAAAGTCTTGGCCCATTTTTCAGTTGGATGTTAAATCGGCTTTCTTGCACGACCACTTGGAAAAAGAGGTATTTATTGATCAACCCCCTGGTTATATTAAACATGGCAATGAGCATAAAGTTTATAAGCTAAAGAAGCCTCTTTATGGGTTGAAACAAGCTCCACGAGCTTGGTATAGTCGTATCGAAGCTTACTTTGTCAAAGAAGGATTTCATAAATGTCCTTATGAGCACACTTTGTTTGTCGAAATTAGAGATGGTGGGAAAATGCTCATTGTTTGCCTGTATGTTGATGATCTTTTATTTACCGGGAATGATTCTGCCATGTTTAATATGTTTAAGAAATCCATGATGGAGGAGTTTGAAATGACCGACCTTGGAAAAATGCACTATTTTCTTGGTTTAGAGGTTGTGCAATCTGATGGTGGAGTCTTTGTTTCCCAAAAGAAGTATGTAATGGAAGTTCTAGATTGGTTCAACATGAAGAGCTGCAATTTTGTATCCACACCAGTGGAATTTGGGGTGAAATTGCATAAGGATGATGAAGGTGAGAAGGTGGACAGCACACTATATAAGCAAATTGTAGGCAGTCTGATGTATCTAACTGCTACAAGGCCAGATATTATGTATGTTGTGAGTCTCATAAGTAGATATATGGAAAATCCAACCACAATGCACTTGCTTGCTGAGAAACGGATCCTTCGCTACCTACAAGGAACCAAAGATGTCGAGTTGTTCTACAAAAGAGGTGAAGTGTCAGACCTAATTGGTTTTACTGATAGTGATTATGCTAGTGATTTAGATGGAAGGCGGAGTACTTCTGGCTTTGTATTTATGCTTGGAACAACGCCTATCTATTGGTCTTCAAAGAAACAGCCTATAGTCACTTTGTCAAGCACAGAAGCTGAGTTTGTGGCTGCTACAGCATGTTCCTGTCAAGCAATTTGGCTGAGAAGAATTCTTAGTGAATTACAATGCAAGCCACGAGGAGCAACTACAATTTTTTGTGACAACAATTCTGCCATTAAGTTGTCTAAGAATCCGGTGCTACATGGAAGAAACAAGCAAATTGATGTTAAGTACTATTTTATGAGAGATCTCTGCAAAGCTGGAGCAATTGAATTGAAGTATTGTTGCAGTGAAGATCAGCTCGCAGACATTTTTACAAAACCTATCAGATGTTTACGTTTTCAAAATATGAGGAGGCTGTTGAGTATTGCACTTATGAGGATTCAAAGATGGATGTAAACAGAAGCTTGTAAGCTTTCAGTTTAAAGGGGGGACTGTTAGATATTAATTAGAGTTGTTTTATGTATTTGACTTGGTCTTTGTCAATTATTGTCAATACTAGTCTTAGCTATTTTTAGAGTGATGTGCTGCTGTTTTTAGGAGTCAATAATGGTGTAGTGCTTTTAGTGGAGATGATGGGTGTTAGTTTGTTGAGCTGTTTTTATTTGCCCATAAAAGTGTCTTTCAATCTGAATGGAAATTGCATCTGAGTTCACAAAAACATTCTTTCTTTCTCCTCCTTTCTGCCCCTATCTTCTGAGCTGAATATTTCAGTTTTTGCATCAATTACCAATTCTAACCAGCTACTGAAATAAATAAATCAGATAAAGCGAAGAAATGACAAGCAGCAATCGACGAGAATAATAACATAGATGCATTTAGATTAGGGTTTTTGGATGCTAATAAACTGAACTTTTGGGGTATTGGATAATAATGCATTGAACTTTGACGTTAGACAATAATACACTGTACTTAGGAGAGTGTTGAACAATAATGCACTAAGGACAATTTCAGCAGTGACTGACTTGGTGGCAATCCTAAGTAGCGGGTGGAGGAGATGAATTGGTCAAAAAAATATTTAAATTTATGACATGTCAGCTAATTAATACATAAGCAAAAAGAATCAACTTTGAAAAGAGTAAAAAAACATAAAATCACATTTGTTTAAACGTGTTTCCGCTAAGAGATTGTTGTTGTAGTTGTATAAAATCACATTTGCTTGTGTTAATTAGCTGACATGCCATAAATTTAGATATTATTTAGCCTATTCATCTTCTCAGTCTGCCACGTAAGATCACCACCAAGTCAACCACCGTCGAAATTGTTTCGGGTGCATTATTGTCCAACACCCCTTAAAGTTCAGTGCATTATTGTCCAAGATCAAGGTTCAGTGTATTATTGTCCAATACCCCAAAAGTTCAGTATATTAGCGTCCAAAAATCCTTTAAATTATAAATGAAAACCCGGTTCAAATTGTTGTTTGCCACACAAGATACTTCTTAGCTCTTAGATATGATCAATGTTGAGATATGATAAACGTTGGAAATTTTTAGTGTCTTATTATTCCAATTTTGACCAACTGCCAATAGGGGAACAATTGATTATAAACCATTTACCTAGAAAAATATGGTATTTCTAAGTGAATAGTTTGTCTAAAATCCTATTACATATATGCATGCATCTTATGATCAATAACTTTGGTGCAATTGTCTAATCTAGGACCTACTATTTACACAATAAATTGAACCCTTAAATAATCTAATTAATCATCAAGGATAACCTGATCATTCATGTTCACAATTAAAACGGCGACAATGAAATATATATCGTGGCAAACCGTCATTGATCTAGAGAAGGCTTAGGATAGAGTACCCAGAGGCGGGGCTAGAACATTTTATTAGGATGTGCCTCTTGAATATATAAAAAACAAGGAAACAAGAGAAATGAAGTGGCTTGGATTTCGAAAATTAATAAGGAAAAACTAGAAAAAAAGATGCTCCAAAGAAGTGTTGAACCATTGGCATCAAGTATAATAACATGGATTATAACCATTACTCTAGCGGCTCGTTTAGTATCTGATGGGAATGGGAATGGGAATGAGAATTAACAATGGGAATGGGAATAAGAATGAATTTATGATTTTCCAAACTCTTTGTTTGTAACGTGGTAATTCAAAGTAGGGTGGAATTGAGAATAAATGCACATTTACTAAAATATCCTTCATTAATTTGAATAGAGTGAATTGTATTGGTCATATTAATTAAGTATGAGGATAATATTGGTATTTAAGATTATTTATGAATTCCCAGTATGAATTACCACCCCTCCCCCTAGTAATAGATTGATGGGAGTTGAGGGTCTCTATTCCCATTCCCAATCCCTCATTTTCTATCATTCCAACAAACATGAGAGTTGTATTACCTATTTATGTATTTTCATTCTCACCTACCAATTCCCACATACCAAATGCCCCCTAGGATTATGGTACCCAAGAATACCCAGGAGTGCATCAATCAAAGTCATTAGGGATATGTATGACAGAGTTACAACTAGGGCTAGAACCTTGGGGGTTTGCTCTAACAAGTTTTTGACAAGAATTAGGCTCCATCAAAAATCCACGCTTAGCCCTTTCCTTTATAATTTAGTTATGGATCAAATGAGTTAACCAAGTGGATTAAAGGAGATCCATGCCTTTTGCGGATGACATTGTCTTGATTGCTGAGACAAGGGAAGCGGTTGGTCGAAGAGATTGTGAAGTAACTTGGTGTTAGAAGGTTTTAAGTAGAGCAAGTCTAAAACTGAATACTTATGATGTGGATTCGGTGGAGCACATACAAAAAGGGAAGAAGAGATTACTCTTGATGGTGTGGCAATACCAAGGTTAGAAAGTTCAAATATTTAGGCCCAATCATCCAAGAAAATGGGCATGTCGATGAGGACATTAATCAATGAATTCAGGTGGGTTGGATGAAACAAGGCGTCCAAGTGTTGCGTGATCAGAAGATTAGGTGGATGGTAGAGCACAAGAGACTAGACAAAATAGGGGACAAAGCTATCAAAGATAAAGTAGGAGTGACACCTATAGGGGATAAGCTAAGAGAGACTTGGCTTAGATGGTTTGGTTATACGTCAAGGAGGAGTGCAGATACTCCCATGAGGAAGTGTGAGGGGATCACTTGCCAGAGGGTGTGAAAGGAAGTAAGCAGGCATGAGTTGAAATACTTACAATTATTGATGGTCATGACTTAGGATAGAGTTCTTTGGAGTCCTAGGATTAAAGTCATAGACCGTAAGCGCTCTATGAGATTAGCAAGTAGGGGCCCACCATGTAAAATAACAAAGGATTTGATCATGTGAGTGGCTTACATGATCAAATCCTTTGTTATTTTACATGATCAGACTCACTTATGAAACATTATAGGCTTCTACATTGCAAGTGCTCTAAGAGATTCGCACAAAATTGCCATTTTGTGAATAAACATGAGTTGTAGCCTAGACAATGGTATAGTTATCTATGACTTATCATCTTAATTATTGCAAATCTAAAAGGACATAATCCCGAAATGTAAAAGGAGTCAACACCATTTCATAGCACATTACATTACATATAGATTTCCCACTTTTCAATTCCTCATTGTATTGAAAATAAAGATAGTATAGAACTTACTCCGACATTGTTAATGAACTGACAAATCGCACACTTGACTGAAGGAGATCCAGAGGGGTACATGAGTTGTGTATTGCAGCAGCCACAACGCACTGTGGAAACTGGGTTTACTGCTTTTTCAGCGCACAAACCCAAATTGTACACAATCGGTTAGCAAGGGGAAACAAACTGCATGAAAATAACATAGCAGGTTGGACTTGAAAATAACTTCCAAGTTATACATGAGAGGTTAAGATTCAATGGCATGTAATCAGTATTAGCAATATGTGAACTTCTATGAATTCATCATGTAGGAAATACAATAGTTCAAGCACTAAAAAAACAAAATTCTATCATGTAAAATGCATAAATTAAGCATCCCAAATGCAAATATGGCATAAAACAATCGGGGGTTGTTATTGATAGTGTCGACATACACGTATGGCACTCCCTGTGACACTTTTAAAGCTTGCTAAATGCACATTCGTCACCAAAATATTAGGTTTTGTGAATGATAAATTGATAGTTATTTTGAGCATGGACATTATAAGTATATTGTTCTTGTTCCAATCCAAATATATGACCCAATCCAAGGTCAACATGTGGAATGAATATAAACATACAATTAAGTAAAGAAAAACATTCATTAAACATACATGTTCACTAATCAATCGTTATGCAGTGACACACACATTTGTAACCTCCTTATGACATTTTCAATGCTTGCCAAATGCACCTATGTCACCAAAAAATATTAGGTTTTGCAAATGATTGTTGTTGTAAAGCATAGACATTAAAGTAAGTTGTACCTGTTAGGTTGTTCCAATCCAAATATATGACCCTATCTAAGGTTGAACATGTAAAATGAATATATACACACAATTAATCGAAGAAAAACTTTCATTAATTAACAAATATTCCCTAATCAATCACTATGTGGCGACTTAGTGGCAGATCTAGGTCGTTGTATTAAGGGTGTCTAATACATTATTATGCTAACTTGAAAAACATATTGTCCATAAATTTTAACTCAAACTATACTCAATTAATTTTATTAATTTTTTTGAGCTGAGGGTGGTCAAGGTCACCCCTAAGCCCTATAGATACGCTGATGTGGTGACTGGAGGTTTCTAAATGCGATAGAAAGTGAGCATATAAAAGTAGAGACAAATACATCATAGATTTGAACACACACTAGCCAAAAGGCCAGAAATTCACAAAATCCATATACAAACTCGAGTGTTATGTAGCAAATAATGGCTTTTAACATACCTGTCATGGATACGGTATGACAAGATAAACATCTCACAGAGCTTGCACCACGTGCATACATTAGCAATGCTCGACAACCCCCACATACAATTTGGTCCATAACCCTGAAAAGGAAAACATCCACCACAAGAAAGTCATGGAATTTTGACAAATATGTCTCTTAATTGTGAAATCCCAACCAAAGATTAAGTTATATATCAACCCACGCAACAACAATAACAACATCTCTCAGTATGGGTCCTGCTTGTATGGGTCCTAGGTATAGGCAAACTTAACTCAACTCAGCAATCTATGACGACATATAAAAAGACTCATTCCAATAGATCTACGATGAACTCAAAATCCTGCTTACCCCAACTGGCTAAAACGACATGGAAAGAGACTAATTCTAATAGACCCACAAAAAAATGCCATCAACCCATGGTGAACTAGAAATCTTACACGAAGATGACATCAAAATCTAAAACCATACCAAAATCGAAACCAAAACCAATACTCTGAAATCTCGCCCAAGTATGGAGGGCTCCCTAAATTTTTCATATTAGAGAGACTCGTTCCAATTAACCCAAGATTTAGAAATCATTCAATACCTACTCCTCCATGGAAAAGAAGCTGAGAAGGTTTAATGAGGGATTGTACTTTAGTCCATTACAATCTAATTTGAAACAATAATCTTTTCCAACCATCCAAATTATGAACATAACAAAAATCTAAAACATTTCCTTAAAGAAACTTGCATTGATTTAATAGAAGATGACCACTACATAGTACAAAATCTTAATAAATAAACAGCAATACAGGAAAAATGGCTCATGTGTTTGTGGCTACACATGCAAAATCTATATCTCAAAAACATTTATGGAAATAAAATACTCTAAAAGCACACATAAGCGAGGTGTGGAGGGGTCGGGTATAGTTCTCTTGCTCCTAAATTTTGTATTTAGAGAGACTTATTCCAATTGATCCAAAATTTAGAAATCTTTTGCTACCAACTAATTCTATCAAAAAGAAGCTGATGAGGCTTCAATGAGGCATTTTACTGTAATACATTACAATAAGTTGAAGAAATAATCTTTCTCAACTATCCAGATTGTGGACATGATCAAAATCTAAACTTTTCCATAAAGAAGCATACATTGATATGAAAAATGGCTCATATAATAGTGGCAACATATGCAAAATCAATATCCCAAAAAACATTTAAGGAAATAAACTACTCGAAAGACTATATATTGCATGTCCAGAGCTCCCCAAATTACATATGCTAATCCACATTTTGAGAAGAAATTGTCAACATTCTTGACCAACAAAGGGGACAATCAAATTTTTATTTAAATTACAAAATAAGAACATATCAGACATCTAATCAATGAGCCAGGAAAAGATTACAGAAGCATTAGAAACAGAAATGCTAAAATTTATGGAAGGAAAGAAATTGCAAAACCTGAAATTATTGATGTGCACAGGAGAGAGAAACTACGACGACTCGCCGGAATGATTTTCCGGCGAGGCCAACCGAACATACAACAAAACGGCAGGTAATTGGAAAGGGTGCCTACGAAAACACCGACGAGCGAAATGGAAACTCACTTCTTTGTTTTTCTTTTTCATTTGGATCGCAAGAGATTTTCTTTTCATTTTTTTTATTTTTCTATTTTCTATCTTGTATGAATATTAATTTGAACGTAAAATATGATGGAAGGACTTACAAAATATTTTATAAAATTAAATAAATGTATTTTTTATTTCTACAAAATAATTGTTGAATGTATAACGTCAAGAAGTAATATATGTATATGTGTATTGTGTGCATATTTTTAAATTTAAAAAATATAATAAAAAAATCTTGTTATGTTATTCTTACTTCATAATATGAATGATTTTTGTCTACAATCTAAAAATATATATGTATCTGCAGTAAAGACCTCATCTATATGTATTTTTCTAAATTAAATTATAATTAAATAATTTTAATGAGTGTTAAAATTTAAATATTTTATGTTTGTCTTTATTTCTTTTATCATATCTACTATAATAAATAGTATATAAATATAGGAAGAATAGAGACATACAATTATTCAAAATTATAAAACTTAGGAAATAACATAATGGCAAAGTTGTAGCAGGAAATGATATAAGGTTTAGTTTGATTATTGTTTTCTTCCAAAAATGACTTGGTGACCTTTTCTTCCTAAAATATAAAGTTTAATTTAATAAAGGATAAAATAGAAACAAAAATTATTCACCATAAGTCACAATTAAAGGGATGGAAGAGGAGAGAACTCTTTCAAGGGCGGGAAAGGAAATTTTGATCAAAGCGGTGATTCAAGCTATCCCAAGCGTACGATGCAGTGCTTTGAGATTTCTAAAACAATCTGCGAGGAAATTGAGAAATTATGCCGACGTTTCTAGTGGGGCTTAAAGGAGGATGAAAGAAGTATGACATGGATATCATGGGACAAATTATGTACGGCGAAGAATAGTGGGGGAAGGGGCTTCTGAAGGATGCATGAGTTTAACCTTGCGCTACTGGCGAAATAGGGGTGGAAACTTGTTACAAAACCTCAATCTCTAGCTGCACGGGTGATCAAAGCCAGATATTATTTCAAAACGACTTTCTAGGAGGCAGAAACAGGAAGCCAGCCGAGCTTTGCATGGCGAAGCATCCTAAAAGGGCAACATTTGGAGAGGGAAGGGTCAATATGGGGCATTGGCAACGGATCCTCAATCCAAATTTGGAAAGATAAGTGGGTACAGACATCACCGAACCACAAAATCAGCACGGATCCAAGGATTTTAAATGAGAATGCAAAAGTTGCGGAGCTCATAAATCAGAATGAAAGAACTTGGAAACAAGGCTTGGTATGTCAGATCTTTAATGAAGCACAAGTTGAAGAAATTTTGCAAATTCCATTAAGCAGTGTCGATGAGGAATATTATGTGCGATGGACTCTCACCAAAAGTGGGGAATTTGAGGTCAAAAGTGCTTATCATCTCGCATAGAAAATGCACAAGCATAAGTATACAGCTAATATCCCCGGAACATCAGCAGACCGTGATGGAAGATGGAAACGGTTTTGGCAAGCAAAAAGCCTTCCCAAGAGTGCAGGACTTCGCTTGGAGAGCATCCCATGATGGACTCCCCATGAGAACAAATTTGGCAAGAAGAGGTATGGATGTGGGTGTGATGTGCCCAACGTGTGGAGAGCACTATGAGACGACAACACATGTCCTTTTAGACTGTATAGATGCAAGGCAAATATGGGAGAAGAGCCCCTTGAGAGTAAATGCCCAAAATCGGATGGTACAAGACTTTGGGGATTAGTGCCATGGGGAATTTGCAAAAGTCAATGCAGACGTACAAGGACTATATTTGCATTTGGCCTGACACATCTGGACAAGATGGAATAGATGGGTGCATGACCAGAAAAAAATGGCAAATAGAAATAAGTATGCAAAAAGCGGTTGATGAATGGAACAGCAGCTGGAAACAACCACTGATAACCCCGAATACAAGGCTAGCAACCCAGGACAGCTGGAAACCACCAATTGCGGATATCATTAAAATCAATGTAGATGTTGCGTTGAATATCCCAAAGCAGCGAGGAGTGGGAACAGTTCTGAGGAATGCTAAAGGAAAGTGTGTGGCAATCGCATGCACCAAAACAAGAGTTGATTGGGATGCTGAAGTGACCGAAGCGTAGGGATGGCAATGGGTCCTAGACCCGCCCCAGACCCGCCCCATTTAAACGGGTATGGGTCCAAAAAAATTGGACCCATCGGGTCTCGGGGTGGGTCTGGGTCCGGGTCTAGGCACGGACCCGTGGACCCTACCCATGGACCCATATATATATATATATATATATATATAGGATAATTGGATTCTAATAATCCCTACTTTTACCAATTGGACAATGGTGGATCGTACTTTCACTTTGTATTCTGGTGGTCCAAAAAAAAATAAAATTGGATTGTAGTGGGATATTTTCAAGTGAATCATAGATTTTGTGTTGCATTTGATTCAAAACTTAGTATAACACTTTACAATGATTTTTAATGAATTTACAGTGTTTATCACAATTTTTTTCATTTTTAACTATTTTTTACGATTTTTTCACTTTTAATATTTTTAAAAAATCATAATAATTATTCGGAGTCTCAAAAAAATAATTTAAAAATTGTTTTAGAAACTACAATTCATTAACTTTCTAGGGGAAGGAACGAAAAAAACAAAAACAATATAGTGTAGGAATGACAAAAATAAGTAGAACGTGGAGGTGGATTTGGTACCACTACAATTCAATTTTATTTTTTTTTTTGGACCACCAGAATACAAAGTGAAAGTACGGTCCACCATTGTCTATATATATATATATATATATATATATATATATATATATATATATATTAAATGAAAACCCTAGTGTATTTGTATTATTAGAGTTGCACAATGCGATATTCATGAACTTCGTGATTTTTTCTGTACATTTCAAGTTGTATAGTTGCATTCTTAGAGTTAACGTGTGGATGATTTTTGTAATATTTTTATGTTGAATTTTGCTCTTGCTCATTGTCTTGTATAATGAACTAGATGTTTTTATTATGTTGAAAATTTGTGTATTTTAATAGAATAGTCATTATTATACAATTGCGTACGTATAAAATTAACCCGAAAAATTGATAAATTTAGTAAAAAAAAAAATACATAAGAGAGTTGGATTCAATAAGGACCCGCTAAGGACCCATGGACCCACAGACCCAGCGAGTTCGGGTCTAGGTCCAACTTTTTGGGACCCATCGGGTCTCGGGGCGAGTCTGGGTCCAAAATAAATTGGCGGGTCCGGATCCGGGTCCAGCTGGACCCACCCCATTCCCTGCCCATTTCCATCCCTACCGAAGCGAGTGCAGCGAGATTCGGTCTACAAATAGCTTGCTCACTGGGATTCCGAAAGGTGGTGTTGGAGATGGACGCAAAGATAATAATCCACCAACTACAGACTGGGAGGGTGAAGAGAGGCTATGTGGGAACTTTTCTAAAGGATTGTTTAAAAATAGAAGAACATTTTGATGCTTTGTCTTTTTCATTTGTTAGAAGAGATGCAAACAAAGCAGCACATGAGGTTGCGAGACTTGAATTACCTTGTAATCACACCAAAGTGTGGACTGATGGAGGCCCTGAGACTGTCCTGAGGGAAGTTTAGGCCGATTTAGCTTTGCTAATGAATGAGTAACGATCTCTGATTTTGGGTTTCAAAAAAACTTTATATTTAACCAAAATACTTTCAATATTCATGTATGTATGTGAAAAGTAAGGGGAAAAGTTTGTTTTTATGGGAGGGGAAAAGTATTTAATTGTAGGACATTATTAATTGTTTGGATTTTCCCTTTTTATCAAGTCATTTGTTGAGATAGCAACTTTATTTTATAAGTTTTTTCTCATATGAGAAAGTGAACCCATAATATCAAAAAAATAATATCAAAAACTAAAACTAAAACTAAATACAATCATTACAGATTTTCTAAACTAAACTAAAGTAAAAAAAAATGATATCAAAAACTTTTTTTTAGTATTTAGATTGATTAGCCAAATAATATCAAAAACTTTTTTTTAGTATCCGAAAAAACGAAAATAGTTAATTTTCAACTTTAAACCCTTCAAATGTTATTTTTTGTTGTAAATTAGTAGCAGTTAACATAGAAATGTAACACAATGCATAAAGTTTACAATTTTGAATCCATTAAGACGGACAATAATTATTATGGTACAAGTGCTTTATAATTTGTGGATGTACGGTTATCCGATTCGACATTCAATTAAACGAAACTTTTGGATTGGATATGGATCGCAAATTTTATATCAGACAATTCAGTTAACAGAAACTTTCAGATCGGATATGGATCATGATTTCAACTATCCGAATTTATGATAGAATTGGTTAACCGATTCATGCCCACCCCTAACGACAATAACTTATCAAAGATCCTCCGTGTCAACCGAAGGAAAATAATTTGATAAGCTTTTTAAAATTTTAACTAAATCTATGCCGATTAGGCACGGGTATATCCATGGATTACATATATAACGAACCATAGATTATTATATTAAATCATGCATGACAGAAGAAGAAGAAGAAGAAGAAGAAGAAGAAGAAGAAGAAGAAGAAGAAGAAGAGGAGTCATAGATACATCTCTTTCAATTTCACTCTCAATCTCTCACCATAGATTACCATATTTAAGGATGGGATACTCCATAATGAACAAAAACAACCATGGAGGCAGTGGTGAGAGGAGAGAAGTACTTGTACTTCTTCTTCATAGATATCTCCCTTGTGTGTCAATTAATGTTTGCCTCATGACAAGCACCCCATCCTTTCATCCTTTTTTTTTACAACGAAGATAACACCAAAAGCACACAACATTAGTGCAGAGCATGAAAAGGAAGAAAAAACAAGCAAACTTACACCCCCTTGTTGGCTTGTTTCACCAAAGAGTGAGCTTGGTGAACAACACTTCTATTAACTTTGGTCACCCTCTTAGACAGGTAGTTGCCCATCCTCTTACTACATTTAATTGCAATACTTCTACAATGGATAAGTGTCATCCCCGGGGCCTTTGGGAACTCCACCACCTGAATCAAGTCCGTTATTATTTGCACTTGTTGGAAACCCTCACACTCGGCCTTATAGAGGGCAAGGAAGATCGCATAAACCTCAGCCTACGTCGCCGTCTCAGCCACTAACCGCTCTGCCCCTGAGTCCACCAACTGCTAATCAACCTCTAAAAACTAAGCAGCTGCAGCCTTATTGGAACTAGTTTCCTTAGCTCCCATCCACCAAGAAGACAGGGCCCCCACCCTCAACATCACCATCACCCCAGTCGATAAATCGACTCCTTTGTGGTCCCCCTCATCTCTGTGTCCTACCCTTCCCCCATCTCATATCCTCCTCCTCAGACTCTCTCATCATCCTCCTAAGTAAGGATTTCCTAAGGGCCTCATTTTGCAAACAAATAGCATTCCGAGCCTTCCATGTAGCCCACATCAATCCAACAAACTTTCTTAGGAGCATTTGTCTGTCTTCCTTTTGTTTCACACAGAAAAACACCCTGTTTTTTTAACCCTAGGATCCCAGGCAAAATTGTAATTCGTTAGAGAGTTGATACCCACTTGAGACCATGTCTATATCCTCGAAGCATTAGGGCATAACCTTAATAAGATGGTTCATGGTTTCCTTCAATTCCCCACAGAAGCAACCCCCTTTCAGTAAACTTCCTCCTCCACCTATTAACCTCATTGGCAGTGCATCCATCGTACACTTCTACATTTCCACTTTGAAGGCATCTGGTTGTGCCATATACATTTCCCGAATTTTGTGTCTTCCCTTGAAGGGATTGCTACCCCTTCGTCTTCAATCAGAAAGTAAAAATACCCGTCCTTAACTTTGTACTCCATAAAATGCTTCCCCTGCCAGCAAAGCCTATCCTCTTGACTTGGTTGAGGGGGAAAAAATACTCCGAATTGTGTACAATGTTGTTGACTAAAGGTATTTCGCAAAAGGATTTCATCCCGTTTCCATCGACCCCCCATATCCCGTACCAAATCCGCAACAGTATTAACCACTACCACCTCCTCACCTCCTCATACCCAGGACTGTGTAAACAAATCTCTCCTTGAGGTATCCACCTATTATCTTGGATTCTAATCTTAGACTCATCCTCAATACTCCATCTAAAGGTATTTCTGCATTGAGACACTACTTGAGACATTCCTTTCCATGCAAGAGAACTTCTTGCCGGCACCTTATAATTCCCTTCGACCTCTCCATGCAAGAGAATTACTTGAGACATTCTTCTCCATTGGAAAGGCCATACCATATATGTTCTTCCAAATTCGAACTATTAAAGACTGTTGGTTTTTGTAAACCCTCCAAGCTTGCTCCAAAAACAGAGTTTTGTTTTCGCATCCCGCATGACGGATTCTAGCCCCGCCCGCCCGCTCCTTTGGGAGTGAATACTGTCCTTTGGTTCTTCTAGTGGTCAGAATTAGTTCCACCTACCTTCCACCAGAAAAAATTCACTATAAAAGATTTCAATTTACGAACCACACTATCTAGGATCTTATAAATGGCTAGGATGTGGTGATGAAGAGAGGCCAAAATAAAATTTATAAGTACCACCCTCCCTGCTAGAGAGAGAAGCTTCACCTTCTAACCCTCCAGACGCTTCTGGACGTCATCCACCATAAATCCAAAATGACCTGTCGTATTTTTCCTGATCACTGTTGGCACTCTAAGATATCTCTGGAAAAAACCTTCTTTAGAGTACCCAAAAATAAGCTTCTGACCCTCCTTTGTTATCAAACTCCAGAACTCCTTTCAAGAAACACATCGAGGATTTATAAGTATTTACCATCTGATCAGAAGTAAAATTGAATTGGTCATTGTGTTCTTTAAAGCTAGGCAGGACGTCGCCTCTGACTCAGTGAAAAATAGAATCATCCGTGAAAAAGGGGTGGGAAATAACGGGTGCTCCTCTTGCAATAGAGACCCCTTTGATTTTTGCTACTATTGACCTTGGCCTCAATGGCCACCGAAAGGGCCTCCATTCAGAGGATAAACGGGTAGAGGGATAAAGGTCACCTTGACGCAAACCAATCGTATGAGTGATTTGCTTTGACAAATTACCATTAGCCACAACAAAATATTTGACAGATGATATGCACCTCATTAATAGTCTCGTCCACTTTTGCGGAAATTTCATCTTCTCCAGCAACGCTTTTACAAAATTCCATCTGATCATGTCGTAACCTTACTCGTATCGACCTTCAAAGTTGCATATTGTCTTCCCTTATGTTTACTAGCCGTTATATTAAGAATTTCATGCACCACCAGACATTTATCATCTTTTAGTTTGTCCTGCACAAACATCGTCTGAGTTGTGCTAGTAAATTCTTTCATCACTTGAGATAGAGAGTCTGACGTGTTGACTATTACTTTATATATATATATATATATATATATATATATATATATATATATAGGAAAATTGGATTCTAATAATCCCTACTTTCACCAATTGAAACGATGATGGGATTTCACTTTCACTTTGTATTCTGGTGGTCCAAAAAAAAATAAAATTGGATTGTAGTGAGATATTTTCGAGAGAATCATAGATTTTGTGTTGCATTTGATTCAATACTTAGTATAACACTTTACAATGATTTTTAATGAATTTACAACGTTTTTTCCAATTTTTTTCATCTTTTTTACTATTTTTTTACGATTTTTTCACTTTTATTATTTTTAAAAAATCATAATAATTATTCGGAGTCTCAAAAAATAATTTAAAAAATGTTTTAGAAACTAAAATTCATTAACTTTCTAGGGACAGGAACGAAAAAAACAAAAATAATATAGTGTTGGAATGAAAAAAATAAGAAAAATGTGGAGGTGGATTTGGTACCACTACAATTCAATTTTTTTTTTTTGACCACCAGAATACAAAGTGAAAGTACGATCCATCATTGTCCAATTGGTGAAAGTAGGGATTATTAGAATCCAATTATCCTATATATATATATATATATATATATATATATATATATATATATATATATATATATATATATATATATCCTTTGTGCTGGGAGTTAAATGAGATGGGTGCCACATAACTCTTACTTTTTGTTAGTTTTGCTACTAAACACATTTAAATTTGGCAATATGTCACTTAATTTATAAATTTGTCAAATATGTGACATAACCTCTAAAATTTATCAAAATTTTCCTATGGAGTAACATGTCAATATTAAATTTTATGACATATTTGACAAATTTTAGAAATTAAGTGACATACTACCTCGGTCCCAAATTAGTTGTCCTTTTACCTAAATTTTTTGTTCCAAAATGTTTGTCTAATTTACAATTCCAACAATTGTAATTCATTTTCTACCCCTAATTACTTTTTACAATTCCAACGACTATCACTTTTTACAATTCCAACAACTATTATCTTCAATTAAAGTAAATGGTAATTTGAACAAATTATAAACTTTTTACTGCAATTCCCAATATGTATTGGTCTTCTGAAGTTAGATAAATCGACAAATAATTTGGGACTGAGGTAGTATTTGACGAAAATTGATAAACGTTAAAAGACTAACTTATACAGCACCAAGATTATCTATCTAGTCTTGAATTAATTACTCCCTCCGTCCCATATTAATTGACATATTTTGAAAATTTTCGCATACCAATGTTTAACTAAAAAGACTCTCCATATAATTAAATAACACTATTTTTTAAGGTATTTTTTCGGATATCAAAGCGTAGGTAGTGAAACAATGTGAGTAGAAGTAATTTTTATTAATTGAAAAAATAAAAAATTAACATGATTATTAAAATTAAAATAATTAAATTAGATATTAAAAAATAAAAAATAATCAAGTTAGTTTAAGTATAAATTAATATGTGACGGAGGAGACGGGAGGAGTACCAAGCAACTCCTCAATGCACCTACTCATCAGTCATTTCATTTGCACTTCCCAAGACACCCAAATCCAATCCACCACCAATCCATCATCATCACCAACATTCAACCCCGCCCCTCCCATCGACCCACTAAACTAAACCCACCCAGATTCCGATCCCCATTGACAATTTCCGATCAACACTGAAATCTCCTCCTCATCGGAGTCATGCCGGTGTTTAAGACCCCCTTCAACGGCTACTCCGTCAAGTTCAGCCCCTTCTACGAGCACCGCCTCGCCGTCGCCACCGCCCAGAACTTCGGCATCCTCGGCAATGGCCGCCTCCACATCCTCTCCCTCTCCCCCACCCCCGGCCCCTCCCCCATCACCGAAATCGCCGCCTTCGACACCGCCGACGGCGCCTACGACCTCGCCTGGTCTGAATCCCACGACAACCTCCTCATCGCCGCCGTGGCCGACGGCTCTCTCAAGCTCTACGACCTCTCCCTCCCTCCTCCGGCGAACCCCGCACGGTCCCTTGCCGAGCACACCCGTGAAGTCCACTCCGTCGACTGGAACCCCTCCCGGAAAGACTCCTTCCTCTCCGCCTCCTGGGACGACACCGTCAAGCTCTGGACCCTTGACCGGCCGGCATCTGTACGGACTTTCAAGGAGCACGTCTACTGCGTTTACTCCGCCGCCTGGAACCCCCGCCATGGCGACATCTTCGCCTCCGCCTCCGGCGACTGCACGGTCCGTGTCTGGGACGTCCGGGAGCCCGGGTCCACCATGATCATCCCTGCTCATGATCACGAGATCCTCTCCTGTGATTGGAACAAGTACGATGATTGTGTGATTGTTACTGGATCTGTAGACAAGACGATTAGGGTTTGGGATGTGAGGAACATTAGGGCTCCGCTGGGGGTGCTGAGTGGGCACGGGTATGCCGTGAGGAAGGTCAAGTTTTCGCCCCATGTCCGGAACATGATCATGTCGTGTTCGTATGATATGACTGTGTGTATGTGGGATTTCATGGTGGAGGATGCTTTGATTGGGAGGTATGATCATCATACAGAGTTTGCGGTGGGGATTGATATGAGTGTGTTGGTTGAAGGTTTGATTGCGAGTACTGGGTGGGATGAGATGGTGTATGTTTGGCAACATGGGACTGATCCTAGAGCTGCTTAGAATGATTGATGTCTTCTGTTTGAAGGTATGTTGTAGTGTAATTTATTTGTTTTGGATCCATTTATGTGTTGGGGTTTTGAAGATTGAATAAGCTCTCTTGTAAATGGGTCTTCATATAAATGAAAGTGTCTATTTTGATTGGACATCATTGTTAGATACCTTAATTTTTGTGCAAATTGGGTTGCTCTTGTGAACTAGTAGTAGTTGCTGTCATTGTGTTGAATTAAGCTGGAAATGATGAGAATACCCACTTTCATTGATATATTACCATGTTATACCATTGCAATTTGAAATTCAGCTGTATTCAGCCTGCAAGCAATGCTTAAAAAGTTCATGATATATGACTATTGAGGCTATGGTTAGCTTAATCCAGTTGTGATGGTGGCATTTAGATGACTCTGCATCTAGTGCGAGTGTTTTTGGTGATGGGTCTTGGGTATTGCATCCTTTGCTTGATCTTGGATTGACTGAAGCGCATTGTTGAACTTAAGATAAGTGAGGATTGGCAACCTAGCAAGCAGATTTATTCAGGCTTTAGAATTTGTTTTATTTCGGCTTTATTTTTGGGTACATGAAGATCATGCTCGAAATTTCGGTTTACTCTGGCTTTCATAGAAATTATGTTAGTGAACCAAAGAGGCGTTCTAAGATCTATATTATGATCATATTCACGGCTAAGTATGAAGCAACTAGCAAGGATGGCTTCTGTTGACTTGTTCATGTACATTTGCGGAGAATGAGTTGTTTTTGTTTTGATTTAGAGTAACCCTTTTTCTTTGATCGCTTCTTCCTTCACTGGTTTGATTGTTTGATGATGATTTCATTGACGCATCTTCGTTCTGTCCTATTCTGTAGTTGTGTTTGAACTCTGAAGTATCTGAATATTTGTAGGGAACTGATAGTTTGCTGAATATTTGAGACTTGGAGTTTACATGCTCCTATGGAGCATGCATGCACATTGTTGAGCAAAATAGTAGGGCTCCTTTGGTTATTGAAAAAAAAGGAATGGAAAGAAAAATGTTTGAAAAATGGTGTACTTGCCTCCATGTAGATTAAAGGAAATTGAAAAAATGAGAGTTAGATAGATGTTAACATCATAACTGATGGAAAGACGGAAAGTTTCCTATGCATGGATCCTTGTATACCTTTGTGTTAGCGAAGCTACTTTGGGATTTGCTGGTATCGTTGTTTATGTAAACATCACAAAAATCTGATTGATTTTGTCAAGGATATGTTCCTTCTGAATTTGACTGGGAAAACATGTAAAACATTAATTTCTTTACGTTTTTATGTAATGCCTGAAACATTGTCTCACTAACCACCGTCTTGGATAAGCCTCTCAGACTAGGAATGGTAGTTGAATCTCTGCTTGAGACATACTTGATCCAATCCAAAGTGAAATAAACCCCATCCAAATCCAACTTGGGGTCAGGGTTACAATATGATCTGATCAAGGGCTGAAAGAGTGTCGCTTATCTGATCATTTTCAATAGTTAAGCATGGTTTAAATTAGCTAGCTAGGTACATCATCAGCTGACTAAATACAGAAAATCAGCTAAAAACGAAGGGGGTTTACTATCTGATCTGCAAAAAGCAACAGCAGCAGTTGGCTTGTGCCTCGGTCCCTAGTTGATCTCCAGAGCATATTCAATGTTCTCCCTTGTCTGCACCAACAAACAAACAAACCAAAATACCCCTTACACATAACATAGCTAGGGAAATTCTGACTTCTAAAATTGCCGTGAGCTGACTTTAGGCTTGAGTAGTTGAAAATTAGCCCTATTGCCACCTTTGTTGTTATTTAGATCTCTCCTAGGCCTAAGGATCATCATAGCTACAGGTGCGAAGGCTGACAAGATCATGCTCGGATGCTGGAAAGTGTGTAGATAAGCCTGATCATGGATTCTTCCCTTGGTCTTGCATTGTGATCATGTTGGGGGCATCCCGATATGTAGCGCAATGCAACTTGAATCACCCAAGCAGACAAAGAAATGAGCACGATATCAAATGAACACGAGAACTCAAATCTTTCCCAAGCATTTGTGTTTAATCTTAGCTAGCTTCCAGCTGATATCTCCCTTGTATTCCTCAATCGAAATTCATCCAAATACCATAAAAAATGTCCCCAGGCAAATATGATGATTAATGGAAACCAATACAAGTTGATTCAAACATTTGGGAAAACTGTCTGATCAAGATACTGTCAAAACATGTTCACTTTAGACTTTTGGGGTTGCTAGTTTATTATTTTCTGCAAACTGCCAAGTTTTATGAACCATTAGCAGTTTCATTAGTCATTCCCTATGTAGTTTGTGCATTCTCAAAGAGTCGTAGCACCAATTGGTAGTCGGCTTAGCTGCTGATTGCTAGACTAAATGCCGATTAAAAGTTCACATAGTCTGATTTTCAAGGACCTTGCTGCAATGCATTTACGCATTTGTCAGACTCACCACATGCCCGTCAATGGATACATGTTTGTTATTCGTTGTGGTTCAACAGGTTAAATACAGGTACCTGCAACAGACGACATGCATTTATAGGAAGGCAGAAGGGTCATTCAGAAATGCTAAGTTTGATGCATGCCACTACTCCAATGGAGGCCACAATTTCCAAAGATGAAGATGTCTGTATTTCATTTTCAGGGTATGGGACAGAGATAAGATTGCAAATATGTATAGATAAGATGCAATTATATAGGTACTTAAATTTGCACCTGTTATGACAACTTCATTTTTTAGTAAACCCTGCAGTTTGTTTGGAGCCTTATGCCGTGTTCTTTTATGCGGTATTTTGCGGAATTGTGTGGTGAGGTGTGGTGGAATTGTGGTAGGTTATTGGTATGTGGTGTAGGTGAGGAGAGAGAATGTAAAAAGTAGAGAAGAAAACTGAGGAGAGAGAAAAGTGAGGAGAAATAAAAGTAATGATTTGCGGTAAAAATGTGGTTGGTTGTGGCAAATTGCGGTAGGCTGTGGCACTGCAGTTTGTCAACCGTAGAAAAGAACATGGCCCATTGGTAGGATCAACAGCAGCGGACTTAAATAGTATTACCTCCGTCCCAAAATATTTATCAATTTAACTAATCTTTGACCGTTGATTTTTCACAAATTACAATCAGTTACAGTAGAAAATTAAATTTATAATTTTTAGTAAGGTGTTTTTCTAATGGCGACAATTACATATTGTAATTAATTGTAATTTATGAGTAATTAACTATAATATCTAGTCAAATTGACCAAATATTTTGGGATGAAGGTAGCATAGATCCATCATGGTAAGGACTCAGCAAGATAGAATTACAACGACAATAGATTATAGTTAAACGTCTCCGTATTGCCCAGGTAATTGAAAGGATCTGGGATTGAAGCGAACATGTGCTGTACATAGACCTACGAGTAGCGTATCCACTCAGTGAATTGGAGGGATCTACTTAATAATAACTACCATTATGTATATTTAAAAGAAATAATCCTCATAATATATAATAGATTATTTTTTTAATGGGTAATTGGGTTGTTATATTGAATTGGACGCCCTTTACTAATATTTTAAGTCTTTTTTTTAGGGTGTTTATTTGATATAAATGTACAATATTCAATTAAATTTCGACATTGAAATCCTAACTATCACGAGAAGTCAGCAAGCACTGACAGTGTTTCCAGAAGCATAGATCCAAATAAAGTAA
The DNA here is from genome assembly GCA_029582165.1 of Portulaca oleracea. Taxonomy (NCBI): domain Eukaryota; kingdom Viridiplantae; phylum Streptophyta; class Magnoliopsida; order Caryophyllales; family Portulacaceae; genus Portulaca; species Portulaca oleracea. The sequence goes on from CM055871.1 coordinate 6,161,611, forward strand.
TAAACCATTGGGTAGGTACGCTAAAATATTCAATTAAAAATCAAATGCATTCAACCAATGTCAAACCCCAATATTAAAAACTGAATAATTAACAAGAAGAATAATGATCAAACGACTAAACATTAAAGATATCCAATAATACCATTTTTTTATGCGGTTGGTATGGTGAGAAAATGGTATGATATGATGAAATTGTGGAAAATGAGGTAAAATATGGAATGATATGATAAAATTTGTGAAAATTGTTATTCATATGATATGTGAGGAGAAAAAATGTGAAAGATGGAGCAGAAAGTGAGGAGAGAGAAAAATAAGAGATACATAGTAATGATCGTGGCAAAGTGTGATATAGTATGTTAAAGTATGGAAAAATATAAAGTAATATAGTGAGTCGTGATATCACATCGCACCGTATAAAAGAATAAGGTCTGACATGACGAGTGATCTGATATCTTAAAATATTAAAGAAATAAAGATGATCTAGAAATGATTGGCCCTATTCTTTGGTCACATTAGATTCAAATTATGTTAGTTAAGTTAAGATAAGATATGATAGGAAATGATACGATAGGTTTGAGTTAGGTTAATTGTTGGGTGGAAATATTTTAATAAAATTTGAATATTTTGGGAAAAATAAATTTAAAAGTTATAAATATTGGAAAAAGTGAATTGATTGAAATTAGAAAATATTATTTGAATTTTTTTTTTTGATTTAAAAAGTTGTTTTTGGTTTTGATATTTTGTAAGGAGTTGGGTTAGGCTAGATTAAATTAAATTAAATTAAATTAGGTTAGACATCGTTCTTTTGTGCGTTAACGCAACTAACCGCAACGCAAATTACCGTAAATTATCATTACCTTTTAACTATTTCCACCGTAATCTACTGCAACTAACCGCAACGCAACGCACAAAAGAACGGTGCCTTAGTTAAGTTTAACTCAACTAAAGAATACTCCATCCCAAATTAATTGATACTTTGACAAAATTTTGACCTTAAATTACTCACAAATCACAATGTGTTACAAAATAAAATTACCATCATCAAAAAGATACTTTACTAATTATTACGATGAAGGTAGTTTTATTTTGTAACTCATTATAATTTTTGAATAATTAACGGTCAAAATTTAGATAAAATGTTTCTTAATTTGGGTGAGAAGGAGCAGTGTTTTAATAATCTCAATTGACCCCGATTTTTATCCCAAATCCCAAGGGATATTTTGGTCAACTTGTAATATCATGAACTTGTACTGCAGTACAAAGAGGCCACTGTTTGAGACCAAGTTGATAATAATAACCAAAAGCAGCAAATAAAAACAAAAAAGAAGCCCAAGAAGAAAGAAAGAAAACTTGATTATTCATCGGAAATGCAAGCTGCTGAAGCAAGCGTACAAACTGGTTTATTCTTCACTTCTTCACTATTTCATCTCTCTCTTTCTCTCTATCATATTCCTATCTTTTTCTTTGGTCCTTTTTCTTTCTAAAGAGTCTGTGCTAAAAAGGGGGCTAAAAAGATTGGTTCTTCTTGTTTACTTTCCACAACCAAAATCACTTCATCACACACTTCATTTGTTCCTTTGCAAAGTTGCCCTTTTTCACAAGGTACCCATCTCTCTCTCTCTCTCTGGATTCATCTTTCTTTGTGTTTCTGGAGCTTTGATTTCCCTTGATTCTTCATGCATGGGTTTTCTGTTATGTTTCAAATTTCAGCACTTGTTGATTGGTTTTCTTGTTTAAAAGTTGAAAGAAATTTGTTCTTCTAGATTGTCTTGTATGAACTATATGTGTAGTATAGGACAAGGACATGGATAGTTTGTTTAAGGGGTGGATTTGCTGTTTTCGTAACTTTGGAGGACTGAAGTACTAGAGATGGCAAAATTTTGTCCGGATTGCCTAACCCGGAAAAAACCGGTATGGACATAGATTTTTCGTTCAAATTTAGATATGGACCGAATTGACTGAAAATTCGGAATCCCATACTGACCAGAATTCAGTTCTGTCTGATTTGACCCGAATTAAAACTGGGTTATGGACATGGATTTCTCATCCTAATTTCAAAATGGACTGAATTTGACCGACCCGAATTTGCCCAGACCCGAATTTTGGCCCGTGATAGATTGAATAAACAAGTGGTGGAGTTTGCTGGGATGGTTTTGGATAAAATATGACTTGTTTCAATTGGGTTGTCAGTTTTACTTTTACAGTGGTTAGAGAGTCCTTTTCAACAGTCAACTTAGTTCAAAGTTTGTCAAGCCCTTTTCAAAGTTTGCCAGCCAGCCTCTGTGAGAAAGTTGAAGTTTCAAAAGTTTTGGACTTTAATATAGTTGGTAACTTAGCTTGTTGTCTAAACCTTTTAAGGTAACAACATTCATAGGTACTTGTGTTTAAGATGATTATGAAACTGTTGATTTGATGGCCTTTGAATTGCTTCACAGCCAACCAGGGATTTTGGAGTCAATTTTAGATTTTGCCAACACAGATCATTAGCCCAGAAAGCGGATCGCTAATTTTTACGCAAATTTAGTCTAATTTTGACTTCAGAACGCTTGTTTTGGAACGTGGGTCACGGGGGTATGTAGCGTTCTTGGTAACTATGGCTTGGAGTCGACTTAGATAAAAAGTCTCTGAATTTTTCATTGAGGCGAGTAGATTTGATGATTCATCAATAATCTTTTGGCGGGTTTGTGACTTAGCTTGAGTTGTTTTCGCCTTGAGAAACGTCAAGAACTCAAGAGATATGATCTCTGACTTGTTCTGTTCTCGTTTGGCATACAGAAATTCTTTAGCATTTTCGCCATTCTTGAGCAAGCGTTATACCTGCTATTTCGGTGTGTGTTTACAGCCCTATGGAGGAAAAACAATTGAACTTCAATCAACCGTTGCTCTCTCTAAGGCGCGTTTCATCCACAACCACAACTTCACCTGAAGTTAACAAAATCTCCCCCCATTTGCCCCCTCTTCCTTATTACAGACCCGAGTTAAAATCCGGTCCGGTAAGTAACCCCGGAGCAGTTCCTTTCCAATGGGAGCACACCCCGGGTAAACCCAAAAACGGAACCAAACAACAACAGCTTAGTCTTTTGCCTCTTGCTCCGAAACTGCCCCCTGGCAGAGTACCAAATCACAAACAGAAATCTATGGATGAAACCAAAGCGTTGCCTGACGAACATGAAACTGATAACAAAGAGGACAACGAGGCTATGTCTAGCTCTGAAGAAGATGTCAAAAGTGCGACGTATTTGGATGCACAAGATGATTTTTCTCAGATTGGATCGTCTGTGAACTGTAGTTTTAGCGGGGTGAGTGGATTAGATGCAGACATGTCTAATAAGACTTTATTGGATCCCCAAACGCGACATCTTATGATGGCCCGGTTCATTCCTGCTGCAAAGGCAGTGGCTTCGGAAACGCCTCAGTATGCTTCTAAGAAGCAACCGGCAGAAACTTTGCCTAAGAAAGAGCAGCCCAAACCGATGAAAAAAGTGGTGAACGATAAGGGGTCGAGTGTATGTTATGATGCTCATATCGTGTCACTTCATGGGAATGACGATGATGATGAAGAAGACGGGGGTAAATATGAAGGACATGAGGATTTGTCCGCCAAGCTATGTGGTTTATTACCTAGGTTTTGCCTCTTGAATCCGATACCGGGAATGAGAGATCATGCCCAAATAGTTCCTCAAGTTCCGAGTTTACGCTCAAAGCCTATGCATAATGTGCCAAGCATCAAGGTTAAGAATAAGGTATTCTTTATTTATTTGTTTGTTTTTTTTGAGAGAGCGTTTGGTATAGAATCTTTGGGAAAGGAAAATTTTTCTTGGGAAAATGTATTTCACAGTGTTTGGTTGAAGTTGCAAATTTTCTTGGAAAAATGGTTTGAAATGTCCAAAGTACCCATATTTATAGTTGTCTGGGTTTGTGATGCTGGGGTATTTTGAAAACTTCCACGCTCTGGATCTCATTTTCCATTGTGAAACTTTTTCCCTTACCCTCTCCATAGGAAAATTTTTCGCAATTTGACAAATGACAACCAAAGAAGGCGGAAATTAGTCAATTTGGAAAAGTTGACCAATTTCCCCAGGGTTTTCATGCAACCAAACGCACTCTGAAGCAAAATCCATATCCTGCAATTGAAAAGAAAACGAAGCATAATGGTATTATTTACTGCAGCAAAGGCTAACGAATCAAGGAGGCGAAACAAAAAGGTTCGATTGGCAGAATGTTCAAACTAATAGATCATCTATGAAGAATGCCCATTTTGGTCAGAAAACAGTAGCATCACTTGGCCTTCCAGGAGATTTCAGGGTCAAAGTCGATGTCAGGAAAACGCGCGTCATCAGATTAAAGGAGTTCTTGGAAGACAATGGTGTCGAAGAAGAGATACCCGGTTCAGCAATGAATCCCACAAACGAAAGAACATTGTACATAGACTCCGAACAAAATGTGGATCCACGAGATTCTAATTCAAGCTCATCAGAATCTGCCAGAGGAAAAGCGGGAAGGAACCCTTCAGTAGATTATGCACTTCAAGATTTGCTGTTCCGTTGTCAAAACGAGGAGCGTAAAGATCCACGGAGGGATGATTCTCGTCTTCTCAACCAGAAAACTAAGCAACCAAACGATAAAAACCTCGATTTGGTTGTTCGTCATGTTCAACAGCAGGATGTCAAACAGACGACGACACAGGAGAAAAGTAAAAGTAGTAGTCCTCCGCAGCTCGTGTTGAGCACTCTTCTTCCAAAGTCTCCATCTGAATCTTGGCTATCACGTACTTTGCCCTCTATGCCCTCCAAAAATCACAACTCGAAGACGTATTTACGGAATCCTGCTTTGGATCCTATTCGCGGAAGAATGCTAACAAGTTCTAACGCGGTACTCACTTTTCTCATTACCCTTCTCGATTTTATTTGCTTAGGGTTTATGCTAACATCTTTAACCCTTGCACTGTTAGGAGCTTGCACCTATAATGGAGAAGTAACAAGAAGTGACGACGGACACCGATTTTGAAGGAATTTGATCATCTTATTATACTGCAAAAGTCGACATGGATTAATACTGTGTTCATAGTACTTAGTTGCTATTCATAATTGTAAGTAATTAGAGCATAATGCTCTGGTTGTTTCCTTTGTATATAGGTGATCTTTGTCAGAGAGTTGTAGTTTTGCTCTGATTTCTTTCTTGTATGATTAGGAAAGAAAAATGAGAGTGATGTTTGGTAGATGGTAATAAGAGGGCATCCAGAAAATGTAAATGTCTTGCTGTCATAATTCAGTTCTGAGTGCTTACTCAATGTTCAACTTTACAAGGTCTGATGCTGCATTGTTTGATTATGTGATGCTTTGTTTTCATTTGTGCTTGTTAGTTGTGTCTTGTTCTGTATTTGCGTTTGAAATATCTGAATATTTGTAAGGAAGTGAGAGTTTGCTGATGTTGGGTTATTGGAAAAAAAGAAATGCAAAAAAAGATATATCGATTTTAATTATTTTTATGTTTTTGTTTCGTATTCTGAGGGTTCGGGGCAAGTTTCATACTTTGTGTATTCAACAAAATATAAAAATAAAATAAAATTGGTATTTCTCACAAATTAGAATCTCATAGGCTCTATTCTTTTGTATAGTATCACACCGAACCCACCACAATTTACCACAAACCATCACACATTACCATAACAACCATAGTTTTTTTCTTTTCTCACTTTTCCATCTCATTTTTCTTGCTATTTTTCATTTCTCTCTCTCATCACCTACCACACCAATAATTCTATCCACAAATTTTATCACAACTTACCACACTATCCATATTTTTACCATATCATACCATTACCGAATTTTACCCACCACATAAAAGAATAGGGTCATAATTTTACTTGAAATTTTATAGTCCATTTGCTCATGGGCCATCCTTTGAAGTCAATAACCCAAAAGAAAATAAACCCAACCCGAATCCAAGATGCACGTCTTTAGGGTTAGGGTTCCCTAGCCCATGAAGTATCCCGGCCCGGCCCAGACTAGAAATAGTCAGTCTTGCATTTTGCACATACCCAACATGCATGTCTAAATTTTAGCATGTCTAGAAACATTTCCATTGGTTGGACACGTACGCAACTCTATGACTGACACGTACGCAGTCATACCATACCCTTTTCTCTTAATTATCCTTTTTTTTAAAAATTAATATTACTGTTTCTTCCCTCTTAAGTCTACCTCCTAACCACCGAATGAATTCCTCATACATATATATTAACGCCCTGTTTGGCACACTCACTCAAATACTCACAATACTCACCCCAACCCAACACCAAAACAACAGCCAAACATAGCATGACCAAACAGCTTCGACCCGCCACAAAACGCCCCCACCCGACCCCAAAACGGTGCCGTTCCGCCCTCCAGCAAGCCATAAACGCACCGCTTCCAGTCGTCTGGTCGGTGCTCCGGCAGTTTGACAACCCTCAGGCCTACAAACCCTTCATAAAATCCTGCACAATACTACCTGTGGGGCCCACCACTAATAGGGTCCGGAGCATAACCCACATAACCGGGTTCCCGACCCGGACCAGCGTGGAGCGGCTGGACCGCCTCGACGACGGGGCCCACGTGGTGGTGTTCAGCCTCGTCGGAGGGGACCACGCCGCCCGCCTCCCCAACTACCGGGGGATCGTCTCCGCCCGGGAGGGGGAGGATGGGGGTATGACGACGGTGGTCACGGAGGAGTACGCGGTGGATGTCGCCGGAGATAGTTGCGAGGAGGATACCAGGGTGTTTGTGGATACCTTGGTGAGGCTTAATCTCAAGAACTTAGCCCGTGTCGTGGAGGCTATGGCATCTTCGTGCTTCGATTAGCCCACTGGCGCACGATAACAACAAACCTCAATATAGTTCCACTTATGTGGAGTCGAGTATGTGGGGATTCAAATCAATGTTGGCATTTTTTTTTACATGAATGCGAATGTCTGAGTTTGAGGGATTCAAATGTTGGCAGTTTTTTTTTTCATGCAGAGGAGTGCATGTTGAGACTGAATCTGGCAAAATCAGAAAAAAATCTTTTGAAAAATTTAAAAACTAAACATTTTGCGAACTAGAAGGAATTAGCCCACTTATAGCCTAGTTTTTTTTCTTTTTATTTCTAGAAAAATGTTTATGTCCATAAAATTGATGGTTCTTCAAAGTGGTTTTCGAAGTGGTTTTTCTGATACTTGATGGATTTTCATAATTGTCAGAATCAGCCTCTGACTTTCTCCTATGGTAAAGGAAACGTTGCCTACATCTGGGTGCTGCTCGACTTGTTTGAAGTTGTTTCCTGCAAGAGACACAAGAGTACGGACATGGTATTTGACATCACATCAGATGCTTTTGGTGTGATATATGATGAGGTCGGGAAATTTGAGGTAGAGATTGAGGATTACAACAGTTAGTTTGAGCCTGAGTGCTGTTGTTAGTCGACAAATTTTGGTGTTTGTGTAATTTTTGTTGTTTGTGTTGGATTTTGGGGGTTGCCAAACTGTTGTTTTGTTTGTGTACGGCTATGTAACAGTGCTTGGGGAACCTCCTGCACCAAAATAGAATGCCAAAACAAAATTGTGCAACGTCTCTGGCTCAGGATTATGTGTGTATAGTGTATTTTAAGGGAGAATTGGACTTTAATAATCGGTAATTTCACAACAATAAATTTTACTATTTTTGGATTCTGGTGGTCCAAAAAAAAAAATTAGATTGTAATGACACTTTACCATGATTTTTAATTTACCATAATTTTTAATGAATTTACTATGTTTCTTCCAATATTTGAACTCCTTCCCGCAACCGGGTTCTGAACACGTGTTTTACCGGTTCTGAAGAAACATGTTTTACTGGTTCGGACTTTCCTTCATGAACCAGCTTCAAGTGTCTCTGAATGTTACCCTGAACATTAAACTCGCTATTACACCCTTCTATCGGGCATCTAAAAAGCTTCCCTTTATGCTGGAGAATGTGACTGTTCAAATGGTCTTTCCTTCTGAACCTTGACTCACAATCTTCCACCGGACAAACAAAAGGCCGCTGAAGATGAAACAAACATGCACTTGAGACGGTTCCATGCGGTGTGCTATATAATTCAGTCGGAAAATAAAAAAACTAAAGTTTTTCATAGCAAGACTTTCAAACCTCAAAACAGCGCGTGTGGGAGGCTTTACTTGACGGAGCTTCTCAAGAGGTCTCCCGTCCTGATACTAGTCCAGTCAAGATATGCGAAGCAAACAAAGCCTCTTTGCATTTTGGAGTTCGTTCTTTGGGATCCAATGCTTCACACACTTTCACATAACCTCAAAAATCTGCAATGGTAACAATCATAAGCCATCTCAATCACAGAAGGTCACCCATAACAACATCAAATGAATAAAATCCCTCAACATGCAGTACCGAACTAACCCACCAGTATTGTAGGCAGATATCTTATCATACAGCAACATGACTAAAAACATAGTAGGTTTATCTCAATAAACTTAACTTTATAAAGCCAATTCAAAACTGAGTACCACCCTAAAACCTGACAAGCCCTGTTTGGCAACCAACAATTATTTGTTAGGCAGTAGCTTGTAGTATTAGTGATAGCTTTTGGATTAATTTTTGACTTTAGCTGTTTGGGTTAGCTGATTGTAGGAAAAGTGTTTGGTAAAGTAGCTTTTTATGAAAAGCTACCTCAAAAAGCTTCATCAACTAGCTTTTTGAAAACTAGCTTTTTGGGTCCAAAAAGCTAATATAAAAAGCTACTTACCAAACACCTCAAGTAGCTTTTTAACCTAGGTCAAAAAACTAAAAGCTATTCAAAAAGCTAAAAGCTACTCAAAAAGCTGATAGCCAAACACCCCCCGTAGCTCAATCAGAAACATTTCAGTTCAGCCAAAATACAATACAACACCAAAACATGATATGATAAATAAAGCTCAGTTCAATCTGACATTACCTAAGAGTTAGTCATAATGTTAACAATCATAAGCCATGTCAATCATGCAAAATCATCCCAAAACAACATTAAATGAAGTAAAGCCACTACATACAATACAAGACTAGCCCATCATTACTGAAGGCATCTAGTCGATCAGACAGCAGCTTGACTATAAACATAGTGGGTTTATCTCAGATTCTCAATAAACTTAAGCTTTATAAAGCAAATTCTGAATTGCATACTATTCAAAAACCTGATTGCAGCTCAATCACAGAAATTTCAGCTGACATATAATGTGCAATCCCGAGTGGCATTAAGCCAGACAAATAACATGCAGGGTCGATTCATCAAGGAGCTGTTGTCTTAATAAAGGGACGAAAAAACACTCGAAAAGACAAAAATATGATTGGGTAAATTGGACGACGAGGCACGCAGAGCAGCAAAGGTTAGATGTAAATAGGGTGTCATTTGTGATGATGAAGAAATTGCTGCGAAGAAAATTAGAGACGATTTGCTGAAAGAAAAGAAGGCAAAAATGAAGATTTAAAATTGTTTTTGCTCCTTTTATGCTTGGTGAGCGAGTACTTTTGTCAGTTTCTGCTGGGCATCCCGAGTTGTTTCTATTGTCCTGTTTTGGCAATGGTGGCTACGAACTCTTGTCCGTTCTCGGGTTATAAATAATCGGAAAAAATACAATACAACACCAAATTCATAATGCTAACAATTGACAAATCTTACCGAAATTACCTACTAATTGAAAGAAAAAAAGTTCTTTCGACAGAAAATTACCTCAACAGAGTGGCTAAGCAAGTGTTGTCTCAAATGAGCAGGTTTTTTAAACGTTGCACCGCAATCTTCACAAGTATTATCGCGCTTCTGTCCCTCTTCGTCTCCATCCCCGTCACTTTCTCGCTTCTGCAACTCATCCTACACATACAGGTCCGAAACCCTAGATCAAAACCCTAATCAACTAACAGCAAAATCGACAATCACAAGGTAAAATTCAATTAGGCATTGGAGGATTGATTGTACCTGGTGAGATGAGAGAACGTGCGAAGCAAGCAGGGACTTTTTCGATCGGCAAATTCCGCAGAATTGACAGTAGTAACGTCGTCTGTCTCTGAAAATTGGATTTGTTTTCGTACCTTCTTCAACTCCTTCCATGGCTGCGGCTCTTACTCAGTTTCACTACAAGTTCGTTGTGGAAGAGTGTCTAGGGTTAGAGTCTGGAAGAGAGAGTGAGTATGGGTTAAATCAAAATCTAAAAGTTAGGGCTAAACATATGGCTATGAAATGATTGAATTTGTGAAAGAGAAAGCAAAGAAATGTGAATCCAAAGCGATCTGCGAATACCTAATTAACAAAATCGCCCCAAAATTTTCGAATTCGGCAAGAACATATAAAAATGGTGACTGTTTCTTCAATAGAAGGTAGGATTCACCTTTTTATATCACCAATTATTTATATTTTTTCTGGAACTTTATAAAATTTCCCACCTTTTACAATTCTAATTTTTTGCTTTAAATATTTATTTTGTTTTGGCGGTGGTTTTATTATTTGATTGTGGTCTGTGTATTCTATGAATCTTTAAACTTTTTTAATTATTAATAGTCGAAAAAAAATATTTATTTTCAAATTCACTTAATCTTAATTATATATTCAACTATACTCATAACTTTAAGTTTAGTTTTATTATTATTAACAATAAATATTTAAAAATAAATAATTCTTTTCTAAATGGTCAGTTTTAAAAGTTAATTTTACTTATATTTACATTTAAATTTGATTTTATTGTTATTCAGGATGATACTTAAAAAATAATTAGCCAACTTAAGAAGATAACTATTTAAATTTATTAATAAAATTTATTATGGTATAATAGTTAACCCAATTTACTTGCAAAATTATTATTATATTGAAAAAGATAACTTACAACTTCAAAAAATATAAACTATGTAAAACTAAAATTTAAAAGAAATAACTTAAAAAAGATATGGACATTCTATTTATTAAAGGACACATTTAAATGTATTAGAAATAACAACACAATCATTTTTTTTATTTTACTAAAAGAAGTAAGCCCCATTTTAGTATCAAAAAGTTAAAAAAATAAATTGAGGATAGAAGCTCTAAAGTGTTTCTAAAATGATATCCCAACAACCACGTTCTTTGTTGTAGGAAAAATTGCACTTTCTACACTGTTTTCAAAGGTTGTATTCCCATTGTTGTATTTGCTCTAAAAGACTGAGGATGACCAAACCTTAAAACCTCGAACTTAAACTCTAAACCTTAAGGGCAAAGAGCATACTTCTGGTTGATCTATAATATGTGAGGAGGTAAGAAAGACATTGAAAATTTTGAAGAAGCGAAAAACAGTGGATCATTGTAGCATTCATGTGGGGTTTTGAAAGTTCTTAGACGAGATGAGTATTTAGTAGGTCCTAATGATATTCTTGTAAAATTTTGAAAGTATGTAGGTGAGGCGGGTATTCAGAGGGAAGTTTAGATTGAAGGTTGGCAGGTTTGGGGTTTGGGTTTGAGTTCCCTTTGTTGAAAATGAAGTTATGGCCTATAGATAGTAGAGGATTTGAGAACTTCTTTTTTGAAGGGTTTAATCATCTTTTGGAGCTCAACTCATGATGTCAAAAGGATTAACTCGTCAAGAAAAGAATATTGTTGTAGTTCGACCACATTGGCATATCTCCGCTCAAAATCGTTGGTTTACCTCACCATGGTTTGATGATCATTTTCTCGAATATCACATTTAATCAAAAGTTTCTTAAACTTATGAATGTATTTATCAACACTCATTGCACCTTGAGAAAGATTAAATAACTTAGAGTAGCTATCTTGAGTGTACGTTGGCGGAAGAAACCTATTTTTCATCTTGGACTTCATTTTCTTGCGACTCCGAACCTTTTCCTTCCCTTGTTTCCTCCTTTTCTTCTTAAAGTAAGTTCACTATAAAGAAGCATAACCAAGAAGTTTCACTTTCATCTCATCCGAAATCTCCTTGTAATAAAAAAACTTTATCCACTGTACTTGACCATTCCAGATACTCATCCGGGTCAAGAAGTCCACCAAACTTAGGGATATCCACCTTAAAAAATTAACGTAAAATCTAATATAGGACGATCCCTTCTTGAAACTTTTTATTGTATAACGTGATAGGGAATAATCTTTTTTTAAAAATAAATTTATTGGAAAACAAATCTTGATAGTTCATTATGATCCATATCCGCTACGATTCTACATTTCTCTCTAAAAAAGACTTGAGATTTTTTTTAAATTTTTATTTATAGGGATATTGGATGACAATATACTGACCTTTGAGGGTATTGAATTGTAATATACCGACCTATACTATTGGACAATAATATCATTGACCTTAATACTTAGGTGAGATTATTATACCAACTGTGACTAAGGGGGTGGTGACTAGTAAATTTGTCTCAATTCTGATGTGACAGGCGAAGGAAAAATAATCGGCCATTGCCCAATAACCTCGTTAACCCCTCCGTTTTTCTCAGTTACCCACGTTAAAAAAAGATCGGCCCTAACACAGTGACTGACGGGGTGGTGATCCGATCTTCATACTGACATGAAACACAACCAACACCAACCAATGTCTTGTGATGTGGGTTAGTGAGAAAAACTAAGGGGTAATGAAGTTATTGGCTTGGGACAGTTTTTTTCCCTTCGCCAACCATGTTAGCGTGCATGGAGACCGGTTCACCACCCTAAGTATAAAGGTTAGGGATATTACTGTCCAATAATAAAGGTTGGTATATTACAATCCAATACCCTTAAAGGTTGGTATATTATCATCCAAAAACCCTTTTTTTTTTATATATATAACGAAAGATTTGAGATTTCATACTCCATAAATTTGTGAACGTATCATGAAATACAGTATGGACAAATTTACCTTCCCAAGTGTAAATAATTTGATTAATTTCCTAAAACTTCTCTTCCCATATAAAATAGGATTCTTACCAAAGCATTGACATGGACTTAGAAAAAAAAAATACTCAATAAGAACAAACAGGGCACACAACATTCCTTTGAAAAAAGAGCCTCAACCTCCAAATTCTCTCTTTATGTTTTTTCCTCCCTTTTCAGCACTTTGTCTTCTCATTGAAACAGTTGAAGGCGACTGAATAATCACGAAGGTTTTGTTTTCCTTTGATTTTGTTACTCAAGGTTCGTTTTTCATGCCTATTTTACTGTCTAAGTAATTAAAAAAAAAAGGGGAAAAGAATGGAGCTTTTTTGAAAAATGCATGATGATATGAATAATATCAATATTTCTGGTGCTTATGCAAGAAAGAAATAAACTTTGTTGTTGGGTAACTTGATTCTGAAGTTTTCCTGATTGTATATGCATGGTAAATTAGTTTGTGTCTTGTTTGTTGTGTGCTTAATTCTTCACTTCGCAAGTTCAATTATGTTTCACGGCATGGTAACTTTTCTTTTCCAAAAGATGGAATGAGATTGTGTAAATTCTCACTTGATGATGCTGAATTAAGTAGTGCTGTAAAAAATATACGATTTTATGATCCGAAATCCTCGATGCGATTCTACTATTTACATTCCGATCCATAATCCTACATGTGTTAGTTCCGATTCTAACTACCCCATGAATTCGATTTAGGATTTCGATTCTGACAACATTGACTGTAAAGAGCTCTTTAATTAGACAAGCTTGTGTATGGTTTTCTGGGATGTCCATTGAAGACAACCCATGAGTGCATGAGCTATTGAGGTTGAAAGTATGGTTGTTGAGCCAAATATGGCCCTATTACTCTTAGCATGCCCTTTGTTCCTAGTTTTTTTTTTTTTTTTTTTTCTCCAATTGTTAAAGGTCGAAAAAAGGTCACATAGTATCGTAACACAGCTGCACAAAACAGCAAAGAAAGGTACAACAGCTTCATATACATCACAATGATCACAAAACTGTTGTGCCTAGTTATATATTTGTTGATCTAAAAGTAATAGAAACTTATCGTACACTTGAAATTATCCAACAATACTGTCAAAGGGATAGTCTTTGTTAAAAAAATTGAATCATAGAGGACTAGAATAAACACAAGTTCTAGGATGGGACGATCTCAAATATAGTTCTCTGTAACACAATCGATCCCTACACAGGTTTAGGATCTTTTCAGCCCGGGTTTGGAAATTCTACCTGGGTCTTCGAATTCAGCAGTTTGGTTATAAAATCCTGTGTTTTGTATTTCAATGTCATCCTACATAGTTGACTATTTGTTCTTTTTGCAGATTTCGTGTATCGACAATCCTAATTACTAACAGTTGTCTATCTTCTCTGTGTTCAGGTACCATCTTTGATCCTTTATGTGCTTAAAGGATTCCATTTTCTTACACATTTTGTGGGGTTAGGGTGATTGATCATAGACTTATAGAGATGGGAAATATCGGACACAAGACTACAACCTTCAACGACGCCTGTTCACGTTTAAGCCTTGTTGGATGCAGAAAGATGAGCAGAAAACCAAATGACACTACTTTGCTGCCTATTCTTACAGCATTCATTGGGGTTCTTTTCGGTTTTCTAGCAGGGATTTCTGTCCCGATCCTCTCAGTATCCAAGGTACACAAAAACCCAGCTTCGGATCAGTAGATTTGATGCCCTTAGTTGTTTTTTTCATTCATATTTATCCTTTGCAACCTGTATGAATTTACAGTTGAATCCAGTAAGCTATATCCCGGAAAGCGTTCTTCCTGCAGTGAACCAAACATACAAAGATGATTCGACACATAATCACACACGCAACGATTCATCGCAGGTAGACTTTAGTATGAGTTGAACTCCTACTATACTGTGGTTTCAGGGCAGCAAAATGAAGAGGAAAACTGAGAAATTCTTCGACATTCATCTTGTTTGTTGTTTTTCATATGTAGATTTGGGTTTCTTCGAATCCGAGAGGGGCAGAGAGGCTTCCACCAGGCATTGTGGCATCTCAATCGGACTTGTATCTTCGCAGGCTCTGGGGCGTTCCAAGCGAGGTATTGGAACATGCTCGAAATATTATCAGCCTTTGATATGTTTACAACCGAAACTCGATTTCTAAACCTCCTTTTGGGTTCTGTAGGATTTAACGAGCAAACCGAGGTATCTTGTAACTTTTACAGTCGGATACGATCAGAGGCACAACATCGATGCAGCAGTTAAAAAGGTTTCCTTTCAGAACACCTATCAACAGCATAGTCATTTTGGTACCTTCTGTAGGCTTGACATCTTTGTGTTCGTTTGTTGTTGTACAGTTCTCGAGTAATTTCACCCTTCTCCTCTTCCATTACGACGGAAAGACAAGCGAATGGGACCAATATGAGTGGTCAAAGCGGGCGATCCATGTCAGTGCTCGGAAACAGACCAAATGGTGAATATACACAATCCATTCATACAGTATACTCTCAAATTCTCCTGTTGATTTGATCCAACCTTGCACTAAAGTCATTATCTTCATGCCAAAGGTGGTTTGCGAAGAGGTTTTTGCATCCGGACATTGTGGCAGCATACGATTACATATTCATCTGGGATGAAGACTTGGGAGTGGAGCATTTCGACTCTGAGAAGTCAGTATTGAACTGTCATATTTCGCATTCTGTATCTCATGTTCTTTAGGACATCTTCATTGATTTTTTGTTGTTACTGAACCATAGGTACCTTGCGCTGGTGAAAAAGCACGGGTTGGAGATCTCACAGCCGGGTTTGGACCCAAGCACCGGGGTTACATGGGAGATGACAAAAAGAAGAGGCGACACTGAAGTCCACAAGTAAGAGTTCTGAATTAAGATGTCTTAATATATCTAACCATGCATAAAAATGTCGCTTAAGATGTAAGTTCTTGTGATTGTTCTTACATTTTTCAGAGAAGCAGAGAAACAAGGCTGGTGCAAGGGTACAAAAAAACCTCCTTGTGCAGGGTATTTCTTAACTACTATAGTACTATCTAACCATTCATTCGTATTTTTACAATTTTCGTCTATTATATACATAAGACTAAGCTGCTAATTTGCACTAATTGTGAAACCAGATTTGTTGAGATTATGGCACCGGTGTTTTCTCAAGATGCTTGGCAATGTGTGTGGCATATGATTCAGGTATACATACCGGATTTTGGGCAGCTTATAAATGATTTACTTAAACTATCTGAGAGTGTGTATTATAACATGCTATGTATTGATGCAGAATGACTTGGTACATGGATGGGGCCTCGACTTTGCCCTCCAAAAATGTGTTCAGGTTTGTGACCC